>JACBWW010000006.1:28172771-28316737 GCA_020086605.1 Lanius collurio | reverse complement strand
AGGAAGGAAGGAAGGAAGGAAGGAAGGAAGGAAGGAAGGAAGGAAGGTTGATTTTTTTACAATGCCATGTCTTTGGCTGGACTCAGGCATAATCTGTTCCAAGTGTTCTTGGATACATGGGTGGGCACTTTCCCAGCATAGCAGAAATGAGCATGACTGACAGGTAGGTATCTTTGGTTCTTTGGTGCCAGACCGCTCAGCAGAGTCTTTCCTCTGTTTTTCACTCTGATCAGCCTTCATATACCTCATTTATAAACCATTTTCTTGGGCTATACAGCACCTCATCTCAGTCTTGGGTTCCCAACTCAAAAGGACAGAGCCCTTTAGGGAAGCTGGCATCCTTCCCCTTGGCAACAAAGGTAAGCAGAGGCAGAAATTAGCCCCAAAAGGGATCAGGAGCAGCTACCTTCCATCTGTGATCACACGGAGATCTTCCATCCCCCAGCCAGATGCTGGTCCCAGATGGCAGCAGTGAGATGTCTGTGTCTGGGTGTTACTTTGCTCGCCCAAAGAGGGAATCGGGAGCATCACTGAGCTCCAGGTCAAGCCTGAAAATGGACACTCAGCATGACCAGTTTGGGGTGAGATGCTGCTCCCCACACATCAGTGTGGTCAACAGGAGAAGGGAAGAGTTTTGTTCTCACTGTGCTTGTGGTCGTGCAGTGTCACCAGCAGCAGTGTGTGCAGTCGTGCTCAGCTCAGCCCCATGCAGCACGTGGGCACAGCCCCAGGCTCTGCCCCTGGGTGGCCCACAGCTTTCTAAGAAGTCGCTCACCCACCATTGAAAAGCCACTGTGGGGAGGCAAAAAGTGCTTCCATGCCTCAAAGCCTGCCTGGGTGGGAGGAGGAGGAGGAATAAATCCCTTGGAAAAAATTTAAAAAGAGCTTAGAAAGGAGGGAAAATTTTCTTTGAAGATATAAATCCTACTTTGTTCATTTCAGCATGCTCTGGCTTGGGTCCCTCTCTGCTCCTGGGAATGCCTAAGCGGCTCTTTGTGCCCTGCTGTTAAGGGGAGATGAGGAGATTGGGACGCAGTGTGGGGGACCCTCTCCAGCCCCACAGTCCCACCAAGGGCTGTGCATCACCACAAGCATCATCTCTGGGGGAAGACTTTGTCCCTGAGCCAAGAGGGGAGAAAAAAAGAGGTTTCCAGATTGCATACCTCGGCTCAGCAGTTCTGCAGAGTGCTATTCAGCATGGACAAAGGACAGGGGCCCTGGACAGCCACTGTGCTGAAGACCCCAAGTGCAGGCCCTCCCCCAGGCTGTGGGTGTTAAAGTTCAAGCCTTGGAGCCAAACATCCTGCAAGGAGGAGAGGAAAAGGGAGGAAAGGATGCTTTCCATGTCACCAGACAGAAGTTTATCCCTGTAGTTATTGACAGTATCCAAGTGCATGAGGGCTAGTCAGCTTTTGCACCATAAGAATGTGGTGCTGCTGTTCTCAGAGAAAAATCCTTTTTAGCTAATTAAACACTACCACAATTCTGAATAAGGCATCTCAGAAAATTCTGAACTCATTTCAGAGCAACAGGATATTCTGACACACAAATCTCCTGGCCTAACTTCAAACCACAGATGCAGCAGAGCCAGTGCCCAGAGCCTCAGTTTCCCAGTTCAGGGTTGTGCCAACAATACAAGATCAGCAGGTCAGGGCTGTATGGCTCATTTGATTTTCATCCATCTGCTGGTGTGAGATATGGAGTTCAGTCAAGAAGTCAAGAACATTAACACAGATAACCCATGGGCAGAGCCTTGATGGACCTCCTCAGAGCCAAGGACACACAGCACAGTCAGATCTGCTGGATCAGCACCCAGCAGTACTCACATCGGAGCATCCTGGAGGAAACGAGTGATTTATTCAGCTGTAGAGCTTGGGGTGGGTGTTTTCATTCCTTCCTTGATCTTTCCTTGAAGACTGGTCAGAATCATAGAATCATTAGGATTGAAAAGCCCTCTAACATCAAGTCCAACCATTAACCCCACATTGTCACACCTGCCACTGAACCATGTCCCCAGGTGCCACATATACACATTTTTTCCAGGTGACTCCACCACTTCCCTGGGTACTCTGTTCCAATGCTTGAGCACCCTTTCAGTAAAGAAATTTTTCCTTGTATCTGATCTAAACCTGCCGTGGTGCAACTTGAGGCCATTTTCTCTCCTCTTGTTACCTAGGAGAAGAGACAGACACTCACTTGGCTACAGCCTCCTTTCAGGTAGTTGTAGAGAGTATTAAGGTGCCTCCTCAGTCTCCTCGAGAAGAAACATTCCCAGCTACCTACATCAGTCTTGTGCTCCATGCTGTGGTCGAGTGGTCACCCTGATCACCCAGAACAGCCAGCAAAGAGAAATAGGCACAACTCAGCCCATGCAAGGGCAGATGTCTAAATAGGCCAGATGAACTGCCTCACACACACCCAGAGTGCCAGGGCATGAGCCCAGCCCAAAAAGAAAGGGCATTCATCGCTTAAACCCAGCAAGCCCTGCCAGTTCACCTTCAAGGAACTTCTGCATCCTGGCACAGAGAGGACAAGGCCACAACTGCCAGGGGGTTGTCATCCTGTTGCCATACAAAGGGACAGCCACAGAAATTCTGCATATGGGGTGACATGAAGCAGTCACAGGGACCACAGGTGGGCCCATGGGTAGGACCACATGTAAGGCACCAACAGGCTGGTTCAGGGCAGTAGTACTCAACCCTACAGTGTCTCATTCTCACAGAAGGGCCAAAAACACACCCCTCCCCATCCCCCCAAACAGAGAGGAATATAGAACAGACCCAGCCTGGTAGCAGGTTGCCAACTGGCAGCAGGGAGGGAAGGAAGAGGTCACAGCAGCAAAAGCACTAAGATGAAGGCTGGAAAATCTGAGGGATGGAGAAGATACAAGGGTTGGGGTCATTCACCTGCATTTCTTGCAGGGATTGAGTCTTGCTCAACGAAAAACTTCTTAAAAGCTTTGCAGGGAAAGAGAGCACTTAGGACAGAGGCACCATGACCCCACAGAACCTTTCTGACGGCTTTGAGGCATGAATCAATTAAAGTAATCACAGATCAAAGGTTAATCAGTAGCAAGTACATCTTAAGAAATAAGTAGTCTTTTAAAAAGCAACTGCTTTTGCCAATTCCCCCCTCCCCTTTTTCTAAAGTGTCTTTTATTTCTCCAACTCTGGAGACCTTCCAAAGTAAGGTCAGTGAGTAAGAGCAGCTGCCGAAAGGACCAGACTGAGTTGGTGGCGGCAGCCGGGGCTGCTGGAGCAGAGAGGACCGGACCCGTAATTGTCACCAAGGCTGAGTGCTGTAAAAGTGTCTCAGGGATTGAAAACCTTCCAGGGGCTTCCAGCCTAATTGGAGCAGATGGAAGCTGGAGAAACAAGGAATAGCTCACAGTTGCATTGGAGAACAGAGGAAATGAAGCAGGAGAGTAAGGCAGGGACTGACTCTAAAGCGTTTCTGCAAAGGCAGTGAGACTCCAGCAGGCCTACAGCAATGCTCCGAGCTGCTCCCGGCCCGTGCCCAGCTTGCAGATATGTGCTTCTTTCTTCTTGCACCCAACACTGGAGCTAACGTCAAAACAGCCACCCTGGGCAGCAGCCACAGCCTCATTCACACATGTACTCATTCCCCCACTCAGCCCTGCCCTCCTTCCCGGCCCGCTGCTATTCTCGTGCTCCCTGCTGCTATTATAGCACACCACCATCACAGCCAGCCTCTTACCCTGTCACCTCTCCTTGCAAGTGTTGATGAATAAAAAGGGCTGGCACACTGTGGTGGCCCCAGGATCTTCTCTTGGCACCAGACCTGCAGAGGATGAGACCCAGGACATGGTTTCTCATCTCCCTCTTGCTACAGCATCATGTGCACTCACATAGACTACAGCTGCTCAGCCACCAGAAAGGATCTGGGACACAAGCATGGAGAGTCCATCCTGACCCTGACAGCAGGCTTTTATCATGCTCAACACATCTTCTTCCCTGGAGACACCACAAAGACTAGCAAGGCAAACAATGACAGGGGAATAGGATCAATATGAGACCAGGACACGGGCATGTTCATTAAATCCATGTAATTACAGCATGGTTTGGGTTGAAAAGAACCTTCAAGATCAACTGGTTCCAACCCCCTGCCATGGGCAGGGACATCTTCCTGTTCAAGCCTCTGAAATATCACTGTTTCTACTTCCCTCCTCTTTTCCTGGAGAGAAAAAGAAATGAACCAAGTGCCAATATCCTGCTGGTGGGGAGAATAACTGGGGACATGACCAAAGATGCTCTCTGTTCACTGGGTTTTTAGAAAATGCCAAGCCCTCAGCCACCAAAAAGCAGCCAGCTGTGAGTCCTGCTTGAATGCTGTTGGGACAGAAGTGTCCAGCACAGGAATAACAGGATGAG
The DNA here is from genome assembly GCA_020086605.1 of Lanius collurio. NCBI lineage: Eukaryota > Metazoa > Chordata > Aves > Passeriformes > Laniidae > Lanius > Lanius collurio. The sequence goes on along the minus strand of JACBWW010000006.1, from coordinate 28,312,346 downwards.
GACAAGATGTTGAAGAGAGGAGCACCTGCAGGCAGGTTGCTCAGCTCCCTCGCACTACGTGCCTGTAGCTGGAGCAGAGTGTGCAATGTGGAGCCAAGCCTGTGCACCCTCAGGACTCATCCTGCCACGAGTGCCAGGGTGCACCACAGGTCATGTCTCCAAGCTGCTCTACCCACACCAGCTCTTTTCTTTCCTTTCAGTAAGATCTGTAACACAAAGGATCTTCTCTCAACTTTTTATCCGATCTGCTCATCTGAAATGCAGCCCTAGCCCCTTTTGGGCTTTGCTGCACACCACAGAGATCTCTGAGGCTGTTCTACAGACCAACACACAAGAGGTCACTCCAAGATGAGGTACAGACCTCTTCCTGCAAGATATCCTGACACATGGAGTCAGGTTTGGACCAAAGGCAGGCTGTTGCTGCACATGTGCATGGTGCTGCAGTCTACAGGGAACGACTGCTGCAGAGCTCTCTGTGCCCTGTCCCCCATGCAAAGCCACTGAGCTGGGGCTTTGCCAATGGGCAGAATCTGCTCCACGCTGGAACACCTGTGTCTCAGCTGATGGGTGGTACCTTCTGAAAGTGTCTACACACAACCTGAAAGGTTTGCCTGAAGGAGGGCCTCTGGGCTTGCAGAGAGAAGAAGGGTACATTGTCAAAGGCCCACAAACTTCTCGAAGAAAAAAACAAACCAACTTCCTTTTTTATTTTGGCTGATACTTTATCACACTGAGTGAAATTGTATGGTAACAACTTGCACAGAGGTACATTGTGAGCTGCAGGCAGCCTCACAACAAGTTGACACAACTAAATTTAAAGAACTGTGTTTCCATCACCAGAAATGATACATAAAGTTCAAAAAACACCATTTGCTCACCTCCTTGGTCCAATGTCATGGCATAAGGAAGTCCCAGGACTGGTCGTGAGAACAAGCTTTGCGCTTGTATTCTCCACAAGGATTTCAAATTGCCCTGAAAATCTTGCACACCTTTTAAACATTTCAATAGTGAAGTTATAAAGGAAGTGACAGCTTTGGCTCCCTTCACATTCAGAACAATTTCTAATTACAATCCAGCTGGTCTCATGGTACATTATGCCTTTTTTTGTTGCTAAATGCAGCTTAAAATCTTTGAGAACATGTAGGAAAATATTTCTGCTCTCTCTTGTCCTTCCACCTGGTATCATCTCTCAGAACTTATTAGGGGAGATGTTACCTTGTGAGATCAGGATTCCCAGAGAAAGAGTAGAAGTGAAGAGAAGGTGATGTACACCGTGGGCTGGACCTCCAGCTAATCAAAGCTTGCACTTTGCAACCTAAAGTTGTCCATGTGCCAGTCTCCAGGTTCACACCAGCTGAGTGCCTGATTCTGAATTAAAATTCACTCTTTCCTAGAAGTGAAAATTCCCCTGTTTCATTGCTAATTGTGGTTATGCCTTCAAATAATGTGGGAGCATTTAGACAACAGCAGACTAAAGCCAGGGTCAAATCCTGTTTCTGCTGCAAACCGAGCTGCGCTCCAAACAGTTGCCCATCACAGCTCCCAGGGTGACTGCAGCATCAGGGCAGATGGTGGACTGCAGTGTTGCTTCCAGCCTTTCTAACCAAGTCGTGATTATTTACAGCTGTTCCCAGATGTTACCCTTTCACGGGTTATTTGTTCCTGAGTCAACCTCCCCGTTCACACGCTAGGCAAGCTCAGGGGAAGAAAGAGAGAGGCTCCTTTCTCTCTTTTACTATGGAAACAGCCCTTTATCCCAAGGATTGCGAATGCTCAGCCGCCGTTTCCCTCCCACCGCTGCCCCGGCTACAGCGACCCCATGAGCCACCCGCCGCTCACGCCTCATCCCGGCTCCCGTTTATCCGCTCAACAGGTCACAGCCAACTCATCCAGCACGGACCCTGGGTGCAGCAGGACTGCTGAGCACCTTCTCCTCCCCAGCAAACTACCAGGAAGCCCCCTGCCCATCAATCACCCGCTTCCCTCCCCTTTTTTTACCGTTTCTCCCTATGCTCTCTGGGCTTTGTTTCTCGCTGCAGCCCAGGCGGGCGCCGGGTCAATCGCCCGCTGTCGCATCCCAACCAACACACTCAAAAATCCACAGATAACAAAGGAAAAGTGGAAAAAAATCTCGCCACCTCGGCGCTAACTTTCAAGGCAAGCAGGGAAGAGCAGGCAGGGGTGAAGTTCAGCAGGCAGGAGCATCTCTGAGAGTTCGGGGGAGGAGGTAACTCACCGCGCCGTGACGCACATGGAGGGGTTATTTTTGCTGTCCGCTGCACTTGGGTTGCTGTGTCCTCCGGCTGTGACACTCCGGGACGCGAATGGTGGCACCGCTGTGTGACACCCGGTGTTAGAGAGGCTGCTGGAGCCGTCCCTCCCACGGTAGGAGGGGCCACGAGAGGCTTAATAAATTCAGTCCCAAATGCTAGAAAAATTAAAATCTCATCGTGGGACGCAGACAGCTGCTCATGGCATGGCTCTGGGAGACACCGGGGACTTGGGGGTGAAGCTGGGATTGATTCATTCCCCTTGCCCACCCAGAACAGGAGAGGCTTATATTTATATCACACCTTGGCAGAATTAAATGTCCAAAGGATGGGGTTTGAAGAAATATGCCAAAGGAGACTTGGGAAGGATGTGTCATCGTTGACCTTCAGAATTAAAACTCCTGAACATCCTCCATGAAAATATTTTCCTCCGCTGTAAGCCCCAGGCAGGAATCCACTACACCAGATTTCTGAGCAACCCCAGATGCAAAACCGCTTATTTTACTTGGGGTTTTGCATGGTTTGGGGCTTTAATATCTAAATCCTATTAGAGTTATAACTTCCTTTGAAGGGGGAGAGGGGGCAGGTCAGTACAACAAAAGCAGGTTGTGTTTTGTAACCTCCAACACACCCTGGACTTTCAGAGAGGCAAAATCCCATAATAAAGTTTCTCAGGAAAGGAAGCTGCACAACCTCATGCAACTCCTCCTGCTGCATAAAAGCTCTTCACTGCATTAGAAGCTAAACAAACATCCCCTCCCACCCTGGAGGGCTCTCTGAAACACCACTGGAGTAGTTTTTCCATCCCTGTAGTTTCTCACACTGGGATTTTTCTTCTTAGATGAAAAGACAGATCAGGGGATCCCTCAAGAGCAAAATCAGCAAACTGCTCTTGGGAACAGAGAGGGCAAGAACAGGCCAGAAAGGATGGTCCAGCAGATTTTGTGCAGTTCACATTACAAAGAGAAACTTTTAATTAGAAGATGAGCTACAGAGGTGACAGCCTGGTTCACTCTGAAACTTAACGATGAGCAGAAGGCACACAAGAGTTCCACTTTAAACAGTCCTTACTTAGCACTTGGTCCTAAAATAACATCGCTCTTCCTGTGGAATTGGGAGAATTGGAATTAAATAAATGCAGGAAGCACAAGGCATGAAGGTAGAAGCAGCTAGTTTTACTGCTGGTGGTTTTCCAGCTAACATTTAGCTGGCTGGAGTAAAAATGCATGGGGCTGTGTATGAGCCTCTAGAAAAATTAGTTGCTTTATGGTCTAATTCCTGGAAATCTGATAAATAGGGCAGGAAAGGGTGAGATTAAGAAGACTGGTGGCACTAATGAGATTTAGGAAGCAGCAGCCATTCCAGGTACCCTGCAGTTTTAATCTCCTGAGTTGATCCACTGGATTTTTCTCCTTATGTATTTGGGCCATGTTGAGCCCAGATTCATCACGGGGCCCCAGTGAGGTCCTGCAAGTCCATGGCCAGAGGAAGCATGGCATGGGGGTGGCCAAGAAGGCTTAAGGAGTAGTGGAGAACACAGAGAGCCAGAGAGCTTTGCTCTGCCTTTGAAGACAGTAGTAAGGTCAGCAACTCCCCAAAATAAGTTTTGAGGGCCTTCACCATCATCCCTTTTCTGGCTGCCATTATTCTAGCTGCTGCATCCTCATGGTGTGTATGAAGCCCAAGAGTTACAGGAAGGTAAGGGGACAGGGTTGAGCAACATCAGCCCAAAAAAGCTCCTTACAGTGGAGGCTAGAGCCTGAAAAATGAAAAAGCTTATTAAAGCTAGTCTTACCTCCTAACAAGGAAAGAAAACCCCAGATATCACTGTTCTCTGCTCTAAAATATCGCTGTGTTTTTGCTTTCTTTTGGGTATAGAGATGCAAAGCCTTCAGCATAAGTTTGCTCTGCAAACACCTGGCAAAGGACTGATCAGCTGGGCAGATGCTGCTCTGGCTTCAGTATCTTCAGCTCAGAGTTCACCAGCTTATCTCAACCACAAAACCCTCACCCAGTGTCCCAGTTAAAGCCCTAGACCTGCCAGAAACTGGGAATGAAGGCAAGAAAGGATCTGCTGGAGCCCTGCCACCACCAGCAAGTCCAGCCTTGTAGTTCTTGAGTCCATAAAGGAGATGCCTGCATGGGATGGGTGCTGTACAAACCCTCTCCAAGGGTATCAGCAGGGTAGGTCAGCCTCGAACCCAGTGAGTTTCACTTCTGTTTGTGTCAGGACAAGATAAAACCAGGGCAAAAATGGCACAAACAGGGAGTGGGGATGGTGTCCCTGCCCAGCTGCCAGCCACATCATGGAGTATTTTGCTGGGAAATAGCTATGTTCACACCCTCCTACCCTAAGTCCTCTCACAACACACTGCTTTGGCAGCATGAGGGGCCAGCATGTGTCCCCATGGTGTCCCCCATTCCACACAGGACATGTGCCCAAGGAACAGCTGCTGAACTTTCAGAGCAGGTGACTAATACAGGTAACAATGTCCCCACGAGATTTATGACAGAAATGGCACAGTTTGTGGCAGTTCCAGGAATGATAAGGGAGGAGGAGGGAGAAGGAAGTTACCTGAACCCATCCAAGCTTCAAATCCACAGCCACGGGCTAGCAGCATCTGCTTTTTCCAACAGGTAGTATCCCACCAAAAAGCAGACAAGTCAGTCCCTGCAGGCACACAGGATGGGCTGAGGGGGAAGAAGGGGATCCTGGCCAGCTCCAAGCCCCATCACAAGAGAGCTGAGACTCATCCAGCTCCTCAATGCACAGCCTGTCCAAGTATAAAGATGTTCAGTCAGCTTCACATCAAGCCCCAGAGGATGAGGCTGCAGGGGAGGGGTGTTGGGAGGTCCTCTTGCCATCTCCCAGTCTGAATCCTTTGACACACAGCTCCAACACACAAAAAACAGGGAGAGCATCAGCACTCCCCAAAGTGTTGGTGTGGGGGGACTCAGGGTACACCAGAGGCACAGTGCAAATGGGGAGCAACAGGTTTGGCAGGATGCTGGCAAGCCTCCATGGAAACCTGGGCCTGGCCCTGTGCCTGTATCCTGGGACACCTCCTTCACCAACATTTCTCAGGATGCTTGGGTTGATCAGAGTTGTTTCCAAATGCACTTGCTCCCAAGAAATGCTGCTGTCCCTTCCCAAGGATGGCAGCAGCTGTGGATAATGGTGCAAAGTCCAACCAGTTGTGCCCAAGATGTGGCAATTTATTCTGGAGTGTGCAAGCCACCACATAGAAAACTTATCCCAAGAATCAAAATATAAACTCAAAAAATCATGCAGGCAGAATTGCCAGGCAAGTCCTCCCAAGTCCTGGGGTTCAGCAAGGGGCTCTGAGCCTCATTTCTGGGAAAGCTGCATCCCTCCTGGTGGGCAGCCAGGGAGACCAGGCAGATACATCATGAGCCTGACCATGGGGAACCAGCCCCAAGTACAGGCTGTGTGGAGTGGATGGAGGCAGCTTTTAAATCATCCTCAAAGCCACTGGCAGGGACAGACTCTGCCTCTCACAGCTGTTCCTGCAGCAGCTCCACTTCCCGCTCTCCCACAGCACGGCTGGCTGCTGCTGGAGCAGATACAGCCTTGTCTAAAGGGAGAAACGGACAGTCCTCACTCTTCTTCCATATTTTGTGGCTGTTCTTTAAGAAATAATTTTGTCCTTTCCCGGCAGAAATCAAGGGATTGCAACACACCCAGGAGGACACAGCTTGAGGTACCCTGAAAGCCCAAGGGACTCCCAGAGGGGAAAATCATGCAAGGACCAGTGAGGAAGAAGAGGGTGTGATAAAACATCCCTTGGCCAAATTTTTCTGTGTCAAAGAAATGTAATGTAGCAAATGGTGAGGGAGGACTGTGGACAGATCTCAGGAGTGAAGCACTTCAGAGTTTTGTTTCATGAGCACACAGGCAGCTGCTCTGTGTTGCCTCCTCCTCCTCTATGGCTGGTGATCCTGGAGGCCCACGTTAGCCCTACCCTGATGGTTCCTCCCTCCAGAATGGTGGGGACATCCTGCTGCTCCTCAGTGGGGATGTTGCAGCAAGATCTCCCACTATCCCTGGGTTACAAACCACCCTTCAGGGCACTGAGCAGCCATAGAGTTTTGTGGGGACTCAGGGCTGATGTCCCATTTTCTACTGGCAAATATGGTTCCCACCACTCAGATTCTTAAAACTGTGCTGCGCCCCACGTCTCCCAGCCTGGGCTGTTGCTCATGCTGCAGCTTTGTCACCATGGAGCCTCTTGGGTGACACTTGTCATCAGAAGGGTAAGTCAGGAGAACTCACTGGGTACTTCTTATCCTTCACATGGTGGATGGCATGGACAGAGACAGAAGCTGGCCAGTGGGACCCACCATCAATGAGACCTCCCTTCCCCAGCACACCAGCACCAGTGGTGACATTACCTAAAGCTCCTGCATCCACTCAGGAGCACCCAACCCATTCCCCCTGGTGCAAGGGGAGACCCAAACAGCCTGGTTCGTGCTCTGAGGACATCACTATCTTTCTGTGCCCCAGCATTACCACTGATCTCATGCTGGTCCTTCCTGGGCTGGGACCTACCTGGTGGACTCTTCACAGTGTAAAAGAGATGGGACAATTTACAGTGCCTCTGGGCTGGGCTGTTCCCATAGTCTAGGTGGCTTTAGAGTGACTACAAAACACAAAGGCCTTGGGTGAGAGGTGGTGTTAGAGGCTGATGTGGTTAGAAAATGTGAGGAACAGAAGAAAGTGGTGGATGCTTCCCATCTAGGGGCTCACCATTCCTGCGGCCATGAAGCTGGGTGTGAGGAGCCAACTCAGTTTTGTTATGCCTCAGCAATGGTTGTCAGAGGCATGTGGAGGAGGGGTGCACATGTTCCTCATGCAGAATGCAGTTAGAAGAAGCCTCGTCCCTGGGGTGACTTTACCTGGCAACACCCCAGACGAGACAGGCAGCAGGAAACACTGTGGAGAGCCTTCTCCCATCAGGTCTCCGCCAATGGATGGCAAAGAAAGGTTGGACTTGGCCAATGGTTCCCTGTGAGCGGGCGGACTTTGGGAGGGGCCGGGAGGTATAAAAATTGGCTGTGTTGCTGCTCCTTGGGTGGGTTTGCTCCCTTCCTTGCCCTGGTCCCGGTCTGCCCTCTGTGTCTCCTGCTCTCGCACCTGTCCTGCCTTCCTGTGCCCCTGACCGCCGCCGTGCTGCTTCTGCGGTCCTGCCTGGGCTGCCTGCATCCAACCCTGCCGTCCCTGCCCGCCGTGCCGCCCCGATCCAGCCCCTCACCGCTACCCTGCCCGGGGTCCTGCTCCTCCGTCCCAGGGCCCGCTCACCCCGTTCCCGGTGCCGTCGCCGCGGAGCCCCGCTCCTCCGGGCACCGCTGGCTCGGTCAGAGCCGGCCCGGCCGAGGCAGGCAGCGGGCACCGCCCGGACACCGACAGCGCTGCCCTGCCTCGCTGGGGGTATCGCCCTCTTCTTCTCTCTGTCCCCTTTCTCTCTCCCTCATCCCTTTTCCATTTTCCTTTCTTCTCTTATGTCTCCTCTAGCCCTCTTTTGTTTGGGCAACTCCTTTTCCTTCTCCTTTCTGTTATCAATAAGCAGTTTTTCAGATACAACATTTGCCTCGTTTGGCTTAATTTCGTTCCCGACCATCCATTTTTAGAAGAACTCGCAGTTCCCCCTCAGTGGAATGGACACTGGGGAATGAAAAGGAGTGGAACCGAGGGAGCAGTTTGCCCCCCAATTCACTGCCCTCCTGTGCCAGTCCAGACTCACCCTCCAGTCTGCCTTTGAGCATTTCAGCTCTCCACTGGTGAGAAAAGAGAGGACTCTTACCTGCCTGCTGCCCTCCAGGGCACAATCCAGGCACACCTGAGCCCTGGACACCATTACAGCTGCACACGTGGCCAGCAGGACCATGACCTTGACTGTCAGAAAAACTGTCAGCCCCAAATTTATGCAGGTTAGTGGTTTTAGGGCACAAGGTGTGGGATGAGGGATGAGTCATAGTTCACCCCTGACATGCATTCGCAGAGGAGGAGCTTCTGCCCAGCAGCCTCTCTCAACCCTGCCAGCCATCGTGGCACAGTCCTTTACCAGGCTCAAGCAGTATGTCAGAGCAGACCTGGCCCACCAGAAAGTCCCACCAGACCTGGGAGAAGCACAAGGATGTCGGTGAACCCAGCATTAGGGACCCATGCTGGGTCCCTAATAAACCCACACATAAACCCACGGACCCATGGCCTGGGGCAACATGTTTGCCTTACAAGGCTGCTACAACTTAAAAATGTGAGAGGAGCAAAGCTGGAGGTGGGGGGACCACAAGGGAACAGACACAGAGGGAAACCACATTCCATGTCAGGATGATCTTCTTATCCATGCCCGCTGCCTTCAGCGTGCATCCTCCAAGAGAAACATAAAAAGTTTCTGTTTAGGTTTCTCACAGAAAATGTAAGGAAAGGACTCTTCTGCGCAGCTGCCGGGAGAGGGCATCAAAGCCCCAGGAATGAGGAAGGATTGGACAAGCCCAGCCAGCTCCACAGTGAGCAGCACTCACTGTGTTCAAGCTGCAAATCCTCCTCAAAGATGAGCTTGAGAACCAAAACTTAGGATTCTGCTGGGTGCTGCTGGAAAATGAGGGACCCAGTCAAAGCATCCTCTGCACGAGGAGCTGCAGTGTTCCTGCAGCATGTGCTAAAGAACACCTCTTTGCTGTTGTACCTACCAGTGTATTGCTTCTCCTATCATTTATTCCCCCATTTTGTTCCCAAATAAACAAATATCCTGAAGGTACACACAGAATAACTGTTCCCACTAGGATTTAACTGCCAGTGTGCTGTGTCTGGCTCAGACCCGAAGCTGTGTTTTCCCCAAACCTTTTTCCTGTCTTTCCTCTCCTGCTCCCCCTTCACAGATCAGCTGGTCTGACACAAGGCATCGTCACCTTGTGTCCGTTTCCAGAATTATTTCTCTCCAAAACTCCATTATTTAACTCCAATTATTTAACCTCAAAACTTTTAAGCTATCAAATAAGCCTTCAATAATTACTTGTTTTTAATTTTGGTTATGAATTTACCTTTGAGGAAAGGTGCCTTGGGCTCTGAAGAGCCTTCATACAAGTTATACTTCACTGAAATCAACATCAACCATTTCTTAAAGCCTTGACATCATTCATTGTCCAACATCTCCCATCCCCCCTCAACTGCTGGGCAACTCCATCAAAGGGAAGAAGCCTTCAAGACAGAAAGTTCTTCCCAGAAACCATGGATAATGGTAGCTAGTTAGAATACACTCTGCTCCCTCCATGGGGCAGGGCTTGAGCCACCAGGACCAATCCAGTAGTATTTTTAGGGGCACTTTGAGGGGGGTGTACATTACCATGAGCAAAGTTCGCCTGGTATCCTGCTTTGTGAAGCTTCTCAGGAAGAGAGGTTGTTCAGGCTAGAGAAGACTCTATGGAGACCTTGGAGCACCTTCCGGTACCTAAAGGGGTTACAAGAGAGCAAAGAGAATCACCCCACATCCCTGCCAGTTCGGCTGCAATGTTCCTCTTGCTCAAACACTGGGGACCCCATCTTTGTAAAATACAACTTGATGGGTATCTTCTCTGGTTTTCCTGAAAAAAAAGCTGATGGAAATCAATCTTCAGCTCCAGCATGTGCTCTAGGCAGAGGGGATTTTATGGAGTAACATTGATTTCATTATTCTAGGTGGTCAAGTCTCCCATTCATCCCTTTTCTCTCAGTGGGTTCTCTAAAACCTGGCTTAGCACCCAGATGACTCACAGGAGCTTGGCAGAGCTTCTCACTGCTCCTCACCCCCATGTTCTGCAGACGCTGACCTCAGAAAGTCCTTGCAGCACTGGGTTGGGCTTCTCAGACTTCAGAGCAAAATCTCCAGGTCAGATGAAACCCAGGCAGTATGATGAACTCCTGTTCTTGTCAGCCTTATACCACTAATCCTGAAAGAAAAAGTGATGCTGGGAAGGTGGATGCACATACCCATCTCAAACCCACCCCTGGTTTCCTCCTCCACACCAGGAGCCTCACACCAAACTTTATCTGGGGGGGAAAAAAAGCATCCAAGCTTCCTCCTCTTCTTCTTCAAGCCATGGTCTAGATCCTGCTTCCAGCCTGCTCTCCAGAGCATTAACTATGTCCAAACGAGTTAAAGTAAGTGGTGAAAGTTGCACATACTGCAATAGCTTTTAGTGTAGTCATTTTGCTCAATCAAATGAGATCTGATTAATCTAAAATAGGTCAGAGAAACACAACCCCTCTTTCAAGCACTCCCATTCATTTCTACCATCACTGGAAGGGTCTTTGAAACAGCAAGTCAAGCAGAACCAAATAATTAATCAAGGTTTTATTTAAGGTTTCAATTTTTATTTTTAAAATGGCTGAGCTGACCTGGCACATTAAACAAACCCAGCAGTACAGTACAGGAGAGTTATGCCAAGACAGCTTGGAGAGAAATACATTATCCAGCAGATTTTAAAACTGCAACAGCCTCTGTATTTCCAGGTAGGACACAGCACAAAGACATCTACCAACAGCAGAGAACTGCAGTCAGAAATCAGTAGGTGCAGAGCAAAAAGCCTTCTTTACAAACACAAGACTGAAGTTGGGCAGCTGCTGACACAATCCCAAAGCAGAGCTGATCTCAAAAAGACGCGACATTGATGCTGCAAGGCAGGAGGGAACAAGCTGCTTGTGATCCACAGAAGCCTGTGTTAAATTTGTTTCTGCTGTTTCACACATTCAGGAAATCTAGCCCCTCGCTTCAGTTCCTTGGCACATCAAGGCCATCTCCTCCGTTCTAGCTCCACTTTTACTTTTCAGCTGAATTTTGTCATTTTTTGTGAACCTCCTGGATTAGCTCCAGCTCTTAGCACAGGCTGTGACTCAGAGCCATACTGCTGCTCCAGTCTCCACTTTCAGCACCTTTTCCCTTCTCAGGCTCCTTTCTGCTCTACTCCTTCAGACAGACTGCTGCCTTGAGATGCAGCAGGCTGATGTGATGGTCCCTGAATTGCCTCAGCAACTGTCTAATTAAAGTTTTAACCTTTGCTTCATCCTACCCTTTGGACCAACTCTGTCTCTTTCCCACCACTCCCTGTAGGCTCCATTTTGGCATGAAGTTTCTATCCAGCTCCCATCCTTATCGCAGTTTTGTAGCTGTTGGCCATTCCCTGTCGAAGTCAGCAGCTGCTTCTCTAAGCTCCCACCTTTGCCACTGCGAGTTGTCATCAGCAACAAACCATGAGATCCTACAGCATTCATTACACATATGCTTCATCCACTTGGACTTACAACCCCAAAATACATCTACAGGCTCTCTATTACAGCTGAAATAAGAAGCCATTAAAAAGTCTTACAGTTTTATGGGGGAAAGATGAGCAGATAATCAGTTCACCTTTAGCAGTTTTAACACTGAAGATGTTGTCATTCACCAGACAAATGGGACTATGCAAGCTCTAAAACAAGGAATGGGCTTCAAACAAATACTATTCTTGGAAACCAGTCAGAATCAATTTTGCTGCCAGCCAAGAAGGGTGGGTTTTAAGAAAGCAAGCATCTAGTACAGACCATTGCAATCCTTTCTTGCACAGTACTCTGCTGCAAACGTGCCCTACTTACAACGAGCTGCAGCATTTTGAGACAGATGGATTAGGATACTAATAGAGATCTCAGCTAAGAAGAGCCAGACTTTTGTACACCTCACAATCCTGACCAGGCAACATTCTCGGTATTTTTTCAAAACCAACCCCCTGAAAAGGGACATCAAGCTGGCAACAAAACACAGTAACCGCAGCTGCTTTACAAAACAGTGGCTTTTGTGTCGATGTGGTGTCTACCCACCAAACCTCTTCTCAAGCCTTAGCCAGATCTTTTAAGTCAAGTAAGTGTCTCCATGGAAACCTCCTTTCTCAAGGAGCCTCCTTTGCTGGAGAAATCCCTGCACCCCTTTTGTTTAAAAGGGGAAGGCAGTTTGGTAGGAGCATAATGCCTGCCTAGGGAAGTGCCTGTAGCAACTACTCAGTCAGATTTATGTTCTTTAAAAATACATCCACTCAATGAAGACATTTCAGGGATGACTAAAGGTGTGCTACTGCTGCTGCAACCAGCCAGTTCTGCTGTGCCCTCCATCCCTGTCCTGGCTCTTCACTCTCAGCCCCAGAGAATGTCCTGAGCTGGAAGGGATCTGCAAAGATCATTGAGTCCAACTCCTGGCCCTGAACAGGACAACTCAAAGAATCACACCATGTGCCTGAGAATGTTGTCCAAATAACCTGCCTTCTTCCCACATGGTCTCCTCACACACATACCTCTCTCACACACAAACTCTTGGACCCAAGTCAAATTGTTTAGAAAACCTCAAAACTCTAAAAAAACCTAATAGCTAAATTAATATAGATCAATGCCCATGCTTGAAACATAGGAAAAGTCTTAATGAAGCTGCAAATGGATACTCAATAAGACAGTCTCTGTGTTTAAGAAAAGAAGATTAGTTTTAGCCTCTTCCTCCACCAAGCCCTTTGTAAACTGTAGGATATGAAATTATTTCTGGTAAAAAATTGTTTAAGATCCCTCAAAAAGGAAACCAATTTTCTGAAAAGACAGTCAAAACAATTGAATATTTAATGTTCTAATAAGGGAGAACTTCAATATTAGCAGGCAAATTAATAATTAAGGGCTGTGATTAAAAATGGTTTCAACTCAGGCAAATCAGTTAATAAGAGAAAGTTAGGGGGGAAAAAAGGCACCAAAGAAGCTGTTAAGTTGTAGTCACTTTCAAGTAACAGCAGGGACAAGATATTCTCAGAAAAATAAGCCCTGGAGGTTAAACTTTAAGTCAGAAAGTCACTGTTTAAGAGTCCTCTGTAGACAGGAAGGTGCTGTAGACAGGAAGGGCTCTTCAAAAACTAACAGAGATGCTGGTGCCAGGCAACTCATACATAAAAGGACAGGGGAGGAAACAATGCATTTCAGAACAACTAGAATGAAATAAATCGATTCTCCTAAGATTAGGCTACTTACAAATTTTTTTAAAGATTTTCTGAGAACATAAAAACATGATGTGTCTGGCAACCAGAAACCAGGTCCAGGCACACTGTAGCAATCGCTGCCTTTCCCCACCCACCCATCACGAGTGGGGACAAAACAGCCTGGGACAAGATGACACACAGGCATGGGCACAGTCTTGCAGCTTATCCCAGCAGAACAAAAGGCTTTCGGCAACACCCCTCTCCAGCAGCCAAAAGAAACCAGGCAGGACCGAGTCTATGTGGAAGTCGACGAGACAGAAGCACATTGTAAGAGGAGGGATAAACAGTTGCTGTTAATCCCTTTCCATTATGCAATAGAGGATCCAGAAGAGCAACTTAAAACTCATAAAAATAACCTTTTCTATCTTCTTTGCCGCAGGAAAATAACCTCCCGTGCATGCTCGCAGATAGGGCACACCTGCATTAAGGTTCTCAATGAGATGCAGAGAAGGGAGTGGGGAAGGGAATTAAAGAGAAGTCAGAGACATTAAACACATTGTGGATCAAACTCAACCCTGTGCTGTCAGAAAAATAATCAATTGCCAAGTCTGCCAGTCAAATGAGATTTTAGATCAAGAAAGATCCAGCCACTAATTCTTTTCCTCCCACATATGCCATCCTGAGTCTTCCAGAGGGACTACGAAGTCCTTTTCAAAGGGAATTGTTCAAGCATAGTGGCTTTCCATTCCACAATTTCCACCTAAGCTCCAAGCAATGAGCTCATTAATAGATCATATTCCTTTTTGAGGCTGGCAGCTCTACTGTTTTGCCCAAGGAATTCATCCTTGGATACAAATTTTGGGAAAGGAAACTTAATAATACCAGGAGATGAAATATACAGACACAAAGGGAGAGAGGCTGCAAATTTGGGCAACAGACTTCACCCCTTGGCCTTGTGTCAAACAGTGACCAACCTGGAGCACACAGGATGGGAGAAGGCCCCTCAGAAGCAAAAGAACTCACAAACTACCTACAACCAGTAATGCTGGTTTAAGAGCTGTCATGGACTGTGGAGCCAACTGGAAAAATATATTTAATTAAAGCCCAGGTGCAGGGAGGAAAGGGCTGAGCCAGCAGCAGGTCTCAGCAAGAAGGAATGAATTTCTGTCCAACTGAATGACGAGAGGTTACTCCAGAATAGGTTTAAACTCACCTCATGTGTGACCAAAGCAGTACACAGAAAGCAGCTCCCACAGTTATAATATGCAATTTTTTATCAATTTTCTCTGTGTGTAAAGTTACTCCCTTGAGGGCCACTCACTATCCCAAAGGACTGCAGAAGAAGGGGTAAGAGACAAAGGTTATATTCCTTCATTCAACACATTCAAGTACCTGGTGACCATAGGAGCAATGACAGACTTGTCTGGTAACAGTGAATTCTCCACAGTTCTTCCCTAGCCCCAAGTTAAGAAACGCAGCAGTCACTTTATTAAAAATCAGTATACAGTTGAACATAAGCCCAGTGTTTACAACCAGTTCCTCTTCTAGTAGTTCCAGGTTTCCTGTTGTTTTACAGACTATTGGCAACCCAAGGAATCAGTAGCATAAAGAAACTATCATTTCAAAAAATTCATGTCCCCACGTCTCCAAGGAGAAAGCAGCATCCATTATCAGTTTGTTTTCCATTGGACTTGCTCTAAGAAACAAGAGTTTTCAACATACTTTGCAGACAAATCTTGTCTTTAGAATAGTAATTGCTTTGTTTGTTTATCACACAGGGCAGGGTCTCTAAAAAGCCTCACAGCACTGATAAAATAACCCTAAAAGAGCTCTCTGTCATTTTTCTCCTGTGATTTATTTCCTAGAACAACAAAAAAAAATATTTGAGATTTGTTTAACTAGTAGAGTTGCTACTAAAGGGGGAAGGGAAGGGGGGAGTAGGGGGCAGTTCACACAATTTGGCAAAGAGATCATCCATGAATTAAGTTCTCCAATGGCTGCAGGAAGCACACAGAGGCTTTGTCTACACTTCCTTGAAGCATCCAGCAGTGCTGCAGGAGAAATGCATCTTCACCCCCTCGTTCCCCTCTCCGCTGACAGCTGTTCACATTGCTGCTGCCTGCTTCCTTCCCTCCTCGAGGCATCCAAAGCACAGAGCAGCCTCCATGGTGTAATAGCAGCTTGGCAGAAGCAGGCAAAGTGCAGCCAGCAAAGGATTTAATTTATTAAGATAAACATGGTCTAAGGCTCCACATTATTTTTAAAAATAAACACCATAAGAAATATGAAAACAAACTGGCTTCGCTATGTGGAGGTCAGGTTCAGACGCTCTCAGAAAGATCTCCTCACCCATACAAAATGTTCTTCCCCTCTCATCCCCACCACAAGGATGGAAGGACAGTTCACCATGTAAGATCAGCCATGTCCCTGTTGTGTGCCCTTCCCTGTACAGTGAATGGGTGCCACTGCCACCCTTCAGGGCAAGTCAAAGTTTCAGAACAGCCCTGCGAAGAAGGAGCAGAGGGGAGAAGGGCAAGTAATTCAGTCTCTGAAATGAACATCTAGAAGTCTTGACATGATGACTGTGTTGACTTCACCACTTTAGTGGTTGTTCTTGGCTGCCTCTTTAGCTGCAATAATCAGAGGAGTGAGACTGGATAGAGGCTTTGCAATTTTCAAGAACTGGTGCTAGGACAAAACAAAAGGAAAAATGGTTAGATTTTTTTCAGAACATACCCCAGAAGTGACTATTCTAAACATTTTCACCTAAACCCATATGAAATCTAAGAACCACTCTAGTCTCTGAACACATGAAACCCAAGGATCTGTTACTACCACAAAATTCTGGGGATTGCCTGAAGTGAAAAGATTTGCACCCCACACATGCTAAATTACCCAGTGTTAGCGCATGTTCAAGATCAAGCAAAACTCAGCGAATTCCCCTGAGGAATTAGGAAGTTGCAATATCTATAGTGAAATCCAGTGTGATGGAAGATGTACTAAAATCAACCTGTATGATTCAGAGACAAGGCACAGAGCTCTCTGCAGGAATCACCTCTCATTTCCCTATTCCCCATTGTCACAGGTCTGGAGAAAGCACTATCTTGGCCTTCTACCAGGTATCAGAAATTTGCAAAGCAGCTGAAATTTAGGAGAGCAGCACAGAGCTTGCAACACAGCACCATTTGGTCTCCTACATTGGTGCTCTTCTTAAATTAAAACAATATTGATTATCAAAACAGCTCTCAGAGAGTGATGGGCAAGTCCACAAGCTGTTCTGAAAACAAAAAGCAACGATAATCCACAAGACTTCTGAGCATCAGAAGGGATCAATCACCCAAGGCAACACGCTTCAGAGATGGAAAAAAATCAGAAGTAAAAATTCAGAGGCCACAAGGTAGTTAAGAGCAGGCTGAAGCGTTACAGTCAGAATGTTCTCCTGCTCCAAGGAACAGGACATAACTTCTTCTAATATTTTAGGACTGAAAAGTCCAGAAGAAAAAGTGATCTTTCAACTACTGCCATTCTGTCAGACATTTATGCTTCATTATAGTCTCAGAAGGCAGCAATATGTGCAAGTCTGAGCCCACTACACAAATTAGTGGAGAGAGAGCAAAACAAAAAATGGAAACTGTCTGATACTTAACATCTGAGTGTTTCTGATCACAGATTTATTTTACAAAGACTTACATATTCCACCCTCATGGCAAATTTGACAGAAAGAACATACAAACCACTTGTCTCATCCATGCTGGTAAAAATCCTGGCAGCTTGGTCCACAATTTTCACCATGAGTTCAGACTAAAACAGCAGTTTTTCAGTGAAATATCTGATTATAGGATGGTAAGGCACTGGCACAAGTTGCCAAGAGAAGCCGTGGCTGCCCTGTCCCTGGAATTGTTTAAATCCAGGTTGGACTGGGCTTTGAGCAGCCTGGTCTAATGGAAAGTGTCACTGCTCATGGCAGGGGAAGTGGAACCAGAGGATTCTTAAGGTCCCTTCCAACCCAAGCCATTCTATAATTAAGATACCTCACAAGCTTTGTTCCATCATCTCTGTCAGGTGTGGTAACATTGACCTGCTCCATGCACATTTCAAAGAGCTTTGTGATCCTTCCTACAGAAAGGAGACAGCCAGAATATCTGATAGCTAGAAGCCTTCCTGCTGTTCAAACTGGAACAAGCATGACAAGGCTGTGACAACACATACAGATGTCATGGCCAGCCACGTGAAGAAACCACAGGAATCAGGGGGCTCAGCATTTGGCAGGCCTGGGACATATCTATTATTTGAGGTTGAGCACAGAACACACTGCACAGCTGCTGCCAGTAGCCAGTACAGCATGGAAAGGGAGCAGTCTGTTATCTCTTTATTCTAGATTTGTGTTTGGGGGCTGGGGTTTTCAGCTGCTTTTTTCCCTGAGAGGTTACCTTAGCTATGCTTGTGCCTTCAGCTGATGCAGTATTTAAGACCCCAAACAAATCTCACCCTAAGCCTGGCCTCACTCAGGATTGCATGATTACATTGTTCCAGTCTTGTTCCCCATCACCTACCTGTAGCAGCTCTTTTGCAGAGCCTCTCTTTTCCACATCCATTTCAAGACAGCGATTTAAGAAGTCTCGGAATATGGGTGAAAGCTTTTCTGGATTCTGCAGTTCTGGAGTCCCGTTAGTAGCAATGAGATACAGGGCCTAAAACAAAAACAAGCACCCAGGAAACAGGAGGTTATGAAGATTAGATTCCATCTCTGGATTAGAGACACTCATTTCTCCTCTCCCTCCCCACAGTTCAATGGGGAGGAAAAAACCCCACCTTATCAGGGTCACTAATCAATGCCTACATTTCAGCAAACAGAATAGCTGCCAGCCCTCTCTTTCGTGGATGAGATCCAATCCTTTATTGTTTTACCCTCGTAATCTGGGTTTGGATCCTGCAGCCCTCTCAAGGGATTACAAGGACAAAAACTACATTCCAGACCCTGTTTACACAGGGAAGTTAACTGGCATGACTCTACCATTACTCCTGTAATGACTATATCCTCATGGGAAGGTAATTCTGACTAAATAGATTTTTTTTTTTTTTTTCTGTTCATACTCTGCCTGAGTGCACAAGGCCTAAAACATCAACACGATAAAGATGCAGTTGGCTCTTTACAAAAGATGTCCAGCAGACCCTTAGGTATCTTCTAACACCCTGCAGAAAAAAAAAGCAGTTTTGCTACTGCTTGGGGATGAAGCATTCACACACACCCTCCTCTGAGAACCAAGAGATTCAAAATTCATCCATTTCAGGATTTCATGTGAGAAACTTCCTGGATGAATTTTCAAAAGAAACAGAAATCTGTCAGAGACTTGTTAATATATATGCCTTTTGAACACATCACTCAACATATCCCATGGGAGCAGTCTAATAGACTGGTAATTGGAATAAATTGTGTTAAATGAGGCCAAAGTATTGTTACTTTAACTCAACGCAGTTTTATTCCTTATAGTCTTCTTGGCTGCTGCATTTCTCTCCCAAAAAAATCACTTCCATTGCAAGAGATAGAAGAAAAAAATTTAAAAAATTTTTCTAGATCCCTCCAACCCATGTAACTGGGGAAAAAGCCATAAACCTAGCTTATATGAAGAGCAGTGATGTCCCTACACGCTGAGAGCATATCTCCTTTTGTTAATTATTAAACAAAGCAGAGACATCAGGAGGCTTAAGCCCTGTCTAAAGGCTTATTACGCTTCTAATTTTACTTGGAGAGTGCAAGGAGGAACAATTTGCCAGAAGAAAAAGGTCCTTACTAGAATAGAATAGAATCACAGAAACATAGAATGGTTTGGGTTGAAAGAGACCATAAAGATCACATAATTCCAATACCCCTGCCATGGGCAGGGAACCTTCCACTACACCATGCTCAGAGGAGAATTCTCTCATACACAGGGTAGAAAGTTTGAAGACATGACTGCTTTGGTGCTGTCAGGTAGAACTTCTGCCTCCATTAGCATCCCAGAAAATGGGAAATTATGAGTATGCATGATCTAACTCATAAAGAACCCACATCTCTTCTACCCAGAGCAAACTATGGGTTTTAACTAAGACTATCTCAGTTTTCTCACTAGGACATCTAAGGAGACCGCAGATTCATTTGAATTAGATGGGGCTGAAGGTGGTGAAACCACACCAGAGGATTCACATGAGCTCAGTTTCATCAGCAGCTTAGTGAAGAGCTGAGGAGAAAAGCACTTGCTTACTCTCAGAGGGTTCTCATTGAGGTAGGGGGGCTCTCCTTCAATCATCTCAATGGCCATGATCCCCAAAGACCAGATATCCACTTTGGGTCCGTACGCCTTCCGCGTCACCACTTCGGGTGCCATCCAGTACGGGGTGCCCACCATGGTGCTGCGTTTGCTCTGCTCAGGAGTGATCTGGGCACAGAAGCCGAAGTCAGCTGGAAAATTAAAATAGGGTGGAGGGGAAAGAGAGAGACAAAGGAATCATCAAGTTTCCCCAAAAACAACCCTTACTGACACCAGAGCTACAGCACACTTTACCCTGCTGCACTGTCTGGTGTGCTGCTGCTGCTGTAGCTGTGACAGGAGGAGTGGTTCTGTGGCTAATACAGAGGACGGTGTTTAGAGCCAAGTTTCCAAACCTGACTCTCTGAGGCCATGAGGATTCTAGAGCTGCTTTCACTTGTCTGTGTGAAAGATGGAGGTCAGGAAATAACCACACACAGGAGTTGAGACACTCAGCTGTGTTTCAGCATTACGCAGCTATAACACACTCTGTAATACATGGTCTAAAGACCATTCCCGGGTATGTGAAAACAGGACTTAATGCACAGTCTGGTCTAGATACACCACCCAGATCAGACACTGTAATGTCTGGTGATATTTTCAGTCCAAGGGGTATTACTTCCCCTGTACACATATCAACAGCATCTATTTTATGGAGCAAAGAGTGTTCAGAATAAATTTAAAGTACCTAAATTTATATTGATTACTTTCTTTGAACAGGGAGAGAGATGAAGGGCCTTCACACAAAGACTGCTGTGCCCTGTCTTACTTGTATTTGGCTTACCAAAAGAAAACTAAATCTGTTTGTGTGAGCCCAGCAGAACCAACACAGCAAGATGCACCTCCCATCCTGACCCCCTATGGCACTGCAGGTCTAATTTTAGGCAGAATGATGAAAATTAAACTGATTCCTAGCTGAGTTTTCATCAAGGGTAAATACCAGGAAAGGACATATGGTTCATAAACAGGGCAAATTTCCAGCAGAGCCAACAAGCAGCTCAGATCCAGAAGGTTACTGCATCATATCCACAGGGATTTCTCTAACTTTAAACTACAGCCTGGCACCAGCACACTGTGATCAAAGAAATTATTCCATAAGAACACTTTGGCCCCCATCAGATATTTATTGCTAACACTCCTGAGATCTGGCTCCACCAAAGTGCAGCTTTAGTTTAAAAAGCAATTATGTGCAAAAAAACCCCACCTTCTTACTCAGCATATCTGCACTCTGTGAATTTTAAGTCATATCTGCTGTCACTGACGACAAAAATAGATTTATTTATGCCTACTGGGTGCTAGCCAACAGAACTGAGAGGAAGAAAAAGGGAGCACCATTCTGTTAAAGCTATAGGTGGAAGATAATAATTCACTGGTCTCCAGGCTTATCTCTGCATGGACAATGGCAAGCACAACAGCTACCTTAGCACCCAAGGGGCAGCACAGTCTCAAGGTTTTCATTACTGGTGATAACATTTAGACTCCAGTCTGGGTTGGCATTGTAAGATTAGATGATTTCTAGTTACACGGTTTTCAATTCTCCCTCCACTTCTCCTGCCCCTCAAGTACCTGCAGCATTTTCCAGACTGAAGAGATTGTTCATAAATGAAGACTTCTAGCCTTACACCTTCCAACCCACCTTTCTAGACTGGAGTAGCATTAAAATACTGTTATTTTAGTTCACATAAACAGATGGCCCAAAGCTAAACGCAGCCCAAGCTTCACTTCAAGTCTGGTATCTCCTCACAAAGATTTGTGTTGCCAATCTCCATTAAAACAAATGCCACAGAAATATCTATAGTAGCAGTTCTACAGCCTGTTCATCATGACAGCATCAAGCACCTCAAACACCCATCTCCCTAAAATGCCTGGCCCAGAACAGATAACTGGCATGGGTTGATAAGTCATCAGCAGTAAAGTTCCCTGCATACTTAGTTTGACAGAGCCATCCATTCCCAGCAGGATGTTGTCACTCTTGATGTCTCTGTGAATAACTTGGTTTGAATGGAGGAATTCCAGGGCTTGGAGACACTGAAAAATAATTGAGACATTCTTACTGTGCATGAAATGTTTCACCAGTCACAATTAGCCAATTAAAGGACTCAAACAGACTGCATTTTTGGTAGTAAGGGCACAGGGTCTTAGGGCTTTTCATATACTCAGTATGTGCAGGGCTACAGAGAGATGTCACACTGGGATCAGCCGGTCCTGGGAGGACAAGTTAGTCTCCCAACTGACTTGAAGAACAGACAAAATCAAGAGGATCTCAACCCCATTTCCCACTCTAGTTTCTCCCCCTGGGGTGAAACATGAGGTTTGCATTAGAATTGATTGCTGCATCCTCACAGGAGAAATCCATTCTCTAAAAGAATGTTAGAGAAGCTGGAGACATTCCCATGGAGTCAGTGACAGATGGTGGAAAGTCCATGTCCCACTCCCAACCAGAGCTCCCTCCAAGTGCTAGTGCTGCTTTACCTCCCGGCACACGGCGGCGATTTGTCCCTCGTCCATGCAGGTCTCTGTCACGACATCGGTGAGGGAGCCTCCTGCCAAGTACTCCATCACCACCCAGAGCTCTTCTCCTACAAGGTAACTGAAGAGCCCAAACCAGATTTTAAAAACAGAATGCACAGTGTTTTAAAGTTGTCTCAGAAGTGCACTAAAAAGAAGAGCTGCATTGAACAGTATTAGGGAACCACAAAATCCTGGTACTTTCTGTACATGGGAGGATCTGATCACAACCTGAATGACCGAAGAGAAGGGTGAGTGCAGAAAGTTGAGGAGAGGCGTAGTAGGAGAGCTGGCTACAAGCTTCCTGTCCATAAAGTCAAGGCTGAATTTTTCTGCCATGGAAAGGATGCAGACTAAGATGGAGACCTGACCTTAAAACTGCTCCTGCTGCAGGGAGAGAAGGAAACAATCAAAGATGGGGTCCAAGCATGCAACCCAAACATTTGGCACACAGCAATGGCTTCTGAGAGCTCTTGCACTGGAAGAGGTGGCTGGAGGCTGTTTCACTACTCCTGGCATGCTGCTGTCCTTAGCAACTGCTTGCATTGCCTCAGCCCAGGAACAATTCTGGGTGACACAAAAGATGGCTACCCACAATCAATCATGAATGAGCACGTCTTTTTTAAGCATTATGCATTTGAAAAATCACCTCAGTCTTTTCCACATCATGAAACTAATTGTGATTTTGTCTGAAAATTTCAGAACCATTCATAAGGTCAAAGTAGTACACCTTCCTGGATGAAACAGCAATTCTAAAGATTTAAAATAGAAAAGGAAATGCCAAAAGGGCATTTTCTTTTCTAGAAAAGGCCCATAGGAAGATGGGGAGGAGACAGCTGAGATGAGAGTGGCTTTTCTCAGTCATTTGGGATATTCCTCTCGGCTGAGTGTGTGTACTCGTGTCTGAAAATAGAAGATGGGAGATGAAGACTTTCAGCATTAACTCAATAAAAACAAACAAACAAAAAAAAAAGGAAAAAAAAAAAAAAGCCCAAACCACCAACCATTTCTGTCCCTTTTTGGGCCCATCAACCCAATGCACCATAACAGATACATCAGGATGACACACTCCTGAAGGAAGGAATCATCAATTTGAAAACCCACCTTTTCAGCCTATCCTCTTATTTTTCAAGTGAGTGGACAGATGAGTCAAAAGTGAGAGGGCAGAGAATCTAATTAAAAGCATCATCTGGCATTAGAGTTCATCAAGGATACATTTGCTTTGCTCTAAAATACTTATCCTACTGAGGAATAAATTTGCCAGGAGCCAAATGCCAGGATAAGTACTAAGGGAAAAATTAGGTAGAAAGCAACACTAAAGGAGAAAGAAACTATTAAGCTTGGCATGTAAAGTAGACAGAGATGAGTGAGACATCACAGCAGTGAGCAAGGTGAGGTATTTTCCCCCAAAGGACACACTGATAACACCAAGCTGATGAAAAAAATCTCACTAAATAGTAATAGTGGTCTGATCTACACCTGGATGACCGTAGTGTTACAGTTTTGGACAGCTTTTAATTCCACAGACAAAGTGGATATCCTGGTTTGGTGAGCTGAAGACTATGTAGGGAGGTGCAACCTGGAGATTCTTACAGGATACAAAGCCCAAGGACACAGGGCTGTGCTCCTGCAGCACAGAGGTCTCAAATTCCACTATGGAACAGAAGCTGATGCACTGGCAATTTTTTTTCCCCAAGCATTACAGACCCCAGCAAAAGCAGTACCACCTGCAGAGCAGCCCCTCTGAGTGAGAGAGGAGCAGCAGGACTGCTTTCAGAAGCACTCCTGCTAACTCTGTGGGTCATTTACCTTCTGTTGGGCTCAGAAAGCCCAACTCCATCCACACTCTTCCTTCCTGGCCTATGCCATAGCTACTTCTTCCCTTCTGCCAAATCAGGATTTCTGCAGATTTCATCAGCACCCTCTCAGCAAATCACCCACCAGCGACATCATAAGATTTCCCTTCATTGCCAGTAGCACTCTCTGCAGCCCAAATCCACTTGACTGTAAGAATGGGGGCAGAATGGGCTCTTTGCATGACAATCTCAGGTTCCACATGCTGGGAGCAAGCTGGTGTATCTCTGCAGCCAAAACAGATGGAGCGAGCCAAGAACCACACTGTGAACCAAAGCTGAGCCATGAGCAGCCACAGACATGTGCCAAGACCCTGGCAACTCCATAATTGATAGATTTGACATAACACACAGGGAGGTGGAATTAACAGTGGCTCCCTGCCAGCTGCCACCAAAAGAATGTCATTTCAGGGTGGTACTGTCTCAGGGATCTTTCCAGTCTCTTGTCAGTCTTAGTCACTGAGCTGCCCACTGAAGGCATGACTCAAACCCACTCTCTCAGCAGTTCCAGAGACACCACCAGGAAGTCCATACACCTACATGCTGCTCTGATGCAACATCAAGCACAGCATGGTGTCACACCTTGTCACCCACTCTCACCTTCCAAAACAAGCTGGCAGAAAAAAAACCTGATGAACATCTTTGAGGAAGAAAAGGATGGTCTACAGCTTTCTCTTCATCCATCTGCAAGAGCAGGTAATGTCTGATCCTGTAAGGTGTTCCTCAGCTTCCACTTAGATACCTTAGGAAGTTGTCCACCAACCCCTCTCTATCACAAATACACATATTTTATTGATAAATTTGATGAAATTTGGAGTTGCCCAGAAGTGCAAGTTTATTCATTACAGAATTTTGCACCAGTAACATGCCTCCAACATGCAAACAAGAATATAGCCTGGAAAGAAACCAGTGTGTTCTTGTAGCATGACTGTCTTACACCTTCAGCTGTATTCACTGATCATCCATCCCTACTGCAGTTTGGGGTTGGAGTAACAGAGGCTACCACTTATTTGTGGGGTTTATTAAGTTAAGGAGTTCTTCAGAATTAAACTAAAGGGCTGGAGTTTGCTTTGCCTAGCACTGGGCATCTGACGCCTGTCTTTAGAAGCAGGGCTGTGAGGGCCTCTTTCATGAAGCAGAAAGGAACTGGCACCTCCAGCAGGTAACTCAGCACAAGTGGCTGTTTGTCTGGACTGGTCAGAAGACTGGTGTCACTGTCTTCAGAGCCAGATGCTTCTAAATCCAGCTCCCAAGTACAGCTGAATTAGGCCATGTCACTATCTTAAATATCACAGCACACCTTTGTGCAATGCTGGGCACTGAGACTGCAGCAGAAAAGCTTCTTAACCACATGCAAGTAGGCTGTGCAGCTATGAGAGGACAAAGAACAGGAAACCCTTGCATAAGGGCAGGAGCTGAGGCAAAGAGAAGAGAGAGAGCTGGTTCATGCCAGTGACTATCTAGATTGCAGCTCCCAGTGGGGACTGAGAAGGGGAGACGCTGTAACAGAACCACAAAGCAGAAACCAGGCCCTGCAGTGATCAGCACATCCTTCCTCCACCTGCTTCAGCAGGAGGCAGGAGCCAGCAAGTGGCATCCAAATATCAGCTTAATTCAGCAGTTGGGAAGCACAGGCACATTAGGCCAGGCAGGAGGGACGCAGCTCCCCAGCAACAGGATCTTGCAGTTACAGAGCTGAAGTGGCCCAAGAACCGCCATGTTCATCCCAGTTGCTGTTCTGTCCATGTACAGCACTCAAACAAAAGCTAATCCCTCTGAAAAAGATTAGTGAAATTGGAGGACAAAAGCAGCAGCTTTTGTTGCTGAAAGTTTGAATAAGACAGCAGGATGTGGAGCTATCCTGCAGCTGGAATGCACTGGCTAGATGAGGAAAGTGCATGTACACAGTGATGCTCTCTAATGGGAAAAGCCTGTCTCTCAAGCAGTTTTGTCAAAACAAAGCCTCTAATCAGCCAGGAGAAAATAATAGTTCCAGCCCAGATGGAGTTCTTAACCACTTGTTTCATTTTACACTGGTAACATTCTTCTGATCTCTCTAAGAAGAGGGCATGTGCCCAGCATCATTTTCCAACACACACACCTCTTGCACAAAAATTTCAGGAGCAGACTTTCTGTCCCCTCAACAAAGTAGCTCTTTACAGCTATGCATGGGACATAGCACCACAAAAATTCAGCAACACAACTGTTGCAGTTTATAAGTACCATCTTTTTTGGCTAAGACATTGAAAGCCTGCTAACTAAACCTATAAAAGAAATAGCTGATTAGATTCTGACATACATGCCGAGCAAAAAAAGCGTGCAAATCCCCTCTCAAATTTCCAAAAGAGATTCTAGGTCACATCCCTTCATGGTATCTTCCAAAAAACCCAAGCTGCCAAGATTAAAGCCTGCAGCTCACCCTATCCAAGCAGTCTTTACCCCACAATAAGGCAAACCTGTGGCTCATCAGAGCTGCTATATTCAGATGTTGAGTGCAGCTGACTGAAAATCTTGCTGCAGCTCAAGTGGAAATAGCTCTATTTTTAACAGGTGAGAGACACAGGCTTGACACAATGCAGCAGTGTGATGCTGATGGTGAATTCAAGCCACCATGCAATGCTTTTGCCTATTGGGCTTTCAGCATTATAGAATTACAGAATGCTTTGGGTTCAAAGGAACCTTAAAGACCATTTAGTTCCAAACCCTTGCCATGGGCAGGGACACCTTCCTGTACACCAGGCTGCGCAGAGTCCCACCCAACATGGCCTTGAACACTTCCAGGGCAGCCGCAGCTTCTCTGGGCAGCCTGTGGCAGTGCCTCAGCACCCTCACAGTAAAGAATTTCTTCATTATACATAACCTAAATCTACCCTCTTTTCCCTGAAAAGTGTTCCCTCTTGCTCTATCACTATCTGCCTTAAAAGTCACTCTCCCTCTTTTATAAAAGCCTTCTTTAAGTACTGGAAGACTGTGTTGAGGTTTCACCAGAGCTCCTGTTATGTGTCACATGTCATTCACCCTCACTGCTGTTATACTACTGTGGAAAAACCTCAGTGGACAGTGACAAGACTACATCTAACTCTGGAAGGAGTCTGCTCCTCTGGCAGCAAAATACCAGCATTGTACAGTAGAAAAGAAGAGGAAGTCAAGTAGAAATAATACATTTCAAACTGTTTCTATTTCTCCTTCAGTATCAGGAATGAAACAAACAGGAAGTTTGCTGTGTCAAATTTGGCAAAGAAGAGAGACAAAAAATGGAGTCCTGAGAGGACCTTTGTTGCCAGCCTCTCTAAAGAGAGCCTAGACATCCCATTAACACTGGTTCAGATACCAGTTTCTCCTCGTTCTGGAGAGAGACCACCAGGCCACCCACACTCCCACAATGCCACATGCATTAAGCAACACAAGGTTGTCCCACACTTGCATTAAATTGAGCCAGGAACCATTAAGATACTGACAAGGAAGTGTTTTCCAGTGTCCCTTCAAATACTGACATACCTGTCCAAGTAGTTGACAATGTTGGAGTTTTTGTTTTCCCTCATCACAAGGATTTCATTAATAATCAGTTCTTTTTTGGGCTGCTGCTGCAAATTCATCTGTTTGATTGCAACCTGCAGTGAAAAGAGATCAAGAAAAGCATTATGCAGAAGTACCCCAAAAACTTGCCAGTACCAGTCGATTTAGTCCCACATTCACATGAGGAAGGACAAAATCCGTTTCATCATGAGGTCACTTTTTCATCATTAGCTACTGAATCCTACTACCATTCCATAACTCTACAAGTTTCTGCAGCTAGTCCATTTCCACACATGCTGGATGATGCTTAATGACAAAAAAAAAAAAACAAGGGGAATTGCCATTTTCACACTGGAACTTCATGTCACAGTTGGATAGCCATCTCCATCTACAGCTTCTTGGTAATAAGGAAGACTCTGGCATGGACTCATACATCAAAAAGTTTTTATTTCAGAAAAGATTCTTATTAACTTTATATTTAATTGGATGTTTCTGAAAAAATTTTGGTGTTTTTTTTCCTCCTCCCATGCAAATTGCTGCTTCTAAAAATCTAAAGTGGGGGGGGGTAAATAACACAACCATGCTTAGTACTTCAAGGTAGTAACTATTTCTTTTGTCACAACAAGACCTGGGGGAGAGAAGCACCAGTGTTTAGATAAAGGGCTGAAAAGAAATGAATTGGAGCCAGTTTTATGTCCAGTCATGCCTGAAGGGCAACAGGGCAAATTTGTTGGCTGCAGCCTTTTGGTTTAGTAGCTTTCTTCCTGTTTTAGGACACCAGCTCTGCATGTATATATGCAAAGAGCAGGAAGGTTACAGCATGTTTTTAACTCTCGTAATTCAAGTTTCCACAACCAGTACTTCATGAGAGCACCTGGCCCTCAGAGGAGCCTCCAAATCAGTAAACCTACTCAGCACAGCTGGAGGCAAAAATAGCTCATAGATGTCACAACTCAACTGCTTTTGGTACAGTAGTTAGGCAAAGGGAATGAATTGAAAGTACACCTTTACAAAACTGCTATGTGCAGAGAAGCAGGCCTGGGTGAATGGACTGGAGCCAGCAACTATAGTAACTCACAAAAACAAGGATTAAAAGAAACAAGCCACAGAGTGCCAATATAGATGGATACAATTAGCATCTTGAAAGTATACCAGGGAAGACTATAGAAAAATCCCAACACATGAGAAGGCAAGAGCAGACAGATATGCTGGTTTTCCACAGTACTCACAAGGCTGCCAAATAGTACTTAAAGAACACAACAACAAAAACCCCATGCTGCTCTTTATACAAGACCAGAGAGACAAATGAAAGATGAAGAAGAGAGTGAAGGTATTTTATACAGATAAAGAAGTTTCCCAGTGTTTCCCTGCACGGAGCTCCTGAGCTCAGTGCACTTCACAGAGAGGAACAAACAACAGCATGACAAAGTTACAGCAATCCCAAAAGCAGATTTAAAAATACAGGGCCTGGTCACACACAGGGCCTGGTCACTCTCGTGCAACAGGAATGATTTAAAAGTCTGTTGTAATACAAGAACTCAAATTCTCACATGGGAGTCACCAAAGGGGTCCAGGAAGAAAGCAGAAAACCTTCAAAGGACTTCCTCCTCCTATAAAATTTTTCATTGCTTCAAAATAATTATAAGAACTCTTCCTTAAAGGCTGCAATGAAACTATATTAATTCTTCAGGAACTGAAAAAGGGGGTGAAGGAATTTCAGCAAAAAGCAGAATTATGAAATTTACTGGAGAATAACTCCTTACATTGTACAATGCAAAGTAGACAAGCATTGTTGCAGACTTGCATAAATAAATTCAGAATAACACATGCACTTCAATCTTTTTTAAAATCCTCCATCTAGAAATAAAGGTTTCCAAAAATGCTGCATATCCATCACTACTACTTTATTATGCAGGCAATAGGCATGGCACTTTTCAATATTTGAAAGGAAAAAAGAAAGGACAGGCATTCATGGTCTCAAAATTCAAGGGCAGAAAGTAAGTGGGCAAAGGGTGGGAGAGGAACTATTTCCATGCAAGTTAAGTGTAGGAAGAAAAGGAGCAGAAGGCAAATAAAATAGTTTGTAAGGACAAAGGCAGAAATCTTGGGGAAGAAGAAAGAAACTTTTACTGAGGAACTGCCCAGTCCAAACATTTGCTTCTAGCTTTTGCAATCACAGAAAGAATCTTTATAAATATGAAGTTATTCAGGAATCAAAACTTGGGAAGTAACTTTTTCCAGTTCTTTCCTCAGACTACTCAACTATGTCTCATTAGTAAGTAAATAAAGACCTCATTAGTAAGTAAATAAAGACCTTATTAGATGTCATGAATCCCTGAAAGACAGCATTTTGTAGCATCAACTTGAACTTTTAGGACACAATCCAAAATCCACTGCTGTGGTACTCCGGCAGCACTTACCTCCTGTCCAGTAGCTACATCTATTGCTGTGTAAACTGTACCTGAGGCTCTAAACAAAACAGAGAAAATAAAAAAAAAAATCATTTCTTAGTGTCTCAAAGTAAAAGTGAGTGCTTAACACATGCCCCTTCCCACTTGTCTCCATGAAGTGCTCTAAGTTCCATTCCTTTATGCGGAATAATTCCAGTGGTAAACATCTGAAATATTTCTGAGACAAGGCTGTTGTTGGAACAGAAGCCAGAGATCTTATGGGCAAAAAAAGCTCCTAATAAGGGACACTATGGTCATCCAAACCCTTGCTGCTAAACCAGCAAATTGTAGGACTCTGAGTTTATCCCATTTCAAGTGGCATGACTGCACTACCCTGGCTTGCAGAATGCCCAACATGATAACAGAGCAACAGGATGAGCTAAAGTAAACAAATGTGGCATTTGTAGTGAAGAAAACAGGAGTTTGAGCATATGCAGCTGACTGCAGATCTGTGTTTTGCTCCAGTACAGTCTCTCCTACAACCTCTACTTTCCCCCTACCCTGCTTAGAGGGGCAAAGCACATGCCTTGAGAAGAGCTGATTCAGAAGCAAATCTGTAATTTGAAGATAGTCTTGCAGTTCTTTCCCTGCTTGTTGCTGTATTTATAAACCTGATCATCTAATGGCATAATTTTTTATACTACAACACAATTGCACAAAAACCTGGTCCTTGTGACTTTTCCAGGAACAGAAGAACAGTTGGAAGGGATGTAAAACCCAGCAAAACAACCAAAAACAAAAAAAGAAAACAAATAAACACCCAAACAAAATAAACTTTCCAAAGTATCCCCAACAGCTTTTCCAGCAAGCTTATTTAGCCTGGTTTCAGTGAATTCTTCTTAGCATAAGGAAATGAAAGGTCTAGGACAGAGAAGAAGCACATACTAACCCCTGTCCAATCTTCTCAAAATTCGTGTACTTCTTTTTTGGATCACCCACACTCACGATACTTCCTACAAGAAACAAAAAACAAGAGTATTTTTTTCAAGTCCTTTTTTCATACAGCTACAAGAGCTAGCTGTAAGAACAGTTCCATTGGCCACAGCAGGCTGTCACATGAACAACTCATCAGAAATCCAGAGGCACATGGACACCAAGGAAGCCCTCAGTTATTCACAAACATACCAGCTGCAGCATTCCCCTCTATCAGGACCTTCCCTTCAGAAATGATGGGACACAGACATTAAGAACATTTGACCTGCACTAGCAGTCATTACTAGGTGCAGGATGGGGATACACAGGCCTAACACATGGAAAAACAATTATTTATTGGAAACCTGCTACTTAAAGTCACTCCCAGCTTCAGCATCCTGGATGATGTAAGATGTCTCCACTCTGCAATGTCTCTGAATTTGGAGGCTGGGCACTCAATCATCTTGGAGCCAAAAGTCTTTTACAAAACTAGCCAAAGATTTCCCTACACCATGACAGCTTGTAGCAGAAAAAAAAAAGTTTTTATGATGTTTTCATACCAGCACAACCACAGCCATTTACTGACCCAGTGACTGGGCTGCAAGACTCAGGAGAGAAGGTGGGGAGACCCTTCAGAGCCAAATTTCCCCTGGCCTGTCCTGGGCAATGCTCAGCTGCTTTTCTAGGAACCTGATAGTCAGCACAGGTTTAGCATCAGTTACCAGCATCCCTCTGGTTTTTGAAAGCAACCTGAGACCATCTCAGTTTGTTCTCTCAAAACATGGCTGTTCAGCCAAAAGAAAGTCTATCACTGCATCCCTCCAAGAGAAAAGCACTTTGCCTGGTGTTCCACAGCATGTGGCTGCAGACTTTAACTGACATTGATAACTTCCCTACAGCAGGCAGGAATTACCCCCTTTTTAGGGCAAAGAAACCAGACCCAGCAATTTCTAGAGCTCAGCTGGTAGCCAGTCCCCCCTCTAACAGCACCAGGGTGGCTCACAGGATCAAGGGATGCAGAGCTGCATCTGAGTTACAAGTCACTGAAGCTGCCAACATATGGCTGAGCCTTAACAGATGTATATTGGGAATGAAACTGCTCATGGTCATTAAGCCAAGAAAACCAGGAGCAAGCAGAGCAAGAGCAGGCTGTTTTCAGACACCACTGGAGAGAAGCCAGACCCAGAGGGTTTAGGACAGACAGAGGCAGAAGTAGGGAATATGGCCCATGTTTGGAGAGGAGGGCAGGAAGAGAAATCTGGCTTTAGAAAAACCACTCTACAATTACAGAAGCAATGCTGTCTGCCCTGAGGACTGGTATTTCTGGACAAATATTCATTAATTTTTCCTCAAAGCCTAACACAGGCTACAAGCTCAGACTGCACGTTTCCCCAAGGCAAGGACGGGACTGAATGCTGTGGTGACAAGAGGCATTTGCCAGTTTTGCCCTGTTTAATTCTCTTAACTCTAAAATAGGGGGAGGTTTCCTACCTTCCAAAGAGTCAGGTGAGGATTCATTAATGTTTGCACCAGTGCTGTGTTTATGCTGAGAGGTAGAGATTGAGCAGCCTCCTTTTAACCTTTGCACATACTTAGCACATCTTTAGTATGTATAAATATATTTTTGCTTTACAGTTTTAATCGTTTTATTTACATGTCAAACTAAAATGTCAAAAGGCTGCTTGTCTCCACAAGTACAGCTCCATTGCCCTCAGTGGAAAGACATTTTTTTACTTAGATTAAGACTAAAGATTAAAACTTCATAACATTTTTCTGACTAGCCCACATACAGAAGTTGACACCTGGAGCAAGCAAGGTATCAGAAGGTACCTCTGCTTCCCAACACTGCTAAAAGTAGCCCTTGCACTTCTCTTCATGACTGAAATGTGTGTATTTGTACTAGAATAGCACCTTTTTTCCTGCCACAGTTGCTGTTTGCCCTACCTGGTCACAAAATGTCTTGAATCCTTAATGGTACAAAGATCCTGCTGAGTGAGTGAAGTTGATATTTTGAAACAATAGGTGTGAGTTTTCCAATAGCAAGCAGTTTCAGTTCATAAGCCATCAAGTCAGCTTGGGCTTTTAAGGAAATCAGTTACCCAATTTTAATTTTTTTTTTTTTTTTTAAGTTATATCCTCAGATTAAGTCTTCATGTAGCTACTAGACTCTTACTCCTAAACTACTAACAAATATCTACTCAAGCCAAGGAGGTCAGCTTTACCATAGAGGTGCTAACACAATTTAAGTCAACTGACAAGCAAGGAATGGATGTAATTAAAACAGGATTAGTAGTTCAAAGAATTAGAAATGCACTACTCTAATAAAATCTGGCCTAGGCTGAGGATAGCAATCAACTGCATGAAAGAGCTGGTTCAGCTGTTGGATATGCCACAGCAGCTTTGTGGCAAAAACCACC
Organism: Lanius collurio; assembly: GCA_020086605.1. NCBI lineage: Eukaryota > Metazoa > Chordata > Aves > Passeriformes > Laniidae > Lanius > Lanius collurio. Next base: position 28,279,159 of record JACBWW010000006.1, on the reverse strand, counting down.
AAGCAGCAGAGGAGCACTTGCACTGAAGGCAGGAACTGTTAAAGACACGAGGACACAACTGAGAGACTTGATGAATTTTTCTCAGAAAAAAAACACCAATTTGGCTACCCACAAAATGTTAAAGCACTTGAAAATAACCAAGTCACTTTACACCATGATACTGTGGAAGGCAAACCTGGGGATGCATTAATTTTGTCTCCATTTTTTAGATACCTTATGTCTAACATGGCAATATAATCATTTGTGCTTCAGAGCTACAGAATAAGATGTGGAACAATCTCAGACTTCAGAGTTAAATAGATGTTATTTGTTGAGGGCTTGTTTTGCAGAGCCTGAGGATCTGTAACTCCCTGGGGACTTCAGCAAGTATCACAGGTGCTCAGTTTACATTCAAGCTCACCCCTTACATCTGCCCCCAGTGTTGTGACTTTGTGCCCATGTCTTCAGTCAGGGATCTCAAAGTGGGAAAACATTTCAGCTTATTGACATTCTGAGAAACCAACACAGCAGGACCTGGAATTTAACTTTTTTAAAGAACAAGGACATACTTAATTTTTCCAGTATCTCTTCATCTGACATTTTTGGCTTTTTCTTTTGCTTCTCCGTGTTCCTGACCAGCATGTCGGGTGCTGTTGTGCTGTTTTCCGAGGGAGAAGAAATAGGAGAGGTGGCCACATCTCTGGTAGGAGGAGGAAGAGGGTCTATCACAGAGCGGGTGTATATCTAATTTTGTTGAGAAAAATGCACAGGTCAGGTGAAGATTTAAACACTTCTAATCATCTTGTTATTATTGTTATTGTTCTTGTTGTTGCCAGGGATGCATTTCTATAGCTACTTTGTTAGCAACTAACATCACTTATGAAGGATTAGTGATTAATCATTAATTGTGCCCCCCACAACTAAGCAGGTGGCCATACTAAGGTACTCTGAAGGAAGGAAAGGCTCCCACTGCATCCCTCCTGCTCCCAAGAAGGACTCAGCACCATGCCATGCAGAGGGACAAAGTCACAGTCAAGGCCTGACTGATTGCAGCAGTGTGGGCTGAACAATGAATTTCTGCTCACAGATTTGGTGTGTTCAGGTCGCGGAGCTATCACAGGGGGTGGAGCTGCATCATCTTCATCATCCTCATCTTCAGACACTGAGGGCACTGCAGGGGTCTCAGAGACAGCCTTCACATTCTGCATGGAGTTGCATAAATAGCAAAAATCAAAACCCCATCGCATGTTGTGAACAAAATCACAAACACTGGATTAAGCTCCCAACAGAGATTGCACTGAAGCACGTGCAGAAAAGCAATAATCAGAACAGGCTGGTGGGTTACAGTGTGTGAAAAATTCAAAGCCCAGGGCTCCTGGGTCTTCATGGGAAACAGATGTGCAGTCCAGCACTGCCTTACACAGCTGTTCAGACAGAGCTCCTCACCTGCCTGACAGCAACTCTCTTTCCAAGGACCTGAGAAGACCTGGGCTCTCTCACTGCTTCCCCAACACCCACACAGCTGACCAGCAAGTTTTGGGACACCCCAGTTTAAAAATATCTGTCCCTATTTATACTGTCTCTTAGGGTTTTTTGCTTGCTTCAAACACTGACCATTCAGTATGAAGATTTCAGACTTTAAATGCCAGAATTTGCATCAAACTCTTAATGTTTTCTCCAAAAGTTAGAAGGTCAAGTTAATATTACCTCTGGTATTGTGATTGAGAACTAATTAATTAATGTGAGATTTTGGAAGCAGAATCTGGCAAAATCTTTTCAGATCTCTTTTAAAATCACTTCCCAACATAAAGTTCTATGGAAAAATAGGAATGATTATTTTTTTAAAAACCAGCTTTATAAGTGGATAAAAAACTTTCTGGAATTTTCTGCAATACTGCAATTAGGAATGAAAGTAACTTTTAAACTTATACATTTGAAACTGTATTTGAAGTTCATTACATTCTTTACACTATAAACATTTTAGAATAAACTTGGTGAGGTCCTCGACCCACTAGACCAGTTCTGTTTGTGCATCATCACCTCCCTAAGAGTGGCAGGGAGAAAAGTATTAAAGTCCTCAGAAAGAGGGGGAAAGAAAGTATTTCACTGAGCCTAAAATACTTGAAGTCATCATCATCCTGACAAATAATTGTCAAAATGTGCTTGACATAACACAAAAGCCTAGCTTGTTAAAAGCAACAAGGAAAAACTAGGTATTGGGAGTTCCCTGAATATCCCCCAAATCAAAGGTTACCCAATGCCCTCCCTCAGGCTACCTCAGTAGACTGGTAACTGCTTTAACAGGATTTACTTAAAAATCCAACCTCAGATATTGAAACTTCTGAGGACTGACATACAATGACATGCAATAACAAACTATGGCAGAAACATTTTCCTTTTCTTTTTACAGGGAGTCCTAAATGATCAGATCTGAATAAGCTGCCTTTGGAAGGGAGAAGAACAAGCCAATTCTACGTAATGACATGGCCATGAGAAAATAAGAGATGAGGGAATTGTGGGGTTTTATGAACCATCTTCAACTGAAAGTTTTGTTTCTCCATCTCACAGGCACACACAAAAATTTATCACATCTCCTAACAAAGGAAATAGAAGTGGTGCCTGCCCCGGTAAGGACTGAGTAAAGGTCAAGCAGAGAGGAGGAGAACCTTTTATTTCCTGCTCTGCTAGAGATTAGTCTGGTTAATCAACATTAGCTTTGGTAAATCAGACCTTGCAGGTTAGTAAATAAACTTTGTTATATCATAAATGTTTATAGAGGCATAAAACCTGACAGCAGAGTGGTTATTGAATTCTAGGTATAGGAAAAGACCAACTTCTATGAAAAGAGAGCTATGTCTATTAATTAATTTACTAATTTCCATTCACTAAAGATCCTACTTCTGTCCACTTTACTCCCCACCAGTTGAAAAAAAAAGTGAAAAGAGCATGCCTGTTTTTATAAACATGTATTCACTACACAAGTATATATAATTCAGATGTTAAAGCACTAAGCAAACTACAAGCTTACATGTAATTACCTGGCTTTTTGCAAGTTTTTCTAATCCCCAAACTAGAGACAGAATGTGAGTGTAAGGCTTACCAATGTATTAGATGAATTGTAATCCTCTGCTGATTTATCTGAAAGACAGATAACAATGCCATTATAAATGAGTTACAAATGCAGCAGCAGTGGGGAGAGGAGCTGTCTTCAGAAAAGGCAGGAAAAAAGGCTGCTCCCAAACTTATCTTCCTAACTCCAGCTTCCCAGAACCAGCCAAACCCTGGCAGATATAGGAACAGAGGGTAAATAAATGCAGACAAATGCAGGGGTCACAAATCCCTGCTGCAGGAGGGTGGAATTGCCCAGAGCAAAACCTGAATGAATATGGTCCTCCACCCACATACACAAAATTTTATCAATGGACTAAGTCAGCAGCAGAGGCACTGCAGCTGGCTCCCTCCTGCATGATGCTGAGTCTCAGCCACCTAAACTTCCTGCAAGAGCACAGAGGACCCCACAAGTCAACTGGTGGGGTCTATCCAGGCACTAATGGGGAAGATTTGTGCTTTTATCCCTGCTTGGAGCCTTCCTAATTAGTACCAGATCTGGTGACTTGGTTCTATCCCCTTAAAAGAACCAAAGTAGGGGTTAATATTTAGAAAGGGAAGGAGTTGCAGTTGAAAGAGAGGAGTGGTAATTGCAGATGTCCTTCAGAGGGCAGGTAATCCATAGAAAAAGGCACAAAACCTTGAAAGTTTTGACCTTAAGAGGAACCCAGGCAGGAACTTTCAAGCACCCAGGCAGCTGAGGCATATTCCTCAATCATGGCACATGGGAGCAGAGAGACTCTCATCCCAAGTACACAAAAAGCAACATCCACACCCACCCTGCAAACTGAAACTGGTGCAAAATTTGGCTGCCTGTTTTCACTAGTGATTTTCATCACTGGGAACCCAGCCCCAGCAGTCTGGGATCTGCTTTTCAGATGCTGGCTGTGAGCATCAGAAAAAGTATGTGTTTGGGAGGCTTAGCCATTTGACTGACCTCCTCTTTTGCAGCCATACTGGGCATCAGGATTAACAGAACAGAGAGATTAATGGAGAGCTGGACAATGCAGCCACATGAGACCATCACCATGTACCTGTGAAACTCATGTACTTCTGGCTATTGGAGATCTTCTTGGAGTTGTAAAACTCCAACACGTCCAGCACTGCCTGGGGGTTCTTCTTCTGTTCTGACTTGGTGATGTTGGATGTCTGCAGCAGACGTGCCCACTGCTCTGGCATTCCCTGTGGGAAGGGGCACCTTGTTAACACACAGTTATGTTTTGTGGTTCACAAAATATAAGCCCACTGTCACAGGTCTGCCCCAGTTTTTGTTACACAGTATTGTGAGGGAAATGGGGAGAAAAGAGGAGAGGAAAGAAAAAGAGGTGGTGAATGTGTGCCTCCCTAGCCACTGCCTGTGTTACAAATCACACTTGGGCATGTAAATGTCACTCTGCTCTTGGGTCTCTGGGTGACTTACATATCCTTTGCAGTCCAAAATTCAAAAACCAGAAAGGAGAAGACCCAATTGCTGCAGTTCAGGAAAAGTCTCAAGAAAAAAATCCAAAACAAACAAAACACAAAATCCTTTATGCACAGGTACGCACATACGTATATATACACCCAAGAAGGACTACAGAAGTAACATACACTGCATAGCCTCCAGCACAATGGACATGCAACACTCATTTGGGTCTTCTGGTAGCACTAGAGTTCTTTGGTAACAGCAGTGTGGTGCCCATTGGAACCACAGTAGGGAAAGCAGAGGTGTTAACTTCACATCTCAAGCTCAGAGTTTCATTATAGGGACATCATTTCAGCTAGAAAATAAACACACCTGGAGAACAGCTGGACTCGTGCCTTTGCTCACCAGCAGGGATAACAGTTTGTATGGACAAAGTGGCAGAGATTGGGATCCATTAGCAATGAAGTTATCCCTCCTGTTCAACAGGATGGCTGGATACACCCCTCAGGTAATGCCCCACTGGTGTCTTGAAGTCCTAAGGCATCACCACTGGCACATATGGGGTAACCTGGGCAATTCTAGAGGCTGCCATGCAAAACAGCTGTACACACGATTCAGGGCAGGGGAATAAAGTCCCTGAAAAAGCAGCATATTACAGACAAGTAGAAACACCTTGCTCACAAACAACTTCTGCTGCTAGGAAACACGATCTCATAACCAAAATAAGAATAAAAATATGATGCTAATGAAATACAACTCTGTCTTTACAGTATTTTGCATGTCAATAAATGAAAAAACCCACAACACATAAAAGCATCTGACATTTAGCCTTAGGCAGCATATGCATATTCTGTCCTAAGTAGTTGTAGACAGCTGTGTGCCTCCCACAGGAAAACTCCCAGATCCCCACTTGGGGGACACAGACTATGCTGTAGACCTATTTCAGCTCTAGAAGAGGAAGGGAGAGGAAGAGAAGGGAAGGGAGGAGAGATTTACTGTGAGGGCCCACCGCAATAATTTACCATGTTTAGCTGACCACAACAGCCAAAAAAACAGGAAAGGAAAAGTTTGCTGGCAGCCTGATCTCCTGGGGTGTGCCAAGTTTGACAGTCTTTCAGCATGGATTAGTGGGTAACCTCTGCAGATGTGTTTCAAATGAGATCAAACTAGATGATGGTAATAGCCCTTCCAGCATTAACATATAAAAGATTAATGGGCCCTGGCTCCTCCGAGCAATAAGCTAAACCACAGAGTTCTCTTTTCCTCCAGATTCACTTACTGTGAATTCTCCCGTGACTGCATCAAACCCCACATGAATCGTGTGTTCGAAGTCTGAAGGGAGGGAGATCTCGGGCCGCTCTTTCTCTTTCTTCTTATTGGCTGCAAGGGACAAAAACAACAACAATTAAAAAGTCCATAAACGCATCAAGAATTAAAATCTCCTCAACAGCTTCTAATTCACCTACACAATCACCTCCCCACTTTTGCTAGTCATAGGATTTCAATCTGGATGAGAAAACAGCAAGCTTAAAAACTTTGTTTCCTCACTTAAGAGAAACTACAGAGAATGGACAACAAATATCTGTAAGGCTCAGGACAAGTGTAAGAGAAAGAAACTGATATTTTCAGTATGTAAAGTTTTAATGAGTAGACTCAACAGCATGAGAGCTATTTACCTAAAATATTCACTCAACCTTACACAGGTCAGAGTCAAAAGCTCTACAGTGGCAGTCACTTAAAAAAATGTCTTCAAAACTAACTTAAAAAAAATATTATGCGCTTTTAAATACACACTTGCCTCTCACATAAAGCCAGGGACAAAATTAACTACAAATACTGTGTAGAAATTGCTTCCTTCATCCTATTTCCTCAAAAGTATACAAAGAAACCTAAATATAATGTGGGCTTCTGCTACAAAATCTTATGAGCAAAAGCTCTTCTATTTTCATTTGTTCACAAAATGAACTAAAGGTGGTTTTAATAACCAGCTTTGAAGACATGAGCAAGACAGCAGAATCTGGCAGGTGAGGAACAGAAGTCAAAGAAACAGGGAAAGGAAATATATCAAAGCAGATGCACCCTGCAAATTTTAAACTGAGGTCTTCAAACAAGATTATCACTATGCACTGGATTAAGTTCATCCATATTCATTATGTATTAAGGGCTCCACCTTCCTTTTACTATTTGTTGTATTTCAGAAATTGAGATTACTTTAAGGAAGAACCATATTCTAGTTGGCTTTGCTGCTGCTTGCAGTTATGAGTGGAGCCAGGAGAAGGTAAGCAAACCACTCATGTTTCCCAGCTGCTCCCCTTTTTTATCCAAAGCCAAACAGAATTTGTTTTGTGGCTGACATTCCCCAGTGCACTTTTGGCAACGCAGATGCCAAACCCCAGGTATTTCAGAAGCCTGCAAGGCTAACAGTGTAGCAATTTTTTAAGACACTCCTGTGGGTTGGTTGTGCAGAGAGGCTCAGGGCTGGCCCCAAAGGACTGAATCCCATTTCCTTCAGTGCCAGCTCTGGCACCATTCTCTGTATCATTACAGAGCTACAGTTGTACAGACTAATTTTGGAAAAGGAAAAGGATCAGATGCTCCATTTGGGACACGAAGATGGAACAGATTGCTTTTGATCCCTCTTTCAAACAAAGGGGATGGGGAAGCTGAGTCGCAGAGGAGCAACAGAGTTGCCAAGGGGAAAAGAGCCATGCTGGAGGAGCCATCCCTGAGAAGGGAGCGAGGAGGAGACAGGAGCAGCTGCTGGTTAGCAGATGGTGAGCATCTGCAGCACAGAGGCCTGCTGCACACACCAGCAGTGGATGGAAAGCAATAGGCAAAGAGGTGCAGGGAGTGCCATCAGAGGCACCATATTCCATAGGTCTGCCTGCAGAATCAGTCCACTTATCCAAGCCAAAGACTGAGGTGCCATCTCAGCCTAGAAGCCCATTGCTCAGGTGAGGAAGAAGAGGGCACCTCTACCAGCAACGCTGTGCAGGAGTTCCTCACAGACAATGACACAGGTCCAGGGCGGCTGCCACAGCAGAGTTGAATGTACTCCTAAAATGCTTAAGGGCCTTAAGTTGTCATCCAGAAGTCTTAGGTGGTTTTTTTATTTCTACATTGAGGCAGACCTGACAGATCTAGAAGCCTAAACATTATTAAACCATTAGTAATACAATTGCCTTTATAAGCAGATATTTATGTGATAGCAGGTGGTATAAGGGAAAAAGAACTAAAGAGATAGGCACTACCAATCTTGCTACACACTTAATGTGCCTTTAAAGTGATTGCATTATCCTTGCAATGAGCTAAAAAGACTTGAAGAATCTTAATTAAAAAAAAAAATTAAAAAGAGAAGTAATACAATATATTTAAGACAACCAACCTACCACCACCAAAAGCTGCATTCCCACAAACACCACATCACCTTCTCACTCATAACCTCCCATGTTCAATGCTGTTACAAGAGCCTCCCATAAATTTTCCTTATGATGCTCTGGCATCTTGAGCTGCAACTGTGAAGCATGATGTCTGACCAGGCAGTGAGCCATCCTGAAGCACACTGAGATGAGAAAGGTCTTGACCACTGCTAACATGAAGTAAAGTTCTCCCAGTCACCATGGGAAGGGCTCCTGGTTGCTGCACACTGTCACCTTGTGGGTAAAACCTTGCCTCTGTTCAAAGCTGCAGCTGAGCTCAGCAAAGCTCAGAGGAGCTACATGTGCCCCATTCAAGCCAGCGTGATATCCTCAATTAGTCACTGATGAGTCCCCTGAGCCCAGGAAAACTCAAAATGTTCCCAGGTCCTGCTGAAAGCAATAAGTCACACAAGCTCTGCTCTGAGCCCTTTGGGCAGGACCCACCCAGAATTAAGCCAACAGGTTTTTTAAATACCAGATTTGTGGTTTAGGCTGTGACAGAGGAAATCGGGACTACAAATTACATCCTAAATTTTGCAGGCAGAGCATGACACCTCCAGAGCCACCTGGCAAGGGGTATAGCTCAATGCAAGTGTGCAAACATGCATGAGGCCCTGGATTTATGCCACACGTGTCCCTTACAGACACCTCTGTTCATGCACAGGGGTAGCACAGATTTGCTCAAAACTACTTTCCTCTAACTGAATGGAAATGAACTTCACTTTTAATTCAGCAAAATTAGCAAATAACACCCAAATTATTTCAGGCACAAACCAAAGAGAATTGTCTGAACACTGAAGAATTTCCCTACATTTAAGCAGCATGAAGCACTAGGAATTTAGCTCACATCAGGAGACTAAAAAGTTTTCTATGATGAAAATCAACCAATTTAAAGTGAAGGTGATAGTGTTAAAGGAATTTTTTGCTTGACAGGAATTAGAGGACAGAAGCAACCACTCTCATTTGGGCAGGTGTATGGCAACAGAAGGCTCTGCTGGGCTTGGCTAAACAAAAATCTCTCACGTCTTGAAGCATCTGCCATGTTGGCCAATCTTCAGTAAACATAGGCATCTTCAGAGCAGCCGCAGTCTGTCTGCTGATTTTACCCAAAACATTCATTTTCCTCCTCGTTCGTAGTTCTCCTTCATAATCCAATTCAAACTAGCATTTCAGGTTCTACTTTTTTTACTCTTTTAAAAGTTTCAGGTGATTTCTTTCATCTCTGAAACAGTTGATCCTAGAGATTTAAAAACTCCTCTCCCTTAAGTAAGCCAACACAAAAATTCTGCAGCTTTTCTAAGATTCATACTTGCAATGGCAAGTTACAACCGAGATCCAGCAGACTTTCAACACTGAGTTTATAGGTTTCTGGATTGCAGGTTCAAAAACTCACGTTTGTTAAACAATCCTAAGTTGCCAAAAGTACCAGATAAGAATAATAATGCCACAGTATTTTATAGAAAGTGATCCACCACCTTGCTTATTTAAATTAGTGAAGCTAGTCTTTTCACTAATAAAAATTAGGAGGCAGCCTCACTCCTGAAGTCCAAGGAGTTGAAGATATCTAGTCTTGACTTTAGTTGCCCAGTGCTTAGATACCATTGCAATACAGAAAAAAGCTGATGCATTGCGAAGAGGAACTCCAAAAAAATAGGTCAGATATAAAAAGAAACCAGCACATATTAGGGGATGGGGAATTTTTTTTTTCTTGTATCACTTCAAAAGATTCATGAGAGAGGTTTTCTAAAATATCCTCATCCTAAAAATTAGAATTTCATGTACAGTTCACAGTTCCTATCTCTTTTTCCATCTCTTTTTCCATCTGTTACAGTCCCCTGAACATCAAAAAATTCCTTCAGTTCACAAAAAATATGCAAGAATTTTCAGTAACAAATTGTTCTTAAAAGGAAGTAGACAATGCCTGACTCAAACATTAGAACAGAGAAATGGCCATGAGGTAAAATATGACAGGTCTAGTAGGAGATTGCATGTTAGTCTTGTATATCTCAAATTATTTGCTGTTTAAAACAACAAAACAAGCAAAAGACCTCCCTCTGCTCTCCACCAAAGGAACTGTCAAATGCCAGCTTTATTGGCTAACTTGTAATTGCCCCAAAAATTTATGATTTTCAAGACCATTATGAACAAGTCAGGCTGGGAAGTAACAGAGCTAGTCCCAGAGTTAGTCCTAGTCTTCAGAAACACTGTTCTCATAATTTATGGGAAATGCAAAATAAATTTAAAAAAAACCTACAAGAAAAGAGGGTCTAAAGGAGACCTGCAGAGGGATTTTGGAAAGGGCATGGAGTGATAAAACAAGATGGAATGGAATCAAAACAACAGAGTACAGGTTTAGATAAGGTATTGGGAAGAAATTCCTCACTCTGAGGGTGGTGAGGCGCTGGAACAGGTTGCCCAGAGAAACTGTGGTTATCCCATCCCTGGATGTGTTCAAGGCCAGGTTGGATAGGGCTCTAAACAACCTGGTCTGGTGGTAGATATCCCTGCCTCTAACAGGACAATTGAAACAACATGATCCCTAAAGTCTCTTCCAACCCAAATAATCCTAGGATTCTATGATCTCATGAAAATAAAGTGAGATGGATTAAATGTGATAGGATTAATCATTAGAAAAAACATGTCTACAGACTGTACCTTATGTACCCCAAAAAACCCAAGAGAGATGTGCAGGAAACAAACATACAAGGTTTACTAAAACCTCAACCATCACTAAGCATCAAGGGCTTGACAATGTTCAAGCAGAGCAACGTTCAGACAGAAGGTTTATAAAAAGAGATAAAATACTGTACTTTTATCTCCTGGCAAAATAGATCGGTAAAATCGATCCTTCCTCTTCTTTTCTTCTGGATTGGGAGGCAGAGGTTTTGAGCCATGGTTTAAAGTCCCAGGATCTTTGCTGCCTGATCCAATCATAGTGCTGGTATTTCTCATTGGAGGAGCAGGTGGTTTGTCTTCTGTTTCAACTCCATTGTTAGACATCTTCAGCTGGGAAGGCCGTTACTGGGAATTGGAAAACAAAACAAATTAGAAGCTCCATATATTTATTTATTTATTGTAGACTAGAATCACACACTATCAAGTAAATCATTATCAGGTATTTGCAGACAGACCTGCAACCTCAGTCCAACCATTAACCCAGCACTCCTGTGTTCATCACAAACCATATGCTCAAATGCCCCATCCACAGGCTTTTTGAACACTTCCAGGGATAATGTTAGCAACACAAACCCAGCACAACAAACTCTACTCAAGCTCCAAATTGGTTTTCTGTAATAAGACTATGTTCAAGCATTTAAGTTACTGATCACTGAGAAAAGCCTATTTCAGGATACAACCAATTCTCAAGCAAACCACAGAGCTGACATGAAGGGTAGGAAGGTAAATATGATGTAGCAAAGAGTAGGTATACCTGAGAGGAGCCAACAAGTTGCCGAGTTCGTAATACCTCTCAGATCCCTGCTAGTTCTCCTAAAAACTATGCCAAAAGGTTTGCATCAGTCTCTAGCACAGCATGATACAGAGACTGAAGCCTGTACTCAGAGAGTTTTGATGCAGCCACTCAGGGTCCTTTGCTAAAAAGCTGCTGAGCAGGTTAAGAGGCAGAGGTGGCCAGGAAGCCCTGGGCTGTACCCATGTCACCTCAGATGCAGTGCCACAGCCCTCAATTGTGCCAGCCCTGGCTTTCTGCAGTAACAGCACACTTCAGGAGCAACTCCAACTGCCAGGAAGTTGATTGCATTTTGTCCTGTTGGGAGGGTCAAACAAAACTAGATCCCCAACGCACACTTAAATCCATAAGTAAATAATCCCTGCTGTGCAGATTTAAAGACGGAAGCTTGGGAACAGGGCAATAGATTATTCTGCAACGACTAACTTGTTCCACCCAAATGAGATCAGCATTGCTCCGGACACAGCCTGGCTGCAGCAAGATCATTCTGGAGACTGGAATTCATCTGCACTGTTTTCAAAAGTAAGTTGGGAGTTAACTGCTGAATAAAGACCAAAGTGGGAACAGTTTCTGTTTGGGTGGAAAAAGCAATTCAACAGCTTTACCAATTTCACAGGCAGTAAGGGCAGATGTTTCGCTCAAGGAGAATTACAAGGCGGCAGAAAGTCAGAGGCTGTTTGCTCTCTGCAAGTGAGAAGTCTAGTTACAAAGCTGAGATCACTGCTGACTTCCAGGGAGCTGCTTTCCATAGGCTGGATTCAGTGTTTCACTGAGTCACACTCCAGACAGATCCCACCACCATACCACAGTCCTATGGCCACACAGCACCCAGCCAGCCTCCAAAGTCTTCTTCAGCCAAGCTACTGAACCTTGGTTTTAACTGGCAAGATTCAGAGCACACTGCTCTCGCTGCTGTGGGGAACTAAGGCAGGCAACCACTGCCCACAGAAGTCACTTGGCAGCAACGTGCCAGATTTTGCCAAGAGCAGAGTTTCCCTGTTGCCTGCCAAGCCATGGCTGGCCTGTCTCCACCTTCTCCTCCACTTGACTGATTTCCAGTTTCTTCCCACTTGCCCTTAAATGGGAGGGTTGGCAGTGTTGTACACCCTGTAAGGCTTTGGGCAAGTCTTCACACACAGGGAATCTTGTAAGATGACTGACCCCTGCCTTGTTTTCCTTCCAATACAGCTGTGCAATGGAATATTAAATGACAGACTAGCATTTGGGGATTGATTTTAATGGTGGCACAGCTTTGGCATTTGGGAGGGGTGGGGGGAAATTAGCTGTGCACTTGTCTGGGTGTGTCCTCGCATGTGCCCTGTGCATATCCCACCACTCATCTTCAGCCTCATGCCATTCTCGGGGATAAAACAGAACAGAACTAAGTGACAGCTGGAGTGCCAGCCGTGAAGTGGTTGGTGCAAATAAATAGTCTCCCTGCCTAAGCAGTGGAAAAAAGTCTAAGCTAAAACCCAACTGATAATTTTGGCAGCCACTGCTACGCATCTACCTTGTGAAACACGAAGATACTGAGGCCTTCCTGATGGGTTTTGCACATCACAGTGTCAGTGGCTGGAACTGAACTGGCACAACTAAACCATTTGAAACAACATAAGCAGCAGTGTTCCATAAGAGATGCATTCTCTGCATTGATCTCATTTAACTACAACAAAGCAAATGCCAGGAAGGTGCTAGGAATATACTGCAAACAGGGACACAGAAGGAAAAGGAATAGTAGCAGCTCTGTGCCTGCCAAACAGACCTCCCCAGGAGCAGCACCACATTTGCTGCTCTAACTCCCTGGTTTACCCCCACGGGGGTTTGAATAAAGGTGCATCCCAAGATTCCCGCAGACTTCCTGGAGCTGCAGGCATGGCTGGGATGGAGACTGACTCACTTCTGGGTCCCTCTCCCACTGAGCAGAGAGGTCAGTAGGTGAGAATTGGTGCTTCTTACCTGCTGTCAAAGGTATGGAACTACGCAGGCAACAGAGTAAAGTTTACTAAATTGGGGAATGAATGCAACATGAGACTGAAACAGAGCAGTGTGTGGCTCCAGGCTGGGAAAAAGAAGTGAGAAGAGGAATAAAAAAAAAAAGCCCAGATTACAGGCAGAAGCTGGCCTAGTGCTGAGGGAAAGAAAACACCTAAGAAAAAAAAAAACCCAAAGACTCTAAGATAAATCTCTGGATGTCAGGCATCCCCTCGCTCAGTTCCACCAGTGCAAAACTCCAGGGACATCTGCCCTCAGAAAGTTTTCCAAAATCCCTCAGTCACGAAGGATAATGCACAAGTGAATTACTGTTTTACCACAGGGACAGAAACTGGCAGTACAAGCTCTTGTTTATCTTACATGATTCCCTGAATGAGCAAGTAACTGCTGAGAAGTCACATAGTTTTACAAACAATATTGTTTCACACCTATCTGATAACTGCAACTTTGCTGTAGGCAAAGCCTATAGGACACCCTCTCATTTTTCCTCCATCACTCAAGCTCCCAGACCTCTCTCTTCATCAAAGTCTTATGTTTGGAGCTACATGAGCTGTTTGGAGATGGCAGAGTGAGAGTAATCCACTGATCCACAAAACTAAGAGACTGATTCCACATCCCCTGTAATAGCAGCATTGGAGGGTTCCCAAAAGCCTTGGTGACACTGTATAAAGGGGAAACCAAAAACCTGCTTAAGTGAATCCTCCCACTGCAGTACAGAGGTCAAATGCAACATCATTATATTTGCAATTTCTACTGGCTTCAAAGTAGGCGGACAAAACCTTGTCCTGACAGAATTATACCCCCAGTCAGAGCTGAGAGCCCAGAGCCATGCCAAGTGGTTACAGAGGTAGCCATCTCCCTCATTGCAGCCCAGATGGCTGTGCAAATTCTCTTCTTCCTAAAATCATCTCCTGCCAATTCACATGTAAGCAGGCTTTAAACAAACCCCCTCATGTAGGCGCTGCTCAGATTCAGAGCGCCAGGCAATCGCTTCCCCAGCCGGCAGAACATCAGCGCCAGGCCGCTGAAATGAGTCACTCAGCTCGGCACAATCCCTTCCAACAGGAATGCAAAGCATCACTGCACTGAGTTATTTCCTTCTTCACACCAGCACGACTCTGCCTTGAGAAATCCATCTTAGGTTTCCACTGTGTGATTAAGTGAACAGTGGAAGCAATGAAACAGCACATGAACTTTTCAACCAGAGTCAGATGAGGGAATATGTTTTAGCTGCAGACACAATTATTCTCAACTACTGTATCTATTAAAACACCAGCACTCAAACTAAACCCCGTAGACACCACTAGGAAGGCATAGCCGTGATGTAGGACTATTGCTTCTGCAGACATTTGGGAGTACTGGAAGTTCAAGTTGTTTCAGCACACAGTAATCATGGAAAGTTTTATTACATACTGCAATCTGTGACTGCTGTAGTCAAGTTATGGTTGCCTTCAATGCACCCCTGTCCCCCCCATCAACTTTTGCAGCCCTTTAGCTACAAACTCTCCTTTTACACGTACAAAACACTTCTGCAGGCAGGAAACAGACAGACAGAAGACAGATCAAGCAGAAGTACTGGACAGAAGACAGCACCCACAGATGCCAAGAGCTCAGAGTACATTCACTCATGCAAAGATCCATACAGGTCTGCTGATCTTTGTTAAGAAGATATAACACAAAAGACAATCACAGAATCATAAAGGTTGAAAAAGACCTCTAAGATCATCAAGTCTGAGCATTAACCAAGCACCACTGTCTTAACCACTAAATCACACTCTCAAGTGCCACATCTACATGCCTTGTGAATCATGCAATTTATGCCTAAACTACAGGCATAAACTGTAGTACAGGCACAGCCTCCTGAGACATAGCAGAGTGAGATCCAGAGGTAGGTGGGACATTCTGACCCTACTGTAGCACACACACAAGCAGAAAAAAAAGAGAGAACAAAGACCCTCTATGTATGTAATTTTTCCTTCCACTTAAGTACATAATTTCAAACCTGCTGCTCCACACTGAACTCTGAGTTTCTATCAAGCTGCTTGTGTTCTCTTTGCATTCCTTAGCAAGACAGACAGATGACTGATTGCTAAAACAGAAAGCAATTAAAAAGTCAGAAAGGCTGAAACCTACGCTACAGTAGATGCCATACAGATAACTACGTCCAATGCATACTAATTGCAGAAGCCAACATGAAAACTCCTAAAAGAGCCATCTATAATTCACACAGTCTGGCAAGAGAGTAGCTGTAAGTTACTCACTACAACTTACAGATGAATAAACTATATTAAACAAGACGAGGAGAAGGAAGATGCTCAGCAACTGCTCTTCCCTCTCTGCCTACTACCAGAAGGAAATCTCACATTTTTCCAAGACACTAGTATTCTGTTGTTGGCAGGGTGAAGAAAAGGTGTCTTGCCCACAAAAAATAAGAGAGAGATTCTTAACCTTTAATTGAGTTGATCCTGATTAGAACAAGTGTTTTTACCTCTGCACCAGTATCCCTGCATCCTTCCACCCCATGGCTAGAAGTCGCTTACGCACACACACAGTTGAAATCTCCTCCTTCTCCCTCACACTGCCCTGGTGAGAAAGAGCACAGGCTGTGCCCTGCTCTGCTCAAACACATTGCAAGCTGCAGATTCCCTCCCTGTGTGTCACGCTTCTATGCAAATCACAGCAGAAAAAGTAACATCAGACTTCACCAGCTGGGTTTCGACACAGGATGAAAAGACAGCCATTCCTTTTTTATTACTTTTCGTGGGACTAAGTCTCAAACACCAGTCTCGCACTGAAGGAAAGGCACCCCACACGTTCCACCTGAAAAAGAGGCAAGAGATGTCCTCTTCCTCCACCCGACAGCAGATGGGACCTGGAACACATGCTGTCACAAAAAAGGCAGCTGCAACACACACCCCCCGAGGGAGGACAGACTGATCACTGCATTTAGAGGTGATTAAAAAAACGCTTAGAAACTGTAGCATGAAGCTGTCTCCCTAACCAGTTACTGCACATCTGAGCTCTTTGCAAGTGTGCCAATTAAACCAAAAGAGCCAAGCACCAGCAAAGCACCAGCACAGACATGGCATTTACATGTGAACTACAACAAAAACAAAACAAAAAGAAAAACAAACAAACAACAATAAAAACCCCAACAAATAAACAACAGGTTTGCATAAAGTTCAAATAAATAATTACAAAACAGCAGTGTTTGCTGATGTCTTTTTAGAACTTACCTGTTAGACCCCTGCAGGTGCTGCCAACATCTAAAGATGCAGATGAAATCACCAAATTAAATGAAAGAATAATCACTCAACATCAGTATACACATAGAAGAGAATGCATCCACTGCTACAGCACGGATGGGTGGGTGGGTGGGTGTGAGGAGGGGGAAGGGAGACACTCTCATGGCAGATGGCCAACTACCAGTTGCAGTCTTGCTCCACGGCCAGCATTATTTCCATAGTGCCAGACATAAAGGATCACTGACCACTTACAACTCAACAGGAAAAGCTGGATACTTCCATGGCTTGGAATTTTAAAAGCCAAAAGTCTGGATGGTCTTTTCTGAAAAACTTTTAATTCAACCCCAACAGTTTAGGCTAAAGGCAAGAACTGCCAGGTGGGACTCCCCAGCCCAGATTTTGCAGGAGGACATGGACATCACTGCAGCAGGCAGGAGAGCTGCAAAATCTCTCCCTGGGCAGATATCCATGCTAACCCATCCTACTGCACAGATACGCTGCTAAAGAAGAACAGACTAATTATAACCACTCGATTCCTAGCAACAGAGTTCTCCTTTCATTCAAGTTAAGGAAGCTTCTTTCTGTTTTGTTTGAAAGAATCGAGGCCCAATGTTCACCAGCTTCCACAGTGTGGGCCCATGCATGACCACTGCAACAGTAACCCAGGCACACTGAGGGTTTCAGCAGCACTGAGGCAGGTCAAGCCCTTTCCACCACATTAGGCTTGAATCCAAAGCCACAGAGAGGCAATGCCAGCTTAAATTGCCGTGTTTAGACTTGGCTTCAGCTGTTGCACAAATAACTGGCAGTGTCAAACAATAACCATTTCAAAATCAATGCCAGCTATGCCCAAGTACCTGGAACACGTGATGAACTGCCCTTACTTGTGCTCCAGTACTCAAGCTTGGAGAACTGCAGAGGTCAGCTCTGGCTGATCCCATCCCTGGGCAGCAGCCTCCTCATTTTGATCGAGCATTTACCCACTTCTAACAGTGCTTTTAAACAGCCCTAGAAAAATAAATTGCATCTATACTCAAGGAGAAAAAAAAATAATTAAAATCCAAGCTGAGACAGAAAGAACCAAGAGTATCATTTTTAAAAGCTCTCAGTCCACAAATCATCCTCCTCGTTTCCTCATCCCCAGAAGTGCTGCCTCCCCTCCCCCAGCTACATGCCTGAACAAGTAAGTTCGCTGTTGCAGATGCCAGGACAGGCTCCCTTTTCCAGCACAGCACAGAGCAGCCTTGGCTCCTGTTGTGCTTTTGCTCGAAGGAGGGCAAGGCTTCAACCACACAAGTCAAAGTAGTCACTGGAGTGAGAGCTTGCTAAGCAGAGTGGGAAAAATAAAGGCCTCTTATGTTAAAGCATACTCCAAAGCCCATATAAGCAGGTTTCCTGGAGGAAATCTGTGTTCCAGAGGAAATGACTAGATGCAGCATAAAGAGACTATATTAATGCACACAGTTAAACTCATCCCCACTACTCTGTGCCTAAGTTACTTGGCTCAGAGTCCTAACTACACATTAGCAGCAACAGCAACTGAGAGCAGCTGAATCATTAATCATTCTTCCATTCAAAAGTTTTCAATCCAGAAGATGGACACACAGCACAGGGCTCAGAATTAAGCCCTGCTATGCCCTAATGTAGAATAATTCTGTACAACATATTCACGCTTTAAATACACATACTCATTTGCAAAACCTGAACCTTTTTGAATGGAGAGGTCTGTCATTTAGCAATGGGGGTGGGGTTAAAAAATATATAAGAAAATGAGAACATTGTCAGAACAAGTCGACAAGATACCATAGGCACACAGGACACTGCAATACAGCGGTTAGCAAAAAGCCACAGTATGTAAATAGATGAAAGTCTACATTAATCTGTAAAAGCTGAGTTTTTTCTGAGGTGAAGAAACACCAAGACAGAGAACTGCAAGGAGGAACCAACGTTAAGAGCAAAACTCATTCAACTCCTTTGTCGTTGGGAAAGTAAAGAGCAAGAAGACAACCCAATTATCGTTAGTGAATGAAACCATCCAAGACCCTCAATTAGACTGAGGGGGAAAATGCCACAACAGTTCAATGCTAATTGGAAATGCAAACATTTATCATCAGAGTAGTGCTTGCTCCTGTGTATAGCTCCATTGTGTTCACTGCAGTTAATGACAGTGGAAAGCCCAGTGCTCCATAGCATTTATGTAATGACTGGCAAAGCTGTCACATTCCCTTAATTGCTAGCCAGGATTTTCATACTGGCAGTAGTTTTCAATTAAAGAAAATCACAAAGATTGGTTCAGTTTCACGTTGCTTTGTTAAAAGTTTTGATTTTTCAAAGCTGGGGAAAGAAGAGGAATGTATAGTTCTCCAAAGGCAGGCTAAGCTCTGCAGCAAATATGAGGTTTTTGTAGACAAACTGAATTTAGAGACAAGGAAAGTACCATCAAATACCCAGCACTGCAAGAACTAATTTAATATCAGTAAAGACAAGCAATTTGAGCACTGCGCATAAATCTGCTTCAGGTTTGCAATGATTACTCCTTCAAGTGTGATACATGAAATGCTCTAAGAGCAGTTCACTTACAAGGCAAAATGAAAAAGCCTAAGGTGGCTTAGGGTTTCTCCCCTAATTAAACTTTCACAGTAGAGTCTTCTTCACTGCAAGAAGATCTGCTCTGTGTTTATATGTTATCTACCAAAACTCCCTATTCTGCTTGCTTTATGATTTCAGAACACACAGGAGGAACCACAGTGGGAGGGCATCACATCCCTTAGCTTCCTTACTTGTACCAAATGCACTGCAGAGCATTAACTAGTCCATTAATAATCATCATCGTTTAATTTAATGAGCAGCAGTTTGTTTTTAGGAAGCACCATCAAGCCTTTTATCACATCATTTACTCAGATTCCAATCATACTTACTGTATGTCAGTAAAGAGAGCTCTATAGGACTGGCACAAAGGAACTGCTGTTTCTGCAATGTATTACAACCAAGTCTGCATTAGTGCTCAGTTAAATAAAGCCCATGAGCCAAGTGAACTATTTTTACTCCACTGAACAAAAGGAAGTATAACAACATCACTTATTACAGTGGCAGGCCCATTTTAAGGCACTATGTAATTAGGAGTAGGAGTTAATTACAAGACTAGATATAGCGGGCAAGGTTTTCCTTAACATCTTTGAGCAAGGTTTTTCTGGGGCATGGATCTTCTTACCCTCAGTTCTCGCTACAATGACCTAAGCAACTTTAAGTAGGATGCATGGATCTTCACTGCTACCTATTTAAAACTCATTTTTTCGCAAGAAGCAGCAACATTGCAGCCATAAAACCCAACCCAGAGGAGACTGACTGAGCTCCCATTCACAGCCCTGTCAGCATCTGAAGCAAGTGACTTGCTTGTTTCCATCCAGTTCCCATTGGACAAGCATCTACATCATACAATTAGCAACAATATGAACTGCAAATTCAGCAGAATTGGGATTTCACTGATGGATGGATTGCCAGTATGCATGTTTTATTCATCTCAAGACTGCTTTGTCAGGTTGTTGTATGTCCTCTGTGTACTTCAAATGCTAAACATAATTTTTATGGTCATTACCGAGCAGACAAGAAGCTGTATAGACAATGCTGTACCTTTGCCAAGTGGTAGCCAAAACTCACCAGATTTCCAAAATGAACACAATGACCAAAGACACATGCTCTAGGAAATTGTATGAGTTAGGGCATATTGTTCATTACAGTACTCCCTCCCACTGCTCTAAGTCACCTTGCTCAAGTCTCACAGCTACTTCCTCCTGAGGTCACCAGCATAAGAATTAGCCTCCCTAGGAGAGCACAGCAGGCAGTAAGTCCAGGTGCAGTTTTCTGATCACCCTTCCCTAATTTCAACAGTTAAGATTCAAGGACATTCACAGCACACTGTCACTGAGATACAGTACCTACCCACAACCCCAGAGCTTCCTCAGTGTTCAGGCACACAAACCCAGCACCCACCTCAGGTTACTTAACCACAACCCCTCTCTCCCATCCAAGGCAAGAGAGTATAAAAGGATACTTTAAAATCTGTAATTAGCACACCGTAATTTCACCCCTCACCTTTACAGTAACAGCTCTGGTTTGCTAAAAAACTCAAGATACAAACAGGGCAGTCCGTTTTGGAAATGGCTACGTCACAGATCTCAAGAAATCCCAGGTTTGGTCCCTGACCACACCCAGGAGCAATGCATGGGGGTGCACTTCCCAAACTGATTTTTCCCCCTTCATTTTATGCCATTTACACTTGTCTTATGTAAGTGCTGCCTTCCTCTTTACTAACAATAACATTCATACACACATTGTGGCACAAGCTGCGCTAACTCCACCTTTGCTGTTCTTACACTCCTTGCAGAGGGATCCACTGAAGTAAAATACACTTGCTGTGGGAAAGGAGATCCTTCAAATCAATCCACAACAGAGCATGACTTGATGGCTTTAAGTAAACTGTCTCCTTTGTAAGTATGAGGTTGCATCTTCCACTCTTTTCAGTTGTTTCTTTTGGCCCAAGTTTTCATAGAATCATAGAAAAGGCTTGGGTTGGAAGGGACCTTAAAAAATGAACTAATTCCAGCCTCCCTGCCATGTGCAGCAATTCCTCCCAGTAGATCAGGTTGCTCAGGGCCCCATCAAACTTTTTGTTCCATTCCTGGTTATTCTTGTAATGCTGGTATTTGCAGGTGCTGATTCACAGCCTCCCAACAGACGCACGTTTGGCTGCTTTTATTTTGAAGAAAAGTCTCTTCAGGCTGGAAATAACTCATTTTCCCATGAACATTCATCAATGTTTCACTCATCTAGTTTTATCTGAGGAGCTTAAATATTCTATTTTGACAAAAGCTTCAAAGTTTTGTCAGTCCCTGTTGTTCTATTAAAATGTTATAAAACCAACATCTAAACTTGTGGCCTGCTACTTTGTAAGGTCCCTTATAGCTTTAAAAATAGAAGTTGGATTTGAGCCTAATATATATTCTTTAAACTTCCAACATGGTTTGGATTTACATCCCCCACAGGTGAAACTTCCCCAAAGGGTTTCAATTCGTAAAGATAATTAAAAACACAAAAAAATAATGCCTTATTTCTGACAAAATTTAACCAAGATATCTTAAATAGAAATAGCCAAATCCCAAATAATGACTTTTTTTAATGGGCTCTCAAAAAGTGGTCCTAAGAAAATAAGCCCATAATTCTGTCATTTTAGTATCTTATGCTGTCAGCAGATAGCTTCCATTTTAGATCTGAAATGATGTATTGTCTCCAACCCCTGCTCCACTGGCTCCTAACCCTTTTCTTCCCCACAAAGCATCAGTTCTCTGGGTATTTCCCTGGAGATTCGTTAACTGCTTCTTCCTCAAAGGCTGAGATTATTGGCATTTTTCTCAGACACATTTCAAGCCATTTAAAAGACCTGTCAGGACAGAGAAATAAATGCATACCAAAAAATAACAATTCATCATTCTCTCTGTCAAGACATCACAGGTAAAGGGAAGACCTAAGTTTTGGCTGATGCCTTTAAAGACCATTTTCTATCTTGCATGCCTGTAAGTCTTTACATAGAATTCCACACCCTCTTTTAATGCCAGTATCCTAAGGGAGAGGGTGGATTAGAATATTGGTATCTTTAATTTAGGAGGCAATTAGACCAACAAAAACAAACCAGAGCTGTATGTATGCTCAAAACAATCTAGTTAGAATTCTATTTTAATTAAAAATCAGTCAAATAACCCCATTATGCCAAAAATTGCTTTAAGCATGGTTCCAATCTAGCATATCCTTTTATTTAGTATTTTAGTTCCACACAGAGAAAGTGATTGAAATAACACTGTAGACTACCAGAATGGTCCTTTCTGTACAGCAAGTTTCTCTTCCAGTTAGAGAGCTTGGGAAGATACAGAAATAAATGTTCCAATGTCAGTCAGCCACTTGGTAAGCCACTTCATAACAGAAACAAAAAGAAACTTGCTGAAATAAAAGCAGCCTACATCTCAGGCAGAGTAAAGGGATTCGCCACCTCTGCTCTACTCTTGTGAGACCCCACCTGGAGTGCTGCATCCAGCTCTGGGGACCTCAGCGCCAGAGATGTGGACCTACTGGAGCAAAACTAGAAGAGACCAGAAAGATGCTCAGAGGGCCAGAGCACCTCTGCTAAGAGAGCTGGGATTGTTCAGCCTGGGGAAGGGAAGGCTCCTCAGAGATTTTAGAGCACCTTCCAGTACCTAAAGGGGCTACAGTAGAGCTGGAGAGGGACTTTGTACAAGGACATGGAGTGATAAGACAAGGGGGAATGGCCTTAAGACAGAGGGAAGGTTTAGATTAGATACTAGGAAGAAATTATTTCCTGTGAGGGGTGGTGAGGCACTGAAACAGGCTGCCCAAGAAGCCGTGGATACCACATCCTTGGAAGTCTTCAAGGCCAGGTTGGATGGGGCTTTGAAAAACCTGGTGCAGTGGCAGGCAGTCCCCATGGCAAGGGGCTGAAGCTGGATAATCTTTAGGGTCCCTTCCAACACAAACCATTCTAGATAGCCTATGAAATCCAGTTTTCTCAGTCTTCACCCCACCACCTGCAAACTTCACATCAAAATGCACTGATTTCCTCATATTTCCCCCTTTTGCCTCCTTTGTCAAAAAGTAACATGCACCTCTGCCACAGCTGCACAATTTATACTGTTTTGTTTTTAAAAGCAGAGAAAAGAAATATTTCCAACACCATCTTTCATTTCTAGATTTACTCTCATGTTGTCTGTGATGCCCTGCTGGCATAATAAGCATTTTATCCACAGCAAAGACCAGCAGCATAGCTGCCAGAGCCAGTTACCTGCCTGCATCACTGAGCTGGGGAAGGGGGGCAGAAGGAGCAGGGCAAAGGTCTGTCCTACAGAAGAGAGTGTGGTTGTATAAACATGTATATCCACAAATATACACACACATTTATGTGTCTATGTAACTTGCACCACCCAAGTTAACTCACTTACTTGTTTACTCCCAGAGAGGGAGTATGCATCATGTGATATGACCACTTATGATACATAGTTATCCTCAAGTGACAAAGTACTAAAAAGAAAAGCAGTTGTGGAAAGTTAGAAAGTACGTTAGACAGCTCTAAATTAATATAATTTGGTATTGCACATTGCCCACTTACTTCTGTAAGTATTCATACACTGGATCTTGTTTCTATTAACTGGAATATATATTAAATTATAAAATAAATAAACCTATTCCCCAGAGACATATAAACAAGGTTGTTGCACAGATCCATGTTGTCCTCATGCACATCAACCACTACCACTCCCAATACTGAAATATACTAGGGAATTAAACAAGAAAAGAAAACTAAGACATTTCTTAAGCCACTTCCTCTTCCAAGACACTTGTGGGAAGAAGGGCCCAGTAGCTTAGCAAAGGTTAGCCTCACCAATTCCCTCCAGGCTTGTGCTGAAGAAAGAAGAGATTCAAAGTCTTGCAGTTCCAGAAATAGAAATCCTCCTTTACAGACATTTCATTCTACCAGGTCAACACATAGGAGACAGTGGTGGGTCCCCAGACATCATCTTCTCCAGTCCTTATCCTGCTGAGCCTTCCAGTCTGCTAAATTCAGCCTTCCAATGCCTCTGGCTTCTTGGGAAGTAGAGAAGCTCCTGAACCACCTGGACTATTGTCACATTATTTATTTTTAGCATTTGAGCACAGAAGTCCAAGGAACTTGTGAGTAGAACCAGATTTTGCTCATCTTGGTGTTTTGTACTAAGACTAAACTTCATCTGTGAAGCCCTCTTGCCTCTCCAAATATCATTGGGAAAAAAGGTAGGATGGTTTTGAGGTTGTGAATTGTTCACATGATTGTGAACAACTGGGAAGATTTTCCTTATTACAGGTTTTCCACAGCCTTAACCTTTGAGAAAGTCTGCCTGAACAGACAAAAGTGCACTTCTTGCTGCCAGGACAGAGGGGTAGACCCAGAGCAGCCTCCATGAATGTTTAACCGTGGTGGGCAAATGACCTTTACACGCCAAAATAAAATCATTACAAAGCGGCAAGGTCTTAGATTTGACCAATTTTTACAGGACAGTCAAAAAGCCAGAGCAACTTGGCTCTGCCTGCCTGCGTGGTTAAACACAGCCATCTAACACCATGCCAGGGTCCTGCAGGATCAGGATCACCACTGGGCTGCAGCCTGGTGGTCACTAGAGCCAAAGCGCATCCCACCTACACACACAAACCCAGAGCGGAATTCTGCGGCATGAGTCTGCAGGACCACACGGCAAGAGCTCCTCTGAAGAGGGAATCAGGCAGCCCTGTGAGTAGCAAGCTGACAGAAGAGGTAATATTTGCTTTGAACCTCTTCTCTATCATTAGTGCTTGTGCTAATTACGATAACCAACAGCCGCAGTCACTCTGATGGGAGGGCTGAACAGAAGCGACACAGCTGTCAACTCCATTCAAAGAATTAAATCCTTAAAAGTCCTTCGTTTAGGGGACAGAACAGAATCCATACAGCAAGATGCACAGGATTGCAGCTTTTTTTAGGGCAGAAAGCTTGAGAAAGCAAAAGTACAGCTGATTCAGACGTTAAAAAACTAAGTGCGTTTGCCTGTTTCTCAGGGGGATTTAAACAGCAGGTGAGTGGGGCTGGTCTGTGGGACATGACCCTTTTTTATTTCAGCTATTTAGATGCAAATTGTTCCCCCTCCCTCCCCCTCTCAACACCATCTGTTAGCCCAGAGGTTTAGACTGTGCCTAGGATGTAGTTTTGGGGGGAGGGAGATATAGATAAAGCACTGAGAGAATTTCAGTTGATGCTTCTATTTCCTCTAGGGCACAGTTTTGGAGAGAAAAAGAAAAATCACTTTGCAATACCATAAAATAAAAATAGGATTTTTCTCTCATTCTACTGCACTTTTTTACTGACCCCATGGATTTCCTGCCCTAGAAAGCATTCCTTGTCCAGCTTTTGGCCAACAAGCCACATTATATAGTGACATTTATAGCAGGTTGCTATGGTGTTAGCAAAGGGCATGAGCTGGTATTGCATGAAGTATCAGAGATTCAAGGAATTAAAGTCCTAAATAATAATAATGAAGTCCTTTACTACAAGGCACAGTATTTAATGTTCTTTTAGTGCTAGTGAAGCTGCCTCATCCCTGTCTAACTTTCCCAAGTGAACAGCAATGTACTTTCAAGGACTGTTGAGAGATTTGATTCATTAAACACTTCACGCAAAGCTCTCAATTCTTCATAAAGGAAAGATTATAGGTGACAGCAGAGCCCACCTTCAGTAAGCTCAAAGATGATATAATACTGGGATTGGTGGCTGACAGACCAGGTGGGTGTGCTACAATTCAGAGGGATGTGGACAGTCTGGAGAAATGGGCCAACACCAACCTTTGCAGTTCAACAAAGGAAGATGCAAAGCCCTGCTGCTCAGGAGCATGGACTGGGAGCCAACAGGCAGAAAGGAAGCAGAAACAGCAGAGAAAGACCTGAGATTCCTGGTGGACATCAAGTTGACCATGAGCCTCCAAAACACCTTTGCAGCAAACAAGGTCAACAGCATCTCGGCTGCAGTGGAAAAAACAACCACCAGCAAGTCAAGGGAGGGGATCCTTCCCCTCTGCTCAGGGTTGGTGAGACAAATCTGGAGTGCTGGGACAAGTTCTTCCTTCCTCTGTACAACAGAGACAGGGACATTCTGATGTGAGTCTAGCAAAGGTCCACAAAGATGATTTGGGGACTGGAGTGTCTGGTATATGAGGAGAGGCTGAAGGAGCTGGGACTCTTCAGCCTGCAGAAGTTCAGAGGGGACTTATCAGCATGCATAAATACCTGATGGAGGTGTACAGAAGATGGAACCAGGCTCCTCTTGGTGGTAACCAGCAACAGGACAAGAGTCAATGGGCACAAACTGAAATACAGGAAATTCCATTTAAATGTAAGAACAAACCCCACAACAAAATTACACGTTTTTTTCTGGGTGGGGATGAGGGGAGACAGACACAAAACCACAGAACCCAGAAAAACATAGATTAGTCAGAAAAATAATGAGAATTTTCATCCTTGGGCATGCCCATAACCCCACTGGATGTTCCCCTGAGCCAACTGTTTCATTTGCCACCACCTCAGGTGGGAAATTGGACTAGGCTATCGACAGAGGTTTCTGGCAACCTGCAATTCTGCAATTACAAGCCACACAAACTGACAGGGAGGCTTTAAAAGAGAGAGATACACAACATCATTCAAATTATTTGTCTGAAGCACACGTCTTTACTCCTCAGTATCCAAGGCCCCAGTTTAGCAATGAAGACAAATTTAAAGAGGTTGTGACAACCTTGAGCAGAAAATCTGCAGAAGAGCTGGGATCAGTATCACAACACCTTCATTATGTGAGGACTGTGGGTTACAGTCCCAGTACTTGGGAGATGCCAGCTCTTGTCCCAGTTCTCACAGACCTCATTTGTGATCTTGGAGGCACAAGAGGGGGAGAAAATACTTCTTGTCTGCTCTGCCCTCCCCCCATCAGTCAGTCTCCTCTTTAAAGGAAAGGCAATTCAGGTAGTTACAGAGTACAGCATAAGAATCCCTTCCAGATGCTTCTGCAACTTCAGTTAGCACAAGAAACACATTCTCAGCAAAGAAAAAAATTTAAAAAAGAAAAATAAAAGAAAAAGAGAGCTTTCTATGCAATCCTGATGGGAAACTCAGAGGTAAAGGGGAACATGGAAGGATTTGAAAACCCTTCTTCCCCCTTGGAGTCCCAGAGAAGGGACAGAAGAGCACTCCTGAGCTTAAAATATGAATAGGCAGCAACCACCTAAGGAGAAATGGAGAAGGAAAACAATACAGTGTAGGCTTCAGAGCCTCAGCTGCAGCTGAGCAAGTTCTTGTGGTACCCCTGCATAAGATTTTAGGCTGACACCAAGCTGGGTTCAGTCAGACTTCAGTGGTGATGCTCCACTGAGGTGAAGGAAAGAAGCTCTTCAGCTGGAAAGACCTTCTGCCAGACAAGGCTTGCACAGCAATATTTTCTGAAGGGATTTGGGCCTTTTTCTTTTCTTACTGTTGGGATTTTGTTTGATTTTTTAAAGTGTTGCCAACACAAACACAACATCTTCCCTCTTTCTTGAGCAGAGAGAAGAAGCCAGAACAACAAATTACCTCAATTATTTGGTGACACTCAGGTACTTCAGGTACCTACTTTCAGACAATTAACTTCTAAATAAATTTAATTCAATTTTGGTGGAAAGCAATATACTGACAAAAGTTGCAGGCATTTCATAGAAACATTCTCCTAAGAAAAAACCCAACTCAGTTATCTGTGCAAACAGCATTTCAATAAATTTGTGCTGATACTTTGAAGGAATTTAAAGTTTTCATTTTAAAATACATGGGATTATATTTTCTCCATTTATGAAAAGTAGAATTTTCAGAACATCAGTATTTCCTCTAGAGAACAAGTGTAGTCTTCATGCACTGCCTCTAAATCACCAGCTAATTTCTGTTTCCAGATGCCTGGCATTTCACCAGCGCTACCGAGAATCTAAAGAACAGTTACCAGAAATGTTTTTGGTTAACCAACTTCTTGTTCACAAATCTCAGCATATGTACAAACTTTAGGGGCTTCAATCTTGCAGTTTGATCTCTTAATTCAAGATACAGCATCAAGTCTCAGTCTCCTTGACTTTTTAAAGACAGAAAGGTCATCTGTGATAGCTGAGGGGTACTTGGCCTTAATGCCAACAAGCCACCCACTCAAAACAGTGGGAGTTTAGCCCAAATTAGGATTTCAGGATTTATCCCTGTAACACCTCCCCCACAATACTACCTGACAGCTTCTGAAAACTGGCAAAATGTGAGGGACATGCCAACACCATCCCAGATGAGGTTTCCAAGGGTGTGTTTTGTAACAATTGAATTCAACTAACACCAGTCTGTATATGCACAGTTCCAAGGGGGTTTAGCATACTGATTTCAAAACCACAATGGCTAAAAACACCTCTCTGATACCTGCTCAGTGCCAAACAAACCACACTTTTAAAAGAGAAAAAAAAAAAAAAAACAAAAACAAAAAAAACCCCAAAACCACAAAGCCAAAGCAGTTGCATCCAGGATATCACTTGTGCAATAACACCCCATCTTCAGATGCTTTTCTAGAACTTCTTTCCAGCATCACCACCCAAATCCTCATCTTTTCCCACCCATTACCTCCAGAACTGCTCTAAAATAGCTACTGCCATCCCCAACTCAACCTACACAATGTGGATGGGTTTATAGCCCCAGGGCACGAGGCCTGAGAGGCCAATTTCTGCCCACACAGTGCCTTGGAACCCAAATCTAATGGCATTGATGCTCAGGAAACCAGTTTACAACTGGCTGATGATCTTTCAAATCCCTGTCCCACTCTTAACTAAGCAAATATTGACCAGATAAGTATGTGCCAGAGCTGAGCATTACCCCTGAAGGAAACATGTCTATGAGCCCTGTTCAACCCAACCTGGCCTCAATCCTGTGGTGAGCCAAGTAACAACCAGCTCACGTATTCCAGAGGCCAAAGGCTTCGTAGAGTATTGCTGCTGTGAATGGGGGGCCTGGGTGCTGCCCAGACTGAAGCCACTGGTTTCACAGACAGCAGCACAGAGTCTGTAGCAACTAATTCTTAGAAAGATCCTTTATTTGAATGCCTGGAGGCTGCAGGGGTTTGCAAAAGACGGGGTCAACACCTATGGTACAAGTCAGATTGTATCCCTGTAAATAATCAGTGCAGCGACTCAGATACAACAGGTAACACGAGCAGCCTCTTTAGGTATCACAGCAGCTCCCTGACAACAACCAACAGAAAATAACCCAAACAAATGATTACAAAAAGGGTTTAAAAGACAGTCAAGGACAGTGGGTCTTTCAGAGACTGAAATATGACTTTGGAGCAAGAGCACAGCTAAGCAGACACACTGCTGAAGAGACAAGAGAGGTTCCACTCTAAAAGCAGCAATCAGTTATCAAATGACAGAAGCCTTCCACAGGTTAATTTGATATGCTTGCATTTTCCCCTGAAACTAGTCATTTTTAAGAGGATCCAAATGTAGGAGAAGGAAAGAAGACTGACTCAAAGGAAAAAAAAAAAAATTGGAATAGCAAAAGCCTCTCTGCCCTTCACAAACTCTTGATATCACAATCACATTTTTAAAATATTGCCTTCTTGAATGATGCTGATTAAAAGGCGTAAGTAATTCTCTGACACACTATCAAAAACCACACACAAGCACAAAATAGCATTTTATTGCATGCAAGGCCATTAAACTATTACTTACAGTGCAATAAATAGCATATCCACACAGATACCACTGTCACTGCTGAGCAAAAAACCTAGGGAATTCCTCAACCCTGGCCCCCGGGGTTTGAATGAGAGAAGTTGAACTGCTCCTGCTTGGAGCAGGGTTTTGTCTTGCAGAAACACTGCAGTATCTCAGCTAACACAGCAATTGTCCTGTAATTATCATGCACACTTTATAGTCAGTGACACAAAAGGGACCTTTCACTTCAAAAGTAATTTTTAAGGCAAAAACGGAGGAAAGCTTTTCAAATGATGCCTGTGAAAGGACAAGGAGAAGAGATTGTGCATTTATATGGGTCAGTAAAGCATTCAGGAAAAAACTGTGGCAGGGGCTGGTCATGGGAGACCAGGGCTCATTTGCCACAGCAAAAGTGGGTTTATTTTCACAGAGCTAAGGCACCTGTCAACCACTCAGACAGAGCCCCAAACAAGAAGGCAGCCTGACAAGACAGAACAAGACACCCAGCTGGCTCCACAGTCTAGACAAAAACTTGCTTCTCTGAAGCTTTTATATTTTCCCTTCCTCTTCCAGAGTTAAAATTGGAATGGTATCAGTTCCCTTCCCAAATGGAAAGCCCTCTGAGAGCAAACTAGATTTTGAAGCTTTCCAGCAACTACACAGATCAGGCCGCCAGAGCTTGCTGCTTACGTGTCTGTGCTCAGGGCATCCGCAGGGTAGTCTTGGGATCAGAGCAGAGCTACAGTTGGATGCTCTCCAGAGGTATTTTAGGAGAACAGAATCAAATTGCCACACAAATGTAATTGCCAAGTTTCTGTCTACTGTTTCAGCAATTTGCTTGACATGTTTAATTTCAGAGGAGAGAGAGGTAGAGTAATATCTTGGCTTTATTAATATGTCCAAATTCCCTAGCACAGCATTCATATCTTTGGTATGGTGCAGGATTCTTCCAAGTTCTGCTTTTGATAACAAAAAGCATTACAAATTCTTCATGCTGCCTGGAAAAAATACTTGGATAGACTGAGGTTAGGGTAGTCAGTGAAAGGTGCAAAGCAATAGTCTTAAATTTTACCTATTCCCCTCAAAATCTACAAAACTGGAGCAGACAATTTTGCTCCTCTGCTTTCTCTTCAGAAGTCCATTCAGACAGCCAACCTTCAAGACCCATGTTGAGTATCTGTTCACTTCTTTACCTGATGCTTTCAATTCTTGTGGTGCACACAGAGCTAACTCATCTGGGAAAAAAGACTTCCCTGCCTTCTACTCCACAGTATTTAAGAGAATTCAAATTCTGGATCCTTTTGAAAAGGCTGTCCAAGACCACCATGTTTCTATGCTCCCAACACCAGCTCACTATCCATCTAGCTCTTGCCCATTGCACCTCTCCATTTCCAAGCTTACAGACATCTCACAGCATCCCAGAGAATACACGGAGATCATCTGAACGCATCAATATGCATTTGGATTTTTGCCAGAAAATCCATAAAGAGTGGAGAGTCTATGACTTCTTCTTCACCATTTCTTTTTAAAAACATTTCAGTCCCAATTCCCATAGAACCAGAATGTCACCTAAAGAGGACTGTTTGCCTTCAGAGCTACATGAGAATTCAGGTTTTCAAGTAAAGCTGAGCTATCAAAAAATCAAGTTGTTTATACCTCTAGTTTCCATCATAGAGCAGATAGTACAATATTGTTTGTTAGACTCTGCACACATAAACGGTGCTTTTTCAAGATTTCACAGCAAAGAAGTGCGTAAAATTTTAACCTAGAAAGTGACAAGAGAATTAAAGAGATTACAGACCTCTAAACTAATTACAAGAGCCATGTCATTCTGTAACACTGTTCACAAGAATTGAGCTCTACATTCAGAAGCCTGTCATTTGGATTATTATTTTTTTAAACATGAAAGGGCTGTATCCCAACACTGACCTTCAAGCCTAAAATGTTTTGATCTGAAGATGGTTGACCATAGCAAAAAAAAAAAAAAAAAAAAAAAAAAAAAGCTAAAGAGTGTAGGAAGTGGCTTCAGACCTTTTAAGCAGCTATATGATTTCAAGCACCAGTTTGATGATTAGGTTGAGCTTCCACAGGCACAGAAAGCACCAACTCCAAGTCAAAGCAAGGACAAGTACAAGTTGACAGTCACACAGAGGCAACAAAAATCCATTTTTTCCCTCCAGCTCTCTGAAGTTCTCTCCTTTCTTGAATCCTTGGTGAAGGACATTTTTCTGCTCTATTCCACTTTACAAGGGATTCCATGTAAGTAGAAATTCCACCCTTCCTGTTACTTTTTGGCACAATCTTCACACAGGAAGATAGATTTTAAAGAGAGCTTGAATGTGTAAAAACTGTACCTTCCTACTCCACAAGTGAGACAAAGTGCTCCAAAGTCATATTCTGTGTAATAGAAATTAAGATTTTACCAATTTCTTCAGAGCTCTGCAGAGCCTATGAAAAATCATTTAAGTTTTCAAGTCACTGACCCCATCAGCCTCACAGACTCTAGAGTGGTTTTATGAAGAGTGGGTCACACTTCTGCAGGCAATTTCCAAGCCCTGAGCAAGAACAATGCTGGCCAGAGCTGTGACAATGCTGAAGTGACAGGCAGCACTTGAGCACAATCTAGCCAACAGTTACTGCTTAGAGACCCCATGAGAACTCCACTAGAGATATTAGAGGAAATATTTTTGCAGAAATCCACTTGCTGGCACAAAGGCAGAGAAAGAAATGGCACAAAGCTCTCAAGCACGACTTTGCTCTTGTAGGGACGACAGAAACCCACAAGAGCACAGACTTCAGCCTAGGCATGAGCCACTCACAAACACTGTGGTCTTTTAGTACCCGGATACTGCCTACAAAGAAATCTGAAGTGGATCCTTTTACAAGAGCATGTAGTGATAAGACAAGAGGAAAAGGCTTCAAACTGACAGAAGGCAGGTTTAGATTTGATATGAGGAAGAAATTTTCTCCTGTGCGAGTGGTGAGGCACTGGCACAGGCTGCCCAGAGAGGCTGTGGATGCCCCATCCCTGGGAGTGTTCAAGGCCAGGTTGGATGGGGCTTTGAGCAACCTGGTCTAGTGGAAGGCATCCCTGTCCATGGCAGAGGGTCGGAATGAGAGGATCTTTAAGGTTTCTTCCCACCCAAGCCATTCTAGGATAGATATCCTGGCTCCAGGCAGCTTGACAGAGTTAAGCCATGACACTGCCCATGCTCCAAATACACCTCTAATGGCAGTGAAGACTGACCTACAGAGGTGAGCACAATGCCAAGTGACAAAAATTTCAACATGATAACAGTTTTAACAGACATTCAAGCACAGCCCCAGTTTCCTCTAAAAATGAAAGGCTTCAGTGAGACAACTCAAGAAATTAAACCTACACAAAAGCTTTGAGTCACTTGCTGGGTCACAATCCAGCTGATTCCAAGAATCTGTATGCAGGCTGCTTACCCAGAAATTAACCTACTGCCTCAGAAAGTGTTGCTTAATTTAGAAGAGTGATTACTTACAGCACCTGCTGCTAGCCTCGCAGCCCCATACGCCAGCTTCTCCAAAATTAATGCTATGTCTTCTAAAATTATTTACATAAGTAATTAAGGAAAGAACTAAAAAAAACAGTGCTAAATGTAAAACATAACAATCAGCTGGGTTATCAGCAGCAATTGAAACTGTAATTTCCAAAGTAAATAGTTTAAATTAAGGCAGTTCAGGCTGAAGTTGCAGTCAGTCCTTGTGACAGACTCCCTTCCTCAGCCAGGAATAAACAGCAAACACTGCACAGGAGACACACAGTAAATTGTGTATGTGCATGACAAAATCAGTTCAGAAGCAGCCCCATACAGCATGAGAACCTTTGCAAAAGAGTTGTCCTGGCTTTAAAGCCACATTACCTGTAGGCTTTAAATATAAAGCCAAACCCACAACAGCCTTGTCATGCAAGCAAAGAGCCTCTAGCAGTATCCGAGGACTGAGGTCAGCAGGTAACGAAGATAGGAAAAGAAGGGAAGAAAGGACCAAGAAATAGGCTTCATTCTCAAGCCTTAGCCCTTCTCTAGAAGTTTCTGTTCATATCTACAGACAGAGATTCAAAATAAGGCCCTAATGAGATGCATCCAGGAATGCTGAGGGTGCTGGCACATGCCACTGGCGAGGCCATGCTCAGTTTGATCAATCACAGCAACTGGCAGAAGGGCCCATAAACTGGAGGGAAGCAAATATCAATCCTGATGTTCCAGAAGACCCAGGGAACCACAGGAGGGCCTACAGGAACCTCATGAAGTTCAACAAGGAGAAACACAAAGTCCTGCACTCAGGGAAGAACAGCCACAGGCACCTACATATGCTGGCGGTAAGTGGAAAACACTCTGGCAGAAAAGGACCCAGGGGTCCTGGTGGTCACCAAGTTGAGCGTAAGCCAGCAGTGGGTCCTTGCAGCCAAGAAGGCAAATGGTATCCTGGGCTGCATTAGGCCAAGTATTGCCACCAGGGTTCAAGGCAGATGATCCTTCCCCTCTCCTCAGCACTGGTGAGGCCACACCTGGAATGCTGGGTACAATTCTGGGCTTTCCTGTATGAGAGACACACAGACCAGAGAGTCCAGCAAAGGGCCACAAAGATGCTGAGGGGAGCATCTCTTCAATGATGAAAGGTTGACAGAGCTGGGAATGTTTAGCTGAGAGAAGAGCAGGCTCAGGGAATCTCATCCATGTCTATAAATCCCTGTGGGAAGGGTGCAAAAGCAGATGGAGCCAGGCTCTTGTAAGTGATGCCCCGTGCCAGGGCCAGAGGCCACAAGCACAAACTGAAACACAGAGGGTCCCTCTGAACACTGGGAAACACTTTTTTACTGTGAGGGTGACCAAGCAGTGACACAGGCTGGCCAGAAAGGTGGTGGAGTCTCCATCCTTGGAGATACTCAAACGCTGTCTAGGCACTGTCCTGGGCAACTACCTGTGGGTGGCCTTGCTTGATTACAAAAGGTTCAGCCAGATGACATCTGGAGTTCCCTTCCAACCTCAACAAGTTTGAGATTCTGTGAAGACATGTACCTAAAGGTGTACAGGCATCAAGAAGAGCCCTTCCAAGAGGCTTCATTTTACCTTAATTTAAACTACTGAATGCATTTTTTTATTCGTGAAAAACAATGCTTGTTTTATGCTTGAAAAACAATGACATTTCAGTAATGGTAACTGAGATGCTCCGTGCTTCCTCCCAGGAGATAGGGGTTCAGAATTAAACATGTAACCCTTTACCACACATGTCTGTTTCAGGGAAGAGTCAGCTCACTTGCTCGTGTGCACACAAACTGGAAGCAATTCATATTTAGGGGCTTGTTTCTGTTCCTAATCAAGACAGAGGTTATTTGCAAAAATTCAGCTGGGATCTCACAACCCACTTCATGCACTCAGAAGGACTTTTTCAGCAGCTTGAAAACATCCAACAGTCTATGCCTGCTTCCTCCCCTGACCCATATACATAAAACTCTAAAAGCCACAAGCGGCCTATACAGAAAAGTTTGCCTTTTAGGAGATGGAACAAAGAACATAACATTCCTGTCTGAGTGCAACAAAAACAGTTTGAACAAGATTTCAAAAGGTCACAGTCATTGCAGCCTCCCAGAACTAGAGGCACCCAGTTGCAATTCAAGCTACGCAGCTCATCTCTTTCAAGCCCAAAAGCTTGGCTAAGTTTGCAGGTCTTTTGGGGACACTAAGCAAAGTACCGGAGTGCCTCAGTTCCAGACACTGGCTGTCTCAGAAGCCAAAGCAAGCAAAGTAAAACTCAAAGTACTGAGGCTCAGGAGAGTTGTGTGGGCAAAATCTGACTTCACCCATGGCTTTGCAGCTGTGTAGCAGGCCCAGAAAGCATCACACTTGATATTATTCCTTAGGGCATTCTTATTTCTTTGCTTATGGTTTATGTATTGAAGCATCTTCTAATCTGTACAGCTTTCCAAAAGAACCCTTTATGTGCTGTTTCACTGTACAATGAATTAAAAAAGGTTATTAATAATTAGCCTGAAATTATTTTGGAAGGGAAAATGCACAAGAGATTCTGCAGAAAAGGATACAACTCCTCCTTCCCCCACCCCTTGGCCAACTTTGCCTATACAAAGGGCTCATACAATTTCTGGACCTTTTTCTAAATTTTAGGCACTCCGCAAAAAATCATTCATGCATAAAACACTACTCAGTAATAAAATGTCACTAATGTGGGTGAAAAAACAACTTCTGTCAGGTAATATAGAATACCTGAAAGTGCACAGGGGCTCCACCACCCTTCTACAAACTGAGGACATGGCTGAAGTGAGTTGAGAAAGGTTACACAGGTTTACAACAGAGAAGAAACGCATCTTCCAGGCTTCTGTCCTGGTCTGGTTCTGCACCTGCAACTCTCCAACCCCCTGCTAATTTTGCAAGCAACTCTGAAGCAAGGCATGGAGTGGGGATCTGCTGCTGGAACACGCTGTCAGGCAGAAGCTGCTGGGGCTGGTACCACACTTAGAATGGAAACAGCTCAGAGAGCAGGAGGAACTGGCAGCAGTTTGCCATCCTTATTCATCTTCTGTGCAACTTTCCTGATCCGAGACACTGGCACTGCTCCCTCTCTTTTGCCTTTCCACTTGAATGAGCCTTATAGATTTGTTCCTGCTTTAAACTATCAAATGATTACAACACTTTACCCTACTCCCTACAGGGCACAGGTTACATAAAGCAGAGATTTGGATCACTGCTTCTGGCACAGCTCATAGTGTTCTTTTTGCAACCACCTATGCCAGGAATGGGATGTTCATGTCACAGAATCATAGAATCATTAAGGTTGGAAAAGACCTTTAAGATCATCAAGTCCAACCATCAACACAGCACCACCACCATTAAACGATGTCCTCAAGTGCCATATCCACACATGTTCCGAACACTTCCAGGGAGGGTGACTACACTGCTTTGTTAGACAGTCTGTTCCAATGATTTACAATGTTCATGTGACAAAAAAGTTCCTAACATCTAATCTAAACCTCCCTGGCATATCTTGGGACCATTTCCTCCTGTTCTGTCAAGATGAAGGAAATGTTCAGGACTTTTTCTCTGGAAAGCCTTTCACCATCAGACATTTCTCTACAGCTTCTGCACTCTGAGGTGCTTAAAGCCCTCAGCACATCCCCTCACACTGACATTGACCTTGTTCCCCACTTACCTCACACCAGGATGCTTCTGTTGACCTCCACTCAAAGCACATGCTCCAACCTATGAACTCATCCCAAAGCGAAGCACATCCAAGTTGTGACATGACCATCACATTCCTTTCTCTCTAAAGTGCACTCATTTATATTGCTCTGCTGAACAGCTGAAGGACATGTATTCCCACAGGCTTTTCTTTGCCCCACCTCCTTGCTCATCTGTTTCCTCCTTCCCCAGGAGAAGGTGACAGATGCCCACCTGGGGCTGCAAAGCCCCAGCATCATCAGTTACTTCCCATCAATTTTAACTCCTAATCACTTTTCAGATCGATGGCACAAACTGACACTTCAGCAAAACACTAACAGCTGAGCATCAAAACCCTCCTTTGATTCATGTAAGATTCTAATAAGAGAAGCCAAATTTCTAGACACTCTCTAGAGACAGCTCTTGGGGCAGAAGCAAAAATAGAACAAAAACAACATTGTCCTCATGCAGTGGCATCATGCCAAACCTCTCTAGGGTTTTGGCATCAGAAAAAAATGCCAGCAACTACTAGATTCAGCAGGAATCAAGCTGAAGGTGTCAGCTGTGCAGTCTATCAGCAGTTCAGCTTCTTCAACTACACCGAGGTTCTGATAACGGGAGTAAAACTATTCCCAGTATGAGAGACTTTCTGAAAGGGATGCTTGCTTCAGTCACCACAAACAAGGTGCTAATGACATGCCAGGTTTGAGTCATAAACTTCATTACCCTCTTTACAGAGTTTGTGGTTTGTTTTTCATATTTCTCTTTGTGCACAGTGAAAGAAATCCCCTTTTATTTGTATGCCCCACTTCCAGTACAATTCCAGCAA
Source organism: Lanius collurio (assembly GCA_020086605.1). NCBI lineage: Eukaryota > Metazoa > Chordata > Aves > Passeriformes > Laniidae > Lanius > Lanius collurio. Next base: position 28,241,198 of record JACBWW010000006.1, on the reverse strand, counting down.
CAGCTGTGTTTTAACACCTTTATCACTTCTTTTTTCTTAACAGGAAAACAAACAAAAGGCCATGCACACACCCTGGATTTTCCCTCCTTAGTGGTACAGAAACATTTTACTCATCTGCTCCCTGTCCTTTTCAGGTTTTACAACTTAAAACAATTTTTAGCCAACAGCATTTGTTTGTGACTTCCAGTGCTGTTTGTTTTCTTTCTCAAACATTCAGAGAACCACCTTGATCCAATCCCATTAGTACTGCTATTAAATTAGCAACTCAGCTGGCTGGTGGGGACCACATTTTGATCAGAACAGGCAAGCCAGTTCCAAGAAGATGGGTGAACCAAGTGTTGCAATACAATGCCCCAGCAATGGGCATAGTGGCAGAAGGTGTCTGAGCCAGCATCAGGACATGACTGAAAGGGCCTGGAAGCAGATTCATGTCCCATTTGGCCAATCCCACTAGAGGGACAACAACCTCGGGCAGAGCTGCAGCAGCCACCCCAGTATCTGCCCAGAACCACAAATTAGTAGTCCAAAATAAGGCTGTGAGGAGGCAGCTGCATTGCCTCAATTCCTCTGGCTGTCAACCAGCTTAGAGCAAGTCCCACAGGTAGAGAAAACCTAAGAAATTGGAATCAGGCCTCCCATCGGTGAGGCAACCAATTTCACTGGCCTTTTCATCAATCCCTCAGGGCTGTTTTCACTCTCTCATGAGAATCTGGGATATAGTTATGTAAAACAGATTCCTCACCCTTAATTAAAATAAAGTTCACATGCACACCCTGCTGAAGGCAGCATTAAAAGAAAAAATTACTTCTATGAGGAATAAGTCACTTGTAATTAAAAAAAAAAAACAAACCTCATTGTGCACACAAGGGAGTGTCGAATGCTTGCCAGCCACCTGGATAATTACTTCCTATGAAAAACTGCAGAGGAGAGCCCTGGGGAAAGGAAGGGTCATGCAGAGACTCTTGCAAAGGCAAGAGTCTTGCAAAGTACAAGTGGGATTTGCCCTGCACAGGTGAGTGCCTGAAAGCCTGTCACCAAATTCAACCTATTCTGAGGCTACAGTCGCCAATTCTCCACTGCACTAGTATGGCCTTTCACCTATTTTAAAAGCAAAACCCATGGTGTTTAACCAAAAGTTCTCTGGCTGTAAAAGCATGAGAACTGATGGCTCATATTAGTTTTACCTGACTTTATAATTTAAACCTGTGTTCCTTCCCTTCTTCCCATATGGAATAGTCTCAACTATTTCAGCTTCTTCTCAGAAAGTAGCCCTTTCAGCTGCCTTTCTGCAATGCCACTGTACTCTGCAAGAGATGTGGAGACCAGAACTGCACATCACCCACAAGATATGGGTGCAACAATCATTTATACCAGAGCCAAATGGTGTCATTCATCACTTTCCCCATGAGGATGTGGCTTTTTTGGTTGCTGCTGCAGTGATGTTTCCCTCTCCATCATAAAATGTGAAATTGTCCCAAATTTTTTACTTCCTATTATTCACGTCACCCTCAAACCATAAAAAATCCTTTCCTCCAAACTTACAGGAACTTAAGATGTTGACAGAAGTTTTTTGAAAATCCAAAAATAATATATCCACTTTAGCCCTTTCTTATTGACACCCCACAGAACTTCATAGGGTTGGGCAGGAGGATTTTCATTTTCAAAAGCCACACTGACTTTCCCAGCAGTTAACATTTCTCTATGTATTGAGAGATCCTTTCCATTCCTGGTAGCATGACTGGCTCTTGTGCTGTTCCCAGGATCCCCCCTAGAGCCCTTTTTATAGTTGGGAATCACACTGGCAGCTCCCCAGTCCTCTGGCACAGCAGCCGTCTGTAGTGATAAATTATACAGCTTGGCCAGCAGTTCTGCAGTTTCACATTCAAGCTCCTCAGGACTCTTGAATGCCATCCAGCTCTGGTGGTGACTTATTAACATTTCTCTATTTGGTCTAATTTTTCATAATTTTCATAATTATCTCAAATTACTTTATCAATCTATTGGCTACAAGAAGTGCAGTTGACACAGGAACATCCCCAACACCTCCAGCAGTTAGGACTCGATATTCTCTGCTAATACCTTTTCATCTTCAAGTAGCATTGTTGCACCTTTGACATCAAGCACTCCCCAGGATACCCAAACCTTATTGGATTATATCCTCACGTATATGATGTTTATGTCCTAGAGGATATAATAAGTGATGTCCTAACATCTCAGGAGAGCAGTCCCAAGACAGACTGTTTTACCTATGTGCTGTCTCCCTCCGACCAACCTGTGCCCTGGGGCAGTTGTCACCCTGCTTTTCTCTCCTGGTCAAAGTTTCAGATACCACAAGAGATCAGTGAGATTAACTGTGTCACCATGGCAGCCAGCTGTAAGGCAGGGTGGAGATCCAAGCACTCGAAATCCAAGTTTGGGACGGGAGCTATCGAGGCCTGAAGCCGAGTTTTCTAAAGCTCCTGTCCAGGAAGGCCAGCACAAATGGAAAGTAGCCTTTGTGTGATGTGATGACATTTATAGATGCCAGCCAATGTGAGGTGCAAACAACTGCAGATTTAAGTGGTTTACCCTGACTGAAGTATTAAAGCAGGTATTCCTTGCTGCCACAAAAAGTTCCTCACCAGCATATCCCTGTAACACTCACAAGGTTCAATGAAAATGGTCCTTTTGGATGAGGCTGTGTGTGAAACTACCTGCCTGCACAGCCACTGCAGAGTAGAGACTCAGTTTCTTTCTTCCACACCCGCCATTCCTTGGCATTTATACCCTTCAGAACCCCAGAGCAGTCCTGCCCTCCTACTAATTTTATAAAAACTACACAAGTATACAGCTTTTATCTTTCTCTTGCGTCAATCCCTCCAACCCCAAAGTCACTTCTACTGCTTTCCTTCAACTTCCTTCTGTTTATCTATTAGAAAGTAACAAAGATCAAAGGCACCATTACATCACAATAAAAAAATCCCCCCACCCTTCACACTGATTAGCAACATCAGACCTAATTTTCAGAAAGATATTTAAGAGTTTTTTAAAATACTTTACCCGCTTAGGTGCCAAATCCCAACAGTTTCCGAGGGAATCAAGCACCCACGCGCTTTCTGGATTCCCACTACATGCCTACCCACATCTTTTAGTATGTAACCACATGAAACACTACTTTTGTTCTCAAGGTTAGGCTCTCAAGTGCTGCTAAGACAGTCCCTGAATGTTCCCACTGAAACACACAGGCTACAGAGAGAGTTATGTCTCCTGGTTAGAGAGAAGAAAAGGAAAAAAAGGAAAACAAAAAGAAAATTGGGGGGGGGGGGGGGAGAGAAGAGTAAAAGAAAAAAAAAAAAACCCTCCACAACTTTTGGTTTTTGTTCTTTCATGCCAGGAAGATCTTACCAAATACCTGCTGTACAGTTCCTGCCAGATGAAAGCTTTGTTTTCATCTTGGCTATGAATTCTGAAGCACAGATGTTGCTGAAGTCTTTCTGTACATATTGCAGGGTATTCAGAGATAAAATTACATTATGCTATATCAGAAATGTGTTTTCCTATTCCTCCTGTGCCTGCTTCTTCTCTGTTAGCCCTTTACACCTATATGACAGAACTAAGCATATTATTCTCCAGCACAGTTGTATTTTATGCTCACCATGAGCCTTTACTGGCAGGGTTTAGGTGGAAGGTGACAAGGAATCACAGTACCTCCATGAAAAAGCCATCAAACATTTGTACAACTCCTACACTATAGCACTTTGGCTACGAAGTGGACGACAGCAAGGTAGAAGAGAAACAGCAAAACAGTAGGATTATTTAATTTTGCCAGCAGCATTAGCGACGTAATTCTGTCTTGGAGTAAAAATATATTTCCAGCTCGACACCAGCAAGAAGTTTGGGTCCAGCTTATAATCATTCTTTCAATTCTGAAAAATTTCTCAAGAACAGGTGTAACACTTACACAACACTAGACATTATGCAGGTTAGTGATGGGAAAATCCCTAAAGTGCTCTGCTACACTAACAAATGAACCCACTAGGCAAAGCATGAGAAGTCCTTATAGCATGGCAGAGATTACAAGCATTATTCCTCCATAGGGAATCAAAACAGGATTCAGAGCAACGGGATGGGGAGAAATACATGATCCAGTTGCGATTTCTTTGTCAGGGTCTTTCTCCCAAATACATTTCTTAAAGGCAGAGAACCAGCTAGAGAAGAGTCAAAATCAAAAGGCTGAGAAAGTTGAGGCTGTTCAGCCTGGAGAAGAGAAAGCTCCAGGGACGCTTTAGAGCCCCTTCCAGTATGTAAAGGGGACTACAAGAAGGTTGGAGAAGGACTTTTGACAAGGGCATGGACTGACAGGGCAAGGGGGGGTGGTCTTCAGCTGAAGGAGGGTAGGTTTAGGTTTGATATTAGGAAGAAATTCTTTACTATAAAAGTGGTGAGGCACTGGCAGAGGTTACCCAGAGAAGCTGTGGATGGCCCATCCCTGGAAGCATTCAAGGTCAGGCTGGTTGGGGTTTTGAGTAACCTGGTCTAGTAGAAGGTTCCTTACCCATGGCAGGGGGGCTGAAATTAGATGATCTTTAAGGTCATTCCAACCCAAGCCGTTCTGTGATTCTATAAAATCCATTCTGCTCTGAGGACTTTCAGATCTGCAGCATAAACAGGTCCCACAGGAGCTGACTGGGCAGGTGCTAGAGATTCAGAGAGCTTGGGGATAGAGGGATATAAGTACAAAATAAGCAAAATAAAAAGCTGTATACAGCAGGTACCACAATGACAGAGTAAAAAAGCACTTACTTGAGCGTCAGTTCTGAGGAGCCACTAAATCTCACTGTATGTCTTACAGACCTAACTTCCAGCTTTCAGACCTGCAGGCAGCTCTGTGATCTTTAATACTACACCACAGCTACAGTCACTCATACTGCTTCACAAAGTTTCCTGCCAGATCAGCTCACAGCCAAGTGCTGAAAGGGAAAAGCACCCTTGCCTTTGGATGGCTGTGTGCCACGATGAGCTCAGCTGTGTCAAGCTTCATCCTCCGATCTCAGCTCTTAAGAAACTCAAGTGAAGAGCACACGCCCAGCAGGTGGAGAGAGATCTCTCCTGTCCTTTCATCATGCACTCAGTCTTCAAGAAAATGCAAGTTCAGAATTATACTTTTAATGTTAATTTTGAGTTGACCACATCAAAAGGAAAACAGCTGCCAAGGGCCACATCCTTACTTTATAGTTTGGGGGAGGAGGGGAGTGCAAGCAAGTTTTGAGAAAAAAAGCAGAACACAAGATTCTAATATGCTAGTCAAGAAGAAAGTTAAGGCAACCAGACTCTCCTCCGAAATTTGTAGTTACTTCATTAGGAATTTAGAGCCCTCAGAGTTTTTATGCTGAAACTAGCACAGGTTATGCTTCATAGAGAACCCGCTCCCTTCTCACCTCATTCACACCGCAGTGAAAAGAAAAACAATGCTCATAAGAGCTCCACCACAGAAGGGAAGCACATGAATTCATGAGAAGGGAGACACAGAGCACAGAGAGCAGGCATGCTCATCATCTTGGATTTCAGTTGGTTTACCTATAGCTACAGGAAGCGCAGATGGAACAGGACCTCAAGCCTTCAAAAACAAACACAGCAACACCACACATTGGATGAGATCACCGTGTTGAAGTCACTGCTCCTCCATACTGAGCCAAAATAACAGGGTGGGATTCAAAGAGCAACATCATCAGAAACACAAAGCATCCACTGTAATACTAAATTTAAAGCAGGTATGATGTAAAAAGCAGAAAGCCACTTGCTGCTCAGGTGAGATTCTTTTCATCTCCTTAACCATTACATCCTAAACTGCACATTTATACATTTAATGCTGCCACATGTCAGCATGTGATGAAATGTTTTTGAAATAAACAAAAAAAGCCCACACAAACACTGCTGGTGGCATTTGGACTAGGTCCCAGGATGAATAAGTATTGGATCAGAAGGCAGGAAGGGCTCCTGCAGGATGCACCTAGTGTTAGAAAGAATTGGCTCTTAAAAAAACAAAGGTCACCTAGAATAAAACTGATTGTGTGAATCAAACAAAAAGAAAAAAAAATCCTGATGATCATCTAATGACCTGCAGGGAGATAAAGGAAATCAAGCTGAGATCATTTCAACATTAGCATTTTTCTAAAGCAGCAAATAACTTTAAAAGAAGCCATTGCCTGCAAGAAAAGACATTTTTGGTTGGACAAAGTAAATGACTAAATTCTTACAATTTTTTACAGCTCATCACTTCTGAACATTTTTCTTTTGCAGCTCAAGGACTTGTTTCAGACATACACAAAACAAATGAAAACCTGGCACTCTCAAGGTTGTGAGATGTTTGATCTGCCTTTGCAGCCTTCTCCTGCCCTGACACCCCCAAATCCCCTCTTTGCTGTGAGTAAACTGGAAACAAGTTTGGGAGGGGAAACTGTTAATATGAGCTGGCAGGACACTGTTTCAGCAAGTATAACTTTGATGTGAAAGCCAGAAGCCCTACTATGACAGTGCAGTGAGTCACTTGATGACAAGTCACTGAGGCATTTAGAGAGGGATTTTGAATTCTAACAAGTGACACTGTTTTGCCTCCTCTAACTGAAGGATGTGCCTTTATTGAACCTGGAATCCAAACACCACCTGTGACCGTCTGCCTCCATTTAAAGACAGCCTACGCAGAGAAATACACTGTTGAATATTTTCTGTCTTGCAGTAGAGCCCTGAAGGAATCTTGAGTTGTTTGCTTTCTGTTCTTGAAACATGTCCTGCTTTTGTCATTCTGAGCTCTACCCTTACTTCCTCAGCCTTTCTAATGAAATCTACAGCTTTAAATATTTCCAGACATCTCATCACCAAAACTACCTGCTGGATAGAGGAAGATAATGGATTTCTTCCCCTATCCAGTCTTCATCACACTCCCAAGCCCCGAAGACAATGCTTCTTACTGGGGTGGAGGACAAAATATTTTACCTCCCTGCTGCTCATCTGTGCTTGCCCAGTATCTTCAGGATCACAGAAGTATGAGGAATCTGTTTCTCATCAGTCTTAGGAGTGGCTGGGGAAAGTAAAGATAGGCAGGAGATGAACAAGATTTCTGTAGAAAGGCAAAAGGAAAAGCAGCAAACAATGCTCTAAGAGATAGGATCAAGGAATGGAAGCAGGGAAAAGAAACCTAACAGGAATACAAAAGTTAGTTCCCCCATATACACTGCAAGTTAAGTTCAGTACTGTTGTCAGGGCTCCCAGAAATGGCAAGAGAGACACTAGTCTGACACTGGAGGTTACAGCTCCAGATAAAATGTCAGTTTAATTTTATTCATTCTCTTTAAAATCTGGTTTAGGAACATATGCAAAGGAATTAAAGCAGGCCTGGAAAAATACTTCCAGTCTCACTTCTTCAGAGTCTTTTGGCAGTGGCATGGTAGTGGATGAGACTCCTGCTGATTTCTGTGAATATGGTACAGCTTTTTTACTCATTCTCTCTGCTACCAAGAGAGTCAAAATTGCACAGAAGAATTTCTAGCACACAAATGACAGAGACTGCTATTTTTCCCAGACACCTTATTACCAAGACATATAGGCTGATGCAACAATATGAAATTGGAAGAGCTAGAAATTAAAATGCAGATTTTTATATTAGATTAAGATAACTGTGAGGTAATACTCATTGCAGGTGCTGCAGTTTCTTCTCTTTCCTTCACTTGCAACTTCTCTGGCTTTCTGTAAGGCTACTCAGTGACAACTTCAGTGATTTTGGAGAATTAAGTTACAATGCTAGTAACTCACTGTTAAGAGGTAGTAGATACTGTCACTTCCTCACCCAAAATTAGGAACTAGAGACTCAAACCAAAGTCTCTGTGTGCTTAAATCTCTTTATCTAAGTCTTCAAGGCACATTTGGATCAAATTCTACAGATTTCTCTCTACAGATAGGAGTGGGAGAAGCCTCTTTTATATGACACATATTTTTGCATAGCTTTCACATCTCCAGAATCTTGGAGCTTAACGGAGAGCATCAAACACCTTAACACTCACCCACAACGTGCATACATTTTACCAAAGAACCTTACCAATGACTTTGATTATCACAAAATGGATGGTTTTGATGAAGGGCTATGTTGTGTTATCACCATTTCATTTCTGGGCCTCTCCTTTGAGTTCAGCTCCCAAAGCTTTTTCGTTGTCACCTGTGATCTGCCGTGATCATGAGCCAGAGAAGCAATACTGAAATTAAACACACAGCTTATTCCAAAGCGGGACTGTAGATGGGCCCAATGGCAGGCCAAAAGAGGGAAGTGAACTATAAGCTTGTGGTTAAACAGGAAAGCTAGCTCTCCCGGGCAATGTGGCAAAAAATTCAATCAAACTTCTGTGGAAAAAGAAATACCAGTGACCACATTCATAAGAACTGCCATCCACTCATCCACTTAACAATCATTCCAGGATCTTACTTGTATCTTCCTCCAGTCTCTCTCTTGCATGGAAACTGAGTATTCCTAGAGCAATTTCTCATTTCAGCAAGAATTGCCCTAAGTCAGGTAGTTCAAACCCTCTCAAGCAAAGCCTTTATTAAAGATATTATTAAAATAACCAAACAAACAAAAACTTAGTAAAGCATAGAAATTCCCATTGGAAATCCAGTTCTAAGTCATTATAGTTCATAAGGTAATTAGATCTGTAGGCTGAAAAATAGCATTTATGTACTATGGAGGACATATACATATTTCTGAATGATTGGGAAAAAATTGACTCTTTACCCTTTTAAGAGCAACATATCCTTTCACATACTTGTTCCTTGAATTCCTGAGCTTGAATCAAAGAGTTTTCCCTCTGTGTGCTGTATTTTGAAACAGATTTATCTGATTTGCTAAAATTGGTCAGTATGTGAATACCTGCCATTTAATTTTTGACCCTACCTAAAAAGTCCAATTATACACTAATTTAGATCACTCTCAGTGAAAGAAACTTTTTAGTACATAATACTAGGACTACATCTTCTAGTCTCTTAAAAACAATGCCCTACCAAAACCAGTATTTTACTGGATAAAACACTGATGAACTTGGGCTCTATTAAGGTTAACACATTCTGTGGTTTGCAGATGAAAATTGCATTAAAATTTGTCTTGTGTGAGGTATTCCTGAAAGGATAAGGACATAAAAATTGTTCTATTTCCAGAAGAACTGCAAAATGTAATGGGACTTTTATAATTGAATGTCTTATTAATTTTAATGAGCTAATCAATATTGCATTGTGAATCCTGATATGTCTGTTTGCTGCTAATCCCTCTTTGTGCTGTGCACACCTTGGTCTTCACAGCTGTTACCTGACAAATCTACCTTCTATTGAGAAGGGACACGGGAGCTCAGGTGACCAGTTTAATGAGCAAGAAAAGCAGAGGATACATTATGAGTCTGGCCTCATTTTTTTTCTCCTCTACCCCAACACATGCTGGAATTAGAGAGCTCCATAACAGCCTCAAACACCTCACACAGAGGCGAGCACAGGGCCTTGAGCTGCATGAATCTAACAGCTTCAGTAGTAAACAGAGAATTGGGAAAGAGGGGTTGGAATATCTCTCTCTTCTGCTGCTGAAGGAAATCAGTTCGTCCTTCACCCCAAACAAGTCTGAACTCTGCAAGTGCATGAATTCCACACTCAGCTGTGACTTCTAGCCTCTCAAAGCATGATTGAAATAAGGTACTCTTGAAATAGCTACTAAAGGCAAATAGTAGAATTATCCTGGCACAAAGCCTCCAAGTTCAACTTGTTGACAAAACTGCATAATGTTTACTTACAGATGGCTGGGGAAATTAAATATAAGTTTTTCAAAAGGAATCACTTTTCTACTCTTTCCACAGAAGAGTCTGGATTAAGAGGCCAAGCCACTCTTATTTTAAGATCAGCAGAGAATGTGCATTTGGGAATATGTAGGTACAAATAATAATCTATCTTGTAATTTCTTTATGCTAAATAAGTGAAAAGGTATTTTGCATTACACTGTATGCAAAAGAGGAAAAAAACTACATGATGCAAGTCACTGGTTCAAATAAAAATATTTCTCACTTCAGCTCTTACTTCATGAATAGAACATCAGCCCTGAGAAATGGGCTTTGCCTCATAAGGAAAGCATCATCAAAAATACTTCTGTGCCACTACAGTCGTTAAGAAAGGTGACAGTTCAAAGCCCTACTGATGTTTAGAGAAAGTAACTCAAAGTGGTGCTGTGACCTCAGCAAGCCAGTCTGTCAAACTGTGCCCTAACCTTCTGTATTTGATTTCCTTCTCTCTGCTGCCATCTGGAAAGTCATCAAATGCCATCAGCTGTAAACCATGGACAGACACTAACTACACACATCAAACTCACAAGGGCAGGAGACAAAGCCTTAAGGCAAACTTGGATGACTCCTCCATTCCCAAAACACACACAATATGAATAGAAATTATTTTCCTCCCCTGTTTTCCTTTTAGATTACAGGTGCACAGATTTTATGGAAAAAGAAGGGAAAAAAAAGGCATGACACAAGTCTTTATGCCCCACCTGGATGCAGCTCATACTCGTCACCTGATTTCTTCACAGTCCCACAGCTAAATCAAGGAACTGTTTGCACCAAGATGTCATGCACTTCAAGGCAGTCACAATATAGTTTGTGCACTGTCTCTCACAGAGTAATTGGGATCACAAAGGGCTATTTTAGTAGAAATTATTTCTTTCCAGAAAGCACATTTGGTTACTACTTCTGCAGTCATATGATTTGGCCCAATTTTCACAAATTAGGACTTTATTTTTTCTACACCACTAACCTTTTTTCTCTTCCTTTTTTAAACCTAAGATGATACAAGGTTGCCTGATTCAGCATCACTTCTGACTTTTGACAGGAAGTAAGAAATCAAATGGCTTGAAGGCAGTTATACCAGCTTAAGAGAAAAACAAACTAGCTATATGGCAGGTCCAAAGAGTGCAGATTACAAGAAGGAAATAAACTATGGAGGGGAAGTTACTGTTTAACCTGCATCTCAGACTACACACGAGAGATTGATAGTGTATGACTGGAAGCCAGAATACTTGGATTGCCAGGCTGAAAGGGTGTATTAGTACATAAACCAGAACTGAATACTTGGACTTTTTCTTTGAATTCCCCTGGAAATCCACTTCTCAGAGGGCTTTTTTTTTGTTGTTTCCTCTTCCTCCATCCCAACAAAAAAGTGCTAAAATGATGAGACAGAGTGAAAGCCATGCTACCACAGCGCTTTTGCTGATGGATTTGTTAGCAATGCTGCTTGCCTGCATCTCCACAGTGAGAGGAGAAGGTGAAACTCCTCTCAGCTGCTCCAATATACAACACAACACATGGCAGACAGAGGAGACTACACACAAGGAGACTACAAGAGGAATCAGCATTTTTAGAGTGCAACTCTCTGACCTATTTTAAAAACACCTACAGGAGGATTACACAAGGCACATCCTAAAAGGGCCTTCCCCTATCTGCAGATCATACTGGGAGCCTGAGGAGACATGTTCAGCTCAGAGTAATCATGTTTTGAGCTTGGAGCATCCATGTTTTCATCAAATGGATCCCATGAAGGGTCCTGAAATTGTGACATGCACCCCACTGTCATGTGCCAAGAAGACCATTGAAGGACCCAAAGACATCCACAGGATGTGCCTGTGGTGGGATGGGACAAAAGCCAGCTCCCTTTCCTGCACAAAGCCAGGAGCAGTCATCACCACTGAAGCACTGAGCACTACCCCTCAGAGCCACAACATCCACATCTTCACATGCTGTGCACAGCTGCACCCAAGTGCAGGGATTTCAAACTTGAACTTCAGTTTGCGTAAAAACCTGATTAGTACAAGCAGCATCAGGTACTTTTAACCTATTCATTCCCAAAGAGCATCATATGCCTTAACCTCAGATGGCAAGAACTGATCACTGTGACTTCTCTGCCACATCAGTGAGCACTGGCTGACAGTCCCAGTTCTGCTGCCACCAAAGGGAATGGACTCAGCTATTCCCATCTCTGGGAACAGGGGTGCAAAGCAGCTCCTCCCAGGTGAGAGCTATGCAAGTACGTAAGGAGAGTGCACTGGACTATTTTCTCCATAAGAGCAAGCCCTCAGCACCAAGCAGAACGTGCCTACATTGTCCCCAATTCGTATACAAGCCAAGGCACCAGGCTGAGAAAATTAGTTCAGCTCATTGCCAAGTATAGAAAAACACTCTTTGACACAATACAATTCTGGCACCCACTATTATTTTGCCTTCCCACAGAGGTAAAAAGCCAACAGTAGGCATTCTTGTACCTGTCAGAGGGCTAACGGCTGACTATGCTTTTAAGAAACATGACTTGTTTCAAGTTGTCTGGTTTCAGTCTGTGTCTTACATCTCCTCACCAAGACTGGTCAGATCCTTTATAAAGTCTATTTGCTTCTGTTATCTGCTGTTGACAAGGATGAACTGTAAAACCAGAACAATTTGAGGGTGGAGTTCTGGATCATTTCTGTATTTTTCAACTGAGAAAAGTTTATTTCAGCTCTACGTTGTTCTGCACACTCTTAAGCATATAAGGAAATTGGACCATAGCAACAAGCTTTTGAAATTACAAAACTTCCCACACTGAGGAAGTGAGACAGGTGCACAAAGAGAAAAAGAAGGAAAGAAGCCATACTGCAGCTCACTTACATTTATAAAAAGACAAAACACTAGTTAGCAAACTAGGTGAAATCCATGCACTGGAATCAAAGCTGAGAGAAAAGCTCTCCCTTCACAGACCTGGAAAAGGATAATAAAAGTTCTTTGACCTCTCAAGCAAAGAGAGCTAGCATCAGTTTTAACCCAGTGCAAGCAAGGCAGTCAGAAACACAATAAACAAGCAATATATTTTCACTTGTGGCAGTTATATAGGACTTGTCACATATTTCTTCCAATATCCCCATGATGCCCAGAATAGCTTGAACTAAAAGCCTCACATTTCCCTATCGTTTTTTTCTGAGCAATATGCAGAGCACAGAGTATTCCCCAAAAACCAGTAAAATCATTCTTGTTGTCATGCTACAAGAGCATTTTCCTCTTCAAGTTTATTTTTGGCTTTCATTTCCAAATCAAAGAATAGTAGTTATATCATCCCATTTAAAGATGCAGGTCTTTTCCCACAGGTCTCAAAGAAGGCTAAAAAAATCACCTGGCAGTTTATTGTCCAGTCTTAGACTCCAGCTTTGTTATACAGTACAGCTGAGAACAAGTTCTGTTCTGTGCCACAAGACAGGCAATCCAGAGTTAAATAGAATCGGTGTTTAGACATATTTAAATTCCCACCATGCCTTCTGTTCTCTGTGCAGAGATGAGCTTCACTACTCTGACTTACCCACAAAAAAATGCATGGAGAAAAGCAATCTCCAAGCATCCAGTGGACACACACACACAAATTGTTCCACAAGGAAGGGTTTTTCCAGCCTTGCCCTATAAAGCTGAAAGCAAGATCAGCACACCCACACTAAAAGATATTGGAGCAGCAGACAGAAAGATGCTCCCTGCTTGGCCAGGCAATGTGCATAGCACCGGGAAACTCCAGGTATGGAGAAGGGGGAGGTGGTTCAGTGAAAGGCATCCGTGAGCCACAGTGCAAAGAGTAATTGCGAGCAAAGAAAACATTCTTCCGTCTGTGCCCGACACAGCCATTTCACCCAGCTACAATACCTGCTTTCACTTTGAAAATGGAAAGCTTGGCTAAGTGAACAGCTTTCATGGTGGTTCTTACATACACGCACATATATATACATATCTCACACATAATTACCACATAAAGTACACGCCTTACAGCCAGTCCCTAGTAAAGAGCCAGGTTTTGACACCTATTTATAAATCTTGCTCCTGAAGAAAAAACTCCCGGAGGCAATGTCGGAATAAGGATCAAGTATGCTCAGCAGGAGCAGATGCACCGTGACACACATACGGATGGAGCCAGCTACTTCCAACATCATGAATTTTAAGCTTTCTGGATAACAAAAGCAGCAAGACCAAGGATTGCAGGCATGGGAGAGCTGTGGATTGGGGCATTTCCACGCACAGCAGAAGACAGAAGCGCTACTGCCTCTGAAGACTCATCCTGCTGGTCCTGCCTCCTCCTTCGGGCTCCCAGGAGCATTCAAGAGCACCCAGAGGTGCCAACCATCACCCATGTCCCTTCACTGTTACCCACCCCCCAGGCAGAAGCCCCTGCTTTGAAGAAGGCTGGATTAGAGACCACCTAACGTCTCCTCCAATCTGAATTATGCCACGATCCCGAAGTTCAGCTTTGCTTTTAAATACTTAACGAGCGAAAAGCCACGGTTTCGTAGACACACGCGGGCGGAGGGGTTAAAAGACAAGCTCCCACCTCTCCATCCCTCCTTCACCAGCCACACAAAGCCCGAGGCTTCATCACCCCATCGCTCAGCATGGGTCCAGCTCCTCAATTCTTTGTGTTTGCCCAAAGCGCCCGCCCCTCCAGCCGAAGCCAGGACAGGGTGCTTGGCAGAAACTGTGAGCTGAGCCCCTGTTCCACCCCAGCCTCTGCGCCGGGACCTGAAGCTTGCAGCCCCGAAGGGCTCCCCGCTCGCAGAACAACTTCCTTTGTTAAATGAATGAGCCGGGGAGACAGGAGGGGGAAGGCAAACTCAGTACCCCCTTCTAAGAGAAAATTTAAAGAGAAGGGGGGAAGAGAGGAACTGAAGAAGAACGAGCCCGTCCGCTCAGCCCCCGCGCAAACTTCCCGGTTACAAAACAAGCGAGGAAATCCCCCGGCGCGGCGGGACTCACCTTCCGCCCGCCGCAAGGTGCTGCCCGGCTCTCCCCCAGCTCCCCGCCCGGCCCCGCTGCCCACACCGCCCCTATTGTCGGCCCGGCGCCGCCCCCCGCACCCTGCCCGCCTTGCCGCGGCCATTGGCTCCGGTGGGCCCGCCCCGCAGCCCCCCTGCCGCCAAGGTGGGCAGCCGGGCCCGCCGGGGCGGGGAAGGGAGCGGGGAGAGGGCAGGTCCTTCCCGCTTCGCTCGGCGGCGGCCGGGGCGCGGCATCGCAGCCGAGTGGCCCGCGGTGGAAAGTTTTTTTGGGAGGGGGGTGGTACCTTCCCGGCGCAGCAGATCGGGACCCCGGAGCGCGGTGCCCCTCGGCGCTGCCTCGGGAAGCCGCGGGCAGTGCTCCGGCCGTGCTGCGGCTGCAGGCGGCTCCCGGAGCCCCGCAGCTCCGCAGGGCAGAGGGCGGGAGCGGCCCTGGCCTGCCTGGGACGTAGAAGTCTTTGGTGATCACGCCATCAGCGGAGCTGCCATGCGGGGAGTGGATCGCCAGCAACTGCACCCTTGGCGAGCAGCGCTGCAGTGACTTTATTTCTGCTGCTCGTATCGCGCTGCGCTATCGCGGAGCCGTCTCCATTGTGCTGAGGACCGTGTGCGTGCAGATCCAAAAAAGGCAAGAGTAAAATGGGCTCTGCCCTGCTTCTGTGTTGCACAAGGCGAGGCGTCTATACCTTATATTGCCGGGATCCGGGTGTTCCCTCTCCCCGTGATCCAAAGCTTGCTGGAAACTTGTCACCCTAGTTAACAGGAGTTTTCGGCTCAGCGCTTGTGCTCTGCCTGGAGAGAAAAAGAGGAGGAGTTTGATTGCACGTACAGCGCAGGACTCTCGAGAAGAGAGCACGGGCATGCTGAGGTGTTCAGGGACGTGCTCTCTAGAGGTACGAAGGTGAAATGTTTAAGTGAAGCAGGCAGAGAAAGGCAAAAGGGAGACAAGCTTTATACCGAGACAGCATGCCCTATACACGACAAATTAAGACAGCGCTGCCAGTCTCACCCTTCCTTCTTGTAACAACATTTATCTGTTCCCGTGATAAGTTTGTTCGGGAGCTAAACCAGCAGAAAATTAACATCGCAAAAGTAAACAAATGGAGGAAGCGAGAATGCGCGTCTGGGACTGACAGGGAGAGTGAGACTGCCATAGAGCTGATTTCAGTCAGCTGAACCTGCTGTGGAATTGCACACTTCGAAGCACTTCTCTCTCCCGGATACCTCTAAAATTGGATTCAAATCCACGCACACAGGCAGATTGCATGAGCTCCCTCAAGCACTGTCTGGCCGTAGTCTGTCCTCTGGTTGCAACATAAAGGTTTTCATGTAGTTCAGGGTAACGTGTATCAATCACTTCACTTCAAAGACAGGATCAGAGTGTGTCAAGAATCCCAGAGATACATGGGAGTTTACAGGATTGCTTCTGGGGGGGAAGTGAGGCAAAAACCATGCAGCAAAGCTTAAATGCTGGATCCATAAAGGGGGCTCCATCAAAGCTGCAGTTAAAACCCATCAGTTATCCTTCAGCTCTGAACTGAGAGCTGAAGAGTGACTTCCTTTTTGTACCACGCTTGAAATCCCAAAGCCTTTTCAGATACATGGATGCGCTCTGATAATTTAAAAAAATAAATTTTGAAGCCACGCAAGAGATCAGCCCAAAACACTCCATAAACATGCCTTGTTTGACTAGACATTTTGCCAAATACATTCATTCAACCACATGGATAATGGGATGAGTAAGGTAATTGCAGTGGTTGACCGAAGGCCTGGTCCATACACACCTGTTGTACTGCACTCTACTCAGTGCTGGTGAGGTGCTTCTGGAGTGCTGTGACCAGGTCCGGGTTCCTTAATCCAAGAGAGACATAGAATTTCTGGAATGAGTCCACAAAGAGCCACAAATATGATTAGGGGACTGAAGCCTCTCTCTTACGAGAAAAGGCTTGAGGGAGCTGGGCCTGTTCAGCCTTGAGAAGATACAACTGAGAGGGGACAATCAATACACAGGTTAACTCAGTTCAGAAATTATTTCAATTAAACCTGTGTATATTTGCTGCCAAGGGATCTCATCAAAACTTTCAGAATCCTTGCATTTTGCTATTTTCCTACTCTGTAGTAATGTGGAATACTAATGAGATATCCTGAAGGGGGATCCAGGAATTATGATAGTTGGAATTTTCTGAATTTACCCAAAGTTCAAGACTCCTTTGTCTGAAACTATTTCTGGATATTTCAGAGGGAGTTCCTAACCAAAAGGAAGATGTCCATGAACAGGATAAGAATAGGATAGAAAGCTACCACTGCAAACCAGAATTTGGTACTTGAGAAAGGAATGAGTGAAATGTAAATCATTTTATTTGCATTTCTAAGCACTCAGAGCTAAGTGTTCAGAGTTTTCAGGGAATGGATCCATCTTGCCTTGTACTCAGGTTAAAGTCAGATGGCCCTTTTCAAGTATGGAAGAAAAAGGGGATTTCTTACACCTCAAAAGGGTCTCCTGTTTTCTGTGGTGGGAAGAAGCCTGGCACCAGATCCCAGCCACGAAGACCAACTCTGTTGAACAATCGATTTTACAGTGATAGCTTAAGAACTGCATTTTCCTCCCCTTCAGATACACAGCAGAACGAGCAGTACAACTGCCTAGGGCACAGCCTGATGATTTCTTCTTTGTCAGCAGCACCAGTATCAATAGTTCTTCCTCTGCTATGCATCTCTGTTCCTGAGCAAGTCCCTGCACTGTGCCAACACAGCTATCTGTGCAGCTATGTAATGGAAGGGATCAAAGAACTGGTCGACCTAGGAGTTTTCCTAGGTGTTTTAGCCAGATCAAATCCCCAAATATTTTGGTGGACACAATGCAGGAGGAACACAAGAGCATGGGAAATCACAGAAGCTGAAGCTTAGCTGAGGGACAGTAACTTGTTAGGATATGCCCACTTAGTCACCTGCATTAACCTGTCCACTCATTTAATCTGCTCAAGCAAACAGAGACAAACTGGACTCAGACTACATGGAAGAAACCAGAGTTCATGAACTACTTGAAAACTAATTACAAGTCTCTAGGTCTTAGTAGCAGGGAAAGGAAAAAGACAAAAATGGAGTCCAATAGTTATACAACACACAAAGTTCCTCAGCCAAAGATCTCACTGTGAAGATGCAGAAACAGCAAGCAGCAGCAAGCAAAACTGAAGGTGATGGTGGGTCAGCACACCACTGCCTGGAGGTTTCTCACCCAGTAAATCAGAATTCAGTCCAGCAAAGTAATGTTGTTATAGTGGTGTGAAGCGAAGAAGAAGACAGACTATGATTCATCACTGCCCCACATATCATGTAAGTTTGTACAGCTCTGCAAAATATATGTAAAACACTTTCAAATCACAACTATTTCCTTTTCATTTTGTCCAGATAATATACTACACTAAAACAGTGGGGAATGTGTTTCTGGACACAAATCTATGATGCACAAATGTTATTGCTAAATAAACATACAAAAGCATGACAACAACAATCTTTCATTTCCTCAGTAAGTTTTAGAGTTTTAGAGTGTTTTAGTGCCAGAAAAGCAAAGTAAAAAATAACAAAAGGGCCAGAACACCTGACTAGCACAGAGCAACATCTGGTTCCTATCTTCTATACCCAGATGTCAGATAGTGTGTAATACCCATCACAACAGAAGTTAAAATCACTTCCAAAATGTATACAAATAGCACATTACATCCGATGCATATTTAACATGGACATGCACCTCCTGCCATTCTGGAGAAAGGTTTGCTAAGATTTCTCTGCCTAGAATGAGTTCAAATACAGAAGTAAGAACCAGAGTCACCATCTTGGCAAAGCTGGCTCTGGGTTACACTTTTTTGATCTTAGCACTGAAGTCAAAAATCCAGCTTATGCATGAACATTTCTCAGTATTTGACTATATGCAGTTGTTTCACTCCGGATAAATGGTTAGAACTTCATGCTGTACATGTTCCCACTTGCCACTTAGCCCTCCATTTCTGTACACAGAAGCTCACAGGAAAGGGTCAGGATCTGTCTGGTACGGTTATAACAGTAATTACAACTTGGTATATTTTTTTAGGTGCCTAAATCTCAAATAATTCTGGTTTCTCTTATGGGTTACTTACTTGTTGGTTAAGTTACCCTATAGTTGGTTGAAAACTCAGAGGAACCTTCATGCCATTCCAATTTTAAATAATCTCTTACCGCTTCATTGAAGTCCTGGAATCTTGCAAAACCTCTGGTGATGAATGCACTTTTACATTCCAGATCTCCTTTAGCCAGGAAATTGCACAGAGACAGCTAAGAGCGCTCAGTGCTTTGGTGAGCAGTCAGCAAGCTGGGGAATACTAGGGAAGCCACAAATGACTGTTTGATTCTGGAAGCCTTGTGTATCTCTGGAAGTCATAAAATACAGATGGGCAATGGCTTAACAGTGAGGTCAGTCTTTGATTCATTAGCTAACAGCTGAATTTAAGCACATATATCTGAGTTTTGAGGCATGCTGCTAATTCAAGCTTAAAAGCAAGAGGTGAGTTTTACCCTGTGAGTTTCTTTGGAGCTGTACAGAATCCTGGCTTTGGCTTAGATTTTGTATGTTCTCTCAATGATCTAAATAGTTGGGTTTTTTGTGAAAATTTAACTAGGCACTGGTAATCTTAAGTAGAAAAAACATATTTAAATGCCGTAAGCTCTTTTTTGTGGTTGGAGGTATAAACTTCAAACACATTGGGTCAGTCACTGAAGCTGTAAGAATTCACACCACAGGCTGACCGTTTGTATGTAAATCCTACATTGTGCAAGTATGTGTGGAGATGAGTGCCATAACAGAAGAGCCTGTTTTCAGATATTAAAAACAGTACTGATGTGCTCCAAAAACAGGAATTAGGTTCAGAATTTTGTCTTTCAGTCTCCCAACTGCAGTCATAGCTATAGTTCTCTACATCAAACTTCTCTGTGCCTGCAGTCCAAAAAACCCCTATCCCTGGCTGCCCCTATTCTTCTCCAGCTGTTTCAAGAAACATCTAGTCATTCCTACTTCCTCTCCTTTCCCCTTCCTTCCACCTCCCAGCCTTATTTAATCATTCACTTCACTTTGAAAGTCCCTTTCCTCCCTGATCACACCAGCCAACCTGAGGCAAGGATGTGAATGTGGTCCGGACATTCCTTTAGGGACCCATGTCCCATCTCGATTGGAAATTAGCATAGAATGATTAGGTTGGGAAGGGACCTCAAAGACCTTCTCGTTCCAACTCCCCTGCCATGGGCAGGGACACCTTCCACTAGGCCAGGTTGCTCCAAGTCCCATCCAACCTGACCTCAAACACTTCCAAGGGATGGGGCATCCACAGCTTCTCTGGGCATTCCATTCCAGTGCTTCACCACTTTTGTAGTGAAGAATCATGGCAGCAGCTCTGCCTTACAAAACCCAGGCAGCAGCAGACAAAGAACGAGGAACCCAGGGAGAGCAAGAGGGGCACTGCTGAGAGGGAGGGGAGGGGAGGGAAGGGGGAGGTCGTAAACAAGTGCTTATGCACTTGGGCTTTTGGAGCATGAAGGAATTGCTGCCAGTGAAGGAAGTGTGGGAAGTAGTTTAGTAACGGCAGGCAGGCAAACATCTCAAGCACATGAAAGTCTCCCAAGAGATAAAATACCTGCAGAAATCACAGAACAATCCATGGTTGCTGGCTCTTGTTCAGCCACCAGTACGAGGTCCTGGCCTGTGTTACTGTGTGGCACAGCCTTAGAACTGTTTGGGTGACTGTCCTGGCCTCAGGTGTGAACTGGTTCTCTGCACTGTCCCAGAACCATGACTCTATTTTTCTCTCCTCAATATAAAAAAATCAGAAAAAGTAACTCAATGCTGCCCACCATGTAATTTTGCTAGCTAGAACAGATTTCGCAACAGACAAGTCTACGACAGGCATCCCTTCCAGGATTCAGCTTTCAGCGTTACAGTGGTTTCACAACAGACACTGAGAATCACTTTTCCATTCATTTTATTGTGGTTTTCTGTAGACCTTGGACGAGATAAATCCTCCTCTGTGAGAATGTGGAAGAACACAGTAGAAATAGATTTATACATTCCTTGGGCTCAGCAACTCCTGCTGAACCAGTAAGAACACCAGAATAACACTACTGCAAGTGAAATCAATCCAAATTATTCTGAACTATATATATTTTTTTATTTTTCTTTTACCTATAAGTGAGAAGAAATAGAAAAGAAAGGATAACACTCTGGAAGTGTGGAAAAAGAAGAGTGCACTAAACTTACCTTTCATTAGGGACTCCCCAAGTTTAATGGGCTATCATAAAAAGAAAATAATAATAAAAATAATTTTAAAATCAATTAGCTTTTCCTCTCTTTATTGATTTTTTAAAGAATGTCTCTGGAGAACTTTCACTTCCAGTATCAGGGCTTAAAAACATAGCTAGGTAATGCAAGAGACAGTCTGAATGAGACATCAGACAGAGACTACTAATCCAGGGCTATTTAGTACACAAAATCTAACAAAAGCAGCTCATTTTTCTACAGAGAAAGTCTTAGTTGCAGGGGAGGACACTGTAAACAGATGAGGGTGAGGCTGAGAGAGATTGTAACAGTGCAATGGCACCACAAAAGTAGATTCTTTTGCTGGTTTTGCTGAGCTTATTCAAACTGAATGACTCTGAAGACCTGATCCTGTTTTAATGCAAGCCAGTGAAAGATTTGCTACACATTTCAGGGTACAAAACCAGCCCTTCAGTCATAGCACCTCTGCCAGATTTTGTTTCACACCCTGCCAAAATGTCATAGCTTGAATCACTTCAGTAGCTTGAGCCATTTAAAACTGGACTGAATAAAACCCTGTAGAATAAACTGCGGAGAGAAATCTTCCCCTGTTCTTTCCCTTATCTCTGCTCTTCTGCCTCACTGGGTTACATGAATAGCAACCAAAAACTGCAGAGCACTGACAGACATAGTGTCTCTGGGCATTTCAGATATTTCACCAGCAAGCTGTGAAAATAGGAAACCTCTTTCCTTCATTTCTACCTATTTGCATTTTGTCCAATAAGGCCTAAGTGGATCATAACAAAAAGATTATAGAGTAGCTGACTTCAAATGTTTTGGAAAAACTGCACTGAATTTGAGAGATTTCATGGCAGCTTCAAACATCAGTGCAGTAAAATTTTATTGAAGTGCCAAGTAAAGGTCTTCAGCAACATAATCTGAACTGACCTGGAGCAGACAAAATATCATAGAAACATCAAGATAATTCAAGTTAATAACTCATCAAGAAGCTGGAGAGATGGAACACCCACTTTGCAGGGAGGAGAGAGACTTTGACAGTTAACCCAATAGTGGGAGCTATACAAGCTCAGGGGCACTTTGGCTGGGGGGAGTGACACCAATCATTTAATTATACTGGTTGGTCACACTATAACCAGAGTTACACTCGAGATACAGATCACAACAAGCCTGCCAAGAGAGCTGGCCCTGCAGAATTCCTTTGATATGATGTACATCTCAGTGCTGTCCGAATCGCCGATGAGTCACGGATTGTTCTGCAGGACACAGGAAATCTTAATAAATTATTTTTATTGCATAATCCCTTTCTATTGATTCCTTGTATATACCTGCAGGAACTGCTAAATAGCAACACACAACCCCCTGAGCTTTTTCACTGGCTGCCTTAGCATACCACATAGGTCTTGCAAAACTGCCAGGATAAAACAGGTTTCAGGAACATGCCAGCCTCTAATTTTATATCCCTGTCAAGTTGCCTCTGCAATCAGAGGAATGTCAAGTTGCACTGGCTGTAATTGGCCATAGTATCTCTGATGAGGTTTCTATCCTGAATCTCACCATCTTGTCTCAGTTTGTTAATTAACAGTTTTAGGAATGGCTATTTTGCCTTTTTTTTTGCCACATTTTCTGGAATATGTAGAGATTCTTAGGAAATTATTACATCCTTACCAAGTAATTAACTTCATCAGCATAAATTAATCACCAAACCATCCTGGCAGCTGTATTGCAGATGGGGAAAATGTGGTAAGAGCTCAATCTGTGGCCTCAGGCTCTGCAGCAAAACTATTGCAATAATGCTTTTTGAATTCAGGAGTTCCTACTTCCCATTTCTGCTCTCAGACTAAATCAATCGTTTAAGCTGCCTCTGAAAGCTTCCAATTGCAGTAAATACAACCTCGTGGAAGAGACCTGGGCCTGCAGTCATACAGAGAACTAATCTTCAGCAGGCAGGTGAACTATAGGGAAAAAACATTTAGTATTGCCATTTGCAATTGGCAGCCTCTGTCCACAGGCTTTGTGTTGGCAGAGAGCAGCCCTGCAGGAAACTGTGATACTGAAACTGATTCTCTGGTGACAGTGGCCTTTATCACACACAGAGATGAAGGTGCAAATGGCTGCCTAGAGAAAAAGGGCCTAGAGGCCCAAGGAGAAAAGGATTTTCAAAAAACAGTGCAGAAAGTGAGTCAACTGCTGATGTATGTGGACTGTGCTTGAAACAGGAGAGGAAAGCTACTTGCTGAAGGGAAACTGGGTTTGGGAATATTTACGTTTCAGGATGGACAAAGCTCCGTTGTGAAATCTGTGTATTGAGGATTTCTTATTTTGCCTGCATGCCTAGATTTTTGGGAAGAACACCTTCCATAAAACCATATTCAAGAAGTCTATGCTGAAGTAATTGTTTTTCCCCTTTAGTTTTTAAGTGGTTACAAAACAATGAAGCTCTCAGTTCTTTACACTTCGCAGGGGAGAACGTACAAAGAGCTGCTTAATCTCTTTCAGTTCAGCTCTTTAATTCTCATGGGTATCCAGTTGCAAGGTATCTGTATCAATCTCTGAGTTCTCAGCCGTGCATCAAACTGTTGGCTTTTGTTTTAACACGCTGTCTCAGAGCCGACCAGGTTTCAGCATGAACATGTGAGGGCTGCTGTGCCTAAATCCATTGGACGTTGGCAGAGGAGCAGTATCACAAATCCAGCAGTGCTCGCTCTGGTGATGAAATGCCAAGTAAGCACTTTCACAATGCCAGGCTAATCTTAACGCTGATGTTTGCCATCCAGAAGGAAGCAAGCTGCACAGCTAAAGTAGGCACGTCACCAAGGAAGATTTGAATGCTTCCTGATTGGTTTCCCAAATAATTATTTAATTTGCTTCTAACTGACGCTAGCTTGCAATTCAAGTATTATATGGTTTCTTCAACTGCAAACTGCAATTAAGGAATCAGAAAGCAAGATGCAAACCATACCACAAGATCAGCTAAGAAAAAATGGTGAAACCTGACAAATTAATTTTGAATTTATTTCCTCCCATTATTGCCAGACAGTCTCAAATGCAAATTGGAAAAAAATAACATAAACGTATTCGTAGCTAATGTAATAAATTAACACCTGTATGCTATATTAATGTGGGAAATTTGCTAAATTAAAATGCTAAATTAAAATGCTATATTTGGCTCAGTCACTTAGCAACAGCTGCATCAGTTTAAGACGTTTCCATTCTGCAGCTGTTAGCTATTACCTCAGGCTGGATCTCCCATAGAATCATAGAAAGGTTTGGGTTGGAAGTGACCTAAAAGCCCATCTCATTCCAGCTCCCCTGCCATGGACACAGACACCTTCTACTAAACCAGTTGCTCAAAGCCCCATCCAACCTCACTTTGAACACTTCCAGGAATGGGGCAGCCACAGCTTCCCTGGGCAATATGTGATTGTGCCTCACCACCCTCACAGGGAAGAATTTCTTCCTGGTATCTAATTAAATGTACCCTCTTTCAGTTTAAAGCCATTTCCTCTTGTCCTCTGACTCCATGCCCTTGTCAAAAATCCCTCTCTAGCTCTCTTGTAGCCCCTTTAGGCACTAGAAGGTGCCCCTCCAGGAGACTAGAAGGTCTTCCTGGAGCTTTCTCTTCTCCAGGCTGAACAACCCTAACTCTCTCAGCCTGTCTCCACAGCAGAGGTGCTCCAGCTTCCTGATAATTTTTGCAGCACTAGTCAGATCCACGTCTTCTCTGTGCTTAGAGCCCAGAGCTGGATTTAATACTCCAGGTGGGGTTTCACCAGAGGGGCAGAATCCCCTCCCTCACCCTGCTGCCTGAACTTCTTTGGATGCAGCCCAGGACATGGTTGGGCTGAGAGGGCACGTCGCCGGGTCATGTCCAGCCTCTCATCCACCAGCACTCCCAAGTCTTTTTCTCAGGGCTGCAATCAATCCATTCATTCTCCAGTCTGTATTGATACCAGGAGTTGCCCAAATTCATATGAAGCATCTTGCAGCTGGCCTTGTTGAACCTCATGAAGTTCCCACAGGCCCACTTCTCGAGCTTGTCCAAGTCCCTCTGGATGGCATCCTATCCTCCAGGCTCATCAGCAGCACCACACATCTTCGTGTCATCTGCAAACTTGCTGAGGGTGCACTCATCCCTCCAGCAAAGTCAGCAGAAGGAAATGCGTCCCTGCATTGTCTCCAAAACCAAGTGTTTTAACTCAGATACATCTTTATCAACTACCTACTAGATTGGTTTTGTCATCAGGTAGAAGCCTCAGCACTGGTTCATTCTGACAGCTCTGATGTGAAGGAGTAACCCCCACCAGAGGGGCAGAACAGGCAGCCACATCTTAAACTGCCACAGCAAAACTCACCAGAGTGTACCCAGCAGTGCCTGAAGTGAAGATGAAAGTAGAATTGCGAAAAAGCATGAAAGTGCCCAAGGAAATAATCACAAGAAAAATTACTGCAGGAGTTTTGTCACAGTGCAACAAACTTTAGAAGTTACCACACCAAAAAGAAGAAGCATAAGGGTTAGAACACACCGCAGGGAAAAGGAACATCCAGTCGTGGTCCAAGCTGACTTGACTACTTAACTGCAGTGCTGTGGTTATTTATTTACTTGTTTCCTGATGTGAGTGTGAGTGCTGTGGTGTGTGTTCAGGTCAGTGCTGTCCCCTGTGAGGTGGGTGTGCCTGGGGCAATGCTTCCAGACCACAGCCCCCAGTGGATTCAGACAAAGGAGTGCCTACTCTGAGGATCACGTGTAGAATTAAGAGCATCACAGGAGCTCAACTGCTTGCCAAGAAAAATTCACAAAGCAAGAAACTTTGCCAACCAGAAAGAAATCATTTGGGCTGGTGATTTTGAAGGACAATGCTTGTGAACCTACATACCTAAACTCCAATAGAATGCTCAAAAATTAATATTTTGTTCCTTAGTATTCCTGCCAGAGAACACCACTGGAATAAACAAATTCAGTAAGTCACAGTCACAGAAAGAATATATCTGTAGGATGGTGCTTACATTTTCTTGTTCAAATGGATCAAAGAAATTTCTCTCTAGGAGCTGAAGCATCTCCAGCTCTACTGAATGCCCTTGGGAAGGGCATAGTGGTGTATCTGGAGCAATGGGGGCACAACAGTCCACCAGGTATCATCTCCTATTCATCAGGCTGGAACTCCCTCAAGTACAGGGATGTTTCCTCCCATGCTTTCCTTTGGCAAGAAGAACTACACAAAATCCATAAGCATAGCACTGCAGCCTCCATAATAAAATTTAAGCTAAGGATGGTGCCATCATGCTCAGCCACAAATAAGCAATTTCCAGCAAAGTATGCTGGAAATGCTGCTTGTTTTATTAATCATCCTAATTTTTTCATTGTGTTGTCTTTCTTCATGAATAGAAAAAGACAGGAAACAGCTATCTGCTCTTAGCCTGTGTATAACCTGCATAGTCACCGGGGATGCCACAATCTTTGGCTGATGCCTTTCAGTTTTAAAAACTAAGCAGACAAAACATGCACCCAGCCTAGGCCGTACAGTCATTAAAATCCCGTTAAATGCCCATACATGAAAATCATACCTGGACCACACCTCTTATATGGGCCAAGATCAAGGCTTCCATCTGATCTTTTTATCAGTACCCACAGTGGCAAGGCCATGGCTTGTAGGCACCACCAGAACACTAATTATGAGTAAAAATTTCTAACCTAAATGATCTGGTAATAGTTTGCCAAACCTGAATTCACAGCTCCAGCATCACACACACACACAAACACACACACACACACAAACAACCCACTGGTACTTCAAAAAGCAGGACTTACTGTGCTTATTTATTTGTTTATTTCCACTGGGAGTAGCACATCCTATTGTAGAAATGGAGGAAAACCATCCAGCATTGCAGATACATGACTAACACCCAGGAAAACAACCTAATAAGACAAGTGGGCCAGATCCTCCTCTGCTCAGTATCCTTGATAGTCATTTAAGTTATGCCAGGGAGTAGGATAACAAGAGTTCGTCACCTCAGTTTTGTTCTGCACCATGTATATGTTCTGCACATATACAAATTAGAGCTATTAAAACAAATTATCTTCAGCCTATATGCTACTATATTCAAACCACTAGTAAGTCCACTTCACCTTTTTCAGCCTAGGTAGGAATTGCATGTGGTTCCTTCCTTACAGGAGCTAAATTTCCTTCAGCAGATGGTCCTCAGGCTTAATAAGTATATGTAGAGCAGAAGATATGTGTTGAAACAAGAAAAAGAAGTAAGCAGGCTGCTATTATTTAACAAATTCCAATCAGAGATTGCCATTGCCTGTATCTTTTCCTGGTTTTCTTCCCCAAACCCTGGAAGATAATGTGATGACTGAGATGATCACAAAAACAGCAGGTTACAAGGCTCACTTAATAAGGGAAAATAAATGCATTACTTTAAGTGCTTTTAAAAAATAAATCAGCTCAGCAAGCAACCCAAATCCTCAAAACCTATATAGGAAGTTCTCTACTTTCAAAGTGTTCCCCCTCTTCAACCTTCTAAGTCTGTTTTGGTTTGGTTTTTTTTTTAACAGCACAAGAAGGTATTCAGGGTAAGCAGAAATGCAGCTGAAATTATTGCTTTGCATGGTGTGAGGAATGAGAGATTTCCCTTTCAAGTCCACTCTGCAAACTACTTCCAAAACTAGTTAATTAACTCTTGGTCTACTTTATAAAATACTAGAAAAAAGATCTTTTGCAGGTTCACAGACAGTACACAGAGCAGAATTTGCATTTACCAGCAGACCATGTCAAGCACACAGTCTCCTCACAGACAATTTTGCACATCCAAATAACCCAAAAACCCCATGCATAGCCTACAGCACTCAGTCAAAACACCCTGACAGCTGCTAGTTGTCAACCCAGACAGAGCTTGGTAAAAACACAGTTCATCCCTTTTGCTGTTTACCTGCATGTTTTCCATGAGTCTTTCCTTCATGACCTGTTATTTAACATAGGCAACATGGCCCAAAACAACGAGTTTAATGTGCTCACAGGATACAATCATGCAAAATCCCAAATAAGTACAGAACTTTGACCTCACCTGTTTATGTCATCCTTCTCACCCTAATCCTCACTTTCACCTGTTTAGCTCAGTTTTCTTTGTGGCAACACACCAACTATTTCACTGAGATCCCATTTTCCTGGTCAAAAATCAGTTATTTCACAAAATAAATTTACACCCTTGTTGTGACACTATCTGTTTTGACTACCTCCTTTTACTTCTTACCTGATCTCCATTTGTTTTTAAATTCTCCAGATTTGTTGTAAAGCCTCTGCTTCCATCAAGGCCAGATTAGTTCCTGAGAGGCTTATGGGCTAAGCTGCAGTTTGCTGGTTGCTCTGCAGGATGGCCAACAAAGAAACAGCACACTTGAGACCTCTGCTCCACAGAGATTTGGGGTTTTTTTAAAGTAATTTGCCTTTTTGCTTGCAATGCAATTCCAAAGAAAGCATTATATAGCAATGAAGTCATAATGTCAAAGTGTTATTTACACTTTGATTGCAAGGGAACTGTTTTGTTAGCTATGCGCACTATTTTTGTTTGCTGTGGTGTCACCTTCTGTGGCAGAGAGGGACGTCATTAGGAACATCTACACCAGCACTTCTCCCTTGTCTCACAAAGTGATCATTTCAACTGTGATCACTGGTACTTACTGCAGATCAAAAGAAGGCAGCTGATGAAACTGAAGTTTGTCTAAGCACGTGAGATGACTTTTCTTGTTATTCCAGTTATAATGGAAAGTTTTGATCCTGCAGTTGATCCACATGCCTTCAATCTGAGCCAAATTCTCCTGTCAGTCAGCCACACACATTAGACCAGAGTCCTTCCAGGTGTAAGTCTACAGAATTCCATGCAATCAAATCATGACATATTTAGCCCATTGATACCTATTTTTTCTTTTCACTAAATCTTTTATCCAGGCTTCTAGGATGCTGCAGAAACCAAAGTGTATCACACAATCTCCCTGTATTAAACATACAGAATAAGTTTAAAGAAGAAGGGTGAGATGCAGCTGCCACAGAGGGTACTGACTTCCAAGACCTGCACCAGGAGACCTGAAGAAAGCTGGAGCAGAACAATGGCTGGCATCCTCGTGGAGTGAGCTCCTGAGACATGTTCCCTGACCTGAGAAAGCCCGATTCCCACAGCTCAGTCAGAAGGGACTGCTGGGTGAAGAACAAGGCAGACACACTGTCCCTGACCGCCTGCCTGCCTGCCTGAGGCAATGAGTGACACTCACTGAAGCATTTTCAGGGAAAACAATTCTACCTGGTTCATGTGTTACAAAACCAAGCATCTTATCTAATACTGTAAGAAATGCGTAGAAACCAGAAACTTCCACAGTCACTACTGCATGCCCAAGTCCCTTTGAGCTCTGTGGGAAGGAGAAGAAGAATGGATGTCTTCAAAACCACAAGCACTTTCAACAAAACAAAATTACAATCTCTATTGTTTGTTAACAGCACTCAGCCTGCAACATCCAGCTGGGGAGTTCTGACATGCAGCAGCAAGGCTTAAGGATTTTAAAAGGTTTTATATTACAAATTATTACTAACCATCTTTATCAGCACAGAATTTAGAGTTCCAAGGTGGTAACAAAGGACAGCAGAAATTGTGCAAAGAGAACATATCTCCAGTTAGAAAAAGCATATAGTCTAAATAGGCAAATCAGGGACTACACACTGCTATTTGTGTTCCCAAAGTTCAGACATCTCAGTTTTTCAAATGTAGTCCAAGTCAGTAGTAACTGAAAAATCTGGGCTTCTGACAGCTATTCCATGTTGTGATGGCAAAGCCTTAGAATCCTTGCCTAGGGCTTCCAGGCTTTACCTCTATACAAACAATACACAATGTTAATTAACCATACAAAAAGGAGGCTGAAAGAATATTAATGAAATTGCAAATCTAAGCATTTGAAGGCTGCAAAATGCCAAAGTGAATGTCAGCTGCAGTACCTTAATTATTGCCCTTTGTAAATATTCCTTATGGTAGATTTTAATTACCTGAGTTGGTGCTGTTTTTCCACAGGTCTCTGCTTCCTCATTTGGTTCACAAAAAGAACAACACTCACTCAAGAGGAGATCGATGTCATTTGCCTTTATGCACCAAGTTTATACAATCTGAGTCTTAAGCAAGCTGAGTCTCCTTTTGAAATACAGAGTTTACTGCGACAAACTTGCAAAAGTATAATTTAGATATCTCATGGATATGTCAGTAATCCACCTTTTAAAGCAACAGCAGCTCAATTCCTCTTTTAACTCCTAATTTCTTACATGTCCCAAAGTCATAGTCACTGTTAGCTGGCCAAACCTGAAGACAGAAAATACTAATATATTCTATGATTTTCATCATGATAGAACCTCAGCATTTCTTTCTTACTTTTATAATATCTTAGAAGATGGAGGAGTTCATCTCTCCAGTCCCATAGGGAACATCTCTTGCTCAGTCTCAGTGTCTCACTTCCCATACATCCTGTCATTTCTGTTTTGTTTGTCCAATATATTTGTCCCCACGCACACTAAACTGTTTAGGTAAATCTTTTTCTACTCCCCCACAGCCAATTCAACAACTTCGTAAGGCCAGTCCTAATTTCCTGTTTATGTCCCCTCTCTCCCATCATCTTCTCATCCAGCCTCTGTCATTCTCCCACCCACTGTTTTATTTTACTGCTAAAGTTCAGCACATCTCCCAAGAACATGAAATGAGAGATTCTTTTTTAAAGCCTCCTGACTTGGCCAAATTTAGGTCAATTTTCACAGGCACAAGAGGCGCAGACCTGACACATATCCTATCCTCTTGCCAAACAAAAAAAAAAAAAACACAAAAAAACCCAACAAAACAACAACAAAATCAAACAACAAAAAAACCACACCACAAAAGCATCTGAGCTTCTAAGATATTTTAACACTGAAAAACAACTTCTCTTTTCATACTGGGAAACGGCTAAACATCTCTGGCTGAAATTTCAGAGGGAAGTAGGGATGAGTCAGCCCAAAACAGATCCCTGATTGAAAAGCACCAGAGTTAATTAAAACTAGATAGGTCGTCTCAAACAGAGACCCCATTACAAGTCATTAAAGGAAATTGATTATTTTTATTGCAAGTTATGCTTTTTTGTGGTCTCCATATGAGTTGTGATTACCCTGGTAAGATATCAGTCACATTTCTGAAGGAATTTGCAAAGTTATGGTCTACTGACCCTTAACATCAGCTCATTAGATTTATGTCAGATGGTAAACACTGAGGGAATTAGGTTTTCACACATTCTTATTAATTATTTCACCCAAAGGGATCCATGCAGCTAATTATTATGTTTTGAAAATGTTTTAAGTATGTTTTAAATGCATTGCATGCTTTAGAGTACAAAAGGCTACCTTTTTCATTTCTTTTTCTCCAAAATCCATTTTCATTAGAACCAGTAGGATTCAGTTTCCATGTAGTATTACCAAGTCTAGTTCCCTGGTTTATTATAAGTCTGTGTCTTGAAATCTTAGGCATTTATTATCCTAGTTATTGGTGGTTTTACCAGTTAGAGATTATGGAACTGCTCTGGAGTGGGCACGTTTGCAAACACTGATGCAAAATCCTACATTACCAAGTTTTCTTTTAAGCCTTAGCTCATTAGAAAAGGCTCACACTCTGTCTTTTTAAGGTACATTTACTTCTGAAATTAAACATTTGCCTTTCTCACTTTCCTGACCTTCAGTTTTGGTTTGACTCTTACATACAAGTCAGTTTTCCCCTGTCCTATTTGAGTCCAATTTCCCTTTTCAGATATTGGGCTTAAGATTCTGCTGAGAGCAGACTGGAAGAGAAATTGCATTACTGAAATCCTCTGTTTGATCCTCAGCTTAATTAAAACCCTCTTCCTGTTTATTGTTTAGACAAATTGTGTGGGGTCAGTGGTGCTCTGGCACAGCCTAATGAACCCTGATATAATTGGTAACTTGACTGTGGCTTTTCCTTAAGATTACTTCCCAAGTTTCTTGCAGGTTGTTGTATTTTAGCAAGGAAAAGTATTACTGAGAGTAAACGAGCCCACACATATTTCAGCTGTGATTCTAGGAATACAACTGAGACCATGACTGCAACTGGAAAGCAATCCTTGAATCATTAATTTGTGTTCTTTGCTACTAGAAGCATGGGAATCAAAGCTGAAAATAAATGTGTTTGGTTTCTGGCGTAGCAAATGTTCACCTACTTCACATTTCACATTTATATCTTTCCATTTGTTCTTGTGTCAGTGTTGTCTTTTATATTGAGCAGATCATCTCTCTGTGGAGCTTTAGCTTCTTCCATGTATTCTGAAACAGCAACAAGAGACATTTCAAGATTTCATTTGCCTTTGCCTAGGCACATCTTACAGCTATCCACAGTACACTGGCAGCTAGCAACTGAATCCAGATGTTTTACATCTACTCTTTCTGCAAATCTCCTCTCTTCTATAATTTTTTTTCCTTAGTCCCCAGTACATGACTATGTGACTTCTACTACTCTTAAGGTTATGCAGTGATTCCTGTATGATGTTCCACTTCTTCTTTGTTTTGATTTCGTCTTCCAATTTTATGTCATAGCTAAATTTAATTAGCAGATTTTCTCTTGCCTGATAATTAGCCCTGAAAATATTATTCACTTATTGCTTTCATAGGTTTTTGTTTGTATTGTGTTGCTATTCTCTTGACATGCCTATAAACACATTTCTTTTTATTAGGTCTAAGTTGCTATCTAAGCAGTTAGCACAGTGTTACTTTTTCTATCAACTTTAAAAGTGTCATTTTTCATGGTTACTTGGCCCCTAGGTGGACTTGGAAATTGCGATGGAACTTTAGTCCAATTCCTCAATAATATGGTAAGTAAAATGAAACTATTTCATTTGTTAAGTTCAGAAATATTACCCACTGAGAAGAAAGGCGTCTGTTCATGTTTCTCAGGACTATTTTTCCCAAAGAATTCTGAAAACTCATTTCAGTCACATACTA
The DNA here is from genome assembly GCA_020086605.1 of Lanius collurio. Taxonomy (NCBI): domain Eukaryota; kingdom Metazoa; phylum Chordata; class Aves; order Passeriformes; family Laniidae; genus Lanius; species Lanius collurio. The sequence continues at coordinate 28,208,080 of JACBWW010000006.1, read as the reverse complement.
AATTGTTTTTTGAAATCCTGTGGGCTAGAAATCAAAGAAGGTGGGAGAAAAATGGGTGTTTATAACAAAAGCTTCACTTCTGGGAAACTGGTGGCATTACAGAAAATTAGCAGTTGTCTGTGGTTATGCACTGGCTGAATCTGACCCTAAACAATATTTTTTTAAAGATGACATGGAAGTTCAGGCTTGAGAGACCTCAATGTGGCACCCTTCAACAGGTAAAAACTCATAGAAAGCTAGAAACAGAATAACTGAGAAACAGCAGGCTTGACACCATCCTTGTTTCTCAGATCTAGTGTCTCAGTGTTATCCTTCAAGTTACCTCTTATTATCTGTCTTGAAGTATGATGCCTAACATCTTGCTGAGGAAAAATAGTCTCTTGATACTCAGTGCCCTCATCTCACCCTCATGAAAACTTTCAAAGCTCCAGGTGATTCAGCTTGGGCCCAGCATGTCTACAGCAAAAAGCAAACCCATTGCTCACTTTTTAGGCCCAGAACACCTGAGTAAGAGCAGCTGAAAAACAAGAAAACCCAACAAAATCACAGCCAGCCCCCTGAGCATAGACTGTGTGCTCTGCACACAGGAACTCTGTGACACTTTCAAGTATCACAGTTCTCGGGTTTACCGATAACTTGAAGTAGCAGAGGAAGGATCTGTGGCAGATGCCGATACTTTGATTTTATGATCAAGGTTAAAACCTGGGAGTCAAGAGGCTCCACATAATCCAAGCCTTCCTGACATCTCAGACAAGGCATTGAACAATCTGTTAATTTACTGCCCTGTAAAATGAGCAATGTTTTACTGCATCTTGTAATAGTGCTGTGAAACATACTTTTTACTGCTCAAGTAATATTCCAATATCACTGTAATTTCTAATTAATTGTATTACATGAGGTTTAGAGATCCCATCTGAGATTGTGACTGCATGCCACTCGGCAATGAGGATCCATAAACCCAAGTGTTGACACTGCCAGTTGACAAGTAGAAGGCTGCAGACAGGCTGAGCTGGAATCAAAACAAGTCCACAGCACATGGTTATGCAATAAGGATTAGGCTGCCCTTCTCTTGACTAGCATGCATGCTTTGCTACCAGATTACCTCATCTCCCACAAATGAATTATGATTTCTTTATGGAAGGAATCAACCACTCAATGCTGCTTCTTACACTGCAAAAAAATACATGTATTGAAATATAAAATATAAGCAAACAAAATAATACCCCATAGAAAAAGTACTATATCTGCTTGAATGAAATGAAAGAAACCCATTTGTGTTAATAAAGCTTTAATCTTATTAAACTTTCAAAGCAATTATGTAAATACAATGATAAACAGGCATGAGATGTCTCCTAGAACTAGAAGCAACAATTTTACTAACACAAACTTCTGCCACAGGGAGTCACTCAAAATGATCTTCCTGTCTGACACTGAAGTTCTCCTTTGCTTCAGCTTCACGGCATCAGGAGCAGAAAATGAACAAATGCACCTTATCAACAGGGATGCCAGCAAAGATAGGCTTACAAAATACTCTCTCAGAAGGAAGCCACAGTGGACACAGGCATGGTACAGTTCAAGTGAAGGTGCAAACATAAAAACAGGCATAAATCAGAGTCAGGTTCTTTTTCCACAGGTCCGCAATCTTTCCTTTGGCATCAGAGCCAACTAAAAGTTGTGATCGTTCCCTTTATATCTGATTCTCCACTCACCTTTGGTCAAGCTTGCTGCTGCAGCTGTCTGATTCAAATCCTTCTAAGATGGGATACCTCCTTCTCTCAAAATCTTTTATCACCTGTTCATAACGAAAAGCAGAGTTCCCTTCTGCTTTCGGAACTACTGCTATTGTACTTTCGAGGCTGTAAGCAACATATGAGTCATTATCAGTAACAATTGAGAGCGGGAGAACAAAAGAACTCACTTCTTTCCCACAAAGAATTTTCTGGCACTCTTGCTAACGCCCTTTTTTTGGTAAATGCTTTCATACATGTCAAGGGAATGTGATGTCTGATTACTGGTTCAGAAGGACACTTGGCAGGTGTGCACCAACATCATACAGAGAGATGATTTACACTTGAATACAGTTTACCTACAATCAAATTGAATTCAAGAACTGCTTTGCCTGGGCCAAAACCAAACTGCTTTGGTAACAAGTGCAAAAGGGAGCCTTACTAGCACAAGCTCTCCTGCTCACACAGTACAGTGAATGCCACTCACAACCCAGATACGTGAAGCAGAAAGACAAAACTGAATGTGAACCAGGTTGAAAATCTTTTACAGAGTATAAGGACAGCATGCTAAAAAGACTGCTGGATTACACGGCTCCAACACAGCCTTGCAAAACACGAAGTCATCCCAAATGTATTTTAGTGCTACATGAGACAATAGAGCCCCTAAAAACTGTATTTGTACAAAAATATTCATTGAAGCTACTCTAAATCACAGTGGTAATTTATTTGTTGGGTTTGTTCCATGGTACTTCATAGAGAGAAAGCTAATTATCAGTGAGAGCAACCAGGATTCGGTAATGTATCTTTCTTTACAAGTTCAGCAGAATATTGTGGTTTGCACTTACACATTTCTTTTTCCTGGAAACAATCACAGGTAAAAAGAAAACAGAGCAACAATAACTTTTGTTGATGTATGGCACCATGCATAATAAACAGAAGCAGAGAATTCAGTTGGTTGTTTTGGAGATTGTTGTCTTAAATGTACTTTAAAATGAGTCATTTCAGCTCAGGGCCTTCTACTGGTTTTTCAGCATTTACAATACTCAGAATATGGTTCTATGTTACCTCATATAATCAAGGAAAATATGTTCACAAGCAACTTAAAAAATCTTTTGAAAGTTGGGTGTAGCAGATATATTGAGACAATAAGCATTCACTTAATGGACTCCCTGTTCAATACAGGACCATGTTTTAAAGCAAGCAATTTGATTCTGGAACAAGCTTCAAACAGATGCAAAGCAACATGATGGGAACAAAAGATGAAGGACTGAACACTGCAATTTTTGTTAGCAAGTGTCATATTACTATCATGAATGGGGCTGTAGCAACTAACAGCAACACTTAAGAAAGGCAAAGCTAAGGATTATTTTGTATCACATAATCGAGAAGAGAGGGGGAAAAAAAGAAAATATAAAGAGACTTGAAAAACAAGAGCCTCTAAAAAATGTGAAACTTCTTCCCTGCCTTTAGTTTTTTAAGCTTTTATCCTTTCTGATTAGGGTGGATTTAGTGGGCCCTTGTAAACATCATTAAGTTCAACGAAGTTAAGTTCAATGCATGAGTCAGGGCATCCCCAAGTACAAATAAAGGCTGGGGGATGAAGGGATTGAGAGCTACCCTGAGAGGGAGGAGTTGGAGGTATTGATTGACAAGAAGCTCAACATGACCCATCAACGTGCACTCACAGCCCAGAAAGCCAATTATGTCCTGGGCTGCATCCAAAGCAGCACAGCCAACAGGGCAAGGGAAGGGATTTTCCTCCTCTACTCTGCTCTGGTGAGACCACCCCTGCAGTGCTGCATCCAGCTCTGGGGCCCCAGCATAAGAAGGACATGAACCTACAAGAGCGAGACCAGAGGAAGCCATGAAGATGATCAAAGGGCTGGAGCACCTTTGCTATGGAGACAGGCAGATCCTTCCGGTTTTAAATCAAAACCAACAGATTCACTTTCATTCTGGATCTTGGTCTACAGGGAAAAAGAGAAATACTGTAGTGCTCATAAACAAAGCACGCATCAGTTAATGCAAGGGTCTTTTGCCAACAGTACCTGTCTTCCAATCATCATTACATTAAAATTAATCTAGTTTTGCTCCAGTCATATGAAAACTTTTATTTAGAATCCTAATTCTACATCCACTACTGCAATAATAACTGGTAGGTTGCCACAACAAAATATCTGGTAGAAACAACATTGAAGCTGCGTCTATTATTAGGGGATAGTGATTTTATCTATATTAATTTGTCTTGTTACCTCAGAAATTATGAACATTGAGTGGTTTGGAGATTTCCTTCGTCCATGATTCACCTCAGCAAATAACATTGCTTGTTACGTTTCTAGGAAAAAAAAAAAAGAAAAAGTCCTTCCCATCAAAGCTAACAGCATGATCAGAAAACAAAAATCAGTGGTCTAAGTGCTAGACATGCAAGGTGGCCAGTCATGACTGAAGAGCAAATAAACCTTCTGGCCCTTTTGTATGAGGCAGTAGTCTTTGGAGGCAGAAAAGGGGAACACATGGAAGCAACCTCCCTTCAGTTCCTGGTGTCTAAACCAAACAGGGTTTGCAAAATAGATTTTCAGTCCAGTGGCTGGGCCCAGTCACTGTGATTACACTCACATTAGTAAATTAAACAAGTCTGGGACCAGTCTCTGCCCCTGAGGCCAGCTGGCACAGGATATCCAATGTCCAGTCTATGAAAGCCTCAAAAAGTCTGTGAAAGCACAGTCTGCCTATTTGTAACAGCAGGATGTATCCCCTAACTCACACCCTGGAATATTCTGGGGTACTGCTCTTTGGCCCAGGCTAAAACCATGTAAGGATTATGAGAATCAGTAGAAACAGCTGAGTTCTGGTGCTCAGGGATATCCCTGATGCTGTTAAATTTGATGATGTGGGCAAAGCTTTAAAGAGTCTGTACACTTTCCACACTCTGATCCCTGCCAATGCCCTCACCAGGTCCTTAAGGCAAGAACTCTCGCAGGCAGTGGCATTTCTTGCCCTGAAATCAAAGGCTCACAGGTTATTGTCTAAGAGCTCAGACTCCTGCCTACTGAGCCATTCCCTGTTGGTATGATCCCTGGCTCTTCCCTACTGCCCCTGCACCGGGATCTCTTTCTGCACAGCAGAACAGCAGAGCTTCCGGCTGCCCTCTGGTGCAAATCCTGGCATCGGCATCCAAGTGCTGTGAAATGCAGCCAGAAAGGGGAAATGTCCCAAAGCTCCGCAGCTGCTTGATAAGAAATGCTGTGCTGAAGCTGTGCCTGAGCTTGCCAGGGCCTGCTCAACAGCGACTTTCTGTTTGGAGGCACTATGACTACTTTTACTTTCTGTATTTCCAATGCAGCTTTAAATGTCAGTGGAAATCTACTAATTTTGCAGAAACCAACTGAACCCCAGCAGAGAAAACAGGGTGCACTGATTCCCTGGTATATCGTTACCTGAACTACAGATTCAGCTCCTCTGCAATTATTCATTAACATTAATGTGGATGGAAGCATTCACCAGCATTTTCCAGCATGATAATGGCGAATTTCAACCCTGCAAAACCCATCCAAGAGTTCCAGGCATATTGATACCCTCTGAATGACTCGGCCTGCCATAGAAAAAGGAAGTAGATGAGGGAATTTTAGGAAGGAAAGGGGCTGAAACCATACAGACAAGTAAGAACGGTTAACTGCATGCAGAAAAAGCAGGAAATACAAGGGCTTGGAAGAAAATAAGAGAAAATAGGAATACACACATAGGAAGGAAAATACAAAAACTGATTTGCACGGAAGAGAAGATGGGAGAAAAGGATGTGGAGGGACTTTGAAATGAGGAGAAAAGAAAATGGGACAAATCAAACAAAAGGGAAATTACTTATGTCCTGGTACAGAGCAGGCAGGACCATGAGGGAATCTTGTTCAGGGAGGAGAGAGCACACACGAACAACCTGGAATGAGACAGAGACAGCAATGGCAACAAGAACAAGAAACAGATGAGCCTAACTAATTCAGTACCAAAACACTATATGTTGTAAAATTAGTTTTAAGAGACATTTCAGGCTCATTTTTACAAATTACAAAGTTAAGGGCTTGAACTTGTACATAGAAGATCTATTATTCTCACCTCCAGGTGGCAAAACACAAAATAAAGCTCCTATAGGAGCCCACCAAAAGCAATTGTTTGGAATGACACTACCCTCTGGTGGTCAAATAACACAATTTTATGTACACCAGGAAGTAAAATATTCCCAGCTGGTCGTACAGACACCTTGAAGATGCAATCAATTCCAATCCACACTCCAGTAATCCACTCGAGACGGGGCTGTTAAATCAAAAATCTACCTTATTAGTCTGTTTCAAAATGACAAATTCTTGACTGGTCATATGCACAAGTAACTGTCCAAGGCTCTGAAAGTGACCAGTTTTTTTTCCTTCCACGTTACAGCTACACAACACCATTGCTGGCAAAAGCAGTTGCTTCAATGCATAGTTGTCATGGGGGTGCTTTGAGACTTAGGCAATGACTTAACACAGTCACATCTCCTGCCTTGCCTCACTCACGTTTTTTGACACCTAATCTTGTACCAACAGTAAAAGTCAAACATTAACTGCTCTGTCATTTTCTCCTTTCCTCTCTTTATATCATCACTGTTCAACTGCTGTTTTTTCCCCCTCTCCTGTTAAAAACAACTCTATTTCTTAGAGCCAAATGTGCCTTCAAAATACTCTTTCATCTCCAGACTTCTTAAGCCCAGGTGTCTCAATGGTCCTACATTTCTGGAAATGAGGAAGAGCTTGTCATTCCCTTCTAGAGGAACAATTCCGTATGTTTCAACTTTGATCTTTATGGTAGGCTGACCTTCAATTAAAAGTTTGCTGTTGTTGCTTGGAAGCAATATATCTGTGTATTGCCTCCTTGCAAGAAACACACTGCGGACATTGATCGGGCAAAAGTCATTCCTGCGAGGTCTGATAAACCACCATTGATGCCACCTTGTGGCAAAACTACTGGATACCGGAATTCTGGAAGAACACTCAGCATTTGCCCCTCCTTGCAGGTGCATAGAATTGCAGCGCAGCACTTCAGTTTTAGAGTTCATAAAATCAGGATTTGGACACTCCTGAAAACACGTTGCCAGTCAGTGACAGAGAGGAGGAAAAGTAGGAAAAAGCACCATAGAAGACATTTATTTTTGTTTTATTAGGGTGAAAACTAAATCAGTACATCCAATGACACATAGCACAACCATTCATATGCACAGAGCTCGGGCATTTTTCTCTTTTCCCACCAGAAAAACACTCTGGAGAGAGGTACAACCCATTCCAAACACTGCAAAATAGCACTGCAGGGACAGACTGAAGGGAAAATCATTCCCAGCCTAACAGGGCAGGAAGCATTTGCCAATTACTTCACGCTGGGCTCACCCTTCTCAGTTACCAGGCCCAAAGAATTACCCTAAAGGAGCCCATACCTATTTTCCCAGGAGAGTCCCGATGCCATTTGGACCCTGCTATGAATGCCAACGCTACCACATTCAGCAGAATGAGGATGATGCCTATTTTTAGCATTGCTTCCACTGGAGAAGCCCAAGAATCACCACCTGCTTCCTCCGGGCGCTCTGTCAAACACCCTTCTCCCAGCAAGTGAGTGGGAGGAGGAGGCTGAATCAATCTGCGCATCTGCGTTTTGCACCACCAGGTTCCCAAAAACACAGGAAAGAAACCTGTCTTGTTACAAAACGTGGTAAATGTAAGAATTTTCTTAAGAAAGGATCTTTTCTAATGTTTGATCTTTGTATATTTCAAGCCTAATCATCAAGAAAGGAGGTTTAATCCATGAAACAGAGCAGCCAAGAAGCTCTAAGTGATGTCCAGGTGTTAGAAAAACAAATTGTCAGTAGAATTGTCTTGTTAAGGCTTAGGGCTCAACCTGTTTCAATGACCTCATATCTAGGGGGAGGATAACAAAGCTTGGGAAGAAGGATGTACCTCTGATAGTGGACATAGAACAGAATTTACAGGCCACAAGGACATTTGGCAGAACTCACAAGATTAGGAAGAAACTAATAAAGACAATTCAGCAACTGTGCTGAATCAGCTCCAACTGGGTAAAAGGTAATTCTGGCAGGGGGAGATCCTAGCCACCAACTCACGCAGCACTGACCCAAGTAACCCACCAACTCAAAAAAGATGAACACTGACCATGCAGACAAATTAGCATGGGAAGTGATAGAATTATTGACCAATAGAAGATAGAGTATTAATTAGTAAGAGAACTATGTAATTTGCAGTCAATGAACAAATCTTATGAGGACTGGCTGAAGGAGCTGGAAGTGCTTGGTCTGGAGGAGGTTCAGGGGGGACCTTGTCTCTCTCTACACCTCCACGAAAGGAGGCTGTAGCCAGGCGGAGGTTGGTATCTTCTTTCAGGTAACAAGTGAGAGGATGAGAAGGCATAGGCTCTAGCTGTGTCAAGGGAGATTTAGGCTGGACATTAGGAAGAATTTCTTCCCAGAAAGGGTGATTAGACATTGGAATGGGCTGCCCAGGGAAGCGGTGGGGTCACTGTTCCTGGAGCGCCACTGGATGTGGCACTCGGTGCCATGGTCTATTGCCATGGTGGTGTTCGGTCACAGCTTGGACTTCACGTCATGTTAGAGGTCTTCTCTAACCTAATTGATCCTGTAATTCTGTAATGCCTCTGTGTCCTACAGCGTATAAATAGTAAAAAAAAGTTCTGATAGTTGGCATGCTCCTTTTGCTGAACACCACCGAGCTTGCGCAACTCTAAATAAATAACCCATGTCTCTCTCTCTCGAGCTTGTTGCAAACGGCAGGGCGAGGGATGTGATCCCCGCGGACAGCCGGGGCCGTGTCCAGCGGCAGAGCCGGGGCCAGCCCGGGCGAGCCCCGCGGAGCTCCGCTGCCCGCCCCCCGCTCCCTCAGCGCCCCGCCCGCATGCGCGGTGCCGCAGCGCCCGCCGGAGGGGGCGGCGCGGCCGAGCCCGCGCCCGGCTCCGTGCTGGGGCTGGAATCGTTCCCGCAGCCACGGACACACCGCAACGCCGATCCCGCCGGGAAATCGGCTCCCCTCCCGTTCCCCCGCGGCCGGGAGCGGAGGCCCTCCCTTCCCTCCCTCTCCTCCGGCAGGCTGAGAGGACAGGGGAGCTCGGTCCGTCCCGCGGCGGAGGGGCAGCAGAGCTCCCTTCTCCCCGGTCCCCTCCTCGTGCTTTTCCACCGCAAGGAGAGAGCTTCCTTGTCCTAACCCGTGCCCTGGCTGGAAGCGGGATCCCCCCGCCCTCACCCCTGCCCTTTGCTCCGCCAAGCAGAGGGTGAGTCAGGCGCCTCGCAGGTGGGAAGAGACCTGGCTCCTACCTCCACGGGAAAGCCGGGGGCATTTTCCCTCCCTCTGCTGCTTGCTTTCTCCCCGCAGGTGGTGGGGCTGGACCTCCCGCGAGCCCTCGGGCCTCTGACGCTCCGAGCATGGCTGTCGGTGGGGTCGGGAGCTCCCTGCTGCTGATGTCCGGCGTCGTGGTGACCGTGGGGCTGTGCCGGAGGTTGGCCCGGCGCCGGCTGCGCTCCCGCCCGCACCTCTTCGCTTTCCTTGTGGAGATGTTCAGCACCTTCCAGATTTGCGCCTGCACCAACGAGCTCAGCCTGCTCGGCAACGTGGAGCCAAAGCCGCACACCGCCCTCACCCTCACCTACGGCTTCACCGTCCTGCACGGCCTGACCCTCGCCGGCAGCACATGCAATCCCTGCGGGGCCCTGCAGCCCATGTGGGGCGGCGGGACATCGCTCAGCATGGGGGGACTCAAGATCGCCGCTCAGTTCGTGGCTGCAGTGCTCGCCAGAGTGTTCATGCACTTTATCTGGAGTCTGGAGATGGCAGAGCCACATTTTGGAGCACTCTCACAGGGCTGCAGCAGCCCCATGCAGACTACAGAGGTGCAGGCGTTCTGCATAGAACTGCTCTTCTCTGTCGTTTTCCAGCTGGCCGTTCTGCGAGCCGAAAGTGTTAATCCCAAATACAGAGTCCATTTGATTGCTCTTCTCATCACCATGCTCGTGTATGCAGGTTAGTCACTTTTCTTTTTTTTTTTCTTCTGTTCCTGTAATAAAGTTGTAATGTAAGGGGTTCTTACTGTTTTCGTAGAAGTGTTTAGATGCAAAATGCTTTTTCTTAGATTACACCTTCCTTGATGATTTCTTTTTGTATCGTCCTACATATGCAAAGTTAATTTGGCGTTTATATAAAGTTTGCCTGGTTGCATTCCAGGCAGGTATGGGGTTAAGAACGAAATGAGTTGCGCATTTAAAATTATGCCAAGTCTGCAAGTACATATGGTTAAATGTTAAAATATCTCAGTGAAGGATTGTTTCATAATCCAACTATTTATACAGCGTGAGAGATTTCATACTATGTGCTCTGATTACTACGTGTCATTGGGAGAGCACCGCTGGCTGCATCAGGAAAAAGTGCTGATTGGGCAATAACCGGGTACAGATTGGTAATATAGAAACTGTGCATTTAAATAATGCATAATTCCTATCAGTGCAGCTTATTTAACTACTTCTCTAAATCAGAGGCGGGAATGGTTATTTGTGGAATGTATACAGAAATAATACCTCATGACATCAAATGTAAAAAAAAAAAAAAGGGAAAAAAATAGGTGCCAGTTTTATTAGAGCCTCCCTTGTCTGTAATGCTCTGTGTGTCCATCTCCTCGCCTTTACCTGATTGTCACCTAGTGCTTCCAAGAGCCGGGACGCTGTCACCTGTCCATCTTCTCTGGACCAATGGGAAGGGAGAGGTGAGGGGAGTCAGTCTGAACTTCTTTCTTCTGACTGTTGATGTTCCCTCTTGTTCCCACCGAGGTGATAAGAGTTTTTAGGTCACTTGAGGACCGCCCTGCAGGGAGTTCCTTCTCCTACGGGCAAGGAGATTGTGCAGCTTGGAGAGGTGAACGAGATGATTACAGAACTCCTTGCTTGTGCTACTGCCCCCACCACAGAAAAAGGAATCTAGGGAATTACCAAATCGCTTTGAGAGAGGGAGATCACTCCTCTTATCTGCAAACATCTGGGATGTCATTGATGCCTTGTCTTAAAGGTTTAGCTGTATTAATGCTATTTAACATAATAGCATCTAGAACAATGTACAGTCACATTTTCAGATGTAGTAATGTAAAAATCTTTACTCGTTATTTTTAGCTGAAATTAGCTAGTACCTAAAAGATAAAAGTCGATGGGGAATTTTGAGAATTAACTCGGTAACTACTTTCCAAAATTAACTTTTAAAAGCAGAAGCAAGGTGTCAGTGCATTTGAGGACATTAAATATATATATCCGTTGCTTGGTGAAAGTGTAGCCAAATATCCTCCTCCCTCTTCTACAAGCATAGAAATCTGGATTCCTGATTCCTAACATTCTGCTCCTGCTTAGCAAACAGTCCTGTAAAATAATAGGTGTCACACTGTCTTTCTTTTAGCTAATTCATACAAAGAATTAACTCCCAGTGTCACTGGCCAGGTTCCTATCTTTTCCTAGCAGGAGAAGGCTAAGTGTGCCATGTGAAGGCTGAGTGCAGCGAGTGCCCTTCTGTGCCATCAGCTTGGGCTTGTTGGGACTATCCGGTGCAATCGATCTGCACGTACTTCTAGGAAACCTCAGACCCGCTGTGCCCAGGCCTCTTTTGCTTCGTGTGCACAACACCTTGTGCTACCTGGACATTTTTCTTTGTGTTTCTTTTAAACGACAATCTACTAGTCTACTATAAAAATGTATGTGTATTCAGATCCTGTCATAGCTGAGGCAATAACAAGGGGCCTGGTAAGTGGCCATGGATGATGTCTCCTGCACATATCCCGTATATCCTGTGGATCTCATGGCACAGCCCTAACCGTGTCTGTCCTACCTCTGCTTCTTACACGCAGTAGGGAGAGTGACTTACAAATCAAGTGTCACAAGCTGTGGCCTCCAGCAGGACGAGTTCTCATCTGCAGGCTGTGAAGACAAACAGATGCATAATTTAGCTGGGCTGGATCATTCTCAGGAAATCTTCTGCACCTCTTTGTTTACTGTTTATAAGAAACTTGAGTGCTTCTCTAAGAGGAAAAGATCTTTCTTGCACACCCAGCACCAAAAGGTCAAGCAACCAGCACAAATTAAGGCAAACTTACTCTTACACATTCTTACTTTTTTGTACAAAAGTATTGAATTGTTTAGAGTACTGTCTGAATAATAATTTTTTAAACTTTAATTTGGTAAATACAGTGTTCTAGGTAGGAACTCAGGTGCATTAAATTTACAAAATAAAATTAATGATAATGATTTCTTTTTATACTCTGATTTCAAAAAACTAAATTAATTGTGTCTTCAAGACTCATATTTGTTAACATTATGAGTGAATTAGAAATTACAGAAAAAACACCACGTACATGACATATCATATTTCATTCCATGAATTGTGCTCTGCTATGAGTTTGAAAGCTATATCCTGTAAGGTGAATGATTGCTGTCTAAACAGGGACTGTAAGAAGGAACACCTCTCATTCCAGTTTGGTGTGGGTGAAATTCTGAAGGACAGCCACATCCCTGTGGCTTACACCTGTCTAAAAGTATTGATGCACAGACAAGGTTCAAAAACATTCAACTGTATTTTTATGGTTGAATAAAGGAAGCTGTTGGAAAAAACACATCTCAGTAGGTCAGTGTTGTACTGATAAAAGGTACTTAAGTCTGCCCTGTACCTTACTGCTGTTCCTTTACTTTTTCTTACACTTTTTCATACTTATAAATATTTGAGGGTTTTATTACATTTAGTCCTACACAAACCCGATTTTTATAGTAGTACATACTGAACACAAAAGTTCTACTTCACTCTCTTTTTCCTGCTAAATAAAGAAAAAAAGAGAGCATTATGTCTTTATGGGAATGATTCATTAGCTAAGGATGCAGACCATATGCAAGATGGTAAAGGATATTTTTGTATAGTTCTTTTGGGAAAGTGCTTATTTAGGAGTTAAAACAATACACCTTTTGAGGGCTTTTTTATTTGCAGGCAGCATTACAGTTAAGTCTGTAATGAAACATATGAAATTGGTTAGATTTTTCTGAGCCTAACATATCAAGGTACAAATGAGATACATATTTTTAATTCTGAGTTTCTTCCTAATTTTGGCTTTGCCTTTAGTAGAGGCAAAAAGGTAAAATTACTTTCTTATGCACTCTGTGGCATTACTTCCCCTTTTAAACTTTTTATGCATACCACATCAAAGAGATTACACTTCTTCTGCCATAAAATAATTTGTCTTTTCTGGTACACAGACTGAGGTGTTAAATAAATAATTTTAAGTAAGAGTATAGTAGTGCCCCTGGCCTATGGCTGATATTCCAGTAGTTATTAGTAATGAATATTGAAGAAATACAGCAGTTGAAACTGTCTAATGTTTAATGCTCATCAACTGCATCCTGAGAGTAAAATGCTGCTTTCAACTGTATGTTTGTGGATAAAGAAGCAGAAGCAGTGGGAGTCATAAATAGATTAAAGCAAAGTAAATTATTGTAACTGGGCTTCCTGGCAACTGTGGACATTGCTAATATGTCAGTGAGCAGAAAAACAGACTGCACAGTAAATCTGACTTGTTCTTGAGAACAAGTGTAAAACTGCAGTAAACTGAGTAGGCAAACAAAGATTAAAATCTTCCTGAACTGTAATAACAGTAAAAGAAATAATAAGGGGAATATAGAAAGAGAAATACTGAAGAAGACAATGAGAAATACCTTACTAAAACTTTGGGTAAATGATTGTACAGTCATTGCAAATGAGGATTACAGCAGCAGGGTATTTGTACAAAGGGTGAGTTCAAAGCTCATACAAACTTATTTGGGGAGAAGTCAAGAATAAGCTGTAAGGAATTATATAGGTGTGATTATAGAATATTTTATGGGAATAGGTTAATAAACATGGGGTGGTTAGTAACTAACAGTAAAGGAATACAGATAATTTAGCTATGAGTAATGCTTTTTTCTGCAGAATTGCAACGTGAGGAACAACATATGTCAGAATTAAACATACTTAGCTCCAGGTCCATCTGCAGTGTAATTACAGTTTAGTCCCCAGTGTAATGTGTTTGGATCTCGTTATTTAGAAAATGTTTAGGCAACTTCATTTACATCTGAAGTCAGAGGCAAGGAAAGATGCTTGGCTTCCTTCTGCAAGACAGTGGAGTGGCTCTTGCTTTTTTTTCTTTGGACAACATATAGAAGCTTCCCACAGTTCTTATACCATCTGAAAATCTTAACATTCTGTACATTGATGTGGTAAAATTAGTGTTCTTATAAGAAAGTAGAGAGGTCAGTTTAGCAAGAACAATACTTGACAGTTTTTTTCTTTAATCTTGCATCTGTGTTTCATGTGACACAAGGCTGTAATGTAATGACTTAGGTAATTTCAGTCTCCTCTAAAATCATGATACAGAAATAACTTCTAGCTTTATCAGTAGAAACATTCCACATTGGCCAGACCTATCTCTTTAAAGAATATTTGCTAGAAAGAGATAAAGGAAGTTATAGCTTACCCTTCACATGTTTTAAAGCCTTTGAGAAAACAGTTAAACTGTTTGCTATGTCATCAGGTGAATAACTTGAGAAGAGTTTTATCTGTTCAAACTGTTTCTGCTAATTCATTTTATTGCATGGTGTAGATTTCTTGTAGTATGGTGTATGTGCATTTTAATTTAAAGTAAATGTTAAGAAAGATGGTTTGATTTCATGGTATTTACATCTTATTGCAGGTGGAAATCTCACAGGAGCAATATTTAACCCAGCACTGGCTTTTTCATTACATGCAGATTGCTTCTATGACAGATTTTTGAGTTACTCACTAGTATATTGGATAGCACCATCCTTAGGTAAGTTCTTAATACTTTATGTGTTTGAGAAAGTGTTATTTAGTACATGGTTCATAAATCAGGAAATAGGTGTTCTTTATTTGAGAGTGTGCTTGATTTTTGCATTAAATCAATCCAGAAAATAGTAAATTATAATGTATGTGTTGAAGTCATTCAGAATCATGATTTCATTTTGCAAATGCAGGCTGTGTATTAAAAAAATTGTAATGCTCTATGTACAGTACCTGCAGCACTGTTTTGTGAATTGTAGAATGATCTGGATTGGAAAGGACCTTTAAAGATCATGTGGTCCTTACTTGAAAGTAAGTATCAGCCTGAATAACTTAAAAAAGAGAAACATACTGGTTACCATGCAGTGTCTGTCGTGTTTTGTCACAGTTTACAAACACACGTGAATGATAAACTAAAAAATACCCCTACCCACAGGTATTGGGATAAGTACCTTAAATATGCTTTCTCAGTTACCACTTTTATTGTATGAAATCTTTTTTATCCCCGTAGTGTCTAAACTTTGCAGTTCCCATTCTGTGTTTTTCCCTCAGTCACTGTTAGACACGGTATGTTCTTAGTTTAAGAATAAGAAGTGTTAGCAAGGTTTTTTTCTAGGTTTTTTCTAACTTAAATTATGGTTTTAATTTGGAAGCTATTGATTTTGACTTCTAGGTGTGTGCAGATGAAAATGCTCCATGTGATACTTCATGCTGTTGTTTGTTTACAGTTGGTCCCTACAAATCTTGAGCTTTCTGCTTAGGGTATATAAAGAAGCAGTCTTCTAATCCTGAGTTCTTTCATGACTCTTAATCCTATTAGAAGGTACACAGTGATGAAGGCACAACAGGATGTCAAATATACACAAGAAACCCTGGAAAGGGCTCCTGTTATGACCAAACACTTCCTTTTCTTGAGTTCAGGTTTGTGCATGTTCTACTTGCCTTGACTCTCAGTCAGCCAAAAACGAAGATAGACGTTTAAACCTAACTGAAATTCACTTTAATGTAATCTTGTTAAATTCGATCTCCAAACAGGATGACTGAACCAATAAAGTAAGTTTGATAACTGCTCAGTGAGAAATTAATGACATGTCATAGGCAAAGCTGATCAGCATCACTCGGGTCCTGACAGACCACATAGCATTTATCACAATTCAGCTTTAGCCTTCTTATATAGTAACTGATTTCAACCTCATAACCATTTAAAGACTTTCTAGGTTCTAAGTATTTGGGATTTAATGTTTTGGCAAGTGATTTAAAGAAGCAGGAGGCATTTTGAAACCCTGTGTTCTACTTACATTCCAAGATGTGTCCTGCAGAAAACCTCCAGGTGATTTTTGACATAATAAAATCAACTGACCTTAACTGAAATTGACCCATGACTTAGAATGTGATTAGGGAGCTATGTTATATTTCTATGAAAATTCATGAACAGTGGTTTGTCATTAGTTAACATCTACAATATACATAGAGAATGCATTGAATGTTGTCTCTTGATTTATGAGGGAAAGGAACGCCAGACTGAGCAGTTGTCAAGATGTGAATACTCAGGACACATCACTTCTTGCACAGTGTCACTACTGTAGCCAACATTTAGTTACAGATCTCAGGTCTGTGGATCACCTGTTAGTGATATAAATATCTTACTACAAAACAAAGATGTTTCATGGATGCATTTCATACATTTCAAAGAGACCTTATAAATCAATAGTTGTAAACGATAAGTTCTTGTGAAAGAACTTCTAAGCAGAATCATGAAAGTATATGATGAGGGAAGGGATATTTTAAATTCAGTTGTAAAAATTTACTTTCAGAATCCACGTGCCAGCAGAAATGCTGTTTCAGACTTCCTATAAACATGGTAGAGTCACAATCATTTGCTAAAATGATGTCTTACTTCTTCCAGCATCAGCATCTTAGATGGTTAAATTACTTTGTTCTTACTTTGGGAATTTTTTTCAGAAGTGTTTTTAGTGTTTTGCTGTAATAACTACCACACAGTAGAACCATGGACTAACATATCATGAAACTTTAAACTGCCAGTGCAAAGTGCAATATATTCTCATTTATGGCTGTAGCAAAAATCAATGAGGACAAGGAGACGGAGAGTGTTCAGTATATAACTGATACCCTGATCTGGCTGTAAGCACGTTGTAAACAATGTTCCTAGAAAGGACACTTGGAACAAGAGGAAGACTGATTATCACTTTCACAAGATGAGGATGAAATTGAAGTTTTCTTTTAGGATAAACAAATCTTGTGGTGGTTTATGGTCTTTCAGGAATTTAATCTTGAAATTGTAGTTAATTATTTTTCAAAATGGCTTCACTGATGTTTTGGTGAAGGTGATTCTCCAGCAGCAATAAACTCCCAATTCCTGCAATAAACATAGATGCCAGCAAGTATTTATAACTTAGCCCAGGCAGGCCTGAGTTTTGCACTGTGAACATAGACTCAGTAAGTACCAGTGGAAAAAAGATGGTTTCTGTTTTGCTGCCAAAGGAATCCATGTTAGTTGTCCAGGCATGATTATACCATCAGTAATGACAGGGACAGAGCTAATGCTGCTCTTTCAGTACCAGGAAGATGGCAGCTATGAATGGAAAAGTTGGTGACAAGATAGTCATGAGGTCAATAAAATGAAATGATCTTTCCTGGACAGGTGCCAGTTTAGCATATCTTAGAATTGTATTGTAGAGTAAGGGATGCTGGAGACCATCCAGTTCTAATCCCCTTACGCAGGGGCAGGGACACCTTGCACTAGACCAAGATGCTCAAAGCCCCATCCAACCTGGCCTTGCCTCTTGCTAGGTTTCTAACAATATAAAACCAGAATTAACACCCCTTTCTTTAGATCAGTTTTACTAGAAAGACTAACACTCTTCCTTAGAAATTAAATGCCACAAAAATCACTTAGCAGTAGATAGATGTAAATGGAAGAGGTAAGCAAGAGGGAAGGCAACAGGTAAGACTTTGAGCTTTCTGCTCAGAGGAGAGTCTATTCAGAGGCTGCCAGCAAGTTCAGAACACTTAAGGAAAGAAACAAGAATTCCGAGTCCATCTGCAGTGAAGTGTTCAGTATCTCAGGCACTTGGAAGCAAAGGAGGTTTTCAACAAACAACTAGAAAACAAACTACTCCTATTCCCAGACCCTGGTCCTCTTAGGGCTTTTCAGCTCCACAGACATCATCTGACAGAGCAAAAACTCTAATGCAGTGAGTGAATGCAATCCACGAAGCTCCTAGAAACTGTCAGTAATTATGTCTAGTTCAAATACTAAAGGGCCAGTGATTGGTTAATCCTGAACTTGACCTGCTTACAGAGAAAAATGGGTGGCGAATGTGGCCACTTGGGTTGTAGTCCTCACAAGAGTTCAGGGTCCAGAAGAGGACTGGGAAGGTAAATAGCAGAGGTATCCAGACTTTGCACATCAAAACAAAATTCTGCTTGTTTAGGGAATTGCTGAGTCAGTAGTAATTCCCTTGGAAGATGCTATGAATGACAAAAGTATATGTTAGAAGGGTGATTTTTAAAAAAAAAGCTCATGAGAGCTCAGTAATACACTGAGATGTGCAGAAGGAATCTGTCCCATAGTTAGATGGGGAATTTGGACAGAAAGCCTTTCCCTGCTAGCTAGACAAAGAGCTTCCCTACAACAAAGGAGAGCATGTAAGAAGCTGAAAGTGGGACAGGCAGCAAAGGAGGAAAATAAGAACTTTGCACAGGCACTTGGAAACAAAATCAGGAAGGTTAGAGCTCAACTGGAACTAAGAGCAGGGGCATGCAGAGTTACAAATATCCTAGTAACAAAAAAAAGTCCAGAGAAAATACAGGTCACTTGGAGGATGAGGGAGACAACCTAGTGATGGATGGCATGGAAAAGGCTGAGGTACCACAGAGTCTTCCCAAGTAAAATTTGCTCCCAAACCTCTGTGTAAATCAGTAAGGTTTTTGAAAGAAAGCAATAAATAGGGAGCAACAGTATAGGAACAACATACATGATTGTAAATCCACTGACTGTAGTGGGATTCACCTAGAAATGGAGGTAGAGCTGGCGAGTGTTGGAATTGTCCTTCATTTATGAGAAGTACAGCAGTTGGAGGAGGTTCCTGCCAATGGGAAATGTGCTAGTATTATGCCTGCTTTTGAGGAGGAGAGAGAAACCAGGAACTATAAGCTAGTTGGTCTCACTTCAGTCAATGGTGGAGTATCTAGTCTTAGAATCCATTTCCAACCATGTAAACAACACAAAGATAATCAATCATAGGAACAGTCAGCACAGATTTAGTGAGGGTAATCCATGCTTGACCAGCTTGGTTGCTTTCTGTGATGAATCCATGTGGGAATGAGGGGGGAGCAGGGATGTACTGTACCTTCACTTTAATAAGGCTTTTGATACCACCTCCCACAGCATTCTTGGTTCAAAGCAGGATCACTCAAAAAGACTATTAGATGCAATAAAGATTGGCTAAACCACTGACCTCAAACTGTCACAATCAATGGATTGACAGCTGGCTGGTGGCCAGTACCATGCAGAATACTGGGAGTTCATATTCCCCAGTATGTTTAACAGTGACCTGAATTAAAGTTTGTTCACAACAGTTTGGTCTCTCTGCAAGACAAAGCATGTGATTCAGCAGTTTGGGATCAGCACCTCTGCAGAGGGATCTCCACAGGCTGGAGAGGTGGGTTGAGACCAACAACATGAGATTCAACAAGACCAAGTGCTGGGTCCTAAGCTTTGGCCACAACAACCCCATGTAGCTGGGCTACAGGCTGTGGCCATAGTGGTTGAAAAGTGGCCCAGCAGAAAAAGACCGGGGGGGGGGCTGGTTGACAGCAGCTGAACATGAGCCAGTGTGTGTGCCCAGGTGGCCAAGAAGGGCAATGGCACCTGGCCTGTATCAACATTAGTGTGGCCAGCAGGACCAGAGAAGTGATTCTTTCCCTGTCCTTGGCACTGATGAGGCCACTCCTCAAATGCTGTGTCCAGTTCTGGGCCCCCCAATTCAGAAAGGACATTGAGGGGCTGGAGTGTGTCCAGAGAAGGGCAACAGAGCTGGTGAAGAGTCTGGAGCACAAGTCTGATGAGGAGTGGCTGAAGGAGCTGGGGCTGTTTAACCTGGAGAAAAGGAGGGTCAGGGAGGACTTTATCACTCTCCACAAATACCTGAAAGGAGGTTGCAGCTGGGGTAGAGAGGGTGTCAGTCTTTTCTCCCAGGCAAGAAGTGATGAGGAGACATAGGCATAAGCTTGTGCCAGGGGAGGTTTAGGTTGGACATTAGGAAGAATTTCTTCACTGAAAGCATGATTAGATTTTGGAAAGAGCTGCCCAGGAAGGTGGTAGAGTCACTGCTCTTGAAGGTGTTTAAGCAAAGACTGGATGTGGCACTCAGTGCCATGGTCTGTTGACACGGTGGTGTTTAGTCACAGGTTGGACTCCATAATCTCAAAGGGCTTTTCCAAACAAACTGATTCTGTGATTATTGCCTCCTTCTACATAATGCATGCGAGGTGGCATCTGGAACATGGGTGGTTTGGAGTCCCCTTGTTCAAGAGCAATGTGTCAAAAAACAGGATCCAGGCAGTGGAAGATGATGAAGGGCCTGGAGTACCTTGATTTGAGAGGGAAGGCTGAGGGAACTGGACTTGTTTAGGCTGCAAAAATAAGATGAAAGTGTGTTTTAAGTACAGTCAAGCATTATTTCAAGAGCAGTTACAAGGATAGCAAGAGATAAACCATTCTTTTTGGCAACAAGTAACAGCAAGGCCACAAATTGGGGCATGGGAAGTTCAGCTGAGACTCCAGGAAAACATTCAGGGGGAAGGGTGCAGCAACACTAAAATTAGTTTCCTGGAGAAAGGCTACAGTCACCAGTGTGGAGATTTTTGGGACTCAGCCAGAGAAAGTCTCACTGACCCATGTAGCATAGGCAAAGTCCTGCACTGAATGGGAGACTGGACTAAACAGAATCCCTTCAAATAAGCTTTTTTTGTGATCTTCATAAATACAAGCTTATGTGCGGGCAACACCATCAAGCAGGAACCTCTTTGTCTCTGAAAGAATAAACCGCTTTTTTTTCCTGCAAGGAAAAAATGGTCATAATAAACTGTATTTGGATGCCCTTTGGATTTATGGGTACCTTCAAACTTGAGATAGAAGTTTCTTAATGAGAACTGTACACTATCTCTAACTTTACAATTTTTTCAGCTTCAGAATAAACCCTCAATAAGAATGATCTTCAGTAAAATACCCACTGTCCCATACTCACTCAGCAGCACCTAAAAATGATGTGGTTATCAAAACAGACACAGCTAGCAAACTCAGGTGGGAATGGAGGTTAATGAACTGCTGGTTCAGTCATTTATACATCCAGCTACAAAGAAAGGAGCCCTGATCAGGAACAGGAAGGTGCCTGGGTTGGATTCACCTAGCCAAACTCTTTGCATTTGGCTTGGCTTACACAGATCAAAGCATTAACCATACTAAGGAAAACAAGATTAACTCATAGGGACCACTTGCGTGGCCTGTTGAAGCTTCCTTTGCAAAAAGTACTGATGCAGTCCCTGCCTTATTGTGTTAGACACTTAAATACTTGAATATAATGTTAACTTTCGTTACCAGTACTGTATCCTTTCCAAATGCATTTAAATAAATGTCCTTTCTGTAACTTCTCATTTCAGGTACAATACTTGTGGCTTTTATATGGGATGAGCTCTTTCCTCGGATATCTTGAGACATCAAATCCTGAAATGTGGCAGCACTACATTTAAAAATATTTTCAACATCTGCAGACATAAAGCTTTCAGAGAACTGCTGACAGACTTCCGTGCCACCTTTCCTTTGTATTTTCAGATTTCACATTTCAAATATATGACTTACCACTTTGTATTCAAATAATAATTTTGTAAATGCATTTGGGATTTTGGGAATATCTGCCACCATTTTCAGTTAAGCCATATGAATGTGAAGGACTGTTAAAACACAAACTTTGTCACTTTAGCCATAAGTGCCATTTGCTGACCTTTATTAGCATGCAAAATTAATTTTAGAGAAATACCTTGTCCTTTCAAAGGTTTGATTTTATTGGATTTCTTCCCATTGAAGGCATCTGCAAAAAGAGAGCTGAAGATTTCTTATACTGACATCGTCATATTCCTACTTGCCATATACCTACCTCTGAAAGGAAGAAAGGCTACACTACTCCCTAGAAGAGTCTCCACAGCTCTGTTCTAGAGGCACCCTACACCAAAATTAAAAGTCTGTATGACCAACATTATTTTAATAATACCTGTGTGCAGGTAAGTAACCCCTCACTTCCTTCCATGCAGGCTCTGTCCCATCCTGTCCCACTGGAGATTGTTGAAAAAAGCACTAACAAAGTACCATAAAATTCTGTAGACATGCACATCAAATGGCATTTTAGGCAAAACCCTCTACTTTTTATCAGCAACTACTGCTGCCTCTTCACATAGACACAGTATATAGGGATGAATCATGCAGTACTCAGTTTGTCCTTGATTTTATGTAGCTCTTATCAATTTCTTTAAAAAACAAATGAATCTGCAATGCAGGAGAATAAATAACAGAGATAAAACCTACAGGAAAGCTACTTATCCAAAACAGGCACAAGCATGCCTTTCACAGCCTCAGCTGAGGCAAACACAACTGATGAGTACCACCCTCTGAAGCTCTGTTTCTAGCATGAGGTTTCTTCTTCTGGCTGCAGCTTAATTTTTAAATATGCCAAAATATATCTCTCAAATTTAAAAGTAAATTCAGTTTTTCATTTTGTAGTTACTTGGTTTGAAAGGAGAGATGGTTAACAAATTCTACAAAGATCTCAGTATTGTGTCCTTCACCTCATCATCCAAGTCACCTTACAAACCATATTTTAAGAGAAAGGGAATCAGATGGGGGTTTTTCACAGTAAACTGTTGAAGTCTTTTAACAGCTACTGTTGTCAGCTATCTTTTTTGCAAGAGTTTGGGAAGTAAATATTTCCATGTAATTTCCTTGTTGCAATAAAATCTTTTCTTGTTTTATTTTTCCAAGGTACCTATAAGATTATATTGCAAAATTAAATCAGTTGGATGAATGTGTTTCACATACAAGACTGCTATCCATGACCCTGTGTTCATTAATTAATAATAGCAGAAATTAGCCTGCTAATACACTGAAGAGAACTAGAACTGCTGAGTTATCATTCAACAGTTCTTCGACCCTAGTGTGAGTTCTACCAAAGGAAACTTGTTAAAACTCTTCATGGCAAGGACCACACACCAGCACACTGAGCCTGAAAATAAGTAATCCTCTGAAAAAATACGTATTTTTATACCTTGCTCTCATTCTAAAGCAGATCCTTTTGGGGGTTTTTACCTTCCCTTTCTTGTTTTACTGCTTTTTATCTCTTTTACCTATTTTTTAAGTGATCCATATCTAATAATTTTTCCCCCCACTTTTTCACCTCATTTCTTATGGAAACAAGTCTTTCAAAATCTACATGATTTGAGGTCTCCTCTAAGCCCATGGAGCCCACAGGATCAAGGTCTCAAAAATAAACCTCAAAGAGCATAAAAATAGACAAAGAAAAGAGAAAGCAGATATACAAACCTACAGGCAGCCAAGATTTACTAGATTAGAGGCCCTACTTCCACATAATTTCTGATGGCCTGCAAAAGCAAAGTCCATAAAGTAATGAGACCAGATCAGATCTGATTTCTCCATGTCTGCCTTGTTTCTTTTGGCATAACATATAGTTTAAAAGAAATTGGTACCATTCTGGGTGATTAACAAGTAGTTGCTGTATTTAGAGGCACTAGAATACAAAATTAAAATACAAATCACAAAGAATTACAGGCCTTAAATTGACTAAATTAATGCAAAACAAAAGAAAAAAAAAAAACAACAAAAGTAGCAGAAATAAAAAAAAATCCTGAGCTAGGAACTAAAGAATTTAAATGGTTTTGGTAGTGCCAAAAAGGAGTATTTTACATTTGAGGTAATGAAGCTTATAAAGTCCAGAACACTTACACGCAGCCTAAATACAAAGTTTTATTGAAAATAAAACTTGTCAATCCACACAAGACACTTCTCAACAGTACCTCCAGGGTTCATCCAGGTTTGTTTCCACCTCACCTCGATCTTGCTCCATTGATTTGACTGGAAGCATCCCAAGATGTCTGCTCCTGGCACACCACGTTAGTACAACACGAATTCTCCTTAGTGAGAGTGCTGAGAGGAGCTGTGAACAGTCCTGCTGCCCTGCAGCTAACTCTGCCCATCTGCCAGGGTATGTAACAGGCTGCAGTTTAACATGGAAAACAACAGAAACGCCACATTCCAACTCGGATTTACACACACGAAGAAAACCCCACCAGTCTGCTGTAACACTGAATGGTGACTTAGAATTCAACGAGCCTTTTGCCTCAATTATGGTGCCAGTAAGAGTTTTACCTGTCCCAAAATCTCACCATGCCAAGATTCTCCAAACACCAGTGCAAAAATCAAAGCATCACTCTGTATCCTCTTTTGTTATTCTGAATCCCTAACACAAACATGCACACACTCACATGAATATGTCTGTATGTGTACAAAGGGGCTGATAAAGACATTCTTGTGGAATGTCTTGTTGCATAACATGCTGAATACCTCATTTATTCAGCTACGTCAATGGTTCATGGCACTATTAAGGCATCTCTAATTTGACTGGCATTCCTAACAAATATTCAACAAAGAGTGGTTATAATTATAACATACCTTGGAACCAAATCACATCCTAATGTGTAAGTAGTGGAGGGCCAGTAAAGAAAACTGTTCACATACCAACACAGCAACCAACCAACAACTCGCCCCCTATCCCCCCCCCAAAAATCACAGGTCAACTTCAAAGTGAAAGAAAATGGAGAAAGTTTGGTCCAGACTTTCATTTCAATACTGGGGGGAGAGAGGAACAACTTGAATTTGCTGACATTTCCCAATGGCAAAATTACCACCCCAAAGAGAGATGAAACAGGAAAAGCTCCAGCAGGACCAAGATCCTGGCAATCTAAAGCTCGGTTCCTAAGTCTGGGATGTGTCTGACTAACTATCACAGGCACACTCTGCAAATGCTCTGCCCTTTTACCCTCACATCCAGGTAAATTATGAAAATGGCTTAGGCCTCACTGAAGATTTTTTTGTTACAGAACAGAGTTCTGAAACTTGAAGGCTCAAGATGCCTGCTGAAGTAAAGGAGAGAGAACTGCAACACAGAGCTGGTTGTGAGATACAAAAATCTTAGTTTATTTAACAATGTTAACATTTAATAAAAAGACGCAGAACAGTTCTCTTTGTCCGGACCTTACAGACTTTATTCCATCTCCTCTACCATCCTAGCTCAGCTCTCAGAGAAATGAAAGGGATAGCACTGAAATGATAAAGCCACTTACTTGAGGGGCTTTTAATTTAGCTTTTCTTTTAATCATTGGCCAATCCTATTTCCTTTAGTCATAACATTTCTATTTCCATTCTACTCCACAGAGTCAATGACAGGTAAAAAAATATGGAAAATTCTAGGACAATCTAAAATTCTGTTGTACTTACTTTTATTTCTGAAGTCCTAGAATTCCTACAAAGGCTTTTTTAAAAGGCCAGAGAGGTTGCTCAGAGAGACTGTGGCTGCCCCATCCCTGGAAGCGTTCACAGCCAGGTTGGGATGGGATCCTGAGCAGCCTGATCTACTGAATGGCATCCCTGCCCATGGGAGGTGGGGTTGGAATCAGATGATCTGTAAGGTCTGTTCCAACCCAAATCATTCCGTGATTCTATGACATGACCCCTGATTAGCCCCATTCAAGTGTTAGATACAAGAGGTTTTATTGTTTTTGTTTATTTTGTTTTTTTAAATAACCCCATAGTGGTCACAAATGTCAAACCCTGTTTTAAACATCTCTACAAGCATTTACAGACCTAGATGTCTAAACGTAGGTCATTAAAAGAAAGGTTAATTCCCCGATAGTCACTGCAATGCCTTCGGTTTTACAGCTTATTCTGGAAGTGCCGCAAGAGGAATCTGAAAGACACAAGACACCCAAGTTTACATAATTGGCATTAACAGGTTGTTAACCTTCATGGAGTTGTAGCTATCTGTTGTTTGCAGACAGAAGACAGCACTTTGCTACAAGCCCATGAATTTTCAGAAGGGCTGAGCATCTTTGCCTTTGGCAGGAGCTCTAACTCAGGTCAGCTGAGGACAGCATGTGCTTACAGCAGGCACCAGGGTGCCCTGGCAGACCCCACTGCACCCACATGCGGACACAGCAGTTGCTTCAGAACAATTGCTGCAGCCTCGTGATGGCACAGACAAAACACCACTTATTGCAGGAACAGTGGAAATGTCCTGCACCAACTATGAGCAAGTCTTTCAGGAGCTTCAGCAGGAGACTGCCACATCTCATTTGGGTGGCATGCAACATGAGCATCACACAAGGGCATTGTTTTGGAGGCAGGGCAGCACACTGCTCTCTAAGGGATCACCAACAAGATGTTCCTGTAGATGATTTTGCAGTTCAGGAGGGTAAAAGGGCCAAGCTGCTCCATGGAGTACCCACAAGAACACAGCAGGCTCCCTTCTCTGCCCCTACTTACAGAGTGTAGGGCCAAGCCACCCTTTGAGCAGAGTGATTAGTACAGACCTCCAAGAGCTGTCCTTGTCACTTTCTACCTTCAGTTCCTTATTGCTGCCTTAGATCCTAGATTCCTGAACTTCCTTAAATTACATCCACACACTCAGGCTGGCGGTTACTCTAAAAAGAGCCATCCCACACTGCTACCTGGAGTGATGTCCCTGCAGCACCTGACACTGCAGGCGCAGGTCACTTGATCTGCTCTGACAGGGATCAGCCCCTCAGCTCTGATCAGCACAAGCAGAAGCACAAGCAGGAAATTCTCTCTAGTCACCTCTCACAGCATTCATCTCCCACAGCCACATGCCCTACCATGGAAGGCACAGAGTAAGTAACAGGAAAAATTCCACTGACCAGAACTACTTACTGGGTGTATTTTGTGCTTTGCTAGGAGAACAGTCTACAACACTCCCAGCAGCACTTTTAGGCTTCTTAGAGATCTGCTATCAGCTGTCCTTAATCCAGCTCAAGTTTAACCAGAATAATGACTAAAGCAGTCAAATTTGAATTTTTCAAAAGCATAATTTTTTTTTTTAATAAACCACGGACCAAAGCAGTCTTGGAGATGGAGTTATCAGAGCCCAAATTTCCATTCACTCACTAGGAGACACTTGATCTTCAGCTGAAGACTCTTCCTTAATTTTTAAGCGTGTTCTTTACCAAACTGGAGGATGATCCAATGGCAGGACAACCAGTATCTAGATTTTTTTTTTTTTTTAAGAACTTCTCTCTGCTCTGCAAAGTCCAGGGTAAAAATGCGACTGCAGAAGTTTGAGCTCTTACACCAGACAATAAATATCAATTCAGGAGCAGTGGCAGTGGTGGAGGTCAGTAAGAGAACACAAGGATACTCTGAGACTTTCAGAACTGCAGCAGCGAAGGAAAATAAGCAACAGCTGTGCAGCACCCCCCCACAACAGCTCTCCTCAGGGACTGCACCCTCTTTCCTAGTGACACTCGAATCCCTAATCAACTACTTCCCACTTTTCTTTCAGTGGACCACACTCCTTTTTGTGTCCCTTTCCTCCTTCCTCCCCTGAGCTTTTGGCTGTCTGCTCCACAGCTGCTCTCTCTGGCATTTCAAGTGGGATACTCGGACGCTCGCTTTAAGGTAAGAGCTATCAGTCTCCCCTCTGAGACAGGCAGAACTGGGACAACACAGCACCACTTGGGCAGCACATACAGACTGAGCACTAGTGAGCATTGCTGAAGCAAGGGTGGGATCACAACCCCACTGTGCCAGTGCAGCTCTACAGACAGTCCCAGAAAAAGCTGCTCTTCCTCTACCCCCCAACACCAGTGAGGAAACACTGGCACAGCTTGTAATGCTACTAAGAGGAGAAAAGCAGCACAAGTGATGGAAGGCTCTAAGCTGTGCACTCCTGACAGCAATCCCATCCGGACAGCTCAGTAACTTTACCAGGAACTGTTCCTGCTCTGCTTATGGTGAAGGAAGAGAGGGACTGACAGTGCTGTGAAGTGTCCTACCCCCTTGAACAGTCTGGGAAATCCTGCACACTAAGGGCAAAACAACAGACACTGAAGACAGTAACTTCTCAGGGATGGCTCCAGCGTTCATATATCAGCATCTAAAAGCCTTTGAGATCAGACAATTCTTAAATCAACTAGAAGGCTGACCTGTCTTCCCGTCAGGCACACCCATGCAGGTTGCCTCTGGAGGGTAATGGCTTATGCCAATAGACATTTTGGCCCAGATCATTAAACATGTTTCTACATTTGTGATAACTACAGCTCCCTCTTTCCTTCTTCTCTTATCACCACCATCCCAGTATTCTGAGACACTTCCTGTAGGATCACATACATTACACAAATTACAGAAAGAGAAGGCTCTGCAGGAAAGTATAGATGTGAGAAGACAGAAGAACTTACAGCTGCACCTGTCTTCCTCAGTGATCAACTTCAGCGTCTTCAAACTGCCCGGCAACTACTGGTGCTATGTCCACCTCCATCCCATCTGAAAAAAACAGCCAGTGTTCCGTAAACAAGCAGATGAGGGATGATGTTTCCAAGAGAAAGAGAGCAGATGCCCTCTGCTGACAAGAGGTGGCCAGGACAGAAAACCCCTTTACTGAACTTCTGAAAGCAGCCTAAGGAAACACTGATGAGGTCACAAGACAGGCGGTTTGCTCCAGCTCTATCAGTCACTTAAAGATGTTACTGCTTCCTACAACCTCATCTCACCCTGTCTTATTAAAAGACTTAAACACTGGATTTTAACTGTTTCATGTTTTAAATGAAGTTTTGGTGTAACAAATGGCACGATTCCTTTGAATAACTTTATTCTACTAGAAAAAGGGTGTATCCTGTTCAGAAACAATCACTGAAAAGAAAGAGCAACTGCCCTATGCTACAATGTCAAAATACAACGTAACTCTGAAACTGAGCAGCCCTGGAGATACTCATCATTGCAGCAAACTCAGCAGCAGTACTATAGCAAATAAGATTAGGAAAGTAAACAAAACTGATGAAGATGACTCTGAGGCACGTGACATACTTGCTGTTCAATTTATATTCATTTATGGAATTTTGGGATTCATAAACCTGACATTTTCAAACAAAGGGCACTGCTGAAACAGGAGCATATCAGGTATGGTTGTCTTTACATTACATTTATTCAAAACTGCAGAAAAAAGAGAAGCTTAACTGACAAAACAACCAAGATTAAAAGCCCCTCCCTGTGGATGAGAACAAATTAGTTATTATTCTGTAGAAATCCACAACTGCGGCATCATTTTCCATCTTTCAAAAACATGAGGGCATGTAAAAAGCACTGCAATTTATATATGAAAGAAGCAATGCTACTGAACAACTTCCCTGTTCTTCTCTGAGATAATATATTGTTCTAGGGAAAACAGCACACAGAAAAGACAAAGTCTGAGAAATCATGTGTTTTTCCCATAACAAAAAAAAAAAAAATTTACTCCTTAAATACACAGATTTGAACAATTAATAGAATTAAGAGACAGCATCCTTTAGGAAAATAGATATTTTTTAATAACTCTGTTTCAGTGTGTTTGAATGATTCAGAATTCACCCTGATCTCTGTTCAGAGGATTGTTAACTTATAATTTAGGGTATTACAAAAAAAACTAAAAGCAAAACCCAAATAAAAACTGCAACTTGTTTAGAGTAGAAGAAACTGCTTCCTGATCCCAGTGTAGACTGGGATTTAGGTGGTTTTTTTCCTAATCAACTTCACTTTACCACTCTTACAGGAAATCACACCAGGAAGAATCAAGTGTTCTTAACACTGAAGTGCTCACTCTTTAACAGAGCAGCCCTCAATCCACAGCAGGCAACATGCTGCCCACAGGGCCACAGGCCTTTGGGTGATCCCTCACCTTTTGCAGAAGGTATCACCCACAGCATTGCACTTGCTCAGTCCTGGCATTTATGGATCAGCCAGATGGGAGAACCACCACTTTCATATCACAGAACCACAGAATAGTCTGGGTTGGAAGGGACCTTGCAGCCATGGGCAGGGACACCTCCCACTAAACCAGGCTGCTCAAAGCCCCATCCAGCCTGGTCTTGAACACTTTCAGGGATGGAGCATCCACAGCTTCTCTGGGCAAGTGGTTCATCAGTCCCATGGTAAAAGTCTCTCCTTTTACTGTCTGAATCTCCCCTCCTTTTGTTTGAAGCCATTCCCCTTGTCCTACTGATGCCTTTCCCTGGTCTTAAAATCAAGAGTCAAACATGATTAGAAGGGAAAAAGGGATTTTACCCTGGTATTTAAGGATCTTTAGGTGCACTACATCCAGGTCAAATGCACCTCAATGCACACCACAATGCACACCCCCAAAAATCTGGTATAACATTATAGGTCTTACTAATTAGCATATCTATCAAAGATTCCCAAATGAGCCCCACTCCCCAAGGAACCTTCTCCTGGAGGGTTCTATCATAGTTTACAAATGTGTTCTGGAGAGGACCTTGGGGTCTGGGGCACACCGACCCATAACTACAAAGCTTCTAAGATGTTTAGTCTCCTAGCTTGACAAACAAGTCCAAGAATGTAGGCTAAAAAACCACGAAGAATACAGAAGTTGTAAAAAGGTATAAAAGGAGTATAAAAGAAAAGGCAAAAAATCATCATGGCATCACTACAGCAATAAATCACTTACAAAAAAGTGTGTCCCCATCTTTGAGTACTGAAAGGCCTCAGTAAGGTCTCCCCAGAGCCTTCTCTTTTCCAGGCTGAACAACCTCAACTTTCTCAGACTGTTTACACAGCAGAGGTGCTCCAGCCTCCTGATCATCCTCATGACCTCCATATCCTATTACGCTGAGGACTCCAGAGCTGGATGCAGCACTCCAGGTGGGAGCTCAGCAGAGTGGAGAAGAGGGGCAGATTCCCCTCTCTCACCCTGCTGGCCACACTGCTTTGGATGCAGCCTAGGACATGACTGGTGTTCTGGACTGCGAGTGCACATTGACAGGTTATGTCCAACTTTTCATCCACCAGCAGCACCCCCAAGTCCTTTTTGGCAGTGCTGCTCTTCATCACCTCATTTCCCAGCTTCTGTTGAGACTGGGAGTTGCCCAAACCCTGGTGCAGCACCTTGCACTTGGCCTTGCTGAACCTCATGAGGTTCCCAGAGACACACTCCTCAGGTTTGTCCAGGACCCTCTGGATGGCATCCCATCCTTCATGAATGTCAACTGCACCCCTCAGCTTGGTGTTGTCTGCAAACTTGCTGAGGGTGCACTCGATCCTACTGGCTGTGTCATTGCTGAAGACATATTTTTCAGTAAAACAAAAGCATGTCTTACCTTCAAACTCCCTTATGGAGTCCTCTGTTCTCACTCCAGCCATGTTGTACTGGGTGCTGACAGACTGGGCTAACATGCCTTCTAACCTCTCCAGTGTGGCCTGGCCTTCTGCAGTTAAATGTGACAATCCCTCTTCATATGTGTAAAAGCTCGGGATGTCACCTTGTTCTAGCTCTGCAAAAAACAAGTTTATGTTTATCAGACCTAAGTTTAGGAGCCAGAAACATGCAGAGGTTGAGGAATAGGGGAGCAGCTGGGCAAATTATGCTCAGATGAACTGACTCAGACTAAAAAGCTGCTTACATCAGGTACAGAATACACACAGTGATGTGAACTGACCACACAGCAGCATGGGCACTGAACGTGGGCTAGCACAGCCACTGGGAACAGGAAAGTCTGCTCTTTGCGTCTGTGGGCTTTGGGTAGCCAGAACAACGCTTTTGCTGAATTCCTGTGATTTATGACAGCTAAACTACAGGTTTTCTGCAAATTTATCCATTTCTATACAGTGCCTATGACAAAAGGGATGTTTAGGCAAGATGAATAAACAATTATGACAGATACCAGGTATCCAAGTGCTGGCAGGTATTTCAAAAGAAGCAACTGTTACCAACCGCGGGCCTCAACATCGTACTCGTCCCCTTCGTAATCGTTGTCTGAGTCGTCATCGTCCGGGTCTGGGTGCAGAGCCTGGCACTCACACATCGCTGAGAACATGGCTTCCACTGCAGGAACACAAGTGAACACAAACCTGCACCAACACCCCAAAGCAACAGGCAAGAAACCCTGCTCCAAGTGATCAAAGGGCTTCAGAATACTCCTTTAGTAGAGCCACAACTGAATGCGTATTTGAAAACATCATCCAACAAGCCAGAAGCCATGTAAGAAACAAATCAGGTTTCAGAGATTCAGCCTGGTGCTTCAGCCTCTTAACAGCACTTCTGCATTCTTTCATTGATGATAAAGGTTTATCTTTGGACAATTCTGTCTGTGGTTACCCAGTGCAGGAATCCTTGCAGCATCTCATCTATCAGATTCCTAAAACTTGAATCCAACTGTAAGCCCCACACTGGACAGGCTATGACAGCTTTCCAGTGCTAGTGTCAAGGCATTAGCATGTTTCCAATGAAATTGCCACTGACTCAAATATTACTGAATTTGTAATCAAAAAGTCATTTCCCATACATGCTCTCTTCAAATGTGTGTGAGATTATCCATGTTGTGTATTTATACTCAACAGTTTCTATTTTAAAGCATTAGAATTTTACTTGAGAAGCAGATGCTTGAAATAGTCCATCTTCAAGCCAAATAAAACTGTTAATTCCAGCACACAGGAACCAAGTCATTAGACAAAGATACTGAAGGATCCTGGTATTTACATCTCTACACCCCAGTGTCTTCCACATATAGCCAGGACTTGAAAGTAAAACACAGCTCCCCTCCTCACTTACAGGCTGACTTGTCGCTTGGTATGAATCTGAATTCCGCAATCGGTTCAACGTCATCATCACTGTCGTCCTCCTCCCCTTCAGTCATGGGAGCCTCTTTTGTCTCCTCTTTAGAAAATTTAAAGATTTAGAAGAAACATGTTTATTTTGTCAAAAAAAAACCCAAACAAACCATTTGTTTATTCTTTCAGGACCACACATATAATCAAGTCAGAAACAACCTGAGAGAGAGAGGCACAAAACCTCCACTCTGGTTCTCCCAAAAAAACCCATGAGACTCGGAGACCTACATGGATATATAAGGCCCTTTCATAGCACCTCAAAAACACTTGCAACACACAGGCAAACTTCTCTGTTTATAACTTTAGGAGTTAAGATTTCTGTACTGGTCACAAAATGTATTAATGTATTTCAGGAAAACTGCCTGATTCTTACTAAAAACAACTGTGCTCAACCCCCTCCCAATTCACAATTGTTACCATTTTTTAAATCACATGGATTTTGTTATAGATCCTTAACATTACTGTCATGAAATCAGCTAGCTTCCAGTGTGGCTTCTCACAGAGAACTCTTGACATGTGTAGAGGATGTCTGCTCCATTTCCAAGATTCCTAGTCAGCCAGCAAGATGTGAGAAGAACAAAGTGCACCCAGAGCCAGTGACAGCTGCGGTGCTTCCTGACTTCTGTGGCCATGTACATGAATAAATAAGCATCACTGTGGCATTTTACTTTCTGTGAATAAAAACTGCACAAAAATGACTGCAGTTCATCACTTTGGGGCTGGGGACATTGCATTGACAGCCTCAAAAGCGCACAATAATTTTCTACAGGAGAAGAGGCTGTTCCACTGAGAGTGGCTTTTATCACATAAAAAACTGGCACCACCAAGAACACAAAGACGCCAAGAAGCTGCCAGCCAGCTGCCCCAAAAGTGAAGTGTGCAAGGAAGCTACCCAGTCCTTTTCCAGCTGACACCCGCAGGCACAGCTTGTTACTGTGGAGTCCAGCTCTTTGTTTTCAATGCAGTCAACCTCTGAGTGCCTTTTCCTAAAAAAACGAGTGAGGACAAGGCGCAGACACGCAGAGAGCACACACAAAACTTTCAGAGGAAGAACAAAATGTACCCTGCACAACGGAGAATGAAGACTCCTGCAGCCAACTAAGTGGAAAGGTTTAACACTATTCAGCAGTTAAAATTGCAGGAAAGGGCTAGACTTTGAAAAGTAAAAGCTACTTGCTGTGGAAGATTTACTAAAATATATACCCACAAAAAATACCCACAAAAAATCAAGTCTATTAAGGATTTCTAAAAAAGGGCTTTCATAGGATATCTGTATTTTCAAATTTTTAATTCAAATTGAATTAAAAGCTAGAAACAGTGTCTTTCTTCAGATGAGGCTTTATTTACTTCAAAATAACCACCGTTAAAGGAAAATGAGGAAGAAGAACCAAGAGGTGTATGCAAATGTCCTCTTATTTGTAGTGACAGACTGTCAAGAGAACATTAGTAACACAAGAGAGGGAAATAATGAAGAGCATTAATAGCTTAAAAGTGTCCCCACCTCCTCAGAGTCTTGTCATTACTTTCTGGATACATTAAAAAAAACACTAAATGACACATTTTAGCCTTTAGCTATGATGATGAGTAGGCACAAAGGGGAAAAGGAGACCTGCTAAAGACCTAACACTCATTAATCTTCCATTGAGATGGCAGTTTTTGACACACTTAACAAGTCTGCCAAAAGAAAAATATAAATATCTATACGAAATATACAGTGTATATATATAAAAAAATACAGTCTTCATATAAACAATGAAACAGAAAGCTTGCTTTCTCTATATCAAAGCAAGAATGGTCAAAAAGGGGGGTTTTGTGGGCAATCTACAAAGATCCATCAAAGCCTGGTAACATGACCTATTGCCTTTTCTTGTTTGTTTTTAACCAAGCTGTAGGAGAAAATGAATGAAAACTTTCCAGGCTGTGAAACAGCAGGAATTCATCAAGCCTGGAGAGGGCAGCAACATTAACATAAATTCAATAAAGAAAAAGCCATACTCAAGATGGAATCACAGGGAGACTGGCAGAGGAACTAAGTTGTTTAAAACAGCGCAAGAGGGCAGAGAACTGATTCTCAGCAGCTTCAGTGTACACAGCCACAAGCTGAGAGCACAACCGTAAAGAAGTGACTAAAGACATGCAAAGCTGTGCTTCTGAAATAACCATCCTTCCGGAAAATAAAAAAGAAAATACAAGCAATTACTTAAATCACTTAAAATCAACATTTCCTCCTTCTGAGGAGGAAACCCTGTCACTTGGGGCTGCGTGGGAGCAGCAAGCAGCACTCCAGGCGTACCTTCGAACTTGGCGTTCACCATGACATACAAGTGCTCCCTTGGGTAGGCGCTCAGGTCCCTGGAGACGGCATGTAAACTAATGGTGGGATAATCCAAGGAGAAGCCAACTCCAGAGTTTTCCAGCCAAGACAGACGACTAACAAGGGAGGAAAAAAAGGAAGACACAAGTTAGAAATTAACAGAGGAATCCACAGTACCTGACTCGAGCCTGCAGAAAACCAACCCCAAAAGAGTACTTACAGACAAGGCACTAAGCCCACTCTCCCGGCATATGGTCCTGGGCCTGCCTGAACAGATCTTTACAACAGCATTAACTGATGGCTGAGGTAAAAAGACACCTTTGCTTAGATGACGTGAAGCTAACAACCCTAAACACATCACAGCTTTATCACATTTGCACCAAGTGCTGAATTTCCCTCCCTATCTC
>JACBWW010000006.1:28093689-28167877 GCA_020086605.1 Lanius collurio | reverse complement strand
CGTTCTAAAACTAAAAGAGGTATGTGCATGTGTAATGCCCTTTAAAAAGCATTTGTATCTGCAATACACATTATACTTTGTACATCAAGTTATTTCAATTTTTTTTTATTATGACAATTTACATGTCATATTTATATGAAAGAAATGACAGTAGATATTATAACAAAACCATTATGAAAGAAAAGTTACACAATTAGGCCTACAAGCTATAAAATGGCTTCAGGCCCAGCTTATACACAAAGAGTTCTGACCAGACTGTAGTGAGAGACAACGCTGAACAATTCATTAACAAAAATATTGGCACCAGCCTTAACATTTTTTCTTACTTCATTTACAAGGAATACAGTATTTAAACAGTTGTGTACTGCAAATCTAAAAACATTAGCTGTTAATAAACTGCAGTTAACCCTTTGAGCACTATGCCACCATGACTTCCATTTTAAAAAGTTTTAACGCAGCATGTTTTACATGCACGTGATATTACCAGTGGGAGGGAAAAGACAGTGAAAGCACCACCCAATTTATGTGCAACAAGAATAACACTTCCAGTTTTTTCAAGGTATCTCCCCCCCTTCCCACACACACAGTGTGTGTCCCCTCGGTCCTTTCCCTTTGATATTGTAACAAGTCATGACTGAAGAGAGACTGAAAAAACCAAGGTTCAGGACTCAAAAA
This sequence comes from Lanius collurio, assembly GCA_020086605.1. NCBI lineage: Eukaryota > Metazoa > Chordata > Aves > Passeriformes > Laniidae > Lanius > Lanius collurio. Next base: position 28,167,202 of record JACBWW010000006.1, on the reverse strand, counting down.
ATGCAAGGATTAAACTCGACATAGTAAAGAGCTCAGCTTGTGGAACTTTACTGTGTTAATTCTTTAGAGAAAGAAAACAAAAGATGAGGCCAGCTGTGGAGACCATTTTTAAGGAATTCAAGGTGTCTTTGCAAACATACAAATAGCACATGGCAGCAAGACAAAACTGTATTTCCTGTAAGTGTATCTTAAAAGACCTATCTGGCAGATTTGATCCAGTTCTCAAAAGAATACTGGAGGGTAAGCATCCACCTGGGACACTGAGAATCCCCGATGTTTGTCTCGTGGACAGGATCTGTGCCTGTGTGAGAACTGCCCTGCAGCCAGGAACGGTAACGTGATGCATTTGGATCAGTCACAGCCATCCCCTGGCTGCAGCAGGAGGGCTGTGAAACACGGGCAGGAACCAGCAACTGCATTGGCAACACGGCGGTTTAATGCCAGTTAGGGGGAGGAGCATCCTTGGAATGAATATGGGCTAGGAATAAGGTACTGTACAAGTTTAGAGTCCATATAACAAGTACAAAATGGAAAACTAAACAAAGCTTACAGCTTTATGACTTGATGTCCTTTTCTACGACTACCTGGAGTAGCAGGTTAGTATCTATTAAGGACTTTTATCTGTTCTAACTAACAAACGATGCACTGGTAATGAGGTCTATAGTAAGTTTTTGCAGAAGGACTTTATCCCTGGAGAATCATTTAAGTTCTGACAGACTGATCCAAATTCAATTGTATGGGACACAGTAAGAGGAACAAATAAGAAAGCAAACTGTGTGAACTCTGACTGTCATCCCTAGAGACAAACATTGTCATAATATTCTACAGACCGATCCTAATTTTTTCCACATCCACATTGCACTGATGGAGGAACATTATTTATTCCCTCAAGGAAGGAGACATAAAGTACATTTTCCAGTTACTTTGAAAAACAGGATGAGAAAAGGAGGGTATTGGGATGATTCTCCTAAATGGAGACCTTCCTTTGGAAATCCAGCCTTTAAAGGGCAAGTCATGAGTAGTTTCTAGGCCTGTCCAAGACCTGTCTTGCAAATGACATGGGTTTGCATACACACTATTCCATTCCACTTCCCTCCATCTATTCCCCATCTCCCCCTGTCATTGGAACAAGCATCCAAACAGCAGGATCGAGTGACTCGGTCTGCACCTGGGGAACCAGTGAGACTGACTATACACAAAGTGCTGCAAAGTGCACGAAGTAAACCAGCCGAACAAACGGAGCCGCGCCGTCGCTCAGCTCTCCTCAGCAACCTTTGGGGCTGTAGGGAGCAACAGCAGATCTACCGGTGGGCACGTGTGCCCCTCTAGCTGCAATGCTGCCCCCTCTCCTGCTCCTCAGCTCAGGTGTGGGGCACCAGCATTTACAAGATGATAGTCAAAAACCCAAGTTGTAAGACTTGCTTTTAATTGCAGTTGAATCGGAGGGCTTTACACCACAGATTCAACTGTAAAAACTTATCTACTTCAGAGAGTTTTATTCTTTCCCCCAGAAGCCCTACTACACAATCTTTTTTTTACGTGTTATACTAAGCAATATACATCTTTTGCAATATACAAAGTAAGTTAAATTACTCTGAAGTGTTTGGACAATTAGTCCCACATTTTTGTTGTTTGGAACCATCTCAGTTAGTTACACCTAATCTAAAAGATTAGGTGGTAAGTGATGTGTCTTTCCAAAATGATTAGTAATCCTCAATACCCCAACTGCTGAGTGTCCAGAAATAATTTCCAACTGATAAATATTTCTGAAGCCAGAGCTCTCTTTTAGGTCTCAGACTGGGTACAGCATCAAAAATTAATCATAGAATTTTTCTTACATAAAGATATAGCAGAAAAAAAAACCCAAATAGATCATTTCTGCTGGATTTTTTTACTTTCTGCCTTCCAACATTTTAAGTGAGATACAGTCCCTATGCTGTTAGGGAAGGGAAGGAAGATGAAATGACCAGGAAATGTGGCCTTGATCCTGCAAATCCTTACTTCAATATCCTAAATGCTTCTATGGAAGTTTTGAACACTTAAAGGAATTGCAAAATTCCGCTCCCTTATTTCTAGAGATTCTCACACCGTATCCAACATGGATTTTTCCCCAAAGTTACTGTTTTGTTTGAAGATACTTGATCTTCTACATGTATTCATATATATTTAAGGATTTTATATACCCACCAAATCAGAAGCATACCTCAAATGCGAATACATACCTAGGGTACACACTGCACATCAGAACCACATTACAAGTCTGTGAATAGTAGTCACTGCACATGTATCAAACCAAATTTTCAAGGCCTATATAAAGCCTTTTTGAATTAGGTGATACAAATCTCTTTGTCAGACCAGTTCTGGGGGTGAGCATTACTGCCATGATTTATTTAAATCACTGTGTATGAAGTGAATTTTAAAAAGCAAGTGCTGTAAAAATTCGTTGCTTACTTTTCATAAAAGAAGTTTGTAAAAATATGTGTTTTGAAATCATTATTGGAAGGTCTAGACTAGAGCTTCCTACTGAAGAAAACTGAAAACCATGTTATAAGCACCTGAAAACAGAGGTATAAAATGGACCCCCTGACAATGAAGAATTAAAATTATTAAACAGTTGCAGCATCTGGACACCAGTGTAGTTCAAATAATAGATGTGAAATCAGAACAAGTGTACCCCTACCACACAATTTTTCTTTTGTAAACATACTTTTTTTGCCCCTTGAACTTCTTAATGTAAAGTCTCTCACCAAGAGTTCAGACACAGCAATCAGAAAACAGAAGTGAACAAAAACCAAGTCCAACTAAGTCATTAGTTCCTATAATATGGAAAGTAGAGACACTTAATACAATGGCCTTTTAAAAAAAAAGCATCTCTTGTTTCTCTTAAGTGCTACTAGACCAGAGCAATCTTTTCATTCAAAAAAAAAAAAAAAATCAAGAAGATGCAGTGACTTTATAATGTAATTCAACATGTATCAAAGAGTTGATTGTTCAGCATTGGCCTTGCTAACTAAGGGTTCTTAAATGTGATGTCATTTTCCATTTTATATCAAGAATATGCTCAGGTTTATCAGACTCAGCAAACAGAAGACAGCAACTGTGGTGAAACCAATCCAGTTGTTAATTCTATCCCCCTTCTGCTTAGACTAACACACCCCATTCATTACTGCAGAGTGGCTCTGCTTGTGTGCTTTTTGTTGCTGAGTCACAGAAGCCCCACACAGGGAAGCAAACAGCCAGCATTTATCCTGGTGGCACAAAAAAAAATCCACTTCACTTGATTTATATGTTCTTCTTCCCAGCAGTGCCTACTTAGACTACACATAGAAATCAGTTCTCCTCCCAGTCAGTTATATACAGAAGAGCTTGCAGGTAAAAAAAGACAAAGCTTTTAGTGACAATCTGTGTGGAGTAAACAAGCTGAATAAATGTTCTGCATGTTCAGCCAGTAGCTGCTTGTTCTTGTTAAAAACAACCCCTGGCCTGTTCCCCCTGTTTCCCATACAGTTTGAGCTTTAAGCCCAAAGCTACACCTGAAGATCACTATTCAAAGACAACTAACTTCTGATCTCACACTGAGCACAGAAGGGCACAAGACTGTAAGGACACCAGGAAGACATTTTCACTCTGGAATCACATACACATACTGTAACAGCATGAACCATGTGTAATAGCTGGCCTCTTGTCATCTTCCCAAACAGACTATACATTTTCCACCAAGCAGGAAGCCTTAAAAATGAGAATAATACCAAGTTTTAAAATGGCAATACTTTCCAGAGCACTTTTTGCAGTTTTTCCTTGCACACCATTCCCACTGATCTAAGGAAGAACTCTAGATCTTGTGGGATGAAGCCACCTCAGGTACCAAGGGTGACTTCTTACAAGACAGAAAAGTTGATTTTGAGAAGTGACCTAGAGAAAGTAAAATTTGGTAACAACTGGCCATTTTTAAAACACGACATTCCTGATGCAAGACTCAATGCTCCTATTTTGCTTCCTGGTCTTTCCTGCTTTTACATCACTCTAACTCAGTACCCAAATTATTTTTCTGATTAGTATATCCAGAATTCTAACTCTTTTGTGTTTTCTTACACACACAATTACCTGCCCACTAAGTATTTAGCATTTGCAGTTGACTCTACAAGCAAGAATTTTTGATCAGATACTAAAAGGCTCCATCAGGCAGCAAAGAAAAATATGGCACTGCCAAAACAAATGAAGAACCAGCAATTGCACAGTGTTGCTGCATGTGAATCAGTTTGCACTGCAAGTATTAAAAATGCTCAGCAGCAAATGCCACGGACAAGTGGAAGTCTTGTTTTTACTTGTTCTAAAACACAAGTATATTAGAATTTAGAAACAAGTATATTAGAATTTAGAAGCACTACATTTATGTATCATCTACACAAAGAAAGCACTAGAGTAGCTTAAAACGCTACATATGCTTTTAAGAACGCATTCTAAGTTTCTGTGGCTCGTCACTACCCCATTTTAATCATTTAACTGTTAACATCAGTAAGGTAGAAAAAACATGTAATCTTTGATGAAATTAAATTGTCATGTAGAGAGTGATTCCTCTTTGTTTTTAATCACAAGCTTGCTTAGCACAGCAGATAATGAGCAAGTTCCATCGTTTTGCATCTTTCTGATCCTAGTTTTATAGCATGATATGTGCACTGCTAGAACCCAAACAAGTAAGAGCTATGGAGAGGTTCTAATGGACCTTCTGGAGAAAAAAGGTGGGGAAACAAAACCAAGACTTTAAAGGCCAGAAGGTAGGTAAATTTTGGATCCAGGTTTTTTAGAGAGGTATTTAGTAAAGGCCTAATGCTGGTTTTATTACAAGAAAACAGAAGTGCTTAATGACTGACTAGTAAATACAATGTAACGGAAGGGAATCAGGTGGGGCAGGAAAGGAGAACTCACTCCACAGTGGCAGCAGCAGTTTTGGTGCATCCATTGCCGGCAATGGACATAAACACCAGTCAAAAATCCAAATCTCAAAGCAAAAGGATGAAGAGATGTGACCTTTTTGGATTTCAATGTTTGGCAGATCTGTTTGAGCTGTCTGTGTCCTATAACATGTATAAATGCTACAGCCTGCATCTTAATCAGAGTAAAGAGAATACTGAATGCTCTTGATGTGCCCCATGTTGATTTGGTGGGGTTTTTATTCTTCCATTGCCTTTTTTTTTTCCCTTGAATAAAAGCACGTATCACTTCATGCCTGCTCAAAAGCTGATGTCTTGGAGTCAAGCGTTTCTCTCAAACTCTGCCTTCTTGAAATCAGTTGATCACATGACAGTTATTAAAATGTATTTTAAGAAAATTCTAATGGCCAAAGGCCAACAACTACATTCAAAACCTGCTAATACATCCAGGCAGATAAGTAAAACCAAAACAAAAACACACACAAACCCCAAATAGGAAACCTCCAAAAGGAAAACTGTTCCATTTGTTTACTTCAATTTGAAGTAGATATTAAGGGCATGAATGGACCAGTCATGGTTTAATTGAAAATCCCTCCATCCTCTGATGCACTGTCATTCTGTGGTCAATGCCGTTTGTACAAACACATTTTGTTCTGAATACTCCAACGGGTGGTGAAACTCACGTGGCCGGGCAGCAACCGCAGTTTTCTTTTGTCTGTAGAAGTCTGCAGTGCTTACAGACTAACTTGACGTCAATGCGTCCTCCCACTAGACACTGTGCATTGAAGGCCATCTGATGAACTGTGCATGAGATCGCTTCAGAAATTCATGGCTAGAGTGTTTCGACTGTCAAAAACTTCATTACAGTACACTTCACTGTACAAACACTTTAAAGGATGTTTATTAGGAAAGTCTGCAAGTCATAATGGATAGCAGAGTTCTTGTTTATGGTACCTTCTTGGCCTCTAATAATTCTGTTTGCCTCCAGTATTAAAATCAAACTGCTTCCATGAAGGTGATTACTAAAATGAGCTATGGTATGTTAACCTACAACTCACAAAATGCGACAGTACAGACATTAATTTTGCTTTTAACTGTCTGTTAAGTTGTAATCTAAGTTGTGAACATTTAAATATAATATATATCTCATATGAAAAAGCTAAAGCACAAGTGCTTCTGCACCACCCCCCTCCCATCTCCCACCCCTTGAGCCAAACCCACCCCAGTTCCGGTTTGGGCCCTGACTGATTTGGAATGCTTTCTTAGGCCACCCATTTCCACAAATTTGTATGCACTCAGGAAATATAAAGTCAAAAATATACAAATCTCTTGTTGTTATAAGGTTTTTGTGAGTGAAATTACCCAGGACCATGGACTTGGAAGGAGAAGGGGGGGTAAGAGAGGGAATTTACAGCAATTCAAAGTTCAAAACTGGTCACTTCACAGAAAGACTGCAGGACTGGTGAAATTCTTGCTTCTAGAAAGTGATACTGTAGTGGAGAATTTTCTAGGAAAAATAAAACAGCTTTTAATAACTGGCCCGCTGGTATGAGCTACCGTGGAATAAATTAGCACAAAAATGGAAGTCTTATAACTGTTCACTGTTACAGACGTAATCAACAAGATCAGTCACTCTCAAAAGTTCATCTTCATCTTCCTCTGGCCCTACTGCTTCCTGCCCACTCCCTGTCCCATTGGGCGCCAGGCTGGCACTGGCTGTGCTGTCCTTGGGAGCCTGGGCCTTCTCGCTTGGCTTGCCAATCAAGTTCTCAATGGTTTTCCCCGGGCTCTGTCCATTGGTGGAAGGCAAGTCCACCAGGCTGTAGTCCAAAGGGCTCTCTACTTTCCCTACATTATCAAAGTCATCTTCATCATCGCTCTCTATCCGGTAGCAGTGCTTCTTGGGGTTGTCTTGGGGGGCTTGTGCTGCTGGCAGCTTATCTGCAGGAGTGGGGGTTTCTGCATCGTCATTCGCGTTTTCACAGGTATCTTCCTCGTCAGTCTCGATTCGATTCAGGCGTTTGCGGACAGGCTTCCCTTCCTCCTCCTCCTCCTCTCCTTCCTCCTCGGAATAGTCATCTGTACTTCGCCGACGTTTTCGAATCAATCGCTTTGACTCCTTTGTGGATTCATCGTCTTCAGAGTTCTTAGATGTGTAGCTCTCTGGAAGAAGCAGCAGACTTAGAGCCATTAGCAAATCTCAGTGTAACATTTACACTTTATTTTTCACCTTTCACACTCATTAACAAGACAGCTCTCTCTCTCTCTCTCATCACACACATTTCTGTCTTCTTCCCTAGGTTCCCAAACCAAGACAAAATGCTTGCACTCTTTTTACTTTTTAAATAAACTTCTAATGTAGCAAGTATCAACAACTTAGCTGTTTTCAAGCTGAGGAGTACCAGAGGCTTTGGAAGTAGGTGCATGCTCCCCTGAAACTGGTAACTCCATGCTGGGAATAATGCAGATCTGCCTTCCTCATCTCACAGCATGCGCTTTATTTGCATCCTGACAGAAACCAAGAACCCAAATAATGGCTGCTCTATCATAAAATTCATATATCTACACACACAAGCTGTACTATACCCCTGCCACCCCCAAATTATATACAACTTCTAAAGTAAAGGAACGCTGCGTGTCACCTAAAGTTTGCTGCTTTTTAATGGGAAGCTTGTTTTTTTGGCAAAATTGAATATTGCCTACACATTGACAGCCTCTACACTGATCTCTGATGGTTGTGATGAGAAGAGATGGAAACTGAAAAATCAAATGGCAAACATAATTTGTTGTGTCTTTGTGATTTCCATTAGAAATTGTGAATTTTAATTTTAAAGGGTATTATTTAATGTAGGTTCAAGTTAATAGAGACTGTCAGTGTTCCTCTGTTTTCAAAGTAATTACAATTCTGGTAATGCTCTTACGTGCTTTATGATACACTGTGGGAACTGCAGGAGAGTGCTGGCAAAGTGCTAAATGATGCTGATTTTAATGCATGGAAAGCCAGTACCAAAAATACCTGAGCAAATGGGATTTCAAGAAGAAAAGACAGTGTCAATCAAGGAATGTTAAAAGCCACTAGTGCTGGGGAAAATAAAAGCCACCAGAGAGCGGATTCCTGAGAACAGGCTGTATTGAAGATCACCTTTTTGAGATACTACATACTTGCATCACATACTCGTTTCTCTTCACCTAGAGGATACTCTACCACTCTGTAATCTCAGGACAGCTCTTCCAAAACTGAGGCACTTGGGCTGTCAAGGATGGCTCATTTTCTGAGGAAGCCTGGTATCCACTGCAACCTGCACCGCTCAGCATTCGGAAAGCTGGACCTAAGGTCTCATAAGCTGGGCACCCACAAACTATAACAGCCAAAGCCAGTGGTTGCTTTTGTAAAAGCTAATTACTTATACAGCACAAAGCACATCAATCACTCACAGTGTGACTGACATTACTGAGAGAGGCTTCATCTACACTTTATACAACTCCTTAAACAGGAGATGAAATGAGTCTGAACCACCAGCACAAACAGTCAAAGGCACCAGAGGCAGTGCCCTTCTTCTTACATAAGAGGATCTTTAGAAGCTCGTGGGATGCAGTTTTGTGACCTCTTAAGAGAAATGTGGTGACACAGTTGCATTAGTGCCAATTTTGGAATCCCAACACTCTGTGCCATGCACAGTACATTCAAACCTGGAAGTCAGGATTAGGGGAAACGATGAATTTGAGATGTGACTCAGTGCATCATGAAGTACCAGTGGGCTGTTTCAGAAGGAAAGAGTCTCTGAGAAACATCAAGGAACTCTAGAAAGACAATTCTCTGAAATCTCAGAATTATACAGCTTTCCCCTCGTGCTAATGCTGACATACACCAGCTCCTGGAAATGCCGGACTGTTTATTTTACCTTCACTATCTGAAGTGGAGAGCCTGCGTTTATGAACTCTTCTCAACTCCTTCCCATATCGGACACTTTTCTGTGAGCCATCACTTTCTGAATCTTCCTTATAATTAACTTGTCTCTTCTGATTCCGTCTTGATCTTCTCCTCCTGGTTTCCAGGTAATCATCATCGCTGTAATCTGTGTAATCACCACTCTCTGTACGGAACAAAACAGTGACATGCATTATTCCATCAAAGCAAAACTGCCTCACAAAAAAAAATTTAGTTAAGTTTCCTAATTCAGATATTTTTCCTTACAGTGTTTTTGTTGCCCCATCTCTACTGGTGTCAAAGATGTCTCTAGAATTCCCGACAGTGGTAACAACCTTAATGAATTGGAGTTGATGGCGCACATTACCAGTGCCTCAGGAGAGTCTGTTCTGCTTTTAAAATTTAAATAAATTGTACTCTACTAGAAGACTTTAAGAACAGGTAGATGAAAAACGACTGACAAGATCAAACTCCAAGACCTGAGCTATATCAGTTAATAACAAAAATTAGTTTCCCTCAATCATGGATTTGCTTAAAACAGAAACCATAAAGAAGAAACTTACCAGTAATCACAGTTCTTCCTGCACCAGTGTCTACTGCAGCTAGTGTCTTCAAAAATTAAATATATTTACATCAGTTGAAAATAGCCTCAAATCAACTTCAGCTGCTTTTCACTGAGCTATGCCAGAACAATTATCCCAAGATACATTTCTATAAAAGTCACACACTGTTCCTAAATTAGTTATTGACATGAGTCACAGATCAAAGTGCCATCCTCTTTACTTCCTAAAACATTAGACAAAGAAACGGAGCAAGTCAGCAAGAACAACCAGCTCCAGAAAGAAATTCCATTTCTGGAGACTGAAAACAAAGCCACTTGCAGGGCACCTGATCTCCTTAGCTCAAAATAGGCTTAAAGCAGGATCCTGATAGACAATAATTAAAGGTGAGAGAGAAACAGAAACACACAGTTAAGATTATACTTTTAGATATGGAATGATACTGAAATCAGTTGATTTTATCACAGATGTGTGTCCACCAGGAAACAAACACTTGCTCCTGGGCATTACAGAACAGATAAGCAACCTCTTTAGACTTCTGCCAGTATCTTCATTGATAAGAGCTTATGATCAGTGCAATGATGCATTGCAAATAGGGAGACAACAATCACTCTAACCACTCATACAGCTGCCTTCATCTATCCATGCATGAACCCTCCTTTTGGAAATCAGTACTCCAAAGCAACTTACTTCAACATGTTCATCTATATTACACACAGACAGACAAAACACTGGAAAGATAACATACACTGCAGCAAGTTAACACTCCAGTGTAGTTAGAACCTTAAATTCACGATAAGAGTGAGAAAACATGAGTGCTCATGTATATGGCACTTTCTAGTCTGTTTCTCAAATGAGACAGAAACAAGGAGGACAGTCTTCAGAGAAAGATGCTGATCATGAAAAGGTTTAAGTATTGCAGGTACTATTCTCACACTTCATGCCAACAGAAAATGAAATAGTTGAAGGACAAGTAGAATAAAGTGTATTATTAGGTTCTCCTGTGATGCAAGAGTCTTCATTTACTAAAGATTTTAAGGGTAATTTTAGGAGAGAGATTTTCCAGGTGTTATTCTTGAAAGCCTCCCAGAAAACACAGAATGCCCATACAACTGAAGTTTTCTTCCATAAAAGTGACAGAAAGTGTTTCTTTCAGAATCATTTTCATAGATGTGTTCAGAAGGTCTTCTAGTAGCTATAAAGAAGCACACTTTTGTCTCTGTCCTCTTTCCTGTAATCATGTGCCAAACAGGAGAGGTGCAGAGGCAGCTGCAACTATCCACAAAGATGGCCTCTAGAGTCATAGCACAAGCATTTATTTAAATACATAACTACCTAGAAATGCCAAGAACCTAGCATTTAATACCAGTTTCCTGAAAAATACCAACAGCAGAACAAGTAGCAAACTGTTTTACAGCAAAGATGGTATCTGACTTGGCCAAAGCAAGCAAAAATTTAGTGTCAGTTGTGACAGGAAATCAGACCCCCAATCTTCCTCTCTCCGAACAGAGAATTTAAAATATCTAAGATTGCTTACACTCACCAGACTCTCTGCTTGAATTGTCCTCAGAATCTTCGTCTTCATCATCTTCAGAGTATTTTTTCTTGACTGTTTTCCTTCGTAACCGCCTGCTTTGCCTCATTGGCCTAGAGAGGTGTCGCCTGGAGATGCGGGCGCAGAACTCGGAATCACTGTCCTCGTTTGATGGTGGGTCATCTTCACTTTCATCCAGATTTTCCTCTGATATAACAAACTCATCCTGAGATCTGTTCAAAGGAAAGCCCCAGACAACAGAGATGGGTATCAAAACCAAAGGATTGAAACAGTACTAATATTTTACAAGCAAGTGATAAGTGTCATTCTATACAAAACAGAAAAAAGCACAAATCTTATAATGAGGGGCAAAGACCCAGAGAGAGCAAGCTGCCATTAGTGTCATAAGGTTTCAGCTGTGCATTTGGGATATGGCTCTACAGTGCATGACATTACACAGCAGACCAGAACAGGTGGATATAAACACTCTGTCAAACCAACACAGCAGGAGGCATTAACAGAGGACAGAATCTGGAGCATTCATATAGTTCACTGCCATGTAATGACTGCATAGCAGTACCTGTGGAGAGGAAAAAACAACAACCATGTTCTAACAAAGCTGACCTCTCCTTCACAAACCCAGAACTGTCCCACACAATTTCTGAGAATTAGAATACTGTGTCTTAACACAAAACTGTGGCTCTAATGCAAAACATGCACCTCACAACCTCATAAACTTGTAACATTCCCACAATTTCCACGGAGCCAAGGCTTTTTTAAAAACCATTGAGCACTGAAGGTACAAAGTCACTTGCATTTGGCTGCCAGCCAAATCTAAATTCCAGTGTAAAATTCAGAAGGCCCTAAGCAGAGGATGGAGCTGAAAATGCATGAACGCACTTTAACAGATCAATGCACTATTAATTATATGACACTTCCACAAGCTACACTCATTGATTGGAAATTTCCAGCACACACAGCTCAATTATTCAGGGTGCCACTGAAATGTCCTCAGCATGGTCACAGGTGAAAAACAAAGCTCAACATTTGCATCTATCTTGTATAGATTTTCCATATACTTAGTAAATTGACTCAGTGATTGGTGTAAAACTTTAAATGTTGCTGGTAAAGAGCCTACAGCCTCATGTTTGCTTTATGAGGTTGCTTCATTGAGGCATAAAGTTAATCTAAAATTACCAATTTTTTTAACATCAGTAATTGCCCAGACTGAATGATGAGAAATTCTGTGGAAAGTGAGCTTCAGTCAGCCAGAGCAATACTCATTTGGAGTTCAAAGCTTCACATGACATGTATTTGCTTTCTACAGTATAAGCCACTTCTTTCGCTGTTTTCAAACTCTACCTCCTACAGAGCAGCAATCAAGAACTAATTTCAGAATCTGCCTGTCAAGTTCTGTATGCTCTTAAATAATGAAAATTCTCCTCCTCCAATTTCTAAATGACAATCAGGCCAAAAAAAAAAATCCCACAAAATAGGAATTTCAACTCTTTTTTTTTTTTTTTAAGGAAACAAGCAGCCTCATTTTAGCTACATTTTTGTAAATGATTTCTGCTGGACAGTCACATCAGCCAGAGAACTAAGCCCCCCCCTGGCTCCTTGACTAACAGAACCCTGTAGTGAGGCCTCAAGCACCCCAGTAACATTTCCAGAATGTGTTATGCTTAAAATACAGATTGGATGACGTCAGCACGTGGATCCAGAGTGCATTTTTTCCAGTACAATGATGTTCCTCTAGATCAAGAGGACCCCAGGGTAGAGGGTTTGGAACTGGGTGATCTTTCAATTCCCTTTCAACCCAAACCATTCTATCATTCTGTGACTTTTACTGGCATTGTGTAGTGCCATCCCAGCACTCGGAACATGCTCCTAATGATCATTTCAGGGGCACTGCAGAGTCACAGAAGCCTGAAGAGGTCAATGATTTGTGGTGGAAGTTAAATTGCAGACCTACCCATCACTGATCTTGAATTCATCCTCACTCTCTTCTTCATCCATGTTACTGTCACTGTCCAAGTCATTTAGTCGCCGTCGTTTCTTGCGTCGTGCTGCAGCAGCCCTTTGTGGTCGCTTGTTTTCCTTCCTTTCTTCCTCTAGGATTGTGGAAATGTCTTTTCCACGGTGACCTGTGATATTTGACATGTCTTTGCCTCTGCCAATGCCTGAATTCAGTGACAGAAAGGGGAACCAATAGCAAGTTTATTTTCTTGCTTAACTTTCCACAGATCTTACATGTGCCTAACTTCAGTTTATTTTCTGTAAAGCAGAATATTTTTTTGTCAAGCAAGACTGTCCAGAGTCTTGTTTCTGACATACACAGTCCAGCTGTGGTCGCTTGGAAATATTGTGGTCCATGCAGAGGTCATGATTAAGTGTCAGTATTCTGATGCTCAACTCCAACCCACATTATTACCCTGCCAGTGCCTTTCGAGAGGGCAATTATCAAAAAGATACTTTTTTTGTAATGCTGAATACCCTTCTTGGGAGATTAAGTGTTTGAATTGCTGTTTGGCCAGAAAGTAGAGTTTTTGAAAAGTTGCTTCAGTGTTGAGACTTGGTTATGTTTATTGCAATGGACCTTGTGTTACACACCCACAGACACACGATTTTCAGATTGCCTGCCTACATCCATGAGCTTCTGATTCTGGTGAGTGTATGGAAATGCTACAGGCCAAACAACTGATGGGCAATATTTCATGGCTGTTTTCTCCAGGCAAGTTAAGGTGATGCAGAAGCACAAATCCACCTCCATCCCTCAGACAATGTGGAAGATCTCTTTTGCCTTAACAGGCAACAAAGAACAGAATTTCACTTTACTCACATTTATAGAGATGGATGAATATTAAGACAATTTGGTACACAAAGTCTTCAGGGGGTTCAACTGCACAGCAATTTGTTAGCCCTCTTTTTACAGGGGACAAATGTCAAGAGCACTTCTAACACTCCAATCTCAAACCAAAAATTAGTCATTGTGTGTACATAAACCTGTACAGGCTGAATTTAACTATCAACTTTCACTAATTTTCTGACACCATTTGGCAGCTTGGGACGGTCATTCCTAAGGGAAATTTACTTCATGTCCAGAAATACAGCAGTAAAATCACCCTGGCAAACTCCAAAGTTTAAAGGAAGAGGATTATATTTGTTGCTTCTCATATCAAAATAAATTTGGTCTCCATCTTATTATCACCATTGCAATGGAAAACAAGTAACATCAGAAACATACCTCCTCCATCAGCCTCCTTGATATCATCTTCGATTGCCTCATCAATTGCCTCATCAAATTCATCAAACCTAAAAATAACAGCTTTCATTTACTGCTTTGAAGTGAACCTTAATTAAATTGTTATGGAAACATACCTCAAAATCTGAAGAAATTACACTGCACAGATAGTGGGCTGGATACATAATAAATTAACTAAAATAACGGGCCAGATGTTTAAAAAATGGCCATTTTACTATCAAAGTTGTGTTTCTTATTTCTATTTGCTTGCAGATTATTTACCACTGCCTCTCTTACTATTGAGTTATATGAACAGAAATTTTACATTTTACACAATATGCCTCTGAATTTAACAATATGTAATCTGAAACTTGTTTAAAATAGTTTCAGTGGCATTTTCACACAAAGTATTCATAATTTTTTCCAAAACTTTTATTAGATGACATTAGCTCTACCAACTTTCAAAACAGCCTGAGAATCATCTACTCAATGTAAAATTCTTTATTCTGTCTACATTTTCCTTCAGAACTGATTTCACATAGCTGCTTTCTACTCTTAAAGCTCATGATACTTTATGGATCTGCAACATTCTAAGCTGAACAGATAAAACACAAAGTACAAAGTTCCTTGTAAATCTACATAAGTTGTAATGCAATGTTACTGAATAGGATAACTGAATAGGACAAACAAAAGCAAAGTATTTGAGTGTGTTTGTCCTGCAACAGCTTTTATAAAACTGCATAAACCTCTGCACCCTGAGTAACTCATTTAAATAGAACAGCAAACTGAAGAGATCCAATCCTTTTAACACAGATGACCTCAGTTTGTTTCTTCAGTTAGGAATTCCAATTCCATAAAAAAGGATTGTTACCTGTTCCAACAAATAGATGCCTTGAGCTCCAACATGCAAAGGTACAAATTTTATTAACTATATATAGAAAATATATTTTATTTAGATGCAAATTTTTCTTCTCTTTTTTTAAAAAGTTAATTTTTTGCATTTTTTTCAGATATAGACAACTAACAATTGGACAATACATTCATTAAAGATTCCATTTCTCAGTCATGAAAGAGAGATTACAGTTATATTTACCTTGGCCCTCCACAGGAACCTCCAGCAGTACAAGAAAATAAATCTAATAGTTTACTCTGTATTCCAGTAGTAAGCATAAAACACTTTCTCCTTTAAAAATAAGGTGAAAGACTTCTGATATCTTTATATGCTTTAAGAACAACTGCATGCCATGCTCAAGGCAGCTTTACCCAGCAAGGAAATAACTCAGAAGCTATTGCATCAGTAAGATTAGTTCCACATTACTCAAATACTGTTTTCCCTCCACGCAGCTAAAAAATAACCCTCTTTAAAATGTGAGAAATCACTTAATGCTTTCAAACCACTGCTAACAAATAATCTGAGCTCAGCCACGAGCTGACAGCTGCTTGTCCATTACGTGTAATGGAACATAATTTCTTCTGCTGCTGCTTTATTCATGATACAGGTTTTTGCTAACTTGCTCACGAGAGGACTCAACAGATGACTCAGGTGATACAAAGGGATTACAGATCTTTTAGAGAACCGGGATGCTCTACAATACAGAGCTGTTTTGAAGTGGAGTAAGACTTTTAGCATTTCTTTTCCCCTGCTGTCACAACTCTCAGTGACATCAGTAGAATTTCACAGCAGACATATAAATCTGACAAGCTGATATGTGTAATATTTTCACCAGCTCAAACTTATGTGCATGATGTAGTCTGTAAGAAAGATTATCAATTTTGGTCAGGAAACTGATTTTTGTGCAACATTACTTTCAATAAAAATGTACTGTCTTTGCACAACATGGGTCCTGCCAAAGTTCTGCCACACACCCTACAGGCAAGGGGTTTTTTTCCCATAGTCAGATGCTGCCTGACCTGTCATTAATATGTACTCTTGCCTGCAGCATAACACTCCTTACAGGAATACCTAATTTCCCAAAGCAGCAATGGCATTTTAATTAGTGTGACTTCTGCCGTTCATTCAAAAAGTCATCAAAGTCCAACAGTTAAGTAAGGTCAGACTGAGTGTTCTGACCAGGCTGGAAAACCCAGCCTATACAAACACCATCTCTCCTCAGGAGCAAAACCAGGCTGACTTTAAACTCAATGATTGAATGGTTTGGTGTTCTAACACTGGAGTGTTCTGATTTTTGATTATAAAGGTCTACATAGAGCAACTACTGGAAAGGTAGAGGATATTTTTAACATTCCTAAGGCATCTGAGACAAACCCCCACAATCTCTCAGGCAACCACATTCTTTTCTAATCCCAAAGGCATTCTACTTGCCTAGTGGACTGAAGATGATACAGTGTCACAAGGTATTATTTAGAAAGTGTCTTATAGAAACAACATTGAGAACAACAGTTATTAGTAAGATCACGCTGAATTTTGGAAACCTTAGTGACCTATTCTACTTTGAGAATGCACAGAGTCTAAATATCTTGGCACTTTCATTTACTAATTGCACATTTGTCACAATTTCTCTAAATAGTTACAGATTTCTCTAAAGAGCTACATTTTTAGATGTAGTGTGTGATAATTACATTTTAAGTTTCATGCCCCTTTCATGTAAGGAAGGTCTAAAGTGGAGAGGGGGAAGAGAGCAAAGAATTGAAGGCCTTTAGACACAAGCAGAAGTTTCCCTCGCAAAAAGGAGAGGTGTGATTCACCTGCTTTAACTCACTTCAGAAACTGCAGTAGTATCAAAACCTTCTCCAATATTCTTGAAAAAAACACCATATACATGTTCATTTTCTTAATATATCACCCCTTTACTGTACCACATCATGCTCTCACAACCACCAAGCATAACTAGTATTCAGAGGAAAGAACAAAGACACTTTAGTTGGGCTTCTCTTTTAAATGTAGAAGTTCACATGAGAATTGGTGGGATGATTCAGAAAGAAAACAACAGTATAACTTTTGTTGTACAAGCTATTTAAACAAGCTGCTGACCTGTAGCTTATGCACTTTCGGGTTC
Organism: Lanius collurio; assembly: GCA_020086605.1. Lineage (NCBI taxonomy): Eukaryota > Metazoa > Chordata > Aves > Passeriformes > Laniidae > Lanius > Lanius collurio. Next base: position 28,149,991 of record JACBWW010000006.1, on the reverse strand, counting down.
TGGTAGATCTCCTTTCGAGTTTCGATTTGGGCTTTTTGGAATCTTTCTTCTTTTCTTCCTGGCCTTCAGGTATTTCTGGCTCCTGTTCAGATAAGACAGAAGTGTCAAAAAGCTTTATCTTCTCCCTCCCTTCACAGTCATTATGACTGAACTCAAGTGATACACATTATTCATTCTGTCTAGAAAGCTCATGTGCCCAACACAGCACATTTTAACTTGTAATATAGTGACTTATTACAGCAGTTCAGATGAATTTGCACATTTTTCCCTTATTGGATACATAACTTTCCAAACACAGAGTTTAAGGGTTCAGGCTATTGGATCATTGTGTTTATGCTGCAATGCTGACATCATGCCTTGGATGATACTCCCAGGACTAGTAAATGAACAAACTGTGGCCACCACCTCTACATACTGAGCACAGGGATAGCTTTACACAGTGCAGTTTCAATAACGTTTCATGCAGGTTAGTTTTATTATATTGTTTGCGAGTTACTCATTTAAAAGGAAAATAATCTGCCCCCAGGCTGCATTTTCCAAATATTTGCTCTTGGCCATAGACTCTTTGCAAGTTTGTAAAATCTGTTATCGTTTTTCTGTTATTCAGAGACAGGGAGAAAAAGCTGGCCTTGTTACAGCCAGGCACAGTGGAAAGTCTATGTTTAAAGCGAACAAAAGTTCCAATTTTAAGTTGCAAAGAACATATTATGTAATTCCAGATGAAAGCATTTGCCTAAGACTTCAAGAGATTTGCTTTAAAATATATTTAAGTGAGAAGAGGCTGTTCTTAATTCAAAGCATTTTTCCTCTTTTCTCAAGAGAAACCATAAAAAAGCACCTATTAATCAAACACTAAATGTTGACAGTTTTTTATCATATGACCATAACATCCCCTCGTTGAAGGCAAATGCTATGCTGCTAAGAACTACTACATATTACCCTCTGAATCATAAACCAGAAACGTTTGTTTCCATCAGTTCCAAAGGAAAGCCTTGACAATTAGCTCAGACCCAGATAACTGCACAGCAAACACCAGGAGCTGAGTAACTGAATCCCACCTTTATAAACTACTGAATATTGGAGCACACAACACAAAACCCAAATGTAATGGGCAGGGAGGTGATTCTGCAACCTCTCACTGGGAGAGGACTGTGTGCCATCAGGTGGGTCTAGTAAACACCACAAAGCTCCCTTGGTTTCTCTGATATATTCAGTCTAAAATGAAGGGTCTAGAATTATTTCTGATCTGCAAATAGATTGATTTTTCTTTCCAAGATGCTACTAGCACCTCAGACAGAGCATTGAGGAACTTCCTCCCTGAGAAGTTTGGAAAATAAAACAATAATACCACATAGAAACAATATCTTACCTGAGGTGGAATTATGTTCTCAATACTGATGCCCACATACACCAATCGCTCTTTTCTTGAGGAGAGAAAGAAAATGAAAATAAGCTTACAGAAAGTCTGCAGATATCTAAAATAATGCTGTAATTAGCAAGCACCATTTGAAGCTCTTACTATCATTAGGCAGAAACATTCCAAGAGGATGTTCCAAGTGAAAATAGTTACTGAAGTTAGAATTATATGCTAATTCTCATGTGATTACATTTTCCTGCATGTATAATGTAAGAGATATCCAAAGAGTTCTGACACTCAACAGTACTTGAAGACTGTGGGCACCACAGAAATTATTGAATTTGGGGTGTAAAAAGCAAGTAAAAACTGACTGAAAAATATTAATGCTGTGATGAAGATTATGCTGTCAGAATCATAATTACCACCAATCGTGAAGGCGATGAAAGATAAAATGGTAATTCAAAATCACACTGAACTGGAAAAAAAATGTAAAGATAGGATGCAATCCAAAATGGCTAAATTCCAGATCTTAGACCCAACAGGAACAACCAACTCTAGACACACCAAGGGACAAATAACTGCCTACAGAGCAATTTGCCAGAGAAGAACAACCTGAGCAAAGATCAGCAGAGTCAAACTGCTGCACAAAGAACTATGATGACAGATGGATGTGCAAATACAAAAACAGCTGACAGGACACCTGCCATGGCAGTCAGCCCTGTTCACACCTGGCTGGAGTATTAAAGCCATCTTGGCACCACAGATTCTCCAAGAAAGATGTGATCCAGCTGAAGAGTTCAGAGCTAGCCAGTGGGAGTTACTGGAGGGCAGCAGACATGCCCTGTAGAGAAGGACTGAAAATATAGGATAGATTGGTGTAGAGAACACTTGACCAAAGACAGGAGAGAGAGAGAAGTACTCGAATACAGCAAAGACTCTTGTAAGGAGAAGGAGGCTGTCCTCCTTGTGCACAGTGTGTTGCAGGATTAAATCTACGCAAGCAAAATTTAGTTTAGACTTAGCTTCCCTCAACACAGACATCTTGCATCATATGAATTGCCTCGGGAACAACTCTGGCTCCTGAAGGACACAAGTCTCCTCTAAGTCCTGTTGTATCTGTTAGTCTCAACTAGAGATGGATTTCCTAACACTTCAGAAACAGGGTGCTGATCTCTACGGTGCTGTACCGAGCTTTCAAAAAAGCAGTGTCTCAGGAAGAATAGTCAAGTACTTAGGCAGACCAGGGTAGGCAAACAAATTCCCATCACCAAAAATCCCTACTAGCCTTTTTCTAAGAAAAAAAGGGGTAATTGAAACAAATTAAAGGCACAATGAAAGTTGGTGGCATTTACTGGTGTCTAGAAGGACTCGGGATTTTTGAACTGAAGTGTCTCCATCAATCAGAATCAGTTTACTGAAGTTACAGGGAGTGCTTGTATGAGCATGTCACACTACACTTGAGTTGCAACGGGATGCATTATGCACATAACTGCACAAGTGCCCAAGACATATAATTTTAGATATGTTCACTTCATTGTGTTATGTTTTGCAAATAGAAGCATCTGTGTGTAAACATTTGTTTCCAATACAATCTATTAAGTTCTAAAGAATTTTAAGTAAATTTTGAAAGTTGTCTGAGTAGCCTTTTGCACTATTACATTCTAGCATAATATTCTTTTCTTAAAAAAATGAACAAGCACAGTTCCTAAAGTAATACTTACAAAGAGTAAAAATGGATTTTAGGTTGTTTTACAGCTAAAAAGACCCTGGACTGTGACAACTTGGTGTAATTATGAAATGACTGTCTGTCTATAAAAGGAACTGGTTTTGTATCCTAATGTAAATGATCCTAAGTGATATATGAAAAGAAATCCTCATCTACCTGGGCATCATGAGATTGGTTGGGTGAGGAGGAAGAAGGCTGTGCAAAGTCACTATGCTCTTGAAAATGAATTAAAATAACATTTTAAGGTAAGGAATACAATTGCTGAAATGAGAAAGGAACTAGAAGAGCAAACATTTTAGTATTCAGCAAGCATCTTTGATGGTTTACTCAACTTCTCATTTCTTGTAATGCAAAACATCAAGAGACAGGAGAAAAGTTCAACTGTTTTTAAACATGATAAGCAAGGTTTTCCAGTTCTGCTGTTCTTCTCCCTGGCTTGAGTATACACTGCTTAAGAAATCAGCAAATGGAACAAGGCAATCCTGCTGAGGGTAAAGGTCTCGAAATGAAATGCAAAATTATATCAAATGAATTCCTTATGTGGCAGACAGAAGCTCAAGACTTTAGCCAAGAGTTTAAATATTTGAACCAAGCCATCTTCAAGAGCAGCAGCAGATAAGCACTGACTGGTTATAAAGTCTTCCTAGGCAAATGCAACTATTTTATCTTCATTAAGCAGCTGCAAAAGTTGCTACAGGGAAGTAATGAAAGTGCTCATGAAAGCAAGTACTCCACCTAGTTTGGCCTGGGAGAATTAGACAAGTAGTTCCTAGAGAGATATTCCATCAAGAAGACTGAGAGTATCTAACATAGATTAACAGGGGTATCCTAAAAACTTTAATCCCTCCAGCTGGTGGTAGGACACGATTATAGCAGTTAGTCTGTACATGAGAAACCTGAAATTCAGCCAGGTTGTTGTGGTAGCACCTTGGATTCATGAACAGAAAAAAGGGGGGAAAAAAGTATGACTTCATCCATGTATTTGCAAGTCAACATGAAACCTGAAGGTTTCATTTAAAAAACCAGAGACATAACAGTTTGGGGATGTGCAAGCACACGGCTGAGCAGCTGAATCAGCCACAGTCAGATTCCCGAGAGCTGGAAAAGAGCACAACAATATCACTACTTCAAAAAGCATGATAGTAACACTGGCTCAAAGAACCTAATAGGTAGACAGATCCATGACAGAGTTGGATTTCTTCTCTTTGCAAAAAAACCAGCAACCAACCATATCCTGAGTTTTTGGAAACACTACATTCAAGTATGTCTGTGCCCCAAACATCCAACCTGCTTTAACTTATATGCTGAACTGTAATAAGGACTATAATTTTCTCTGGCATTATGATTCTTCAGTCATTTTACCTCATAATTTGCTACAATACACTATTAAGTTGGAAGATTTCAATATTCAACTATTGTATTTTGAAGTCTATTGTAACTCAAGCTTATTTCTAAGAAAAAACATTAAAACTAACTAAATAAAAACCTCGATTTTATGACATACAATATAATGCATTAGGTTCATTTGGTATGAGGATCAAATTGCAAAACAGTTATTAAACATCTGTTTCAGATACTGAAAACTGCTATGGTATCAACTGTATCCTCTCCTGTTGCTCTCAGAAGATCCTGTTTTTATGCAACACGGGTGATTTCAAGAAAGCAAGACAGACTGGCAAAAGCTTTCATGCCATGTAATGTTTGCCAGCACAATAATTACCAAAGTAGGTCCAACAATACTGTTAAATAGTAATGAGCACTCCCACCACAAAGCAAAGCAGCAGAGTTCCTGTGTGTCCCATACTCCTGCACAGATGGAGGCTATGTATATGCTGAGCTCACTCATAAAAATAGCTGATAGTTTTACTCCCAAAGCTATAAATTCAGCAGAACTGGCATCGGGTAATTTCACCACAGTATGATCTAGATATACTCTGAGCAGAAGTAGTGACATCAGGAACAGTTGGTACTTGATCTGTCACTATCACTGCTGCTGTTGCAATAGCAATAACAAACAGATTTGAAGAACGCTGAAAGCAGACAGAATGTGCTCTGATCTTCCCAGCACTGACTCACTACATCTCAAGTAATATTACAGTCCCTGCCACAAATATAAGCCTGCACAATTGCTTTCTTTAAAAGGGTTTCACCTTCTGGTGAAATTTGCCTTTTAAGATAAAATTCATGCAAAGTTTTGTTTAATAATGCATACAGATGTTATTAAATTCTGCAAAACCAATATATGTCCTAAAAGGTATAAATTATGCAGACTGTGTTTCATGTCCCTCATTCTCAGGTCTGAAAACTGCCAGTAGAATGGTCAAACTATAAAGACTGCTGCTCCTAAATGCAGTAAATCTATTTACATTTAGCCTTTGGTAATGGCAGGGGTGGACAGCTGGTCAGAGCAGGGTGATAATAATGCCAAAGTTGTGGGTTCAATCCCTGCCTGGACCATTCACTGAAGAGCTGGACTCAATGATCACTGTGGGTCCCTTCCAACTCAGAATATTCTGTGATTCTGTGAAACTTCACTGACCCACTGCCCTACAGCAATTGCTGCATAATCTTGTACATTCGGCAGAGTTTAACGGACTCTAAAGCAACAATACTCAAATCCCACAATAATCTGGAGGACTTTTGTAGCAAAGTCAAGACTTAACCTTGCTTACAGCAGGAAGTCTACACATGAATGACTGACAGTATTACTGCAGTATTCTTAAACACAAGAAGCTGAACCAGTGCTGGAAACCCTTTAACTACCAGTATAAGAAAGACAAATTTGTGTTCAGGCACTTTAACCGAAGTTTAGTACAAATGTATTTGCTTATCTTTTCCAATTATTGGACTTTTCCTCCCTTCTCGCAAGCTGTCCCAGCAGTAAGCCAGCAACAATCGGTGGGAAGTCAAAATTGGTCTTACTAATTCCCAGTCTCATCACTGCTTTTCGCCCCAGCCCCATTATTTTAATGCTTGCATTATTACCACCCATGCACAGCACTGCTGTGAGTGCATCCAAACAACAGTACCTGCGTTCTGCACGCTCCTTCTTTTTTAAGACAACATCCAGATCTTGTAATTGTTCCTCTAATTTCTCACAGAGTAATTTCTAAATGAAGGAAACATAGTATTAGTCCATTTCATAGCCAGCTATTTTCACACTGAACTAACATTCAGACTCTTCATTCACCCTGTATTTGTCCGGAAGAAGCCTTGCTACAATGGAGACTCCTCTTCAATGAGCAAGGCTTTACAAAAAAACCTGCCTTTTTAAAACATGAGCTTCACCATCAAGTCAAGGCTGGATGAGGCCTTGAGCAACCTAGTCTAATGGAAGGTGTCCCTGCCCATGGCAAAGGAGGATGGAACTCAATGAGTTCAGTGGACACTACAGCAGAAAGCAGAGATACTTCAGGATCATTTTCCATAATTTTCCATCATCATTTACCAAATATTCAAGGAGCTCTATGTGCCTTATTCCATGTTAATGCTCTCATTATACTATTTCCAAGGATGATCTCCACCCTTTTACACATCTGTCATTTTTCATATTGAAGAGTACTTTAACAGCAACAGAACAAGGATATAAGTGTAAAGAAAATATTCTTACATATTCAAAATCATCACTACTTTAAAATACTGCTCAGAATACAATTAAAAATCAAACCCAAATAGACTCATCTCACATCATGCCCAATGTCACTAGCTTATCGTAGGGCAACAGCCCTTTTGGCACAGAATTTCTCTAAAACCAAGGAAGGTGTTTGGGATCAAGCAGATTATTCTGAAAATGTGTATAAATGGTTTCACATTAATTTAACAAGAACAGCATCACACACTTCCTGCTTATCCTCCCAAGTACCAACCCTGTTTCTAACCTTGAAAAAAAGGCTCATACTCGTCTACTACTTGAACAGAACAACCCTGGCTTTCCCAGCAGAGACAAACTATACCCAGAGATTCATCAGTACAGCAGCTTTCTCTAACCAGCTTCTGAGCAAACATCTCTGAAGAAGGAACAGCACTTCAGAAACAGCTGCTTGCTCTGACCATTAATCCATCCCTTGTTGCCTACTGCTTCTGCCTCCAGGATGATAACTTAAGTATTTCTTCTGGGAAAAATTAGGACATTATATCTTTAATACTATACTATTCTTGAGGTGATTTAATCAGAGATGGGAGATGCTCAGTGTGACTGGAGATTCCCATCTAAAAGTCAGCAACACACAGTCACTCATCACTAGCAGAAAAAAGAAAGAGAAACCACGTCACAAACTTGGTTTTACTAACAGACAGGAGGGAAGATCAGCAGTCCTACCATTCATCCCAGTCTATTTGTTAACAGACGAAAAAGATTATAGAAAGAACTTGTTAAAGTCCCAGCCAATCTCCAAGGAAAGCTGCAAAGGAGAAGAGTGAAGTCACATAGGAACCATACATGCTGGCAAGGCGGGCAGAACCACTCTCCATCAGGGATGATCATCAGTGGAGGGCGAAGGCAGGCTGTGTGGTAGCCGCTGTCACAAGAGTCACACAACAAAATCTGTGCAAACAAAACATGTCATGAATATCTTTTGGCATTCACAACATGTAACAAGCTCCAGAACTACTTCCCCAGCCAACGCAGAAGCGTTTGGACTGTGCCAAAGCAAAACAAAAATCCTGTGCCACTTATCCTGTAGCGCATTTCCAGGCCAGGGGTGGTTTTTATGGGGAAGTTTATTTATCAGTTTTCCATGCTAAACCCAGATTTCCTCTTAATGGATCCTCTCAGTACTTAGTGCTACTGGACTATGTAGACTATGCACCCTTAGTGTAGAATCTGGTAATGCTTTCCAGACCCTAGACTAAGTGGAAAACTGCATGTGACCAAGATATGGTATGACCTGTTTTTCCCTTTGCACTTTTACACAGGAAACCTGGCCTATTTCCTTAGGCAGGATAATTTTATGACCTGGGCAGAAGGGACAAAGTCTTGCAGGCTTGCAGGGCATCCTGAACTAGGCAACTACTAAAAGTTCATACTTAGTTGGGTAAAATTTGAGATATCCCTTTCCATAAAACTTGAGGAACAAAGCTGGCATAAGCTGGGTGTATATCTACTGAAATGTTTATCTCTAACATCCTAAAGGTCAAACTTTCTCTCAGCTATGCCAGGATATCTGTCAAACAGCCGAAAGCGGGCTTCTTTTGTGGATTCATATCAGGACTGCACATGGTGATTTCCCAGATAAACAGAGGAATTCATGACAGTATCTACCACAAATAAATGAGAACCATGAGAAATAGCAAAATCTAGTTGTGCTCTGTCTGGGATTTTTCTTGTTGTACTCAGTCCTCAGGGTGAGATGCAGCTATAGCCAATGAAGATGACTATGCAGCTGTGGCTATGTCATAAGATATTGGAAAGTAGATATCACACTGCTGGGGTTCTTTTTAATGTTGTCTCCTCTATATTCATTGCAGCTGCAGGCACTATCTCAAAGCCTCACACAGATCGATTCTCAATGCGCTAAGGTGCATTATACCTCATAAAACATGGTATTTTTGTTTTTGCAAACAGGAAAAATAACTTCCCTCCTTATTAAAGGTAACTCATCTACTCTCGTGAGTTTACCACCTAAAACCTAGAAGATACTCTCCTGTGTATGGCCACCCTGAAGGATGATGTGCCTTCAGCACCATCAAAGCCAATCCACCAAATCTGACAGAACAATCCACAGACGCTTTCCCCAAAAACCTACCAGCTCAGGGTGATTGGGAAGGCCACACTTCTTGCACGGCTCATCATCATCAGCAGGTGGAGCTTCTTCTTCCTCCTCTTCCTCTTCTTCTTCCTCCTCCTCAGAGTTTTTTTCACTCTCAGAGTCCTCAGTCTCTTCATTACTTGAGTATTTCCACCTGCCACGTGTCCGTGTACCCGTCCACCGAACTTTGCTTCTCTATGAGAAACCATTTCAAAAAAAAAAACACAAAGGAAGCTCACAGAGTTTCTTCCTAGATCTTAAAAAAAATATTTGTCTCCAGAGTGAAGCGATTCATTTCAGTCAGAACAGCCGCAGTAAATTTGCAGCAGAGCATTTCATTGAATATATTGTCTTAAGATCCTTAAAATGCAACAAGATAAAGGGAGAAAACATTGCATCTATGTGCAGAAAGAAACTTTCAAGTAAGATTTAAAAGTAGGATGACAAATTTTTTCACTCAGCCCCTTTTTTTCTATTTTGGCAAGGCAAACTTCATAGTGAACATGGTAAATTCCACATTTAAACTTTCTGACTTTTTCATGATAATTTTCCTCAACCTAAAGAGATTTTTATTTTCTCCCACCCACCCCCCAAAGAGTTTATGCATTTTATTTTACTTTGGAAAATGTGCTTGTTTCTGAAAAAAGATCATTGCACCTTTTAAGTGCATAACTTCTGTCTAGGTCTTCTTTCACATTTATACTTTTTCATTATTTTTCTTAAGTGAAACATGATTCAGTTGGGGCTTCTTTTTTGCTAATCAAAGGGGCATCTACCCATTTCAATCATATACCATATTATGAATGAAATATCATATTTTGAATATATATTACCACATTCTGAATGAAAAAGAGGTTTCAATTAAAATTCAGAAGACTATTCTGAATTATTTAAACTACTTTATGCAACTAAGATAGTTTAAAGCAACATGTCAAACAGGAGAAACTTTTGTTTCCATTGACTGACTTGTTTCTCACACTCGTCATTCTCTCACAACTCATTACTCCCACTCACCACAGACACTGAAAAAGGAAAATGACTTTTCCAGCTTTTTCAACTCAAAACATTTTTTGAATTTTGACTAAACTACTCACAGAACTGAATAAGATGAATAAACTAAAATCCACAAAGTATTCTATTTCTCCTGGAGGATGGACTCATACCAAAGCAGTATTCATGACATTCATAAAATTCATTTCAGGTTCTTAACATCAGTTTCTACCTGTTTAAAGATTTTACTGTTCCCTAAGCTTTAGCAGCAAAGGCACTTCAAATGCATGATAGTGTAAGTTTAGGTTTAGGATTCATCATATGGCATCATAATTTCAAATTGAGTTTTTATAAGACCCGTCTTTAAAAAGAAAAGGAACCCCAAGATATAAAGTAAACTATCAAAAATTCTGGTGTTCATCCTGTTTAAATGACAGAAACTTAAGAGCTTCAAACTTCTTCCTCTATCATAATTATTTTAACATCTCTCTAAAAAGTAAACATCTTTTGATCTCCTAATCTTTCACAAATAAAGATCAAGTTAAAACACCTGTGGCAACAGTACTTCAAAATTCTAATAACTTTTAGGACTTAAAATCACTCTTATTTTCATATGTTTTCTTTTTCTAATTAAAATCTTTAAATGAAAAATTTGTTTTTCACTTCTTCATGCACACGACAGAATTTTTCAGTATAGAAGTTACCATTCACTGAAGAATCAACTGTCTGTTCATTTTATTAAGGTTATCCAACATAGTACTATGTGAAAGAAACTTGCTAAATGAATGAATGCTTTGGAAAAACCACAATCTCAGTCAAAAATGCGTTGCAGTGGAAAATGAATAGGATTTTACAAGTTGATATAAAAAAATGCGCTTAAAAATACAAACTCATTATTTCTCTTGTGTTTTGTACTGAATATCCAGAAAAAAAACAGAAGACAGATTAATAAAGGGTTATTTATAAATACACTGTCTCAGAAGCACATTATAAAAATGCACACTTAACTTCCTGTGATATATTTACCTCATGTATTTTTAGAGATCTATCCTGCATAAACAGAAGTTAATAATGAAAAAAATACCATCATTCACACTAAAATATGTATTCTATTTGTGAGAAAAGCTAAATTACATCATGAATTCACCACAATACCTTTAGCTTCAGCTAGAAACAGAAGTCATAATATTTTTATTCTTCACCATTTGTTGGTTACCTTTTAGCTAATGATTATCATGATTAACCAGACATCAACAAGTATCCATCTAGTAAATCCAGAGGGGTTACAAGTCTCCATTCAGCCACACAGCCAGACAGACTCATATCTGATCATGTCTTTTTTTAGAAGAATTCACTCAGGTTGATTTGGTCTACTTAGGTTGGTTTAAGTGACAGATTTTATAAACTGCCAAAGTTTATAAAAAGTCAACAGATATTAGCACTCTCTTAGGGGGTGTTTTTAAATTGGTTGAGTCCACTAACTGGATTGCAAAGCTAGTTTCTTGCAAAAGCTGACCAAAGGAACATAATCCTCAGTGTTCCTATGTAAGAGTATATTCTCCTTATAGATAAGATTGCAGGTTTTCCTTACTCCCACATAATAAAACTGTATTTACCTTGTTAACTTTAGAATTTGTCTCCTTCTCTTGTTTTTTTGCATCTTCTTTTCGTTCTGGTTTTTGTGCTGTTGCAGGTTTCTCCTCTTCCTCTTCAGGTCGCTTCTTCTCAGGCTTCTGATCCCGAGTCTCCACAACTTTTGGAGTAGGCTTGGATATTCTTGGTGACCGCCTTAATGTGCGGCCAATGCTGACCTCTTCTGGTGGTGTTTCTGTCTTTCTCTTCCGACTAGAGATCCTGATTGTTAATTTAATTCCTTCTTTCTGTCTTTCAGAAGTTATTTCTTTATTCTCTGTTACACAGGTTTCTTCTTCAGAAACTAGCTTATATTTAAATTTGCTTTTAGGTACTGGAGACTCCTTTTTAGTGTCTGAGGAGTCCTCCAGATTAGATGCATGGGCATCATCTAATCTATCTGGCTCTGTTTTGGCAGCTTCTGGCTCTTCCCCTTGTTTTTCAGGGCTGGATTTTTCTTCTGTTTTGCTCTCCTCAGGTAAAGCTGTTTTACTATCGGAGTCTTCCTTTTCTGAAATAGGTTTCTCTACTGTAACAGGAGAAGTGGATGCAGGAGGTATCTCAGCAGCTTTTGGAGAGTTGTTTTTCTCCTCAGGCTCATCTTCATTTTTCAAAGTCTCTTCATCAGCCAGTGCAAGCTTAGGCAGTTCTGCAGGAGCAGATGCACTCGGGGACATCTCTAGCTTCTCTGAACATTCTTTGGGTGGTGGCAGGCTGTCATTTCTGAGATCGGTGGCTTGTTTCTCTTCAGTTGTTTTGGCACAGTCTTCAGAGTTTGAAGATTCTTCTGCTACCGTCTCAGTAGTTGTGCTGTCAAGGGTCTCTTTTTCCACAGGACTAGATTCCTCCTTTGAAGGCACTTTCTGATTAGAAACCTCAGAGACCATGGCCCCGATCTCTTTCAGCACAGTTACTGCATTTTTCTCATTCTCACATGTTTTTATAACAGAATTTAGGGAGTCTGATACTTTTTCCCCACTTTTTCCATTTTTCTCTTTTAATGAGGTGCTGTCTTCCATTGCACTAGCAGAGTGTTCTGATTTATTATTTTGTATGACACTTGGGCTTATTTTTTCACAGCTAACCTCTCCATTTACTAGCACTTTCCCATCAGGACATAAAGCAGTAATGGTAGGGACTCTCTTAAAAGCTTCTTCTTCTGGTTTCCCTTCTTCCTTCAAGACATCCTTTGTTGGAGTAACACATTTACACAGGGGCCCTTTTATTGGACTGTCATAGTCATCTGTCAGTTTGATCTCTCGCTTTTTAAGTGGTATTTTTGCCTGTTGGTCGTTTTTAAGTTTTTCACTTTCTTCCACAGATTTCTCAACAACTTCTTGGGGAGTTTTGATATTAACACAAAATTCTAACCTCTCTGGCTCGTGAACTGCTATTTTGTCCATACAGCTTTTTACTTCTTTTAGGTCTTTGGGTTCTGTTTTGTTTTCCTTCACCTCTACTTTAACAGGCTTGACGTTTTCCTTAAAGGAGTCACTTTCTTCCTTGACAGTTTGCTTTTCTTCATTGTGTTCTGAAGGTTTCTCTAATTTCACTATTACTGGTAATTTTATAATCTCTTTTTCTTCCACTTTCTCAATTTTAAGCGTATTATCGTCTTCTTTGACCACAGGAGGAGGAAGGCTTTCCGATTCCACTGATTGTTCCTCCACCTCCTCTTTTTCTTCTTTGATTTTCAATTGATTTTCTGTTGACAGAGAAAAACAGCTATGAAACAACCAAGGCACCTACAAGATTACAAAGAACTTCATTAAAACAGAGGCATACCTAAAAAACCCATCAGCCTAAGTCTCGCACAAAAGACTTCTCTCCCAGAGTTAGTAGAACTCTGGCTTGTCTAACAATGTCATTAAATAAGTGGGCTGACAATTTTTAGCTCTAGAACCACTGTTCAGTTTAACCACTGTTCTATACCAAGATAAACCTAAATTTCAGAAGCCAGCAGCAGAACTCTAGATTTATGCTTCTTTCAACAGACATCTCAGTCCCTCCTTCAGTATTATCACAATACTTCCACAGGATACACAAAACCTAGGCAGAGGCATGAAATCTCGCTCCTGTCTCTGGACTATTTTGGAAAACAGAACACAGTATAAGATTCCATGGCCTTCAAGGGAAATTCCTCAGAGAAATGAGTCCCCTGTTTGGACATGTTTTTATTTCAAGATATACTTAATTATTGTATTTCAACAGTTCAGAGAAAAGACATTCAGCATTATGGCCTACGGTGAAATTCATCCAGGTTCCCTAGGCATTTCCTACATGCAGACAATACACTCACTTCATCTGCTGTTTTTAAAACAAGCAATGAATAGTAGCATATCCCAGAAAAACCTGCAGACCTTAAGGAATCAGGTTATTCCACTTTGCTAACTCAGTTTTAGATCATTAGGACTTGAAGTACAGTTCCAGCATTCAAAATAAACCATACAGCTATTTTGTCACTATGCACTTAAACTTATTTATTTTTACCACAGCCTCAGGTGTTTGTATTTTATCAACCATTTTGTGTCAGACAGAAACAGAACTAATTATAAAAAGCAAATACAATAGCACTGTATATACCAGAACAGCAGCTGCTGCCACCTGGAAGGTGCTTTTGCAAGTATGCCACAACTGCAAACAAAATTATTTTTTTTTCTTCTACCTCACCCCTCTCCATCAGAGCTAGTGTATCTTTTTCACATGATGAGAGCTTCCAAAAGTGGTTAGAAATATACAGAGGAAAGGACATGACAGCTAACTATTACATCAAAGAAATGAAGCATTTGAGAGAAGAACAGTGAGGAGGAATTCACAGATCTTGTAGTTTCAAATACAAGGCATGTATCCATATAAATCTCAGTATCAGTACACTAAAGGTGCATCTCTCTCTAAGGCTCCAGAAGTGGTAAGGTGCCTTAGAGACGCACATTTTGAAGGCTCAAGGCTGGTTTTTCCCCCTTCATAAAATGATCCCCACTCAGAGCCCTTGTAACTGCCTCTGCAAAGATATCTGTCTGTAACAGTGAGAATGAGGTATTTTCTCTGGGTCCAAATTCTTCCACTTTCCCTTCTGATCCTTCTGTATAAACTTTGTTCAATCATTTCTTCCCTTCGCCTACTGCTTTCTCCCAAATTTCATTAAGGATCACCAGAATCCCAACATCCCTCCATACCAAAAATCAGTAGATGTTCTACAGTTTAACTCCCTGAACTTATCACAAAACATTTCACATATACACAAAATTACTTAGTCAATGCACAAGCTTTCCTAATGCTACTGGAGTCAATGAATCAAGCCAGTAGAAAACGTGTAAGCACTGGGTCAGTTTGCCGTGTATTTGTATGAACTAATTTAATGATACGTGGTAAATGGCCAAAGCAAACAGGTATCAGGTCTTCCAATATGTTTTCCCAGCATCTCAGTAGGGCTTTCAGTGCAATCCTGGACTACAAAGAGCAAATACTACAGCTTTCCAACTGAAAAGCTCTAAGGAATGTTTTGTGAACACACTGACAGCACTCAAATCACTGCAAATGTCAATAATTTCATTATTTATTACATACACGGGACATGAACTTGTAGGAGTGAGGCCATGAAGACGTTCAGGGGGCTGGAGCACCTCTGCTATGGAGACAGGCTGAGAGACAGATTGTTCAGCCTGGAGAAGACTCTGGAAAGACCTTAAAGCATCTCCCAGTACTTAAAAGGGTCTTACAAGACTTGACAATGGCATGGAGTGACAGGACAAAAGGGAAGGACTTTAAACTAAGAGAAGGGAGATTTGGATTAGATATTAGGAAGAGATTCTTCACTGTGAGGGTGGTGAGGCACTGGCACAGGTTGCCCAGCAAAGCTGTGGCTGCCCCATCCCTGGATGTGCTCAAGGTCAGGCTGGATGGGGCTCTGAGCAACCTGATCTAGTTGAAGATGCAGGGAGCTCATTGCAGGGAGGTTGGACTAGATGGCCTTTAAAGGTCCCTTCCATCCCAAACTATTCTATGATTCTGTAACTAGTGCCCAGAGATGAATTTACACCAATACACAACCTAATGTAAGTACTGAGCCAGGTGACTGTGCCACAGGATTTGGGGAATTATCTACAGCAGGGACATTCATTAAAATGTTTTCAAATTCCTGAAAACAACATAAAGCTCCTGAATTCAACATAAAGCAAAATCATATCTGAAGAAGAGCTCTCAAAAATATGAGTTGACTTGACTGAGACACAAGCAAGATCAGCACATGGAATTAATTCTACAGTGTTGGTAACTATGCAGGTTGTGTTGGCACTTGCATGCAGAGTTAGATGCTGGAAATGCCTTAGAGTGAAAAATAATTCTGCTGGTGTTTGTCACAATTTACTGCCATTACTACAATCATCTTTTCGTACTTCCACGACAACTCCAATTTAATCTAAATGTTTATTTATTTCTTCTGTTCTACACTGCTTGTTGCAAAGAAGAAGAATAGAATAGTAAGTCCTTCTCTCTGATTCTCAAAACCAAGACAGGCCTTGGCTAATTCCATATATCCAATTAACTTTCACACATTTGCAGAAGCATCTATTAACATACTGTTAAATCTTGTTTCTGATTGTAAAAATATTTTCCTGTATTTTAACAAAATAATAAGACCAAGTAGAAAAACTGGGGTAAAATTACTTGGGATAACAAGCTTCTAGTTCTTCATGACCTGAAAGAAGATCAGATTCTTAAAAAGTCAAATATTTCAGGCTGACTGATACTTAGCAAAACCAACGCAAAAACCAACAGGTCAGGCAAGTTACTAAATACGTGCAATGACATGATAATAAGGAAGGAAAAAGGTTCTTGGCTTTGATCTTGGAGATCTTTTCCAACCTAAATAATTCTGTGATTTTAATAACAACAATACAGTGGAGGCAGATAAGGACAGCCTCACTTCTACAATGTTTTAGCATTTTAAATTGTTTTAACTTAAGCTCATGTTGTCTTGAAACATTATGTCAACTGCAAAACGTTTGAGGAAATAAGCTATATTTTTCTGATTCTAACTCAAAAGCAAGAACAAACACCACACCCAATACTATCTTGATTTCAATCATGGCATTGCACAAGCAGATTTTTTTTCTTTTTCAAATTTTAATGTTGCTAAAACAAGAGAAGTTTGGCAGCAGTTCAATGCCCCACAAAAACATACAATAATGAGCATTTACAATATTATACAAAATGTACAGCAAAAAAAAAAGTTACTGAGAAAACATTTTTACACAGCTCTTTTCCTATAAATAAATGTTTGAGAGTAAATATGTACTAAAAAACCCCCCCGAAATATATTTACAACTTCCAAGTATTCAATATTTACTTGATTTACTTTTTAAGTCCAAGTCTAAGATAGTAACTTTTTGTGAAGCTGAAAATTCTAACATTGCCACAGCAGAACACTTAAAGTTTGAGAAAAGAAGGCAGAAAACCTTGTGTGGCTGCTTCTTCACCCTTTTTGGTGTCTTCATCTTCTATGCTTGGACTTTCACGTGATGAATTCTCCTGCTGAGAATTGTTGTTTTTCAACAGAGCAGGATCAATCTGTGCTTTCAAGAGCTCAAGGGTCTCAGCAAGCTCATTGCGGTTTCTAGGAGAGAAAAACACACTGTCTGATAAGCTACTTTCTCACCCCAAAGGGATTAATAAAAAATAAACAAACATTATCTGCTTAAATGAATTACCCTGAAAACCTTATAGAGTTATATAGTGAAAACACAAGCACAGTGAAATGCTTGTCCCACCAGTGGCTGCAACTTTGCATTAGAAACCTTCCCATTAATCCATACCAAAATAAAATTATGCTTTTGGAACTTATCTGTCTCAGTTCCTGTTGGGTCTGGATCCAAGCTGCTACAATTCTGTTATTATCCTCTTGCCAACCATCACTGACTATTCTTTGGTATTTCTTTTTTTCTCTCAGCAGAGAGCAAGCTACAGCTCTCTGTTCATGCACTGAAGAAGCAACCATATCATTTGAGTGAAATTTGCAAAAGCAACCAGCAAAATCATTTAAATACTTTTTGCAAGCACCCATCCTAAGCACATGCAACAAACACCAAGTAGTCTAAAAAACTCCAACTCAAGTTATGATAGCAAAACATGTTGGTGCACATCTGTATGAGTGTGAATCACAGTGCACTATAACTCCTTATTTAAACTGCACATCCAACTACCAAAAAAACCCACCTTAATTTATAAAGAATTTGAGCCATGATTGAAGAGTCATTTTTTATTAATGGACTAGAATAACAAGGCTCTCACACCTGTTTTTCAAAGTTGATTTTCAGCAATTTGTTTTCCCCAGGTTTTAGAGAAAGGAAGGAAGCCTGCAACAATCCAAATACGTGGAGTCCCATGGGTTTCAAAACCATTTCAGATTTCTTAATGCATTAATGCGGTTTTCTGCTGTGAGTGTGGAATGCTAGAATCTTCCCAGCAGAACCCCGATTTCTTCTTCTTTTGGCAATGAATTTTTGAGTCTATAATGCATGGAAGAGATGGATGATGCATGGATCAGCTCTTGATCTGTTCGTTTGGATAAATTTACTTTATTTCCCCACAACAGCTGTCTACATGTAACTCATAGTAATGCTTATCGTTTTATGGCCTGTTGATAGTGGTTTAAACAATTCTGTATGCCTCCTTCGGTTACTGAAGTTATGGCAGCGCAAATAACCTGCAGATGGTTTGAGTTGGAAAGGACCTGCAAAGACCATCTAGTTCCAACTTCCCTGCCATGGGTGGGGACATCTTCTACAAGACCAAGTTTCTCAAATCTGGCCTTGAACCTCCTGGAATGGGGCAGCCACAGCTTCTCTGAGCAACCTGTGCTACTGCCTCACCACTCTCAGAGAGAAGAATTTTTTCTCTAATGTCAAATCTAAACCCGCCCTCTGTCAGTTTGAAGCCATTCCCCCTCATCCTGTCATTACATGCCTCTGTAACAAATCCCTCTCCCTTTTTCCTGAGCCCCTTTAGGTACTAGAAAGGGCTCTGAGCTCTCCCTGGATCCTTTTCTTCTCCTGGCTGGACAATCCCAAGTCTCTGAGCCTGTCTTCATAGGAGAGGTGCTCCAGCCCTCTGAGCATCTCCTTGGCTTTCTGTGGATTCCTTCTAACAGGAGTAATTGCAATATAATTTCCCCAAGAACAAATCTGTCCACTTGCAACTTTCTTAACAAAATGAAGTTAAGGAAGCATTAGTGTTCTATTTTCTAAGGCATTTAGCTGGCCAGTAAGCAATACGGAGCCATGATCGTCAAGACAGTCTCCTCTTGCTACCCTTTCTATATATTCATTCTGGCTTGAAAAAGCAGGAAACAAATTACATGATGGCTGTTACCAACAAATCCATGAGTTATTTCTGTACATGATTTTTCACTAGAACATACATGTCAATGCAGGAAATCCCACTGTCGTGAATCCTACTGTGTGAGAAACGAAGATTTACTGGAATACATTTCTGAGTCCCAGTCACAAATAGCTAAAAATCCTACAAAATAAAAAAAAGGAATACCTCACAATGCACTTCCATGTAGATCCATCCTGGTCATCCTGTTCTTCTATGTACATCCTGACGTTATGCTCTTGATCCAGCTGATACCAGTACATGAGGCCATCCTTGTCCCGACCAATGGGCTGCAGACGCATGGCGTCAGCATCCTCCTCATTAATGATATTCTTGAACTTTAGATTGTCATCAAACTGACATTCACAGAGATACTGAAAAAGTAGAAAGACTGGTAAGATATCGAAAATATAAACAGAAAGAAGAAAAACAGGTCATTTTATTTCAGTGTAATTTGGAGCTTCTTTTTGGGCCCCTCTCTGTTGGATCTGTATGTCAGCTGTAGCTACCAGTTTTTTCCAGACCATGTTGTTTTTAAGTGAGATACAAGGTTTTGGGTTGGTTTTTTTTTTAACCTGGCTAGCTTAGAAAGCTTATTCTAAATTTTTATTACAAAGTAAAATTGATCTCATTCCACAGTAGGACACACACATAACTTGAAACAAACCCTGACAATTTTGTCAAGACCAGAAAAGATGAAGTCCCATTTTGCCTTTGGAATTCAGCAAGATAACAAACACATTTAAAGTGTATATTCCACTGACAAAGAGCTCTTGACAAAACAGTAAGCACAAGACTATTGTCATACAAAGTGTGAAAAATATGCAAACAAAGTGTTAAATGCAGTTTGGACTCATCCCACTACAATGAATAATACCATGTCTGTTCCCAAGATCAGCTTTATATTTAATATATGCACTTATGGTTCAGTCAAGCTAAATTTGCAAGACCTTAAAGTGAGTGAGGAAGCAGTAACTTAGAACCTTAGATGATTAATGTGTACCTTTAGAATCCCCAGTTTGCATTCAACACTCATTTCTAGGTATCCTTTTTTTTCCATCTCCCAAGCCCAAGTGCTGTTGAATTCTTGACATATCTGTTACAAACAGAATAAGCAGATTTCTAAGGTTAGGACAAAAAAGCAACTTTAAACTTTTTTATTAGTAGTACCTTACTACAATAATGAATTATACATGATCTCTTCAGGATTGCAGTCAGAAAGTCTTACACAAAAATAAAAAGCAAAACTGAGGTACGTTAGCAAGCACTGTTGAATTTTCACAGAAGAGCAGATCATCGAGGCCCTGATCACCATCACATTCTCTAAACATCCTAAATTAGGTAGCACAACTCTGGAATGGAAAGGTATTATTATCTTTGTAGTGCACATATTTTTCTATTTCTGTCTATTTAGAACATAAATTCTCTCAAGCAGACCTGTTTTCCTACTATATCTCCTTACAACACTTAGCACATAAGTTGCTAGGGTCTCTTGGGCCCCCCTAAGCCCTCCAGCTGTACTGCAGATAACAAATGTAACTGCTACTCACTTCATACTGTGGAATTATTATTCTTTACAAAATATCTTGGACTTCATGCTGCTTGATAAATATTTTAAAATACTGTAAGCATAGTAAATTTTAATTTATTAAAGAGAATAAATTCCACCACCCCCATATAGAGGGGAAAAAACCTAACAGTAGAGGAGAAATAGATTGAATCAGCATGAGCTCCAATAATAAAGGTAAAGAAGAAATTCCCTTTCCCTCCTAAACAACTAGGATGTGCTTAAGACAACTCTCATGAACAGAGACAAGCTGCTCATTGAGGACACATGGTGGGATCTCCAGTCAGTGAGGCTATTCCAGTGGAAATATCCAAGAGGAGGAAAAAGCTGATCACAGCTACAGCTCTATTTGGGATTATTTTGAAGTGCCACTGCTGAATCACAACTCTCAAATCAGTGCATGAGGTGCTACTGCCCTTCAGTCTGCAAGGCTGGACTCAATTAAAAGTGCAGTCTCCTCATCAACATATTAAACATAAGATACAGTTACCACGCTACTTAAAACCCATCAATCACATCTGAAAGCAGCTTTCTCTCTAAACAGCAGTAAAAATAGTTCTAAATTTCACCCACCAGAAGTAAAGATCAACTGATTCATAACCTAAGTCTCCATCTGGGCTTCAACCAAGCAAAGGGGCAGCTACCCCTCCACGGTCCCCACAGCCACACTACCAACCTTCCACTATCCCTAGCACTGACAACATTTCTCAGGTGGCACAAGAGTAAGCCTGCAGTTAGGTCAGCTCAGCCACACCATAAATCATACTCTGACTTTAAGCTGTGACCTACAGAGAACAGTGAAGAGCACTCTGGTCACAAGGGACCCTGCTGAAGAGCAAGTTTTCCTGCTCTGAGGTTAAGGAGTATTACACAGGGACTTCTCTGATGCCAGGCCAAAGCTCACAGCAGGAAACAATCGTTGCTCGCTCACAAAATGAGGCTACTCCACTTTCTCTCTCCTTTTCAACTATGTAATGTGAAGAACACTGGGAAACTGTATATCAAAACCCTTGCTCAGGGCATATGCCAGTTGCTGTTCATTATTTACTCATTATGTATGAGAGAAATAATGAGAACCTTCCTGTGCTATGGAAGTGTGTGACTGTCAAAGCAAACGCTTTGAGACATGAGAGCTGATGAAGCATCTGTTCAAACTGAAAAGACTACATTTTGACAATTAAAAACTAGATAATTGTGCTTTCTCCTGACAAGTACTGTCACAACCCTGAACTACAGATCTCATTGATCCAAGCTCTGCTGAAATCTTAGTCTCTGCCTTCACAGAGAGAATGCTTCACACTGATCAAAAAGCTGCTGCTTGCAGGAACTGCTGGCTTCTGCATGCTAAGAGTGGTCAGCACCTTCCCACCCTGCAAGAAACGCTGAAACACCTCTCTCAAATAATTCCAAGGCAGCTGTGATGGCATCCAACACTATTAACCATGTTCTAAATATTCACTTTAAACAAGAAAATCAGGAAGGTGAAAGAAACAGCAGAGGAGTCTCCTTGGGCAGGATTACAGACACCTGAATTGTAACAATCAGAAAAGACAAATGTCTTCAGAAGGTGCTGATTTTGGGTTGAAGGTTTCAGATGGACCAGTGCAGATAAACCTCCTCTGTATAAAAATTAAAGTTATGTTTGACAATAGTCAAGTAAAACACTTTGTCAGGAGACAGTGCAATGTGAGTTAACTACATGTTTCTCAATATCAGCTAAGCTGGACAGTTCTTCTTAGTTGCTGGAATGTTTAGGATCAAGCATTTATGGCTGATTATGTCAGCCGTACACGACCACACGACATTGCTTGTGCAGAGGAGGAAAGTCAGACTCACAGAGACCTACAGCCACTTTCTTCTAAAAAAGAATATGTACTGGTGCATCTTCACCAATGCACATGCTGGTGATCCAACTTGGGTGGTTCACCATCAGAAGAGGGAAGGGAAGGAATTCTTAACTACCATGTTCACTTCCTATCCCAAAACATAACCATCTGCCAAAATACCAGCCACAGCTTAGAGACAATTTTTAACATACTCTTTATAAAAACAACAGTCAAGTGAAGTGCATTTTACAATTAGCTGGTATATAAACAAAATACAATAATACATACACACATAAATATTAAGAGCATGTAAGTCTGAATGTCCTCCACTAAAGTTTCCACCTATGTAAGAACATCTAAATAGATCAAATCCTGTTTCATCAAAGCAATACATCAGTAGTTTCTAAAAAAGGAAAAACAGGTCAACTCTGCCTCTTAGAATGTCATCTATGATATGTGGAAAAATACTGCAGGCATCAAGGAAGAATGCTCTCAGTGCTTCCACACCTTTTCAGCTTTTCCTGGCTTTTTGTAGCATTTCCCAATACTCTTCCTTGCTTTTCTAAATTAATCATACTCCTTTGAAATGGAGAGAGTATTAGCATACCTTTCTAATTAGTTATATTCAAATTCCTTTGTTCTTCAAGGTTCCTTTGAACCACTGGCCAGAATAAGCTTCAAGTTAGCTCTGGAGACTGTTAAATGAAGTAGAATTTATTAACACTTACTTGGTCTTAACAGGGGTGTGAGGGAGGGTTTCCTTACTTCCTTACTTCTTCCCTGAAGAAGAATTTCCAAACTGCTTTGAAGATTTTCCAAACTACTCCCTCAAACTTGTTTTATCGCCCTGCTTTCTGCTTACCACACAACTGGTAAGTGGCTCCAGTGGGGTACATAAGTTCACGAGTCAGAGTTGGGTTTTCTCAGTTTGCTGCAAGGGTTTTTGGGTTTATTAAGGAATTTAACACATTCAGTAACCACAGTACTCGGTAATATACAAACTATACACAAGCTACATAAATTATTACATCGCTATTTTTAAAAATTATCATCAATACTTTAAAATTGGTTAAGGGGTTACGATTAACAAAGGCCCTTCAGCAGGTTATTCCCCAACACATTCCCAGCCCTAAAAACATCAGCTTAAAGGGTACACAAACCTCAAGACAAATTTGTATCTCTGTAAAGCTTATAGATAGCACTTAAAGGGGAGAACTGCAGCTGGATTTGCCAAGTGCCATTATTTGTATGGTTGCTATTACCATGATGCTGTATTTCTAAACAAGATGTGATCATGGCTGTACAGACAATAACAAGATTACAATTCTGTGGATCAAAAGACACATGGAACATATCCACAGGGGAAATGGTAACCTATTAATTTTGACTATCCATATATTTTTATTTGTTGAAGTAGTGAAAATTCTTTAAACTGGAAACTATTTTTATGTAAAGTGTCAACAAAGACACAGCCACAATTAAAATACCAAGACAGAATTATGTAAAGCAATGGGAGCTCTATTTTTACTGATGCATAACTACCTTTTCATCTTAGCTGTGCTACTCTGAGCATGCAGATATAAATCACTGCAATACTGTCTTATATTATTAACACATGCTACAAGACCTCTGTATGGTTCCTATATGAATATTAGCCAAATCACAGTAATTACATCATATTTAGACAAGTGATATACAAACGAATTGTTACTGTATAAATCTCTGTTCAATTCAACCCATTTGCAGGCTACTAACTCTTCTTTATTCAGAGTCTTAATACTCAAGTAAGTATTCTCCTACCAATTATGAAGGTGGACACTCTTTCACATGCAGAAGATGGTGCCTATTTTCAGCTTTTTTCCACAAGCTTAGGCAGACTGCAAGTTAAGCTGGGATCTGATGCACGAATGTCAATGCTGGCACAGCCCAAGGCTCCTATAGCTCATACCAGGGATTGCTCACACAACTGCTCATCTCAGCCATATTCCAGCACTGCAGAATAATACAACATGCATATTGTACCTTGATCAAGTATTTTTCCCATCTGTCTGCTGTGACAGACTTCCCGATTTTTCTCATCAGTTTCAAGTGAAGCTCCACCAATTCTTTTGGGACTGCAGTATTCAGAGACAAAAAAAGAAAAAAAGAAGTCGTTAAGTCTGGTGCAAATATTCTTCAATGCTAAACACTGATTACACTGAAACACTGTGACAAATTAAGACATTTTAACAAAACAGAAACTTCAAGCCTGCTGAAGATGCACCATGCATCTGAGAGATGGAGGAAGGTTAATTTAACCATGAGTCTTTTTGTTTATATTTACATTTAGGATAATCATCGCCCTTCAATTAAGGATATAGACCTCAGTGATAAACGTGAAAATTCTGGCATTGTTAAAAACCACAACTGGACAGGAACTACACCAGTCAAACACCTACAAAAATAATACTGCAAGTAGCACACCTGCAGCTGCCTCCAGAAACCCCAAAGCCATATTCTGCACCATGCCTGAAATATCACTGGATCCAAACTATTTTTTGCCAGATGCATGGTATGGAAGAAATGTTCCTGAAACTCTGTTCTCACAGATGTAGCTTTGCTATACACTTACTCTCCCTTGTACTGGAAAGGCAAAGTACTCAAGATACGGGGTTTGAGGAATGGAGGCCAGAAGGGATGCTGAGCACAGCTGCATCAGTACTGTCACAAAATCAAAAGTTTTCCAACAAAATTTATGTATCTCTCAGTGTACACTCCTCAGAAACAACTTCAACAGCTTGTCTCAGCTCACATCTGTGATTTATAAATCAATTTGGCACCCCCAAGTGGCATATTTGCAGAACATTGATTTTATAAGTTAATGAGTAGTGTAACTTATAAAAAATATTTAATTGATAATTATTAATGCAATTCTACATACCCAGTAACATCACCTTTCTCATCTGTAATGTGTTGAGAAAAACTTGAAAAATTAACTTTTCAAGTATTTTTATTTCTCACCTCTTTGCATACAATTTTATGTTCTAAAACCATTTTCAGTACCCTATGCACAGACACACTGAAAGCGTTAAACTCAAGAATTTTTATTCTCATAATTTATTACTATGATTTTTCTGCTGGTCCAGTAGCATTATTTGACACAGGATAAACAGCTAGAACATCAAATGTGTTTGTTCTAAACTAGGTATCACTGAGATGAGCTCTCTTTTAGTCATTTATACAATATCACCTGCATGAATCTTTTCAGTATTTAACTTGAATTCACCCAACCTTTCTTTGTCTTTCAACCAAATGCCTCTATTTTCAGATGAACACAGTGAGTCGCTAAAAAATCAGTTTGATGAAAATGCTTGCGTTGGTTCAGAAATAAAGATATTTCATAAACAAAGTTCAATAAATAAATATAGAGAGTACCAACCTGGTACCCTCAAAGAGACCTCTTTTCAATGTAGATAATTCATAAGCAAAAAGTCCTGACTTGTTCTCTTTCATTCCATTTGCATATAATATTTCCATTACCATTGCATATTGAAGACACCTAGTACATCTCCTTGCTTTTCCTGAAAATTGATGCTTTTCTGATGATTTTGAACTAACACCTATTTTAAAAGGAACAAGATGACAGGTCTTAAGCCCAGTAAGTGACAAGCACCTGGCACAACAAAATTAAGCACAAAGCACTTTATATACGTGAGCAATTCTATCTATGTTAAGTCATAAAATTAAACCTCTGCTTGTGTTTGTCTGACATGGAACTGAGCCAGAGTATTCAAAATCTTGCTGAATCAAAGCTTTCGTTCAGCATCTTTTTTTGTTTGTTTGTTTCTAATCAGACCTCTTTTTGTGGGTACCTACTGATAAGATTCCTAGTTTAAAGAAGCACAGGTGATTTGTTTGAAATAATCAAATTCCCAGTCACCATAAAAATCACTGCTAGAGCTTTAGTGTAGAAAAAATGGAGAACACGGAAAAATTTTGAAAATTGGAGTAATATGCATACCCTTGGGTCAGCACTTCCTGTGAGCTGCATTAGTACCTATAGAAACCTCACTTTTCAGTTTCAGCATTTCAGCTCCTGTATTTCTAGGACTTTCACGACGTACCAATGTGATTACTTGTACAAACTTCACAAAACACTTGTCCTGGGTTGCAATGTAAAATGTACCCAAAAGTCTGTATTCTGTCACCATCTTCATAAACTGTTAAAACTGGTGGGACAGTGTTTCCCCACCTCCCTCATGACTCATCCCTGATAAGCTCATGAGGCTATCTTCTGTTAATGGGCCAGCTGTTGACACCAGGTGGGGCAGAGTCCTTTATCTCTCCTATACTATCTCCTGTTAATGGGCCATCACCGCATGACTGATAAGACTATACCACCCATTGTGAGATACTCCGCCCAGAGGGAGGAACCAAGCCTTCCAGCCTGGATATAAGGAGAGATTTTGAACACCACAGGCAGCCTTTCCACTGGATTCTCAGAGGAAGACCAGACCCTTCTACATCACCACTGGACCTTCAGAGGAAGACGAGACCTTCTCTACAGAGCCACTGCTTCAGCGGAACTCGAGACTTGGTGTGGAGACGGGAGAGACTCTCTCGTCAGCACTGCGGGTTTTCCTGCCGTTTTTCCTCTCTGCTGGAAGAACCCCAGGATCCAGAGCCTGTCCTTTCCCTGCCTCGCTGGGAGCTCAGCTCAGATTCTGCTGCCTCGGCCTTCGCTGCTCTGCAGCCCTGCCCGTCCTGACAGCCGAGAGAGGCTGCACTGGGTTTGTGCTTCTGTTTGTTGTCACCACTATAGTTATTGTTGTTTGTTTGCCTGTTTATACATCTGTATTTTAGTAAAGAACTGTTATTCCTATTCCTTATATCTTTGCCTGAAAGCCCCTTAATTCCAAATTTATAATAATTCAGAAAAAGGGGGTTGCATCCTTCACCTCAAGGGAGGCTCCTGTCTTCCTTAACAGACATCTGTCTTTTCAAACCAAGACAGTTATTGGCGCCCAACGTGGGGCTCGAGGGCATTAAGAAAAGGAATAACAGTTCCTGGGTAACCCAACTTTGTGTGCTGGATATAAGAACCTTGTTAGGCAGCACTATGTGGTTTGGTTTGCCCTGGTTCGGGTGTCATGTGGTCGTGGCCATATTCTTCCCCTTTGCAGCTCCTTACCTAAACATGGGTCCTTGGACTAAGGCTACCATTACTGTTATCCAGTTAGTGCTGTGGGTCGATAAGGTGAGGAATTCCTGGATTTTTAACTTCCTCTGGAATGTGGGCACATGGATAAAGGGCTATCATACACTAAGTGAATGTTTTTGGGGTTATGTCAAAAATGGTACCTTTTGTGAGGAAATGACACCAGGGGAAGCTTTCTCTCTACCCCTCAACCAGTTCTTCAGGCCTACCCCACTAATTTTCGAAGGGTTTAGATTTCCCCTAGGTACTAGCCAAGTGTTGTTCATAGGTTTACTGTATCTGGTGCTGTTGGTAGCTCTACTCTATTTAGGACTCAAAGATAAAGTAAAATTGGCTTGGATAACTACCCAGGCACCTGCCCCGGAGCCTAAAAATGATGCCTCAGAACCTGATGTGGCCCCAGAGGCTAGAAATTGTGCCACAGAGCCTGATGCTGCCCAACAGCCCACCTCAGAAATGGACCACCCGAAGTGGGTGGGGGTATTGGTGAAGGGAATGCAGGAGCTGTGTCAGGAGCTGTGTCAGGACATGTGTCAGGCGATGGGCCAGGTGCGCAAGGACATGTGTCAGGCGATGGGCCAGGTGCGCAAGGACATGTGTCAGGAGATGGGCCAGGTGCGCAAGGAGATAGGCCAGGAGATGGGCCAGGTGCGCAAGGAAATTTGTCAGGAGATGAGCCAGATGCGGCAGGAGATAAGCCAGGTGCTGAGGGAATACACCTCCCCAGCTAGTGAAAAACCCTCTCCCTGCCCCAAAGAGGGTGAGTCCGAGGGTGCAGCAGAGGAACCCATGGATGTTACAACCGTCCAGGTTCCAGCTAAACCAGAAGGGCAGCCACAGCCAGCAGCAGTTGCCCCTGTGCAGAGGAGGAAATATAAAACCAAATCAGTAAGACCAGCTAATGATGATGGGGAACCAGGGCCCTCACAACCAGCAGGAGAGCCTGAACCTGAAATCATCACCGAGTCCCTGTCGTACGACAGTCTCCGTAACATGCGAAAAGACATTGTGCGGCGGGGACGTGAGCCTTATACAACCTGGCTGCTTCGGGTTTGGGACCTTATGGGCACAGGTGTGCAACTGGACAGTGGGGAGGCAAGGCATTTGGGTTCCTTGGCCCAAGACTCGGGTGTGGACCGGATATTTGTGAGGGATCCAGGGCCCATTTCTCTCTGGGAGCGGCTTTTAATGAGTGTGAGAGAAAGGTTCATTCACAAAGACAGAATGCAAGAGTACCATCATAAGATGCAGTGGAAGACACTCGAAGAAGGGATCCAGCAGCTAAGAGAGGTGGCAGTATTAGAGGTACTCTTTGGGAGGGATGGACAGCATGACAATGACCCCGATAGAGTCAAGTGCACAGGGCAGATGCTGTGGAACTTGGCTAAGCTAGGGCCACAGCAATACACCACCTTCATTGCAACGATCAATGCTGATGACAACCGAGAAACAGTGGGCTCTGTCGCCAACAAACTGAGGAATTATGATAGTATGGTCAATGGCCCACTGAAAGCCCATGTGTCTGCTGTGGTTAAAGACCTCAAAGAGGAGATGAAAGAGATGAGGGAAGAGATGAGAGAGGAGATGAGGAAGATCAGCGTGGCACCAGTGCGAATCACTGGTCCCCAAGTCAGAGCCCGACATCCCCCAGCTAGAGAGAGAGGGTACACCACCCCCCGAGTTGAGCTGTGGTCTTTTCTCCGTGACCATGGGGAAGACATGAGAAGGTGGGATGGGAAACCCACGTCTGTCCTGGCAGCACGGGTGCGTGAACTCAAGGGGGGAGGCACTAATCGAGGGGGCTCTGCTAAGGTGAAAGTAGCCTCAGCCTCCCGTGACCGGACTGCCAGGTATTACAGAAGAGATGATGACATGTCAGACCCCCTTGAAGGCACCTCCACCATGTATGCCCAGGGACAGAATGATAACCAAGGCTAGAGGGGCCCTGCCTCTGGCCAGGAAGAGGCACGGGAGAACCGTGTTTTTTGGACTGTGTGGATCCGATGGCCTGGCACATCTGACCCACAAAGATATACGGCTTTGGTTGACACTGGCGCTCAATGTACTCTGATGCCATCAAGGTACGTGGGAGCGGAACCCATTTCTATTTCTGGGGTGACAGGCGGATCCCAGCAGCTGACTGTACTGGAAGCTGAAGTGAGCTTAACTGGGAACGAGTGGCAGAAACACCCCATCGTGACTGGTCCAGAGGCCCCGTGCATCCTCGGCATAGACTATCTCAGGAATGGGTATTTCAAAGACCCAAAAGGACATCGCTGGGCCTTTGGGATAGCTGCGGTAGAGACAGAAGGCATCAGACAATTGAGTACCTTGCCTGGTCTCTCAGATGACCCTTCTGCTGTGGGACTACTGAAAGTTGAAGAACAACAGGTACCAATCGCCAGAGCAACAGTGCACCGTCGGCAATACCGCACCGACAGAGACTCTGTGGCCCCCATCCATCAGATGATTCGTGAGCTGGAGAGCCAAGGGGTGGTCAGCAAGGCTCATTCACCCTTTAACAGCCCTATATGGCCAGTGCGTAAGTCCAATGGAGAATGGAGACTGACAGTAGATTACCGTGGCCTGAATGAAGTCACGCCACCACTGAGTGCTGCTGTGCCAGACATGCTGGAGCTTCAGTACGAGCTGGAGTCCAAGGCAGCCAAGTGGTACGCGACCATTGATATTGCAAATGCATTTTTTTCCATTCCTCTGGCAGCAGAGTGCAGGCCTCAGTTTGCCTTCACCTGGAGGGGCGTGCAGTACACCTGGAACCGATTGCCCCAGGGGTGGAAGCACAGCCCAACCATCTGCCATGGACTGATCCAAGCTGCACTGGAAAAAGGTGGGGCTCCAGAACATCTCCAGTACATTGACGACATCATTGTGTGGGGAAACACAGCAGGGGAAGTATTCAAGAAAGGACAGAAGATCATCCAGATTCTCTTGGAAGCCGGTTTCGCCATCAAGAAGAGCAAAGTCAAGGGACCTGCCCGAGAGATCCAGTTCCTGGGGGTAAAGTGGCAAGATGGGCGACGTCAGATTCCCACTGAGGTCATCAATAAGATCACCGCGATGTCTCCACCAACCAGCAAGAAGGAAACACAGGCTTTCTTAGGCGCCATAGGCTTTTGGAGAATGCACATTCCTGAGTACAGCCAGATTGTGAGCCCTCTGTACCTGGTTACCCGCAAGAAGAACGATTTCCACTGGGGCCCAGAACAGCAACAAGCATTTGCCCAGATCAAGCAGGAAATCGCTCACGCGGTAGCCCTTGGCCCAGTCAGGACGGGACCAGAGGTGAAGAATGTGCTCTACTCTGCAGCCGGGAGCAATGGTCTGTCCTGGAGCCTTTGGCAGAAGGTGCCTGGTGAGACACGGGGCCGACCACTGGGATTCTGGAGCCGAAGTTACAGAGGGTCCGAAGCCAACTACACTCCGACAGAGAAAGAAATTTTGGCTGCTTATGAAGGAGTTCAAGCTGCCTCAGAAGTCATCGGCACGGAGGCACAACTCCTCCTGGCACCCCGACTACCGGTGCTGGGGTGGATGTTCAAGGGAAAGGTCCCTTCCACGCATCATGCCACTGACACCACGTGGAGCAAATGGACTGCTCTCATTACGCAGCGCGCCCGTATCGGAAACCCGAATCGCCCTGGGATTCTGGAAATTATAACAAACTGGCCGGAAGGTGAGACTTTTGGATTATCTTCTGAAGAAGAGGAAGAGCAAGTGACACGTGCCGAGGAAGCCCCACCATATAACGAGCTACCAGAGACTGAAAGACAGTATGCCCTTTTCACCGATGGTTCCTGCCGAATTGTGGGTGCTAATCGGAAATGGAAAGCTGCTGTATGGAGCCCCACACGACAAGTTGCACAAGCTACTGAGGGACAAGGTGGATCGAGTCAGGTTGCAGAGCTTAAAGCTGTCCAGCTGGCTTTGGATATTGCTGAACGAGAGAAGTGGCCGAGGCTCTATCTCTACACCGACTCGTGGATGGTAGCTAATGCTCTGTGGGGATGGCTGGACCGCTGGAGAAAGGCCAACTGGCAGCGCAGAGGGAAACCCATTTGGGCCGCTGAGATTTGGCAGGACATTGCCGCCCGAGCAGAGAGGCTGACCGTGAAGGTTCGACATGTGGATGCTCACGTTCCCAGGAGTCGGGCTAATGAAGAACATCGGAACAACGAACAGGTAGATCAGGCGGCGAAAATCGAAGTGTCCCAGATAGACTTAGATTGGAAACACAAAGGAGAGTTGTTTTTAGCTCGATGGGCCCATGATGCCTCAGGACACCAAGGCAGAGATGCAACTTATAAGTGGGCACGAGATCGAGGGGTGGATTTAACCACGGACAGCATCTCCCAGGTTATCCACGACTGTGAGACCTGTGCCGCAATCAAGCAGGCCAAGCGGGTGAAGCCTCTGTGGTACGGTGGACGATGGTCAAAGTACAGGTATGGGGAAGCCTGGCAAATAGACTACATCACCCTTCCCCAAACCCGTCAAGGCAAGCGCTACGTGCTGACCATGGTGGAAGCCACCACTGGATGGCTGGAGACCTACCCTGTGCCTCACGCTACTGCCCGGAACACCATCTTGGGCCTGGAAAAGCAAGTCCTGTGGAGACACGGCACACCTGAGAGAATCGAATCAGACAACGGGACACATTTTAAGAACAGCCTCATAAATACCTGGGCCAGAGAACATGGAATCGAATGGATCTATCACATTCCCTATCATGCACCAGCTGCCGGGAAAGTTGAACACTGCAATGGACTACTTAAGACTACCCTGAAGGCACTTGGTGGGGGGACCTTCAAAAATTGGGAAATGAACTTAGCGAAGGCCACCTGGATGGTCAACACCCGAGGGTCCATCAATCGAGCTGGTCCTGCCCAATCTGAACCCTTGCACACAGTGGATGGAGATAAAGTCCCTGTGGTACACATGAGAGGTATTTTAGGGAAGACTATTTGGATTAATCCCACCTCAAGAAAGGGCAAACCCATCCGTGGGATCGTCTTTGCTCAAGGACCTGGCTACACTTGGTGGGTAATGCAGGAAGATGGAGGG
Organism: Lanius collurio; assembly: GCA_020086605.1. NCBI lineage: Eukaryota > Metazoa > Chordata > Aves > Passeriformes > Laniidae > Lanius > Lanius collurio. The sequence continues at coordinate 28,117,493 of JACBWW010000006.1, read as the reverse complement.
ACCCGTTGTGTACCGCAAGGAGACCTGATTTTAAGTGAAAACTGTGTGTAAGGTTTCATTGTGTATATATGTATATATATATATATATATCTGTAATGGGGTATTGAGTTGGGTATGGTGTAGATGGTGATAGAATAAGGGGTGGATTATGTCCTGGGTTGCAATGTAAAATGTACCCAAAAGTCTGTATTCTGTCACCATCTTCATAAACTGTTAAAACTGGTGGGACAGTGTTTCCCCACCTCCCTCATGACTCATCCCTGATAAGCTCATGAGGCTATCTTCTGTTAATGGGCCAGCTGTTGACACCAGGTGGGGCAGAGTCCTTTATCTCTCCTTATATCCAGGCTGGAAGGCTTGGTTCCTCCCTCTGGGCGGAGTATCTCACAATGGGTGGTATAGTCTTATCAGTCATGCGGTGATGGCCCATTAACAGGAGATAGTATAGGAGAGATTTTGAACACCACAGGCAGCCTTTCCACTGGATTCTCAGAGGAAGACCAGACCCTTCTACATCACCACTGGACCTTCAGAGGAAGACGAGACCTTCTCTACAGAGCCACTGCTTCAGCGGAACTCGAGACTTGGTGTGGAGACGGGAGAGACTCTCTCGTCAGCACTGCGGGTTTTCCTGCCGTTTTTCCTCTCTGCTGGAAGAACCCCAGGATCCAGAGCCTGTCCTTTCCCTGCCTCCCTGGGAGCTCAGCTCAGATTCTGCTGCCTCGGCCTTCGCTGCTCTGCAGCCCTGCCCGTCCTGACAGCCGAGAGAGGCTGCACTGGGTTTGTGCTTCTGTTTGTTGTCACCACTATAGTTATTGTTGTTTGTTTGCCTGTTTATACATCTGTATTTTAGTAAAGAACTGTTATTCCTATTCCTTATATCTTTGCCTGAAAGCCCCTTAATTCCAAATTTATAATAATTCAGAAAAAAGGGGGTTGCATCCTTCACCTCAAGGGAGGCTCCTGTCTTCCTTAACAGACATCTGTCTTTTCAAACCAAGACACACTTCATATCCATTCTCTGTTTACTACACTTTCAAGGTGCTTTTCATGTATCACCCAATATTAATGACCGTATTTCTAGGCTGGCTTTTTGCCTAGAGGAATCACACTGTATCCTCCTGGTGTAACAAAGGAGGCAGGAGGTTTGGAGAAGAACACAGATGTCTAGTTTGCTCTCTAGAGAGTGTGTGAAGTGCAGCCTGACCAGCCAGGTACCCAAACAACCACAGAAGCAGAAGTCTACAGGACTGAGAAACAAACTCTGTATTAAAATCAAAATAACTGTAAGTAATACAGGGATCAGGATGTACACCTGACTTGTCCAAAAACATCAGCTAAGGGAGATGGCCTAAGAAGGATAAAGAGTGGTGGCAAATCTCTCCTTTCCCAGAGCACTTACCAGGCAAGAAATAAAATTGCACTAGTAAACACAACTAACGTTTCAATCCCCTCAGAAATGCATTGAACCTGCACAACTTTAAATTAACTTACTTTTGTTCAGACTATAGAGAGAATTCCTGACAAGAGTTCACTGAATTGAGACATCAATAAGGATCATTTTTACAACACTGTTTTATCCTACATGTAACATACCAAAGAGAATGAACATAACAACTATTTTGGGTTGTGTTGCTGGCCGGTTTCAGCAAGTAACAACAGTAGACTACCATCTCCTTTGCAAAATTTCATCTGCATTCATGTGGGACCTGCATCACTCATTTCAGGAACTTGTATAAGAATGTTCTGCATTTGTAAAAATTTCACATAAGGGAAGGAACAATACATAGCATCCTTCTTGCATAATTGCCATTGTGTGCAAGGTTCTGATCAACAAAGAGTGATGGAACACATAAAAAAACCCTTCTAAATCTGAATTATATTCTCAAACTTTTATGAAACTTTGACCTCTCTGGAAAGTAATATAAGACTTATCTCAAACCTTCACAGAATATACTTAAGCCGTGGAGAAAACACCAGGACTGTGCCCAGGGCTAATAGAATTTGTACAGCACTACTGTAAAAGAAGAACTGTTTCAAAGAATTGGCTATAATTAAAGCACGGCGCATTCTGCTAGATATTCAAAAATACATACTTTTCATAGGAAGAAGTCATAAGCCAGGAAGAATGAGTCACTGTATACAATTATAGGGCTTCTGGTGGAGTTCAGCCCATTTTTTAAGTCCTACACTTCCCTGGAGGGCAGGCTGTCATCTGGGCCTCACACAACATCCTTTGAACACTATTCTGTCTACTCCAGCCTTTCAGGGAGCATCATATACATCAGTTACATGTCTAATAAATTTGGGAACAACAGAACCATTGAAATGGAAGAGAAAACATACAAATGTGAAAATCCCATCATCTGGCTAGAAAAGCTGTAACTTTCAAACACCTACACAACCACAGATTAAAGACAGCTTCTCACCTAACTGTAAGTCCATTTCATCCCTATTTATTTTCCCTGCCAAAATGAAAATGCTCACAACTCGCCTAAAAAAACCCCCTGAAACAGTGGATGAAAACAGAAAACATACATGACAAGGTCCTGAGTCCAGAGGGAGGATGAGGGAATCTGTTATTTTGAAAACTATTATAAGTAAAAAACCTTGGTATCAGAGCAGATCTGGAGTGCCGGACACAGAGAGGAGGATCAGAACCATGATGTACATGCAGCACCTGTTACTGATGTGGACTGCAAAGCCTATGTCCTCCTTCAGGGACCCAGGAAGAGAACACTGAACTCTTAGCGCTGGAAGGACCTGGGGTGAAGGGAACAAAACTGTAGGATGCAAAAGCTGCTGGAAGTTTTTATGCTTCATGAACACAAACAGGTCTTCCCAGTTACACTAGTAAACCATTTTCCATGCTAACTTGTTTTGGCAAGGGGAGGAAATAAAATGACTCATAAGACATACATGGCAAGTATTTCCATTAATTGTCTGTTCTTTTTCATCTTTCTGCCTTGACCAAAATTACCTCTGCACGCTGTGACTGCACTGTCAAATAACACCACACTGAGCAAGAAGACGGCCGAGATTGATGAGATCATTAATGATCTCCCACCGCCCCTTCCTTTTGCTAAGGGAAGGAAGCTCTCAGCAACCTGTACACAGCTGATGTGGATTAGCTACTGGCACCCTGCACAGACTTTAATGGCAAATATGAGATGGTTTCCACCCTGTTCAAATAGCTCTGCTGTGAGTGCCGCAGGGAGCCGTCCTGGAGGCACAGGCAAAAGCAAGAGCATTTCCTCAGACATCAGTTAAGAGTCAGTACATGGCCACTGTGGAACAGGCTGCACAGAGCCAGCTGTGGATGCCCATCCTTGCAAGTGTTCAAGGCCAGGCTGGATGGGGCTTGGAGAAGTCTGGTCTAGTGGAAGCTGTCCTGGCCCACAGCAGGGTGGTTGGAATGATCTTTAGAGTCACTTCCAACCCAAACCATTCTATAATTTACCACTTAGCCTATCACACACTGGCCATGCAGTTAATTCCCTTTACAGACAGGTCCTTAGGCATAAATTTGCCTAAATCCAGTCAGCTGCATCCCTTATGAAAGGCACAAGAGTCTCCAGTAGACGTGATCACATTTCCAGCATCTTCAATATTATCCTTGGTTTCTGTGTCAAGTCTGAAGTCCCATGAGCAGTCTGAGTCAGCAAACATCTTGTCTTCTAGATTAGCTTCAACCGAAGAGAAATCCCTCATCTGTTTCATTAAACAACTAGCAAACACTGAGTAAAAGAAAGGGAATAGTAAGTATCTCCCCTATGGCACCAGCACTGGTTTATGATAACATAAATATTCCCCTTGAAGAACTATTTAACTTGTTTCTATCTCAACTCAGTATAAGGAAAATGTGAGATCCTTTTAGTTATTCATAGAAATTTATAGATCACAGAGAAAAAAGGTCGCCTTGGTATGAACTTGGCATGATAAATAAACAAAAAGACAAAACCCCCTAGTTTGAACCAGGCAAAAAATTTCAGTGAACCTCTGATAAAAAATTGTGGCAATAAGGAGCGCCATCTTCATGCAGCAAGCTTGGCATAAAAAGAATAAATTGGAATCATGTGACTTCATGAGAAAAAGAGCAGTCATTCCTGTTCTAAAGGACAATCTTTCTGAGTCACTTCATGAGTATTATCCTACCAAATTGTGTGTCTACAAAAAAAAAAAAAAAAACAAAAACAAAAACAAAAGACACATGGAAAGGGGAAAAAAAGAAACTGCTCTGCCTCCTGAGTGAATAAAAAGAGCAATTAAACATGCTGTAATTAAACTGCAGATCAAAACAGAACGAACAAGTCACCAAGTAGCAGTTTTATATCCTGTTCCTAGAAAGATTGTTGGCAGGCATTACAAACAAACAAACCATGCTCACATTTAAATGACATTGTTATCCTAGGAAAGCACTTTGAAATCTGGATGCTCACCAGCTAGATCATTTTCACACAAATATCTGAGTATATTTATCTCTCTTATCTGTACAGATACCTATCAGAATACTTTCCTCTTACCTGGACTATTCAGAGCACAGGCCACTCTAACATTATCCAGCAAAGGTAACATTTTTATCCTGCTGGTAAACTCCCTCCTACACATTCTCATGTAAGGAACCCAGCATACCACTTCTTTCACTGCTGCTTGCAAATGAATCGTGACCAATATGGAAAGTGCTTTGAACTGGGACCAAAATGTGTTTTCTACCCCCACATCTTTTAGTAAGTTGCATCACCAGCATAACAGACCTCGCTAGCAGAGTTGCATCCTGACTTCATTGCATTAGTCCAACCCAGCACTACCAAGTCCCACCACTAAACCATGTCCCCAAGTGTTGCATCTACGTGTCTTTTTAATACATCCATGAAAGGTGACTCCACCACTCCCCTGGGCAGCCTTGTTCCAGTGCTTGACAACTCTTCCATGAAGACATTTTCCTAATATCCAAAGCAAACCATTAATTCTTGCCCTATTGTTTGTTACTTGGCAGAAGAGACTGACCTCCACCTGGCTACCATGTCCTTTCAAGTGGCTGTAGTGTGATCAAGTCTCCCTCAAGCCTCTTTTACCCCAGAATAAACAATCCCAGGTCCCCCAGCTGCTCCTCACCAGACTTGTGCTCCAGACCCTTCCCCAGCTCCATTGCCCTTCTCTGGACACACTCAGGCCCCTCAATGTCTTTCTTGTGCTGAGTGGCCCAAAACTGAACACAGGATTTGAGGTGCGGCCTCACCAGTGCTGTGTACAGGGGGACAATCACTGCCCTGGTCCTGCTGGCCACACTATTGCTGATACAGGCCAAGATGGCACTGACCTTCTTGGCCACCTGGGCACACATTGGCTCATGTTCAGTGGACATCAACCAACACCCCGGGTTCTTTCCCCACGAGCAGCTTCCCAAACACTCTTTCCTAAACCCATAGCATTGCCTTGAGCACCCCTTCCTCCCTTTTATTCTACAATTTTCCCTTGTCTACAGTTCAATCTGATTATGCTTTGCTTTCTAATGCTCACATTACCATCAGTCACCTCACTGCACAGGAAACTGAGATTAAAAAAATCACTTTCCTTGTCACTGGCATAACTCTTGAAGCTGGAATTAAAGACCAAAATAAATAAAGTCCCTGGAGAGCTGTTCTTCAGCAGCCCTTTAGCAGATAGAAGATGGCTTAATCTTTCACAAGCCCCCTATTTCATTCCCTGGCTATTAAGTGCCTAGGAATGTTGGGGACTTTTTAAGCTAATATATTATAAACAACAGCAGAAAGGTTAACAAAAGAAACACTGATGTTAGAATAAAGCATAAAATTTAGCAAGAAAAGCATGCTGTACTGTGCAATGAAAAAGAATAGGAGGCAGGGAAAAAAAAGAAAATTACTTTGAAAACAATGCAGGAAAAATAGCACAGAATCTATTTTAGAAACTGGAAATAGCCCAGGAAAGATAGCAAATGAAAGCCCAGTTTACTGACTCAAAAAATGTATTGAATAAAAAATGGGCTCCAGTCCACAAACTTCAGACATGTGAAGAGCAAGTAAGAAAAAATCAAGCTGTGGCAGCAATACGCAAACAAGCAGTTTGCACTTAAAAACAGGTAGTGAAAACATTTGAAATTGTCGCTGATTGCCATTGTTGGCAGTTATCTCAGGTGCAGTGACCCTCACAACACCGTACATTTCTACTGTCTAAATCACTCAACTTGCTGATCCTTCATTTGGGCATACACAAATCCTGACTGAAACTGCCGGGACCACACCCCATAAAAGCAAAGACATGGCAGCACAGGTATCTTTCATTCTAGCTGGTACAAACAGGAAACTAAAATTACTCCAGGATTCTCTTGCCTGATGATGCATCTCAGTCTCCAATACAACCAAGACTTTTAGAACACGAACAGAAAATCCTCCTCATTTCGTTCCTTAGCCCTGAACTGTGTAATTGCAATTCTCAAAGTGTAAGGAGGACAAAGATGAAAAGTAATTGTAAACAATACACTTTACTAGTGGACTATGGAGTGCTTCACAGCTCCTCGGTGCAAATATGCATCTCCATGGCTTCTGGATACACTGGGAGATAAGTTCACTTCAGAGAAATTTCAGTAGTTTTGTTTTTTTGGTTTTTTTTTTCCACTGGAAGAAGCAGGCAGAGATGAAGTGCAGTGGGTGGCATCAACATGTCCAGTTCAGGCACTGGGAGCCAGCCTTTGGAGCATATTGCAGAATACACCTGCCCATTCTGCTTGTGTTAGGCACAAAGGTCTCCTACAGAAAGCACAAGTGGAGTTAAGGGCCGTAACAAAAAGAACAAGTAGGTTGATCAGATGGGTTGATCCAACTCTGCCATAAGAAATGCTAAAAAGGCACACATTCAGAAGCACAACCACTCTCCAGAAATATCGGTAGCAAAAGGAAGATTTACATCCAGATGTCAGTCTGGCCTGAGGCACTTGCTGGCCACTACAGTCAGGGAGGCTCAGACCTGCAGACAGCATGTGTGTGAAAGTTGAGATGCCAATGTTCACCATGCTCACCTTTTGATCTAACACTAAGTAGCTGCACAGCTATTCAAGTGGTAAAATTTAGTTCAGTGTCCTTGTTCACTCTCAGAAGGATCAAAATTACAACTCCCTCTCCAAGGAGGGTGGCCCAGACAGAAGGCAAGCAGTCAGAAAAGAAATGCAAAATTCAAGGGACAAAGAAGGAAGAAAAGGAAGTATGAATCTAATTTCTGTGAAAAAGAGCCTGAGCTTTCATTCCTACACCAAACTGCTGGAATTTTTTAGGTATTCTGCCATTAAAAAAATAGGAAAGAGCAGCAGCATAGCAGTAGAATTCACCTAAGCAAATGTAGATATTGACAGCTGAGCTAATTCCATATAATCCATTTGCATCCCACAGAGAGAAATACACTTTCAGGAATAGTCAGCTCATCCTGAAGTAAAACATCTGAGCTCTGCTAAATAAATTTGGAGAGAATAATTCTGTTATAGAGCATCTGGCAACTTTTTCCAGTGAAAACCACCTCTTTCAGTGGGAGAAGGTCTTAAAGGAGTGTTATCAGTTACTGGAGGTGGGTACATCTCATTCTTAAACCCTTCCCTAAGCTCTTAGGATCCCCACTAGACACAGAATTACTACTGCAGATGTGACTTTAGCTCCTACAGTTTACCTGTACACAAACACTTCCAGCAGACAAAATCAAATGTCTAAGCATGGCAGCATTTAACTTCAGATGAAAGCTTCTAGCCTGCTATGTTAAACTAAAGCATCCTCAGTGCAGTAAAGTAAGTGAAGTGTTTAATACACATGAGCATAGAGCTGTATACACCAGGAGTTAAGAAGCTGCCAGCTTTATTTTGCTTTATTCACATAAGGAACATAACAACCTTCTTTTAACGCTTTCTGTTAGAGGATAAGTTGAATGAAAGTCCTTTTTCACTCCATTATATGAAAAGAAGTAAATGCATTTTAATCCCTTACTTTGTTCTGTTACTAGAAACACCCCTCTAATATCAGTTTTCCCATATTTCTCAGGTACGTCCAAGCATTAATATTAACAGCATTATAGAGAATGTTGATTATATTACAAAATCACTTTCTTCCACATCTCTCACTTGAATAAAAAGGTAAAATAAAAAAAAACTCATGTTGAATAAAGAACACTTTTCAAAAGCAAGTTTCATTACCAAGGTTGTAACTCCTCAGTCTTCTCTTCAGATGGAAAAAAACAACCAACAAAAAAAACAAAAAAAAAAACCCAAAAAAACAAAAACCCCCAAAACAAACAACAACAAAAAAAAACCAAAAAAACAAAACAAAAAACCCCCACAACACCAAAGAACCCCAAATATTTGTCCTGTTCCATGCATCTCATGAGATATACTACAAAGACATTTCTGTCCTTTTTCAGATTTAATTTTTTACATAGTATGTTTTTTCTCTAGTCACTGGTGATCCAACCTGCATTTCAAATAAAACTAATTTATATTCCGCGATTCACCATTTTATCTTTCATTTACCAACAATTTTACTGAACCATAGCAACAGGTAGATATTTCTTCATAGTTTCTCTGTAACTGTCAAATATTGCAGACACCTTTTTTTGAAAATCTAGTCTTGCAAGCCATAATCTTTTTCACAGTATTTTTTATTTACTGGACCCTAAAGAAGTACAAGAATAAAACTACAGTGCAAAGACACACGTTTTATACTTTTCAAAACATCCGGCAGTGACAAATTTGTGCAAAAACATTTGAGTACTACTCAGTAAGCATCTGGTATTTGACAAGCAGCAGCATTATGTGAACATGAGGTTTTTTTAAGGATCAGGATAAGCAAACTTTGAAGGTGAAGCCAATACAAGTAATTCTGCAATGCAGAACACGCTTCTCTGTCAGCTGGAAATAAGTAACTGCATGTTTGTTCTGCTCTAAGGTAATATCAGTTCATTGATTTATCAGCATTCCAAGTGAAATTTTAAAATATTTTATAAAAATATCAGATATCCAGAATGAGGCACATCATATCTCAGAGACATGGGCAAAACAATCATAACAGAGCAACACTTCTAGCAGCTGACAAAGATTTCTGTGAAAGGTAGCAGTCACACATGGCTGGATGAAAGTCATTCTACAGATGAATTCAGGATCCCCAACAAAGAATTCCACTACTTTAACGCAATTAGCGCCGAATTTGAGGGTTCTTTTAAATCATTTCAGAGCTAGTAGCAACCTTTTGTCCATTATGTCTTAGGAAACCCAGGAAGTATGTGAGAATAGAAATTTAAGAAGTAGAATTGTCCAAGACAGTTGTCTGAGCAAGTGCTAGTAATACATAAAAACACAGTGTGGTTTTTCACCAACTTCCTTAAGCCTAGATCTAAAATGAAGACTGCTTTAGACTTAAAGAAAAAGCAAACCACATATGTTCTCTCGAGAGTTGGTAACCGAATCATGCACAAAGTGAAGATTCACAGAAGTTTCGTTCCTTGAAACGCCCAACTCTTAAGTATGAATTTCTATGAGCAAACTCATGTTTTGACCTGTCAACACTATTAAAATATCTACCGCCATTACCATAATTCTTTTAATTGCAAGAAACGGTTGTAACTGTGGGGCTGTTGCAGCTCCCTAGGAGAGCCAAGACTGTTACCTTTGGGGTCAACATTATCTCCTGTCTATCCAAGCAACCCAAAAGCCACAGGACTCCTTTGCCAGACTGGCAGCATTGCTGCCTCTCCTGTTGCCTCTCAGTAACTCAGGCTCAGCTGCTGTCAGCCATCTCTTACACAACTTTTAATCTGAGCTAGAAAGTAAGACAAGGGTAACAGCATGAAGGGACACTGAGTTCCTAGCTACCCTTTCAATACTGCCTGCTATCACTCACTCCTCATGTCTGAGATACAAACCCTCCAAACCACACAACCACAAGTAGCTACACCACTAGGATCTGGGAAGAACCTGGTGGCTTGGGCTGCAGACAGATGGAAAGTGCTGCAAAGTAACCCAAACACACAACAGAACTCCTGCCATCAAATCCTTCCCTACCCCTATAAGACAAAACAGACAGAAAGGAAGGTGAACGCACTTGGGCAGTAGAAAAAGTGTTTATGCACAGCACTTGGAAAAGAAAAGAATGAGCCACAGTGTGTATCACTCAATGTGACAGTGACCATCAGCTGCTGTTTCAGAACATGGGTAAAGAAAACTCACAACACATGGAACAAAATTACCTGCCCATAGGTTAGCTTTAAATCACCTTTTTAAGTAGAGCCTGGCTCAACATAAAAGCAAGAAATTTCATGTTCTTAGTTTTATTTTTAAATATTTTCACTACAACTCAACATTCATCAGTTTCTAAACATTTTTGAGCTCTGGCCTCAGGAATAATTTGCAGCAATCAGTAGCAGTAACGGAACATGTGAAAGGCATCTAAATCTCAACTACTTTTGAGTTTCATTCAATGCACCGTTTTTCTGGTTTTACCATATAAAAGAAATGCAAAACTCTAGGAGCCTTGCTTTGAATTCTTTTAAAAATGTGCTCTGAAGTTAATAGTATAAGCTGTCATGCAGTCCTCCTTCCTCTACTTTCTGTGTTATCTTTCAAGGTGAAGCTGCCACTGCTGAGCACTAAAATCAAGATAGTGGCAAACAACCAAATGATAAAACATGAGGTAGATACACATACTCAAAATAATATATCCTCCAAGTTTTAGTATGATTCTCAGCCCATTCCTCATGCTATCTGGTATTTTGTTAATTTAAAAGCTCCATGTCCATGTTAACAGCCATGCTTTCCTGACTTACCACAATATTACCTAGAGTATTTTGTTAACAGCTAATTTCAATTATTCTGGGATGCATTTGTTATAAACATTTTCCTTTATAATACATACTTACAACTCTCCTTCATTTGCAGTTTTGTTTCCCATTGACAATATTATTTTATCCACAGCAGTGTTTCCCCTTAGGCTGAATTAGCCATCTTATACCTTGATCTTTTTAAAAAACAACTTATGTCCTTCTGGTTTCTTGGCAAATGAGATTAATAGTCCATGCCATAAAAAAAAAAAAATTAAAAATAAATTAGGAATTCTACTTTATTTATGCTACAGCGACCAAAATTAAGTAATTTTCTCTAACCAACTTCCTGTTATTTAACCAGTTTAAGGTTTATGATGGTGTTTTCCATCTGAAGTGATGACCACTCTGGACGCTGAGTCACATTCAATGGTTGACTCCGCTTGAGTGATGCACCCTCTTGTGTTCCTCCAGCCCTCTGCCAGGTAGAGTTGTCAGGGCTGAACAGAAAGCAAAGCCCCTCCTCAGCAAGTCTTAACTTAAAAATCAACAGCAAGAACACAGACCATTGGCAACATCAGTTTGCATTAGCATGCCGGGCTGCAGACTGCAAAGACTAAAAATGTTCTCCATGCCTCACCTAATTCCTCCTGCCACAAAGAGTAACATCAAAGAAAGGGTTGGGCATGAGAGTTACTATCTGGGTCATGCCACGTAAGGTTGCTCCGGAACACCAAGTCAACCACTTTAATCGGTGACCTCCTTAAAAAGACTGCATCTATATGCAAGCATATGTCAAATATGAACCATCTACCTTTGCTTCAGAAAAACTATCCACGCTTTCAAAAGAAAACAGCAGAATATTTCTCTCTGGAGAGTAACTACTATGTGGAAGTGCCTCTCCCCTGAAATCCCAGGGGGAGGGACCCTGCAGTGTAAGGGTCTGTCCCTGTCCCCATGTCATGTGTGCCCCGTGCCTGTTTCCTCATTGGTTGGTTTGGGTGCCCGGGGCCCAGGAAGAGAGCAGGGTCCCATGGCTGGGGTCTGCCTGGGAACTCCATCCATGTGGCTGGAGGAATAAATCATCCCTTAACATCTAAAGAAATATCGCTTCGTATTTCCTTCCAAGTTCATCGCTGTCTTATACTTGTTGTAAGGATTCCCCATTACAACACTACTACAACTATCAGAACCATGAAATTACAATTTCATAGTTTATCAAAACTAGATGTAAAAGCTCCTTACTTTTGATTCCCTAAATCTTTGCTAAAATCATCAAAATATGCTAATCACTCTGGTTTCCATTTCTTTACTCAAATACACACCTCTTTTTTTTTTCCACCAGTTGTACTTCTAAACTTTTTCAGAATGCCAAGCTAATACCTAATCCAAGCAACTCAGCATGCTTCCACATTATGAACCATTTCCTAATGAACACCATTTCCTAATATGTCAGTTTTACCATATTTCATCTTTATTGCCAGAAAGGCAATAGAAGCAAGATATCGCAAATTAGCTTAATAACGACACCTTATGCAAAGAGGTTATTTAAGTTCTCAGCAACATACTTATTTTAATCATTGCATTATGGCTGATAATTTTAGCTATTCATGTTTCCTAGATTTTTCTTCTTTTTACACAAGACACTCCTCTGTCCACATGCTCTGCAAATTCACCTTGGACTTTTTAGCTTCCTTCTTTCTACTGCTAGTTATGAATATGTTCTCTGCCTGGATTTCAGCAGGGTTAGATTTCCACCTTTCAAACAATTTCTACTTGGCATACAAACCAATATTTAGCCCTTAGGCTTATCCTCACCATCCTACTCCCATTTGTCCAGCCTGCATTCAGAGACACCTACTAGCTTTGTGAAGATGCTCCATCATCTAGGACACAGTGCTTTTTACTCCTTGACTTATGATTACTCCTTCTCATCTCCCTTTATAAAGGTCTTCCAAAAGCCCCCTTGTTGCTGTATCAATTTTTCTTACCTGCTGCTAAACTTTCTTAACCTTCATACACACTATTAACATGTTATTTAGGAAGTCAGCTAATGCTGTCCGCTACAGATTTTGTCTAAGCTTAAATATACATTTCAAGAGGTAATCTTGCCACTTAATGGAAGTGTCTTTTGCAAAGCACAGCATTCACGTGGCCACTTTATGTCAGCTTAAACTGGCTCCCTTTCAACTACCACCTCCAGGCAATACTGGGAGAGGGGTTAAGTGTTCCTTTTTGTTGTTGTGGCACCCCACCACACAGCTCTCCACCTTGGATGCTTTATTGAAATATATTGTTGATAACTACAAAAACACCACACTGCAGGCTCTGGGATCAAACTAAAATTTCTACAATTTATCATTCACTAATTAATACAGCTTTTGTGAACCATCGCAGTTCATTCTCAAGAGGAAACCACTATAATTCTGGTAGTCATTAACACTAAAAGGCAATAAACATGCCCTGGCACTGGTGCTCCTAGATAGCTGTAGATGAGTTCGAAAATAGTCAGGACAGTACCAGAGGGACACTGAGCAGAGAAGGAAATAAAGTGTTTACTCACACACAAACTTAACCAGCTTTATTCAGCATACTACTAGTTCAGGACAACTGTTAGAATTGAAAAACAGTATAGCCCTAGAAAACCAAAAAAATTGGCAGAGCTTCATGCTGATAAGCACCATTTTCCTGGAAAAGAGGATTTTCAAGGTTAGGGTAGGTAAAGCACAATTTGCTTGCTATCCATTCTTCAAATATCAATCAAGCCTGTGAGTTCAAGGGTATAATAAGCATTTTCTCCAAAGTACTAAAAGACCTAAATGATCATAATGGAATGAAACTGACTACTAAAACAGAGCTGCTGAAACACAGGAATCTTGAAAAATAGGCCTCCTCTCACTTAAAGAAACTAGGGTTTTTTTTCCACAGACCACTAGACATCAACATGGTCAGAACTTCTACAATAGTTCTGAGAAATTCTCTGCTGCTTGGGCTTTAAGAGCTTTGTTTAGGTCTTAGGGAATATATGAGAGACTACCAAATGCTAGAGGCTACTAAGAAATACCTGTTAAAGCTAAAATGTTTGTTGAGGTTTATAGATGAGTTGAAGCAAAGGAAAGCTCATTGATTTGGAGAAAAAAATGGGAGAAGAGAAAGGGTAATGAAATAGGGTGAAAAGATTAGCTTAATGTTATGACCAGCCACAGACCTTGCTATTGCTCAACTGAAACACTATGCTCTTACTGCAAGGCTGGAGGAAATAAAAACATACACACCTTTTACAGGTTTTATTATTTCTCAACAGTTTAAACATTTTGCTGAACTCAAGAAACATCAACGGCCAACCATCAAACACTGCTGCACTGCTCTGCCCCATCATCAGTACTCAAGTAGAGAGTAATGAAGAGCCTGCAGCACACTGGGAGGGTGTTCTACAGTGCTACAGCCCACACAGGCAGCCTGTCAGTTCCCCCACCGTGGGAGGGGTGACCCCTGAAGTGCACACTGTATTCCCTGTGCACACTGCCTGCATCAGGAGGTACTCCTGGAATACAAGCTCAGCTCTCCTGCCTGCCATACACCTGCTTTTTCTCCCAAAGGAGCACAACAGAAATTGTCCTGGGAGGATACCGGAGGACATTTGTCCCAACTATGGCAGGTAACACGAAGTTATACCTCTATCTACTCCCAGCTGTCAAAACATGGAGGAACACAGCTGTACCAAGAAGTATTTTATGGCCCAGAGAAAGACCTTGACATTAAAATGGGCACTTCCACAGAACTACAAGACAACTGGCTTTGAGGCAGCAGTGAGCACATAGCCATGGCATTCTTCATCAAGTTATCTATTCATCATCTTCCCCTTCTTGACAGTAGGACGGTAGCTCCTGTCCTGTGCTTCACCCCACACAAAGGAATTCTTTCTGTTATTGTGATCAGGAGTAGTCAGCACAGACTCACTAAATCATGCTTGACCAACCCCATTGGCTTCTACAATGCAACAACTACCTCCATGGATGATGGAAGAGCAGTGGATACTGTGAACCTTGACTTTAGCAAGGATTTAAACACTATCTCTCACAACATTCTCACAGACAAACTCAGTAAGTGTGAGCTGGATGAGCAGACAGCAAGGTGGAACAGTGGATCCCAAAGGGTCATAATCAGCAGCACAGGGTCTAGCTGGAAGCCTGTCACTAGCAAGGTCCTCCAAAGTTCTATATGGAGCCCAGTACTGTATAACTTATCCATCCATTACTTGGATGAAGGGGCAGATCCCTCTGCAGCAAGTTCACTGCTGACACAAAACTGGGAGGAGTGAACAACACGCCAGAGGGCTGTGCAGCCCTTCCGGAGGGCCTTGACAGGTTGGAGGGAGGGACAGAGAGGAACCTTCTGAAATTCAACAAAGGCAAATTCAGGGTGTTGCACCTGGGAAAGAATAAACCCACGCAGCAGCACAGGTCAGGGGCTCACCTGCTGGGAAGCAGCTCTGCTCCTTCCAGAGAAGAACCTGGGGGTCCTGATGGACAACAGGCTGCCCATGAGCCAGCAGTGCCCCTGTTGCCAAGAAGGCCAACGGTACCCTGGGGTGCCTTAGGAAAAGCACTGCCAGTAAGATAAGGGAGGTGATCCTGCCCCTCCACTCGGCCCCAGTAAGGCCACATCTGGAGTGCTGTGCGCAGTTCTGGGCCCCTCAGTACAGGAGGGACATGAGCTCCTGAAGCAAGTCCAGTGGAAGTCTTCAAAGATGATTAAGGGACTGGAGCATCTCTCTTAGGAGGAAAGGCTGAGGCCAGTTCAGCCTCAAGAAGAGAGGACTGAGAAGGGATCTTATCCATGTATATAAGTACCTAAAGAGAGGGTGCCAAGAAGGTGGATCCAGGTTCTTCTCAGTGGTGCCAAGTACTAGGACATGAGGCAATGGGCATATGTACAGGAAGAAAGTGAAGCACAGGAAGTTCCACCTGAATACGAGGAAGAACTTCTTTACTGTATGGATGACCATGCACTAGAACAGGCTGCCCAGAGAGGTTGTGGAGTCTTGCACTGGAGATATTCAAGAACTGTCTGGAGGCAATCTTGTGCAACGTGCGCTAGGATGACCCTGATTGAGCACAGACATTGGACCAGATGATCCACTCTTTTCCCTTCCAATCTGACCTATTCTGTGATTCTGTAATCTAAATGTCAACTTTGGGCTGAGCTCAGAAATGTATGTACCAAGCAGTGGGCACTAATAATTGTCCATGTCTATCAGCTAACTGTCCTTACACTAGACAATACAGCTTGAAGTAATTCCAAACAAGAGAAAAAAAGTTCATGGTAAGTGTTGAAAACTCAGGAAGATGCTGAGCTACAAAAATGGATGCAGGGAGAATATTCTGAGAAACTCTTACAGCATCTGCAGACCTCTGAAGTTGGACAAGGCAAAGTGCTAAGGGATTGCTGGATAAAATACAATTTCCATCTGACATGCAGTAACGGTGCCACACACAACTCACTTTGATGTTTATAAAGTTCTCCAATACAAATGTGCCACAATACAGCACTGCCATGGAGCTTCTTTCACCTCACACTGGCCACAAGAATTTCTACCAATATTCCTGGTTCTTATACACTTGTCCTGAAATAAACCTTAAGACTGACTTGGAAGTAATATGAAAAGCTTTTCCCCCAGTTCTGTACTGTTGGAATTCAATAAAGCCACCTACTGAAAGCATACTGCTCTGCCTTGGTGGAGGCACGTGGTCCAACAGAACCTGTGTAATCCCTAAGAAGGCTGAGCTTTGCAAGGGGGCCTCAGATGTTCTGTAGCTCATCTGTGCCTGGAGAGCAGTGTCCCAAGTTCCTTTTTTCCACTCCATACTGCATTCTGGCATCTCTTTCAGACAGGCAGTGTTACTGGAAAGAGATGGAACTGCTTCTCACCAAAAGGACAGCATATTCCTGTCTTCTATGCTGGATCATGAGATGTGGAGTTTACCTAAAACTGGTATTAACAGCATAAATATGAAAGCAGGCTGGGGATGAGCTGACATGCCAGCTCAACACACATAATGGTGTGAAGTCTACCCATGGCAAAACTAACAAAATAAGAATAGTTATGAGATAATTATTTCCAAGGTAAACCTCACTTCTTAAATTAATAACTGAAAAGCACATGTAGATGTGGCATGTTGACCTTAACATCAGAATAATCTACAGTGACTGCGGTGTAGACTAGTAGAGTTTATTCTGCATTAGACTTATTTGCCATGAAGTCAGCACAGGAATGATCCCCCATTACTTACTTTCTCCAGATTTAACCCTTTTATGCTGCTTGAGGATATCAGCTCCAAGACACTGGAGTCTACCTTCAACAAATTAGTTAATTTGGTGTCTAGAAACATGAGTGTAGAGCCTCCATCATAGTAAAAAAATGAAACAAGCACAGAAGAAATACACCAAATTCTAAAGTTTCCTAGCTATGCTTTTACTCTCCAGTAGTTAGCTGCTAAATTAAAAATGCAGTATTTTCTTAACAGGTGGTAGATTAATGGCTTTGACATAAATGTTTTGGTACAGTCCCTAGATGCAGCAGGAAGGCACTATTATATACTTACATTCCACAAATATACAGTCAGGTCAGCCTCCATTAAGGTGATAACTACTTGACTGATTCAGAACAGCAGTTAAAATTTCTTATTCACAAAGAAAAGGGTGTGAAAAGACAGGAACACTCAGGCCTGCAGAGCAGATGAAAAGTGTTACCTCCAACAAGCTGATACAGCTTTAGGGCAGAAGAAAGCTTCTAATATCGATACAGCCACACGCTTAATAAGTTAATGAAGAAGATGCAGCAATATATAATGTGCAAATAAACTACACACACCCACCATTACAGACACTACCCACATTACAAGTCAGAACCTTTTTCATAAGAGGACGCCACACGAATTAATCTTTCTTCATTGAAATCAGATAACAAATCTCATGTACAATATCAATTAATAAATTTAAAGTGACTGAAGCAATGTTTGACAGTACTTCCACATCACATTTATCACCTACTTTTAATACTAACCAATCTACTGTGGATATTACAAGTTACTGCAAAAGTATCACAACTTTACCTAAGAGTCACATCAAATCCTGTAACTTCTGAAAACAGTACACAAACATGCTTGATATTAAATACAAGAAAAATCAATCATGTTAACAGAACACCATTTCACTACTCTTCTCATTGGGAACACAGCTAATATTGAGCTTGAAAGTTTGTCAAGTCCCTGTTATTAGACACAGTTGCATTTTCTTGTTATATAAAACACTTCTTGTTGTACTAAATAATCTTGTTAATATATAATTTCTTGTTATACTAAATTATTAGCTACAAAGCTTCAGATACCTTTCACCCATACATATATTCAACAGCAGTTGGAGTCAATGTTAATTGTTAACTTCTGAGAATGGTAAGAACCCTTGAGATTAATGTTGTATTGCTTTCCAGAGGTATTGGAATGACAATAAAAAACCACAAACATAACCTACTGAAAACAAATTATTTCAATATCCAAATTAATTTGAAAAATGTGTTAGTTGTCTAGAAGATTAAGGAAAAATACAGCATCTCACAAAATATAACTTACTGCTTTGAAGCACAGTGCCTCCAAAGACTTTTTTTTTTTCAGGCCTGCAATGTACTCACAAGTATTCTCTACCAGAAATATAATTTAAAAAAAGTATAAGTGGTTTGCACAGATTTTCCATAAGCTGTCTGCCATTAACCTAAGCACTCATTATAAAGACAGAAAAGGAAAGAAAAGATTCAGAAAAATGAACCTACCAGGCATTTGCTCCTCACCATGTCTTTCTTTAAATCATTTAAACCGCAGTCAACACGTGCAGAGTGTTTTTACTACCACACTCCAAACAAATATAACACATTCATGCTGTAATTAAGCATCAATCTTCCAGGCTAGGTCAGTCGGTCAGGGTGACTCTCAAGAGTCAAAGGTGATAAAGAAGTCTGAGCTGCAGTGAGAGTACAGAAGAGTGCTTCAGATTGGAAATCCACACCAAACACACTCACTGTTTTCAAGATCACCTTTCGCATGATCTCCACCAAGAAGATTTTGATGCAATTTTGCTGAAAGAACACACAAAGTATGTGTACTTGTGACCATTTCAATGAAGAACAAATCAAACGCCACACTGCTAAGAAAAGCCCGCAAAAATCGATGAGCTAATGCAGCCTAGTGCACTTTGGAAGATGCCATTCACCTCTGGGAGAGATTCTCCCATTCATACACCAGGGAACCTGGCAAACCAGCGAGTGTTTTGCGTAGTCATGTGTAAAATTAGATCTCTGTTGTGCAAGCTAACATTCTACTAATATTTTCATTCACAAGAGACCAAGTGCTTAATTAACATTTATACCAATTCTCCAGCTATTTACCGACACAAAGGAGGTGGTGACTTGATAGCATGGTTCCTGAAACACAGCCCTAAATATAAATATATTTCTTGCTCCTCCCTGCCACATTTTTTTACTATTGAATTTGCAACTTCTCTTCTTCTGCAAGTAATAACTCTCTCAAAAAAAATCAAACCAAACAACCAAAAACAACCAAAGGAAAAAACCCAGCTAAACAAAAAAATCACAGGCAAACAAAAAAAGCCACCACAGCATATGTCTGTAAGAACAAGGAGAACAAGTACTGCTTTCCTGTAATAATTTGTTCCAGTCTGCAGTTTTGCCTTTGGAAGCAACCAGAGGCAAAGGAGATGCGGTACCATGGCAGAGTGCAGGATGACCTGTGTCATTACCTTAGTTTTGCAACTAAAAGTACAGTAATATGGTTGTAATGACAGCTCTCAGCCACCAGAAGTTCCAATTAAAATCATATATTGTGTTTCTGTGGTGCACTTGGAGAGCATCAAGTAAATATTCTACATAGTAACTGGTATGAGGCTTTGTACTCAAAACAGTGTTGATCATCCTAGAATGGTTTGGGTTGGAAGGCACCTGAAGGATTATCTCGTTCCAACCCCCTGTCATCAGCAGGGACATCTCTCATCAAACCAGCTTGCTCAGAGCCCCATCCATCCTGGCATCTAAGACTTCCAGGAAACGGAGCAGCCTCAGCTTCTCTGGCCAACCTGTGCCTGTGAATACCAGGTTGCTTTTGTTACTTGCTGAGCAGGGCTCACCCAGAGCCAAGGTCTTTTCTGCTCCTCACCAACCCCACCAGCAAGGGGACCAGGGGTGCACAAGGAGTTGGGAGGGGACACAGGCAGGACAGCTGACCCCAACTGACCCAAGGGATGTCCAGATCATATAGTGTCATGCTCAGCGTGTAAAGCTGGGGCTAGTAAGAAGGAAGGCTGTAACACTGGGAATGATGGCCTTTGCCTTCCCAAGTCACCCCTTACATGTGATGGAGCCCTGCTGACCTGGAGATGGCTGAACACCTGCCTGCCCATGGGGAAGTGGTGAATGATTTCCTCATTTTGCCTTCCCTAATAAACTGTCTCTGTCTCAGCCCACTTGTTTGCTCACTTTTACCCTTCCAATTCTCTCCCCCACCCCACCAAGGGAGAGTGAGTGAATGGATGAGTTGCCAACGGGGGTTAAACCACAGCAGCTGCTTTTTAACAAAGCCTGTAAGAAACAATTTACTTTCTGAGGCATATCAACTAGCAAATCCTGTGAGTTAACACTGTCACCATTTTGACAGACACTCAACTTTATCCTTCCTAAGACATTCAAGACTGTCAAAATTGCAACCCAAGTCACAACATTGTACTTAAAGCAAGAATAAGCACCCATAAAGGCAAGATAATTATTCTTCATAAAATGAAATAGTCACCAGATAACTATAGGTCTCATTACTTTTTTTGAACGGTTGCAACTTTTAAATAAGCCACCAGCCAGAAAAATTAAGCTATTTTATCACAGAGCTTTTTTGAGTAGCAACTACTTCCACATCTATCAGTTTACCCCACTATTCAATAGCTATGGGTGAAATCAACACCACACATTCTTATTTTCCCAATCAAGTATCTTTTACATTACCCACTAAATCCCAACCTGTGTACAGTTGGTTAAAGCATACAACATGTTACTAATATAGGCTAATTTGATATCTCAATTAGTCAAATTACTATAGAAAACTATTCATACCTGAGCACTGTCCTTACTATTTGTCTTGAAATTCTCAGTTAAGGAGAGGTAATACAGCAAAATTCAAGTGCAGCCTATGAAATAACTGACAGCTTCCTAACTGTCAGCCAGCATCTACTCAGCATCCCTTCCAGTATGGAAAGGTTAGACCTTGCTTCCTTAATAATGAGTAAGTACTTTGTTCTAATTATTAACAGGAAAGAAAATATAACTGTTATACAACTACAGAACAACATCCAAACTTAAGGTCCTTGCTCTCCTTGGGGCTCCAAATATAAAGGGAGTAACTTCTGCTGGCATCTCCCAAGAGCAGCTCTTCAGACAAGACACAACAGGCCGTGTTTTAAAAAAATACAAACAAAAAACCCACTAAAAATGTTTTTTAAATGCTGAGCATCAAAACAGTTTTAAAGATAAATAAGAAAACCCTCAAACTACTGTCTCCCTCCCTTGATAGCAAAATTAATATGAAGAGGAGTTACAAATAGGTGTTATGTGGCAGTTGAGATTTAAAACTTGCTCCAGTTTCAAAAAAATTCAGGAGTTAAACCCAAACACTTTGAGGTTCTGTAGTTATTTCCTTGGATTTTGTTATGTTGCTGCAAATCCACTGTCAAGCAGTACTGGTATCAAAAGTGAAACTAACTGTATATTACAAACTGAAATCAAAATCCCTTTTGCATTCCAAGGAAAACTACATATAGTTGTAAATAACAGATGTTCAGTTTTCCATTAGTGTTTAGTAACTTTATGACTTGTACCCTTAAAAACACCACCTTGAGGACTACTTGAAGTAAAAATCACATAAAGAAATCAAGTCACTGCAGCCATTTTCCCAAAAGTGACATACACCAGGTAATAGTGTGGATCACAGACCAAGCCCAGCGAGTTGGTTTTATCAAAGGAAAATATATCCAGGATATCCACCAGTTATCACACAAAGCATCAAGAATTATCCAAGTTTGTTTTCCACAACTCCACACTTTCCCTCAGAGATGAGAATTATCTCTACAATTACATCAGCTACACCAGCCACAAGCAGAGAACCCCAATACTTCCGACATAACATTTTCAGAAGCTGCATCTGCTCCCATTAGGAGGGGTCTATTCTAAAGCAGGGAGAATAACCTGTCCCCTGACAAACAGGAAGGACAATATGAAGAAAAGCTTAGTAACTTGACAAGTACCAAATCAACCTAAAATGCAAACTCCATAAGACAAGTAATTTCAAATCTTTTTAGAAAAGAGTAATGCAGTAAACACTGCCCTGTTGACAACCCCCATCATGCAATTAAAAGCCATCAAGAATTATGGTGTTTTGGGTTTTTTTTTATAAAATGCATATTTTTAAAACACAGGGTACTACCTCACTCTTTCAGTTTAATTTATTCTGCAGTTCACACAACTTAATTACTCTTACATATTCACTCACTTTGTGCCACACAGTAAGAGCATTAGTTTTCTTTGCAGACATCACTTTAAAATGACTGTTTTCACAAAAAATTCAAACTTTTAAATGTGTTGGTGGTTTTCATTAATAAGTTTTGCAACAGCTTAACAAAACAACGTTTCTTCTAATGAGTCCTTCATATAACATAAGAGGTACAGGAGTGGTGGGGAATTTAATCTAAATATATATTTTCCACAAACCTAACCTTGTTTTAAGAAAGCTGTCTCTCATATTGACAACATGAGGAGAAAACACATTGATCTTATTTCATTCTATTTCAGCAGTGACTGTTGTGAATTCACAGACAGGACACCTGTGCTTAGCAAAATGCAACTTCCTTTATATGAGGAAATACCTACATGCAGATTTAATCGCACACCTCACCTTCCCCGGCCCAAACAGGGTGGGTTTGGTGGGGAAGGAGGCAAGAGCGAGCACGCTTTGGGGGAAAAGCAGGAGCTGTCGGACTAAAAGCAGCCCTGAGCCGGGCTTCTCCAGCAGCAGGAAGTTTCCAAGGGGCCTTGCCGAGCATGCGCCATGAGCTGCACGGGCTCCCTATGTGGCAAGAGTGCAGAGGCAACAACCAAACGAATAACAGAGACAAGAGATCAAGAGCAACAAGCTCCCTCCCCTCTGTATTCCCGCGGCCGCCTCCACACAGCCCTCCTTCCCCAGGCTGCTCTCTTGGCCCGGGCCCTCCCGCATCCATCGCGGGCAGCTGGGATTAGAGTCTGGCAATCAAACCTGCTACTGGAGAGGGAGGAGAGGAGAGGGCGAGCAGCTCGAAAGCAAACAGCGGAGTGCATAACCTATCCCTCTACCTCGCACGTCTCAGGTGGCGGCGGGGGAGCAGCAGCGAGCAGCCACAGCTTGTCCCCCCCGCAACTGGAAGAGGGGATGGGGGAGGAGGAGGGGGGAAAAGAGAGGGATGGAGGTGGCACACAATGGCTGTCTGTGTTTGTGGGGAGGAGACGGCCCACAACAGCAGCCGTGGGGGGGGCTCAGGGTTTCTCCGTGACCCCCATTCCTTATCCCACATACACAGAGAGGAAAGGAAGGCGAGGGGCACTAGGGATCAGGACATTTCCGTGTGTTTGTATATGTTATGGGTGTTTGTGTCCCCTTCTTGTTTCGGGGAAGAGGTAAAAACGGACAGAGCTATGAAGGGGGGGGGGGAAGGGGGAAAGAGGCTGTGAAGCGCCCCCCAAGCTGTGGGGAAGGGAGGAGGTGGAAGAGAGACCAGCGCCAAGATGAACAAAAATAGTTATTTCGGCTTATCCCTCCTTTCTACAAGGAGTCCCACCCGCACAGAGCTCGGGAACGAACCCAGGGAAACGGGGGGAGGGGGAGGGAGGGACGGAGGGGGGTATGACATGCCCG
>JACBWW010000006.1:28034597-28093602 GCA_020086605.1 Lanius collurio | reverse complement strand
GAGGGAGGGACGGAGGGGGGTCACAGGCGGCACTGAGAGGGAGGAGAGGGGAGGGGGAAGTCTCCCACCTCCTTCCCGTGCCCGCCGCGGGGGGAGGAAGCTCTCCCCCCAACATACACACACAAATAGCTGCTCCCCCCCAAAAAAGCAGGGAGCGAGGGCTCCCCTCCCCCCGGGAATCCCAGGCCCCTCCTCTCCCTCGGCGCGCTCCACCCCCGGGGCCGGGAGGAGGCGGGGGGGGGACAGCCCCGGCCCCCCCTCCGCCCCCCGCGCCCCCCTCAGCTGGCCGCCCCGGAGCGAGCGGGCGGGAGGGGAATCGGAGTCGCTCACCCTGATCTCCGGGCTCCTGCGGCGGTTGCAGGACGCGCTCCAGCTCGGGGAAGGGCAGCTCGGGCAGGTCCAGCAGGGCCCCGTAGCGCTCGAGGAAGGAGCAGACAACGGCGAAGTTGGGCCAGGAGCCCGGGCAGCGCGGGCCCGCCGGGGCAGGGGGCGGCGGGGATGGGGCCGGAGGAGCCGCCGCCGCCGCCATCTTGGACCTGGGGATGGAGAAGGAGCTGGGGAGGGGGAGGGAGGAGGGGGCGCTGCCGGGCCGGGCCGCCACTATCCCACAATGCACCGGGCGGACGATGAAGGCAGGGGAGGGCAGGGGGCGGCGGCCAGAGCGGCGCGAGCCAGCTCCCCTCCGCCGCGCGCGGCGAGGGGGAATGAAAACAAGGCGGGGCAGGGGCGGGGATGGACCCTCCGGCTGACCAATCGAAACGAGAGGAGGGCGGGGCCAGCGGGGAGCGCTGGCCAATGAGAGTGTGGCAGCGCGGGGACCCCGCCCCCTCCCCGCGGGGCCCGGCGGAGGCGGAGCCTGGCGGGGCAGTGGGGTCGCGCGCGCGGGGCGGTGAGTGCGGGCGCCTGACGGACCCTCGGCGTGAGGGGAGCGGGCGGGGGAGCGCGGCCGGGCACCGTGGCAGTCCCAGGCTTTGTGCCCCGTCACGCCAGGCCATGTTTCGGGGGGTTCTGAACAGCAACTTCCCTTCCCTACTCCCTCCCTCCACCCTCCCCCCTCCGCGGTGCTTCTCAGGGTTTTCTGTCCTTGCCTCTTTGCTTGTGTTCGCTGTATTCACAAAGTGCTGTTCCCCCTCTTCTCTTACTACCAGATCCCCGTGGCCTCCTGGTTAACTGCCCTCACAAGGTTCCCCAGCGAAATGGAATTGCCAAATTCCCGAAGTGTGTTTTCCTCCTTCGTGAACTTGACACCTTCCCCCTCCCTACACAGTTCATCTAAACTTCTCCCGTCCTTTCTATTTGCCTTGCTGATGTCAGTTTTTAATCCTGACCTTCCTCTGGCTGCTGTATCCCCTGGAATGGGAAGTCGTCCGCCTCTTGACCCTGCTCCCAGGCAGCGCTGGAGAACCACGTTGTCTTCTGACACCTTACAGGAGCTTGTTCTGCCCAAAATTTCACGTACACCGATTTACTCTTTCATTTTTGTCCTCTTCGGTCTCAGGTTACCCCTTGGCTTTTACGAAACGTCCTTTTATTTTGCAGTGTCTCGATAAAATATCTGATGCACTGCTCTCGTTCACCTCTTTTATTCCATTTGTTGCTGGTTACCTCCACAGAAGAAAGGTGTGCTGGTAATCTTAAAATCCACCAGCTTGCCCAGCTGCAATTCAATCTCAGCTTTCTTCCGCTTCCTTCTCAGCTACTTTTGTCTTTTGCCATCCTTAGCCGCCGCTTCATTTCTCTCTTTCAGTATAGTCTCCTGGCATAAACTTGCATTTTGTCTCCTTTTAAGTTCTTCTTCCTTTATTTCTGATGTTTTTAAACCCTCATGGCATTGCTTTTAGAGTCCTGAGCCATTTCTGCTCCTGTCTCCTTGTGTTTGGACTACTGCAGTTTACAGAAATTGCTGGTTTAGGTTGTACTTGCAAGTCATTTAATTCAAAGTCTCTTTTGATCTTAAGTGTTACTATGTATTTTGATACTTTACGTTTCTCACAGTGAATAATTAAAAGAAGAATTTGTTTGAGAACTATTGTCTACTCCTGTGATTGGACCACACCCTGCATCAAAGGATGCCCAGTTTCTGTCAATGAGTTCATTCTTACTATAAGATAATCTTATTTATTCAAGTGGCCCGATCTTACTGATATTCTCTGGCAGTATTATGGGAAATAGTTGCAGATGACAAATTTTTATTTGTACCTTGTAAGTTTTGTTGTGTCATTTCTGCCATTTACTTATTTTTGTGCTGTTTAGAAAAGATAGCATGGAACCCTTGCTCTCTCATTTGCAGTCTGTGCCTGTACAGTTCCAGCCTTGTGATACTATTTGGATTGGGGAAGGTGATATTCCTGATCATTTTACGGTTCGTTCATCTCTGTCTAACCTCCAGGTCTAATTCTACCATTTCATCTGAAAAGTAGCACAGGCAAAAATTACTTTCATTCTTCAGAGCCAGGTTCTGGGTACTTTATTCTGCCTTTACTCTTTGATTTCATGCTGTTTGGACTACTGCTGGTTATTTCTTCAGCTGTAATCTCGCTTCAGGCAGACTTTTGGAAAAATAATCTTATAAATCTTTGTTTGAATCCATTGCATCATGGATGTGCGATGAGAGAATCTAGAATATATGAATCCAAGCAAGTTTCAGTCCACTCTAGCTGCTTGCCTAACTTCCTGTTTGACAGGACACATGTGCCACTAACTTCTCACAGGAACAAGAAGGAAAATAATTGCCCCACTATCCTGTGTGAGAAGTACCTCTGGCAAAATTAGTCCTATGCTGAATCCAAAATAATGCAGTTTTTTTCTTCATGCAGTGTTTTAAGTGGGATACTGAGAGCAATCCAAGGAGAGCATGTCCTGTCTGGCAGTGCTGCATCCTTGGTAGCACATGCAAGACAGGAAGGAAGGCTTCCAGGATGACTGGAAGACTGATTATCCAAAGATTTCTCTTTTGCAAGGGCAATGCCTTTAATCTGTGCCACCAGGGTTCATATGATGAATTTAAACAATTTGATTCTTGGTGAATGTAAACAATTAAAAAATAAAGGATGAGAATCTGTATTTATGAAAGGATCTGCCACAGAGATTTTCTGGATTAGGCAGAGGTGGACCTCTTTTTACTGGAGAAACAAGAAGTTTTCTTCAAAATGTGGTGGATTTCAGAGCATGTGACTTGGAAGGGCAGAAAGGTGACTCTACCATGGAGACATGTCAGTGGACTGCCATGCTAGTCCAAAGCATTTCCAGGGTATCATCATCCTGCGATTCCTCTCTTTTCATCTGCTGCCAGAATCACCCCAGCAACCAGACTGCAGCCCTGTGAGGGACTGTGAGGAGGGGAAAGCCTCCGTGGGGAGCTGACAGAAGCAGAGTTCTTGTGAGGCAGAGTCCCTGCCCTGCTGATGGCCAGCAGTGAGTGTGGCAGCAGATCCCAACATCACTGCGACACACACCAAAAACCAGTTGGACTACAGCGGCACTGATAAAGCTCTGTCAAGTTCTAGGCAACAGACTTCAAAGGAAGATGTGTACCAGTGGTTGGCTGCCAAAGGAAAAACAGAGAAAATAAACAGAGACTTAGAAAACATGACTGAAGGGATGTTTGTTTAATCTAAATGAAAGATAAGAAAAATACTGAGTGAAGTCCTCAAGAAAACAAAACAAAAAAAAAAGGTGGCAAAGACAAAGATTAGGCTGTTCTACTTGTCCCAAGCAGAAAGGATTAGAAATAATGGATTTAAGTTGAAACAATGAAAATGGAGGTCAAACAATTAGACAGGTTCTTGTTGGGATGTATAACTATCCCAGGAGACTTGGTCTCTGTCAGCAGTATCTGGGGAAAAGCTTGACCCCTTTACATCCCTGAAAGTCTTGTTTTCTATAGCAATCTGACAGTGACACTGTTTGGTTCATGGCTTTATTGTTTGGTTTGTTTGGCATTTCTTTTTACCTCATTTACCACTTTATTAGTGGCCAAAGAAATAGTGCAGATTTCTGATGTTTTAGCTAATTATTATCATTCTTATTGTTCATTTTAGGGAGAAGATTAAAACCCATATGTGAGAGGATATTCTGGGACCTGATCCCTGCTGATAGTTTTAAAAGTTGAACATCCAATACTTGAACAGATTTAGCACATAAAATGATTTGCCCAAAATCCTGCACAAAATCCCCAAGAGGACTGGTAATTCAACAAATCTGCTGATCCTCAGTTCAAGTCTGTTGTCACAAAATCACGTGGATAAAATCTGTAATAGCATTTCCTTCCTAGCTCCTTGGGGCGAGGACAGAATTTTCCATTTTTATTAATGTGCTGCATATGTTGGCCTGATGTTAAGTATTAAATATCCTTTTTCCAGACTTTGGTTCAACTTTGTGATGTCTTCCCCTGAAATTGCTTCCCTTTCTTGGGGTCAGATGAAGGTGAAAGGCTGCTCTACAACATATAAGGACTGCAAAGTATGGCCAGGAGGAAGCCGGACGTGGGATTGGCGAGAAACTGGGACTAATGTAAGTTTGCTGTTTACTGCCCTGCATTTAAAACAGGACTCTGAGAATGGTCCAGAGAACAGTGTTAAAATTCCAGCCAGTAGAACTTTAAAATTCAGTGGGCTGCCTTTTTCTTTCATCTAGCCACTAGATTTTCCTGGGAAGAACTGAATGTATGTTTTGGAGGTGACTATGTGGAAGGGTCAGAGGGCTGCAGTCACACAACATCCTACACGCAACAGGACGTAGCAACTGTAGCTATGAGTTCTGACAGCCACCCTGACCAGACAGATCTCAAACAATGTTCTTCATCTGCTTAAGAGTGCAATTGTCATAAGATGCCAGTAACAAACTCTCTTCAGACTGTCTAAACAAAAGTTATCTTGAATGAGATAGGAAAAGAAATTATGAAAAGTAAGAAAATAAATAGACAGTAACTGACCTTGCATGTTTGGAAGACAGCATTGCATGCGGTTTAGTTTAAATCCATTTCCTTGGGATCCCTTGTACAGATTTCAGAGGAAAATATGCAGATACAGTGTCTCATGCGCTATTTTCTCTCTGAAAAGCTCACAGTCTGGCTAATGACACAGTGACTTCTCTTGGTAGCTATATACTAAGTGCTTGCCCTTGTAATTTTTAAAGTTTATCTGTAAATGCAATCAGAATTGGATGAAAGTACATGGAGCTGTAGTGATGTTTCAGATTTAGAAGCAGTATCCACACTTTCAAAGCAAAAGTTAAAGCACAAAATAACAATGTACTGACCAGGCCCAGCACCTGCAGCTGTATCCATGCTGAGGATGCAGCTCTCTTGGATTCATTTTGACACAGCTGAAATGCAGAGCATTTGGGTTTGCAACTTCATCTGTAATCTTTGAGGGAACAGAATTTTTTAACCTGTCAGAGTTTGGTTTATGCAGAATATATAACACCAAGAGAAAGGTGGTGCTGTCATGCAAAGATATCTGCACCTTGCAGAAAGAAAGGTAGCTGTGTATGTAACCTTTTAAAATGTATTTTATTTATGGCCTGGTTATAAAAAAGTTACTTTACATTGGCTGTTCAAAGGGCTGGGTTTTGTGGTGAGAGTTGCTGTCTGCTTGTTTGACAATATTGTTTTCATGGTTTACATGCACATGACTGGAGAAGCAGAACAGGTAATGGTAGCTGAAAAGTTCCCAACTAGTTCCCAGCTCAATCACATTTTTATATTTCTTCCAACTACTGTAAAACTGTAGTTTCAAATTATAGGCACTTACTAACATTTATGAGGCTGTGCTTTCTTCTAACAAAGAATATCTTCTTGTCATAAGTAAAATGTGTAAATCCATAAGTCTTTAGAGGACTTGAAAAATAAATCTATGCTAAATTAAAATTGGAGGGGTAAAAGAATAGTTGGGTTCTTTGGAGGGGTAGGTTTTCTGGGATCCTTTTTATTTAATTGGGAAGTGAAAAATACATATCTAAAGTAAGGCCTTATGTAAGTTGCTTATAAAGCTCCTGCTGTAGGTCAGTTCTATCCTTGCAGCTGAGGAGCGAGGTGATTTGCTTTTAAAATAAATCGCAAACAACAAATATTGAAAATAGAACCAAGGTTTTTCTAGACTGCATCTCCAATGTTGAGAAGAACTGTAAAAATGTTAATTTTGCCAGCACTGGAAACAGTAGGATTCAACAGGTGCATTTTCTGCTCTTTTTTTTTTAACAACGGACTGCAGTTCGCCTGCTTTCTTTCAGCATGTTTTCCCTGCAGGTAGCTGGAACTGAAGTGTGGAAAACAAGCAGTGTTGGTCATGTCCTACACTCTAGCTGGAAATAAATTGCTTCCTTTCGATCTCTGCTGTCACACTGCTGTCTAGCGGAGCATTCTTTCATCAGGAAAATTGTATAACTGGCCCTGCAAGGTTCTGTAACTAAGCACTAACAGTTATTGTGGCTTTAACCCTTGGGGATGAATGGCAGCCTCTCTCCCTGGCTGGCTGCATTTCAGTGTCATCTGCTGATGGCAGAAGAAAAGAAGTAGCATTGCTGAAATACAGGCCAGAGAACAGAACAGGCAAGAAAATCTGCTGTCAAATCAACAATGATACAGTTATTTCATTGTGTTATGTGTTTCCTTTAGTAACACTAGTTTCTTACTAGCATCCAAGTGTCTTGTGTAACCAAAGAAAATCCTTTTGTTCCATGGCTTTAATGTCTCAGGAGTGCTTCTCACACAACAGCAAAGTTTCCCCAGAATTCTAATTATTGTAATTGCAGTAATGGTAAAACATACCAATTTTTGTTGTCTAAGTTTTGAGTCTACTTAAAAAAAACCCAAAGGAAAAGCAATGCCTATTCTGCCATAAACAAGTGCTTAGAGTGATTTGGTCTGAGAAAGCTCTGCCTATTCAAGTGACTTCTGCATTCCAGGTGTGGATATGGAATGTAAATGGACTGAGGGGAACACAACCTCTGGTCTGGGCAGCCCAAAGGGCCCCAAGTGTCCTGGAGTGCATCGAGCACAGCACAGCCAAGGGAGGTGCTCGTCCCACTCTGCTCTGCACTGGAGCAGCCCCACCTCAAGTTCTGTGCGCAGTTTGGGGCACCTCAGCATAAGGAGGACATCAGACTGTTAGACTGTGTTGCAAGGAGGATGATGAAGATGGTGAAAGGCCTTGAGGGCAAGGCTTATGAGGAGCAGCTGAGGTCACTTGGCTTGTTCATCTTGGAGAAGAGGAGGCTGAGGGGTGACCTTGTTGCAGTCTACGCTTTCCAGAGGCAGGGCAGTGCAGGGAAGGTGCTGGTCTCCTCTCTGGTGACCAGCAGTAGGACCCACAGAAATGCAGTCAAGCTGCATCAGGGGACGTTCAGATGGGGTGTTGGGAAAAGGCTTTTCACTCAGAGGGTGATTGCGCTCTGGAACAGGATTCCCAGGGAAGTGGTTAGAGAGCAAGCTTGTCAGAGTTCAAGGAGCATCTGGATGATGCTCTTAAGTCGTGGTTTAGTTTAAGGTAGTCCTGTGAATGATTCTTATGGATCCCTTCTAACTTGAGGTATTCTATCATTCTGTGAACTTGGAGAACCATAAAGATGAATCATTTCTGTTACTGAAATTTCAGACACTAGCCATGCTAAAGACTTTCTTGTGGAATAAGTTTTATTCACTCATAGGAAGTAGCACTCTACCATGAAAGGCTTTTTTCACCTGCAACTCGAGGAGCTCATGTGTTTGTTTCAGCTTGAAAAGTCTTACTTGCTCTGTTCTCTATGAATCCACCGTGGCATTACCTACTTCAAGTGAGAAACTCATCTCAGACCTCTAAAAAACTTCAGAACTTCAGAATTCTGCTAAAAAAAAAAGGGGGACAAATAGTATTTACGGTTTAAAAATAAAAATGCACACCAAAGAGGGCCAAATTCTAGCCACAGGTTGTGCAGTATCATACTCTTGACCACATGGAGATACATAGAAACTGAATCCAGGAAGAGAATTAGTGTTATGTAGTAATGTTTTATATTAATATTACATGTATTAATATTTATGCATTCATGTGTTTGGAGCACAATAGCAGTAAACGGGTGGACTTCTTTAAAACCTCTGTTAATATACCATGAAAGTTCTTTCTTTGAGGAGTTTTGTTTCAAATATTGTTTTTTCAAAATAAAGGATAGTTCAGAAATGGAAACTGTTAACTGAAATGAAGCTACCCAATACATTTCAATTCTCTTTGGTGAGATTTGCAAAGTAAACAAGAAAATTATTTAATCATTTTAATTATCTGAGGACCTATTTGTATTTAAAGTGAATAAACTTTGGCTTGCAACAAAGGAGATTTTGTTAATTTGAAATCAAACAGCAGTATTCTTGCAACTTTTTAATTTCACTTTACTGTTAGTATTTGTAAAAGGCCAGAAGTTAGACATAAATGTTTTAGACGTGTAATGCATCTTTTTGGTTTTGACTGTTTAATACAGAATTGTAATTTTGCCATCAATCAATTATCACCCTTCATCTGCATATTAAATACCTTTTTCAGTTTCTAATTTTATCTACTGTGTGTATGTAGAGAGGAGTGTTGTATTACATTTTGGTGCTGCTAATTTACCCTGCTGCTCTGTGTTCAGGACATACAGACACAGCTTTCCTGGTTGATGCTGTCAGTGCACAGACTATTATTTTCCTTCCCTGACACTTAGCATTCTCCAGGAGTGCAGCCAGCTGACCTTGAAGAAGTCGTCAAGAAGGGTGTTAAAACTGTGGTGATTGGTCGTGGCATGAGTGAGGCTTTGCAGGTAGGTTTTTGTTCTGTGACAAGCATAAAGAGAACTGTTTGTTTTCTCCCCACCTCTGATTAGGGGGGAAAAAATTAAGTCGATGATGCTTCACTGAGAGGGAGAAAATTGAGGATCAGTGTGAATGAGCTCCTGTCAGGGGTCCCTCAGGTCCTGAAAGAAACATCATTTGAGCTCCTCTGTATTAGTGTCAATGTCAAGCAGTAAACAGATTTATGTTCTGCTACAAGAGCAACTGAAAGAAGGAGAATTTTTCAGAATGTCATTAGTCCCTTCGTCTTGCAAGAGGTTATGACTGGCTCTCTAGGCTGCTCTAAATACTTTGGTAATTGGGAATTTTTGTCACTAATGTTTCCAGGGTGTGATTTCAGAGGATAAACTATCTACAGAAAGCTCAGAAGTGCTGAACTTGGTGAGAATCAAGTTTTTAGCTTTCTGGTGGGATGAATAACACCTTCTTTAGATTAAATTCCTTTAGCTCCAGTTCTATTTATTTTTTGTGAGAGAGGGCTGCATTTTAAAGTGTGCTAAGGAGATATGGGAGATGTGTGTAGAAAAGTTGCTTTATTGAAGAGAAAAAAATCAGATCAGTCTTAGAACTATCTGAGCATTATCATTTTGGCTTCTGGCAGTTTCTTAAGTTGTGCTTAACAAATGGCATCAGTACCTGGTGTTCTACAGGTCTTAAAGTTTAAGGGGAATAGAATCCGATAATTGCTTTTCTGATTTCTTTTCTTTTCCGAGGTTCCAGCATCCACTGTGGACTATCTGAAGAAGAACGGGATTGACGTGCTGGTGCTGCAAACGGAGAAGGCTGTGGCCGAGTACAACGTCCTGGCTGCTCAGGGTGTCAAAGTGGGCGGGGTCTTCCATTCCACCTGCTGAAGCGCGGCTCATTCCGCCCTCCCGGCCCGCGGCCAAATCACGGACACACCTCTGCCGGATCGAATTACACTCAGCAGAGTGTGAACTTAGGTGCCAAGGCATTTGTGCACTGACAATCTAAAATGCAAGGACAGCTTATTAGTTCAGGATTTAAACAAATCGAGGGCTCACAAAAGGCAGGGCTGTTAATGTAATTAAATTGTTTAATTACCGAATAATTTCCATGTATTGTTGAGATTGACCTAATTTTCCTCTGAAGGCTGTCCATAGTCTTGTTACTTAACTTTTCACCTGTTGACTAAATCAGGAGATTATGTTTTGAATACATTTATTAGAAAATGGCCCAAAATTACATTACTGACTATTGGAATGCAGCCATAAAATATTTGATGAGAACAATCAAGTTGTAGATATGAGGTGGTGTTAAAGAAGCACTTTACCACCAGTGGATAAATAAGTTAGGAATAAAGTAAATTAAAAAGCAAACCCAGAACATGCAACTTTGCGTCCTGCAGGTGACCTCAGTCAGGGTATTTGCTAATTTATGAACATCATGTAATGTAGCACTTTTAAATTTTCATTGAACCTGGAAAAGGAGGGAAAATGTCAACAGGGTATAAACATAAAACCTGGGCCTTAAAGAATGTTCTTATTAATTACCAGTTGTAAGGATTGAGTTGTTCAATACATATCTATTCAGAAGTTCCTACATGCTTAAAATCATCAGAAAAGTGTGCTACAAAACCAGAGTTTGCAGCATAAAACATTGATCTTTAGAAAATCAGTCTAAATTGCTGCTAGCAAGGCACTGCTGGCAAGATGGGGATGCTTGTGAGAATTGGTCATCATTATCTGATGATTTAAATGTTGTGCCAACAAACATTATTACACTGAAGATTTAAAGAGTTCTCTTGGTTGCTGTTCTTAGTGGGCTTTATCAATATTGCCAGTTACAAGTTACCTACTGTAGATTTTTTCCCACCAGGCTCACCATTTCTTGTTCTGTGCATATTAATTCTGTGTGTATTAATAAAAGTACCAAGATGAAGCTGTAAAAGCCCTGAGGCACTTGGAGCTATCCAAGCAGTAGTAGAGGCTTAGATTGATAGAAGAGCACAATGATTTTCCCAAGACGCACAAAATACTATGTTTTTTTTCTGTTTATTTTCTCTAGTAATCATTTAGAACCTTTTATCTGATAAAACACAAAGTGGTGTAAAAGCAAAGGGAAAGTAAATGCTTTAAAGTTTTATCTTGCAATCTCCTAAATACAGCAATGTTTTCTGTTCATGTAGCAACATTTGAAGCAAAATCTTATCTAACCCAGCAGGAACTGCCTTTCCAGCTGCATCTGTGTTGTCTGAGGCAGCAGCTGGTATATTCTCATTGTAGCTGCTGTGACATTTTTCTGCATACCTTGCCTGGTGTGAAGGAGAAGGTGAGCTACTGACCCAGAAGACTGTGGTCATCCCAAGGGAATGCCAGCAGAACGAGTTCCTACCAGCCCGCAGAGTGTGGAGACTTTTTGCACTAAATGTTATCTGATAGTGACAGTGCTTCGACTCTCTTGGTCATGGTCGTGTATTTGAGTTATTTTATGAGCTTCTGGGCATTAAGGCAGCCTCAAATGGGAAAAGGCTTTGTAATGCTTTGGCTGAGAGGACACTGCAGTACTAAAAAAATGGAAATGTGTGCACTATACTGTTAGGAGAAGTTGAGCAAACATCTTATCTTTCTCCTCCAGGTCTGTTTTTTGCCTTTTTTTTTTTTTTTTTCAATATTTTCATGTTAATGTGGTGCATTAATGGTGATGCCACATTCACCAAAACTGCCTAGCCCAGGTCCTGCATTGGAGACAAATACTGTGGGCTCCTCACTGTGCTGCTGCCCCACAACTTGTCCTCCCAAAAGGCATGCAGGGAGCAGAGCGCATTTTGCATTGCCAGGTGACTGTTAGAGGTGTACCCTACCCAGCTTTGTGCTGCAGCCTCTTAATTCTTCCCTTCATTTGGCAACTGGTAGGATGCAGAAGATTCCACTTCCAAAACAGGGAGCTGCAGTGTGCAAAGAAATGGATTCCTTTTTTTTTAAGGCAAACTGCTAAGTTTCACCACCACCAGTACAAAATCTTAGTGTCAACAAAGAGATTATCTGCTGCAAGTCTTTTCCATCCATGTCTTTTCTTGCTGCTCTCGTCACAGCTTCCTGAGTCGGCGCTGTCAGTTCCCACAACAGCATCTGTTCCACTTGGGCTGCTCCAGTCACTGAAAGCCCAATTTCCTTCTTGGTACCTGAAATTGCTTTGCTAGATGGTAGAAGCAGCTGGGATTGATTCATCAAAAAATTCCAGCAGAGCTCAAACTGGTATCTTTGTTAAATTGCTGCTTTCAGCTAGAGCCATAAATAATTTGTTAAAATTATGGGCTCATAGCCCAAATCATGGGAATGCACTTTTATAGGGCAGGATTTCTCACATACACCACTGCTCTGCCTCCCACCAGGAAAATGATCTCCCAGTAGGCAGTGAACTCCTACCCTGACGCTGAAATTAAAGCCGAGCTGCGGCTGGGCTGGGAGCCAGGAAGATTCCACCCCAGCTGCTCTGCCGCCGAGTGGGTCAGTCCCCAGCCCTTATCTTTGTGAAGCAGCATGTGCAAGCTGGCAGCCAGGAGAAACAGGCCATAAAAGGCTCACAGACACCAAATGTAACATGACCAGCATTTTTAAGGGACATTGGGCAGCATTTGTGCAAAGCCTGGCATCCACAAGCCTTCAAACTGTATTTTGAAGTCCCACTGATACTGCATTAGCAAACTGTAAAGTAAAAAGGCAGTCTTTTCTGCATTCCCAGTGTGTGTTACTAAGAATAAAATTGAAAATGCCGGCGAAATAAGATGAAAAAAGTGATTATAACTTAGACAAGCAAGACAGGATTCCAGAGGAAATCCATCTCTCTGAGCTTGAACCCAGGATGATGACCTGCACAGCATGGTGGAGAGTACAAGTCTAATGGGGAGCGGCCTGAGGGAGCTGGGGGTGTTTAGCCTGAAGGAGGCTCAGAAGGGACTTTAACGCTCTCTGCAACTCTCTGAAAGGAGGGTGTAGCTAGTGGGGGGGTCAGTAACAAGTGACAGGACAAGAGGACATAGCCTCAAGTTGCACCAGAGGAGGTTTAGACTGGATATTGGGAATAAATCTCTTCCCCAAAAGTGTTGTCAAGCATTAGAACAGGCTGCCCAGGGAAGTGGTGGAGTCAGCATCCATGAAGTGTTCCAAAGGTGTGTGGATGTGGTACCTGGAGCAATGGCTTAGTAGTGGGTGTGGCAGTGCTGGGTTCATGGGTGGACTCCATGATCTCAGAGGTCTTTTCCAACCGAAATGATTCAGTGATGTCATGCAGTCCTGATTTAAATGCCCTGTTTTCCCATCTTGCCACGAACTTGCTTTGTCCTTTTTGCAGTGAGTGTCCCTGCTTTTTTTGTACTTTTTAAGATAGGTGAAAGCCACACCAGGGCTGAGTTAATGTCGCATAAGCTTCAACTTTGTTCCCAATACACTTACACATTGTTTTACAAGCACTTGACTCAATAATTGCATTACTTACTTCCAAATTTCTCTAATGAATTTCAGTGGACTTCAGCAGTCTGGATGTGAATTTTCCACAAACACATTCAAAGCTGGGTTTCCCACACACACAGATGCCTTATGTAAATTAAATTCAGAACGTTAATGGTAAATAGGACAACACATTTTCAAACTACTAAGCTACCCCTCTTTCATGTGAGGTCAGCATTTTTCTTGCTCTGCCAGATTCTTTTCCCTCTTCCTTTCATCTAACTAGGAAATACAATACAGAGGTGAGGGGTATTTGAACCTTGTTGGTTTTTAGCAAATTATTTGCCCTTCCTTTGTAATTACCCTATCTCCCTGTGGCTGCAGCTGTACTGGCACACTTTTCCTACACTTGGAACCATCTAAGAGAACAGAAACTCCCCGTACTTGGGTGACTGTCATGTGAAGTCCTCTGTTCCCCCTTCAACAGAGATGAAAGATGCAAATTATCTTTGTGCATGACTAGAGTCCTTTGTTTTTCTTTTCATTCTGAGATCAATCATCTTATAGGCTACTGGAGTACAGAAGCCCAGCAATTATCCAGAATTAAAGGACAGCGGGTGAACGGCATGAATGCCTCTGAGACAACACAAAGAGCACGAACTCTGGTATTTTTGAGAGCAGAAAAACCTAAATGTCTCAAACCTGGGGATGGAAAGAAAAAGTCAACATCTGGATTTTAACAGCTGCAATAACCCTTGCTTTTTATACAAATTGCTCTTCCAATTCCCCATGTTGGAACATGGTGTGAAATCAGCAGTCCCAAGCACCCATAAGAGGTTGGGTGGAGAATGGAATGAGAGCAGTCCTGAGGAGGCAGCACCTTGTGGGTGTTGGTGGGTGAGCAGCTCAACTTGACAATGTGCCCAAGCAGCACAGAAAGGACTCAGCAGCCTTTGTGGGCTCCAGGTCAAGGGAGGAGATTCTCCCCCTCTGCTCTGGTGAGACCCCAGGTGTAGTGCTGCATCCAGCCCTGGGGCCCCCAATGCAAGCATGTGGACATGAGGAGTAAGTCCAGAGGAGGCCAAGGAAATGCTGAAAGGGCTGGAGCACCTCTGCTGTGGAAACAGGCTGAGAGAGTTGGCATTGTTTAGTCTGGAGAAGGCTCTGGGGAAACCTGAGCTTCCTCCAGTACCTGAAGGGACTACAAGAGAGCTGGAGGGGGGACATTTGACAAGGGCATGGATAGGACAAGGAGGAGGTGGCTTGAGCCTGAAAGAGGGAAGGTTTAGATTAGATGATGAATTAGTCATCTGCTTGCACAGGTAAAACTAAGAAGGAGAAGCTGTGATTTCTTCCACGATCCAAACCAGAAATCAGAGAAAAATCTACAGAAGAGAAGCCAACTGCAGAATGCTCTCATTAAGAGTGGAAATGTTATAGCAGCCTTACATGTTCAGCTTGTTTTAGGCATTCAGAAATTAGAGATGGAATAACTTTTCCACAGCCCTGCAGTATTTGATTTTCAGCAGCAATACAGAAGGCACTCACTCTTTGCCTGGTATGGTATATGGAAGGAGGTCAAGGACAGCATGAGCGGAACAAAACAGCAGAAATTTGATCCAGTATTTAGAAAAAGAGAGAAAGATGCCAAAATTTTGATACTGTGCCTACCACAGCATCCATTGTGGTCTGGGGCCTATGGACACCATTTAAATTAAAAACAGTACTGAGATGACAAACTGCACAAAATACTGGTGAAGTGCAAAAATGAGAGGAAGAAAAAAGAAGTCTGTAATGAGTTCACTCAACTTGTGAAGTATCTACCCAGACACAGCTTCCTAATGAGAGATCCATCAATCCCGTCTGCTGGGAACTGAACTGAGGATGCCAAAGACAAGTCAGATGACAACTGAGCTGTCAGATGGGCAGATTTTCAAAGCGGTGCCCTAAAGGTGAAACACCACAAACCAGTCTGTAAGAGCAGAAGCACTAAGAAAGCGTATTTAATTCAAGAGTACCTAAAGCAGCAGCAAAGTTTTATGGTTATGAGCCTTTGAGCTACAACTTACCAGTGCTAAAAAATTAAAATCACAAAAACCATGCAGTAACCTTATCAGCCAAGGACCATGCAGGCATCCATGTTCACTCATATTATAAAAAAGAAACAGAATAGCCTGAGTTTTCTGATTTTATTATAGGAAAGCATGTAAGGGGTTATTTACACTAAATACAACTGGAAAGTGTTTATTCACTGTTTTGCTGACTTGCTAAAAATACACCATTTTTTAAAAGAAAAAACCACCAACTGATTAATGAACACAAGGTAACATTTGGCTGCTGCACTAGAATGTTTCACATATTAGGTCCTCCTAAAAAATCCTACCAAAGGATCGCTACAAAAGGTAGGAGGTTCCTCAGCCTGCTAAGCCTGGCACACAGAAGTGATGCACAGACACACTTCCTGACAGGAATGCCAGATGGATCATGTTTTAACTAAATTCTTGCCCCTCTGTACTCCCAGCTCACCTGCAGAGGGGAACACTGACAAGCTGCCCAACTGCTGCTGAACAGAGTGTGTTTGGCTACTTCAACTGACAAGCAAGATGGAGTACCAGAAGTGCTGCTGAATTGAAAAACATTGATTTTCACATCCCACTAAGACTGGTTCAGGCCAGGATCATCACACAGAAACAGATGCTGTAAAACTTAGAGGGATGTGGTTAGGAATTTTCCAACTGGTACTTAATCCCACTGTTCCTCAAGATGTACAAAGGTGCAACAGGAGACAAACTGCTTTGGTGCTGTAGCTCAGTTAAACTCCACATCCTGCTGACTGAAGTTCTGCCACTGGCACAAACAGGTTCCTCCTCCCCCTGCACCATGAACAACCTGTGCCCTCCCCAGAGCTGGACCAGCTTCAGCACAGCCGCAGAGGATGCAGAACAGCAACTGACAATTTCCTTCCAAGGTGCTGTTCTCACACAAGAACAATAGTACTTTTTAAAGTATTATTTTTGTGTTAAGAAATTAGGTACCACTGCACAAATACAAGTTTTAGACATTCAAACCCCCCCAAAACAAAAAACAAACCCAAAAAACCCAGAAACAAACCAAAAACCCTCCACAAAACACCGAACTCCTCAGCTTCACCGCAGAGTACTGTAAAAATAACATTGATTTATGTGCCCAAGCATTTACATAGTAAATACATAACAGAAAACTTAGAGGTCTTGGAGACAGACTTTTGATAGGTAAAAACTGAAGGTACAGCCCAGTGAAATTACTGCTGGAATGCTGATTGAAAACTGTCCTGTTTCTGTTGAGTCAATAAAGAAAAACCTGTGTTTTTTTGAAACCACCCCTAACTAGCTGAGTAACTTCTCTATTTGCCTGCTGCTTACAACACCAACTGTTCTTCAGCAGCTTTATTTTGACATCTGACTCCTTTTATGCACATATAAGGTTGTTTTGCCATCTTGGACACAGCATCTTGTTTTCATGTAACCCAACAAAGCCCATAAATAGGTTTCTTTCAGTGCCAGCCTTCACCGCCTGGCAGGTTTGGGCATTATATACACCTTGACAGGTTTGCTGAAGGGGATGGTCCCCTCTATGCCATTTTCAGAGGGTGGGAGAGCCTCCAAACTCTCATTCCAGGTAGATTTAGGAATTCTGGTAGATGCTTTGCTCTTGTTGGAATTGTAAGCCAGCAGCAATCGCACTTCAATCTGACACGGCTCTGCAGAGAAAAAAATAGAACAATCCAAACATGATTGTTATTGCACAAATAACATCAAATGAACTTTAATTTCATGTACGCTGGGTAAATAGAGAGCTGTTCTGGGCTGACCAGAATTGAGTCTAGTGTCTGAAAACAAACCTTTGGCATTAACATTCAGCACAGCAGAGCTAAGGACTGTTCTAGGTTTATCCCCCTCTATCATCACTTAAAAAATGTACCACTAACTAGCAACTTTCAAAAATAACTGTTTGAAAGTAACTCCAATGAAATAATAACAATCATTAAAACCCCCGCAGAACTAGCAGGCCCTGCTCACTGTATTTATGTCAGGATCAGCCCAGATGACATCTGGTAAGACTTGCAGCACAGGAGATTACTTGAAGATTCTCTTTTGTTGGAAGTTTTTGCAAAGCAGACAGCCTCTTCCTCTCTTTCACCAACTCTGCAACTGGGCAGAGCAAGGTTACTAATACCGTCCATAGGATGATTTCACTTCACTCTTCTTACTGTGGCCATAACAAAACTGGGGTTTCAGTATACATAGTATTACTCTGGACTTAGTGCTGGACTTACATCCCCAACAAAATTCTCCTTTCTAGACTGAAAACCAGATTTGTTTAGGTTTTCTTTATGGACTGTACTGGTTTGGGCTGGGATAAAGTTAATTTTCCTTCATAGTAGCTCACTTGATGCCTTGTTTTGGATTTGGGACCAAAATAGTGTCAGTAACACAGGGATGTTGTAGCTATTCCTGTGTAATACCCAGGAGCTTTCTCACATTGCCGTTGTGATTCTCTACCTGTCCCACTGGGGAGTGAGCACCAGGTGGTGTGCGGGGCTTAACTGGATACCAGGGATAACCCACAACAGGACTACATTAATGAAACCTAAATGAAACCTGCTGAAACCCACAGGATTTTAAGATGCCCTATCCAGAACTGCAGTGGGTCTCCAGCTGAGACATCATCAGCACCAGAGAGAAACACAAGAAATAACCCTTTTGCACAGTTACTCCACACTTTAGCCAACACCTCCCTGAACTCACCCTTCTATCACTCCACTCTTATTTGCAGTTTGGAGTCACCTCTTTCACTTCTGCTTTACACCTGGCAGTTAATCTGTGATTCACACTTGGGCATTCTCCTTCCCAAGCACACTCTTTCTACTGGCCTTTAATGAGTTTCATTGTCTTGAATTAAGGCAATTTCTCCACTTTGAATTCTGACTGTTTCCTGAGCCCCTTCCAGCTCAGTGTCTTCCCCTTGTTTTATATGCCCAAGTGCCAATATCAAAGTTACTGATTAAAATAATGCCTAGAGGAGACACTAGAACAGAATCCCTCAGGGCCACGCTTAAAATGCCCTTCTAGTGAACACCGCAGAAATAGAAATAAGGACTTCAGCTCCCTCTGGTGAAGTAGAGGATCGACCCTTAAACCCAGATAGTTCCAGTCCTAGAAACAGTACCACATTTTCTTCTCCAAAACAAAGACAGCAGGATGAGTGACCACCATGGAAGCACTATATAAAAATAAGTATTTGAAGGAACACAGCTATAAACAAAATTCTGTTGGTGTAAAAAAAAAAAAAAAAAAAACCTAATCCAATGAAAAATTGCTCAAAAAAAAAAAAACCTCTCAGAGGAAATCCCCACATTTGAGTAAAAATGTAGGGATTAAAAGAAAACAGGACAAAGGGAGCTGTGACTGAAATACACTCTGCTTTTGTTGTTTGAAGTCCACAAGCCAGTTACTGAAGTGCTTCCATGGGGAAGTGTGAACAGCAGCTGAGACTGAAGGTGAATTTTGGAGTCACATCATCATCAGAGCTAAAGGGTGGGATATTACAGCATTAAAAGGATGGAAGTTTAATCAGCAGTGAAACTGTACTGCTGTACTTCTCTCTGCCATGCTCAAACATCTGTCAGACCCAAAACAATGACTTTCAAGGAGTCAGTGACCTTACTGTGACCACCTGAGGATGCAGACCTGGCTCCTACAGCTGACTGACTGCTCTGCACATGAGTGGGTGACCTCACCTTGAACACAGCTCTCATGTGAAGGCTGCCAGGGCTCTCCCAAGACAGCAGCCCCTCTAATTCCCTATGGAGCAGCAATGCCTGGTTAACAGGGAGCTGTAACTGCTCAAAGGCCTGACTGACACTAGGGGCAGCACCAACCACAGCTGGAGACTCCAGGATCCTCAAAGCCCCCCAGACTGTGGGTATGTAACTCGTGTCTCATAAAAGCACAGCCACACAACCATCTTAACTTGTATCATTAATGTTACCTGTCCAGGCTGTGTGCGAGAGGTAAACCTGAGTTATCAGCCTGTGCCTTCCAGGGCCAGGATTTCGGAAGTCAGCTGGTTTAGGATGGATTAGCTGTGCTTGTCCATCTGGATACAACACCTAGAGGAGGAAAAAAAAAAAAAAAAAAAAAGAAAGAGAAAACAACAAAGGAATGACAATTGGACTGGGGATCTGTCTGCACAGTACGTTACTTGGATATTTTCTGTTTGAGTTGGGAGGGCAAGAAAAGAGGGCTTTAGCTTGGAGCCAGGAATTCAGCTGCCCCAGGTGTAACAGCAATGTGCTGCCATTCAAACCCACAGCACAGGTGGAAAAAAAGGCCACAGTGACATCAGCTTCTTCCTCTGCATTGTAGCTGAGGTTTTTGTTTCTTTGTTAAGCAGTGACTTTGCATATTTTACTTGGATCATACCACTGCTACCTCCTCAGCTGCATCTAAAAGTGGTGATTCAGCAGCAGGAAGAAAAGCTGGAAAGCCAAGAGCCTGGGTATTTTTGTGCCGTTTGGAATAACTTCTTTTGCTCCCCCTTCTCCCACTAGACCAGTTGGAAGCTCACCAGCATTTACTGGTGCAGGTGTCCACAGTGCACAGTGTACGAGGAAGCACAGAATGACATCCAAGTGCTCAAAGCAAGCTCTCAGAACTGCACCCAAGTGAACTCTCAGTGCACTATAGACAAACCAGTTTCTGAATATGGCCAAAACACAGAAATCTAGCATTGTTACTAATAAAGTGTATCATTATTTGCGATCTAAAAGTATTGACATCCTTAAAGAAACTCCCTCCAAGACACAATCTTGTTTGCATTTATGTCAAGTGACTTCTTACCTGAACTTTAACAGTTCCTTGGGGATCCTGCACATGTTCCAGAGTTGCATCAACATCCAGCGCCACAACCAACCCTGATGTAAACCTCAGGGGATTATCAGATTCACCAGTAGGCTCAATGATATTTGCAGTGGCTCTATGGAGCTGTTAAGGGCAAAGTGATTGGCAAAAATAAGGACGTGGGTGAAAGAGGAAAAAAAAATTGTAATTAGTACTGTTCTTAACAGAGACGTGCACGAACTTTGCTTGTTTTCTTTTTTTATACCACCAGGAATGACTAAGTTTTCCATGTTTTTAGCAGTAGCCCTGAGGATAAGAAGACAATGATGAAATAAGTAACACTTGAATCTGACTAAGACCCTGAATTCTAAAAGCTTCATGG
Organism: Lanius collurio; assembly: GCA_020086605.1. Taxonomy (NCBI): domain Eukaryota; kingdom Metazoa; phylum Chordata; class Aves; order Passeriformes; family Laniidae; genus Lanius; species Lanius collurio. The sequence goes on along the minus strand of JACBWW010000006.1, from coordinate 28,073,130 downwards.
TATATTAGACACTAGTCAGATGCCAAGACAGTCCACAAGGATATTGCATTTTAATTTTCTGTTACACCAACCTGCTCTGGAAGAGGAAGGTGGAGGAAGGTACTTTGCCGCAATGTTGTCTGAAGAATCTTGACCACTTCTGAAGGCTTGGATGTCACAAGTCTGGGCATTAAGTCCAGCAATTTATCTACAAAACTGCCTTGCATATGTGGGAGCTCAGAGATGAAACATCTGTGTCAAGAATAGATTAAAAATCAAATACTTTTTTCAACTTTTTCCACAGTATTGTTATTTTCAGCCAAGCTAGTTAATCCTTATATTTAGTTATAATGACAGAATCAGATACCTACGTTCCTTTTCTCATGTGTCTCATACGTAAGAGATGACTCTGGCTACACGTTGGGACCATGCCTTGTGCTCAAACTGACACCACCAAGGGCTATGTGGGGTGGGCAGCAGGTCAAGGAAGGGGATCCTCCCCCTCTTCTTTGGCCTCCTGAGACCCCACCTGGAGTACTGTGTCCAGTTCTGGAGTTCCCAGTGTAAGATGGATGGAGGAGGCCGTAAAGATACTCCAAGGGCTGGAGCACCTCTGTTATGATGACAGGCTGAGAGAGCTGGGGCTGCTCAGCCTGGAGAAGGCTCCAGGGAGACTTCATTGCAAATTTTCAGTACTTAGAGAGGGCTTATAAAGAAGAGGGAAAGTAACTTTTTACACAGGCAGATCATGATAGGATGACTGGGAATGGTTTTAAATTAAAAGAGGAAAGATTTAGATTCAATATTAGGAGGAGATTCTTCACTGTGAGGGTGGTGAGGCACTGGCACAGGTTGCCCAGAGAAGCTGTGGATGCCCCATCCCTGAAGTGTTCAAGGCCAGGCTCTGATGGAAGGTGTCCCTGCCCATGGCAGGGGAGTTGGAACTGGATGTTCTTTAATGTCCCTTCCAACCCACACCATTCTATGACTCTGTGTTTCTATGATTTTATGACTCAGCAGGGAATTGGATAGCTAGTCCAGAGATACAGGCATCCTTAGCTGCATGAGCAGAATTTTATTTCTAGTTCTGATTAAATTCATATTTATTTGTATTCCATAGGCTTGGCAGTTGTGGCTGGTTAACTGATAAGAAAATCTGCCCTACTCCAATGCCCAGCTGGAGCTGGAGAAGAGAACTGTTCATTTCTTGTACATCTTTTCCTCACACTGAGCCTCAGGATCAGCAGAACTCATCCCTATTTCATAGAATCAGAACCACAGCATGGTTTGGCTTGAAAGGGATCTTAAAGATCACCTAGTTTCAAACCTCTGCCATAGGCAGGGACACTTTTCACTAGAGTTAATCTGTTCATGCAAATTGACACTCAATACATCTATTGTCCCTGGAAGTAAAGGTGACTACTAAGAGGTGGCAAAAACAGTAGACAGGGCCAGGAAAGATACAGCAGAATTCTTGTCTGACTCATTGCTCCATGTTGAGGACATCAAGGGTAATCTATTTTTTCATCAATCTTTGAAAGGTCAAATTGCTATGAAGACTCCAGGAGATAGAATAACAACAACAACAAAATTAAGTATTTATCAAAACAGCATCCACTCAAAGTAGATAAATGCTTAAAAATACAAGAAAAAAAAATCAGCTATTCTATAAAAAATTAATTCAGAGTACATGTTTCTGAAATACCAGCATAACATCCCCATGTTAAGGACTTCAACTACAAAAGTTCTTCTTGCTTTATTATTATCCCATGACAGTTCCCAATGTAGGACAGCAGGGAAGGGAGATGTGAAGAGATGAAAACCAAAGTAAATATCCCCTGATGACAATGGTGGTGGGACTTTCTAACATAAAGTGAAGAATCAATGGAATTTGTCACCTCTGAAAGGAATCCACTTCTTGTAGGAATTTTTCACACATCCCAAAAAGAGGTTCCACTCTGTAATGAAAATATTCCTTGGTTTACTTTTAAAGGAAGAAAAATGGCTCTGTGGCTATACACATTTAGGTGGTTTGGAATCCCATTAAACCTCCTAAAAATGGAACGATCTTACAGTTTTTGAACCAAAAAAGTGTTCCTCATTTATCTACATCCCCCTCCAACAAAAAAACTCCATTTGCATAAGGCACTAATTAAATTCCCAAACCCACTGTTAGAAAATATTCATTTTCCACCTATAAAACAGAGGTTAAAAGGTAAGTATATTATGGACCTCCATGGTAACACAGTAAATTTATGGCAACAAATCTGCAACAGAAGTAAACTAGGACAGTAACTAATTTGCTCTAATTCCACCAGCTGGAGTTCTCATTCTACAACCATGTGTCACTTCTTTAACTTCAGCAGCCAAAACAAACCACTCAGAGCCTCTTGTGTACCTAAGCCTGCACAGGAGCAGCTTCTGTCTGAGTCACACCCACAGTAGCTGCAGATCAATCAAGAGGACAATACTTTCCCGATGCTAAAAATTCACCAATGAATACTTAATGAAGCAAACATAATTGGTGCATTCTTTTGGATACAAGATTTTTCCTCATTTAAACAGGTCCCAAATATCAACTCTACTATGTTTTAAACTATTTATATATTCATAAATGAGAGAACTCAACCCCCAAAACTCATCTTCCCAACAGTTTTGTCATCTAATTCAGGATTGTGTTGCTATACAGATGTATCAAAGGCAGAAGGAGGATCTTCATTCTGAATTACTTTAGCAAATGGTTATTGGCATGCTGCCCTGTTATGTGTCTAATTTATCCTTGCTGTTTTTTTAGACAAAACTTAAGGACAGTAATCTTAGAGCTAATCCTAAGAAGATCCTTAGACCAGGTCATCCTTACCCCCTTGTGGTGCGGGCAGTCATTATCAGCTGCAAGGCCTTCGCTTGCAGTCTCATGTGGTGAATAATGACCACTTGTCTACTTTCCACTCCGCTGTACATGAACTCCATTTTGTAAGTTTCTTCCAAGATCTGCCAGATAGACAGCACAGGGTTAAAACACCATCAGATTGGTAAACTCCAGCACAACCAAGATCACCAGATTCTGGTATTTTTATCTCATACTGAGGAACACATTAAGCAGACAAGAGGAAGTGCTCAAATTAATACAGCTGAGTTCAGTATGACTGTGTAGAGGCCAAGAACTTGCAAGTTATTTAACAAGAAATACTCCCTCACCTTGCATTGATAGCAAGTGACCTACATTCCCCTTCACAACAGATAACACTTTCCAGAGGTTCACAAACTACTCAAGAGGGCACCCAAGAAAAACAGTTCAATCAGAGAAGATTTCAAAAGCTGGATGGCTTTTGTTTCTACTCATCAACAGCAGAGATGGCTTTGATGCACAGCAGTACTTGTCTATTACACCTTAATTACCTGAAGACTCTCAAAATGCAGTGTTTCCCAACAGACCCATGAACTTGCTTCTACCCTTGATTTATTATCAGATTATCTAATAGCTTGCTTGCTTCTTTACCTTTTCTTAGGGCTTAGCTTCAGTTTTTCCAGGATCTGATAATTTATATATCGTAGAACCAGAATAACCCAGATTGGGTGGGACTTCCAGAGGTCATCTAGCCTGGTCCCCTGCCCAGAGCAGGTCTCAGATCCAGTTACTCAGGGCCACATCAAATTGCAAACACTCCCCAGGACAGAGATTCCCCCCACCTCTCTGGGCAACGGTATTTAACCATCCTTACAGTCAATTTTCCCTTTATAGCTGATCCAAAATTTCTCATCATTTGCTGACTGCCTCTTGTCCAGAGTAGTCCAGCTCTGTCTCGTCTATATCCTATATTCAATGGCAGACAGAAGTAAATACATCCTGAAGCCTGCTCTTCTCCAGGCTGGACAATTCCAGCTCCCTCAGCCTTTCTTTGCAGGTAATGTGCTCCAGCCCCTGACCACACTGGTGGCCCTCTGCTGAACTTGTCCTAGTTTGTCAGCATCTTCCCTCTGCTGGGGAGACCCAAAACACAACATAGGTTTCCAGATGTCATCTCCCCAGAGCTGGATCATTTCCCAAACCAAGACATCTCAGCTACTGTTGGCCTCCTATGGTGCCTCATATTCAGTGTACTGAATGTGATGAGGTTCCTGACACACCAGTTCCCCAGTCTGTCCACACCAGCAGCCATGCCCTCCAGTGTATCAAATGGGTCCTCAATTTGCAGGGCCCTTATCACCTACTTATTCAGCCACAATCCTGCAAGTTGGGTAAAAAACAAATGATGGGACACTGTATTCAAGCTTTGCTAAAGTCAAGGGACACAATGCCCATTGCCCTCCCCTTGTTCAGAGCACCAGTCCCCTCACCACAGAGAGCAGTGCTGGTGGTCAGCCATAACTTGTTCTTGAGAAATGCATTTTGGCTGTTCCATGTAGTTTTGTTGATCTTATTTAGAAACAGCTTTTAAAAGTATTGGGTCCATAATCTTCCCCAGGAAAGAGGTGAGGACAAACAGCCCACAGTTTTCTGGATCTTATTTCTTATTCTTCTGGAAGACAAGTGTGATATTTGCCTTTTTACAGCTGTCATGAACTTCCCTCTCTCACCACTCATCTTTTGAGGATTAGGAGAATTACCCCAGTTTGGGGGACTAAGATTTACTTGGACAGACTATGGCAGTGGAAGGTCAGAAGTGTATTACTGTTCTATGGGCAAGGAAGAACTCCTACCCAAGGACTGGCCTCCATGCAGGCTCAGCTGCTTGCACCTCACCTGCTTTGCTGCAGCAGATGCCAACGCATTCTGTTTCAGGTACAGGGGAGCTGCCACATTCCACAACTTCTCCTGCAAGGCCTATATGAAAAAAACATGAAATGATGATAAATATCTAAACAGTTGGTTGAAAAAGCATGCCAAAGCTTTTATGCTTTTAAATACAACACAGGGAACCAAAGCCTCCCAAATATACATTGTTCTTTAAAGACACAGAGATACCTATACAACTTATAAAGAAGTGGAGAATAATATTAAGAAAGCTGTGAATGAGAGACTCGTCAAGCCAAACTCCTGGTACTTCACGAAGAAAAACAACAGCCCACTGCATTATCATCCCCCTGAGACCAAGTCTGGGGCAATCCTAGAGTGCAGGCAAAAAGTGGAAACAATAATAACTGTCCTCAGAAACACAATTCCTTCCACAGCCACATTTCTGAACTTTCCTGCTGACAGTCTCTGCCCCACCAAAGATCCTGAAGTTGCTACAAATATTGTGTCTAATTCAACCACTGATATTGGTATTAAAAAACCAAAACAACAAAAAAAGCCAAACAAAACCCCAACCACCTACCATGCTCTATTTGCTTTTTGATTTACATTTTATAAAAATTTAGAAAGCTTCATTGGATGATTGGTATCACTGCCTCCTTTGTGAAACTGCCTGTCCCTAGACATAGCTATGCACAAGGCTGGCTGCAGCCAAAGCTCAAGAAAATAACAAACTGTATCCTTCACCCAGGCTGGCCCAAGAATCCCAGTTAACCACCTCTAAAATCACAAGGTATGTAGAGCCTTTAAAGGTTTTGATTCTTGAGAGGCTGGTAAATGAAGATACTTTTTCCCCCAACAGCTTTTTTTCTGTTGGGAAAAGAAGCAACTGGAAAGAAATCTACTGAAAAGGGCTACTCAGACACTCAGGTTCTCTCTGCAGTATCAGAATTTCTAATTGTATTGTATGAGTGGAAGGTGTCCCTGCCTGTGGCACGGGGTCTGGAATTAGATGATTCTCAAAATCCCTTCCAACCCAGATATTCTGTGATTCTATTATAAGTTACTTTTCATTCCATTCACATTACTGACTTCTCTGCATCACTGATCTATTGACTGTTCTACAGTTCAAGCCAAGAATGGCTGATACAGCTTTTACCCTTCTTCCAAACAGAGCACTCCTCTGCCAGATGCAAAAACCATCTGGTTCACTCCAGTCAAACCCTGGAGAAGGGCAACAAAGCTATCTCCAAATGCTAGTCCTCTGCCTGCACAGCACATTTCATTTTGGAATCAGCTGGATTGTACTGAACTGTAACACTGCTCATCTGAAATACCTTCTTTGGGTGATAAACACATTCCAAGGATTTGAGACCTGCCATGAGATATGCCAACTGGCAGCTATGCATTAGCAAAGCACCCGAAATCTCTGCTTGGTTTTACATAACAAAGCTTTCATGGAATCCCTTCTGGAAACCTGTTTGCTGCTTGCTTTAGTTCTTGCTTTACACATGTGTAAGTTACACTCAAACACCAAAGAATGCCAGGAGACTTAAATACTACTGCCAGCTCACAGCCCTGAGCAACCTGATCCAGTGGAATCCCTGACCATGGCAGGGGCACTGGAACTAGAGGGTCCTTTCCAACCCAAGAATTAGTTCCTGTTTACAGCATGAAGCTAACTTTGAAAAGGGGCTTTTGCAAAGGGCTGCTGCCATGGTGTCTAAGTAGCCACTTCACCTGCTAATACTAAACAGATAGATCATTTCAGCACTATAAAGGAAAGCATGACTGATATTTAGCTCAATCGAGTCTTAAGAACTCCTTTGGCACTAGTGTCAATAAAGCTTTCTGCAAATCACTGTCAATAAAAATTGCACTCATGGCAGTAGTCTAACAAAAAACATTCCAGTGGCCACCAGCAGGGAAAAGCTACACAGCTGCCCTCAGTGTGATTCTTGTCAGATAATAAACTCTGCACTGACAAAATGCACATGAACCAACAAAAGCCCTGGGTACAGCAGCAGAGGTCTGCACTGGCAAAGTTACTGCATAAATTATTTGCCACAGGAGGGAAGCAGGATTATCAGAAATCCACATAACCTGTTCTTTCATCGCACATCACTTTTCAGCAAGAACATCAAAACAAGAAAGCATGCCACTGTGATGGACTGGGGGCATTTTTGAAGAACAGCATGAAAAAACCCAGATGAAGTCAAACCTTGATGAGGAGCAGCTGACACTGAAGGTAAGTTGCAGTGAAATCTGCCATCCCTGCCAGTTCTGACTGCAGTTCCCCAAGTCTCTGAAGATCACTGAAGCATGTGAAAAAAAGAAAGAAAGAAAAAATAACATTGAGACAGAGAGCACTTTAATCTAAACACACTCAGAAGGCAGTCACAATAAAGCCAGCTATTCATGCTGCCTGCTTGTATTAGAGCAAGCACCAGAAACAGCAGCAAAACACACACTACAAACCAGTTTGCACCTTGGGACTCAGCATATCCCTTCCTCTGGGAAGCTGGCACCAGCACAGCAGTGGAAGCAGTAAGTCTGTCAACCCACATTACTCTGCAGCCCCATGGGAACCATGCAGAGTGGCAGTTCCAGATTTAACTTAAAACACTCCAGCCTTCGACAGCAGCTAACGACCCATTTGTGTTACACTGCTGGGAAATCACACTATTCATGTTGGCTAAGAAAGGTTGTTTGGAATGTGTCAGGCTCATGCAACCAAGTGTATCTGAAATAGAGCCGCCCTTTTAAGCCAAGCCAGAATCTGATGTACTGGTATTTGCCCAACTAGATGGTGTGTTTTCTGGTATTTCTTGTAAATCATACAGCAATATAAGCAGCTTTTAATATGATCAAAAAAAATTGTCAGTTAATGGAACCCAAAAAGGCTTTAGTTCTCTACTGCTAGCCATGTTTTAGATCCAAAGTGTGCATTAAGAAAACAAAATTAATTTTTGTTACAGAACTGAAAATAGGTTGGATGATGTGGTTTCAACATGTGTCTGTTCTTCTCTGATTTTGCTGTGATCCAAAGTCTATTAAAATTGACACTTTACTTCCACATTTCCTACTGTGTCATTAAAATATTTTTTTTCAGATTATCATTTCCTTTTGTTTATTTTAGATTTATCTCTGCATTTAGGATGCAATTCTGAAACTTTGGCTCTGCCAAACCAGAGAGTTGCTGAGCCCTGAGACATTAACAAAAATCCATGAGATTATCTGTATAATATGTAGCCAAAGAAAATCTTTCCTAAGCAGAGAATCATAGAAGCATTTATGTTGGAAAAGACCTCTAAGATCATCCAGTCCCACCATTAAGCCAGCACTGCCAAGCCCACCACAAGTCTTTCAAATTCCTCCTGGAATGGTGAATCCACCACTTCCCTGGGCAGCCCTTTCCAGTGCTTGACAACCCTTTCCGTGAAGACATTTTCCTAATATCCAAACTAAACCTCCACTGGCACAATTTGAGGCCGTTTTCTCTTATCCTCTTGCTTGGTACTGAGAAGAAGAGACCAACCCCCACCTGCCTACAGCCTCCTTGCAGGGAGTTGTAGAGAGATAAGGTCTCCCCTAAGCCTCTTTTCTCCAGGCTAAACACCCCCAGCTCCCTCAGCTGCTTCTTATCAGACTTGCACTCCAGCCCTTCCCAGCTCCGTTGCCCTTCTCTGGGCACACTCCAGCACCTCAATGTCTCTCACAGTGAGGGGTTGTGCTTTCCTTCAACAACAATGCAACAACAGCCAAGCCAGCCTCAACCTTACACAGATACTCCATTTCATCTTTTACCAGACAGCAGTGAAAAGGAGGCTCCTGGGTGCTTAATTCCCAAGTCACAATCCATCAAAACACACTAATGGGGAACAGGATGTCATCTCTCAGCCAACAGCTAAGCAGATATTCCATTTCCTAGTCTTACACTGCTCCCAATTCCACTAATTCTATTTCCTTACAAATCTCAAACAGATTTCAACATCTCAGTAAGAAAAAAAAGCTCCTCTTGTATAGATGGAGAAATGAAACCACAGACAGATTTGCTAAACAGTGTGTCTTTTATTTCTAACCACACTGCAGATTGATGCTCCCCCCACAGGCTCTGTAGCCAAAACTCTAAGTCTCAAGTAGACACAAACTACACAAGGTCGGCTATTTCCTTGGATGACAATAATGATAAAGGAGGAGGGGGTTATGTTCCATGGCAGAATCCACTGCTGTGAGCTGCTTCCATTCTTTTGCTCTCAGCAACCAAATTGTTGGTGCAGGGAAATCTTGTCCTCTGCAAAGTAACCTTTAACACTTTTTCTGGCTTTGTCCAGTCCTCCCTTCTCTTAATAATGGAAAAGAGCAGCTGGTTTAATATGGTTTCCTGAGGGGCAATCCCATCACGAAAAAAGTCAAGCCAATAATTTCCATCAACTCAAAAACTGAAAACAGTTATGGCCTGAGAGGTTCCCAGACCCTTATGCCTGAAAGGCTCTGAATGCTTGGCCAAGAGATTACCTGCTTCAAGTGTTCACTGCATTAAATGCTTTGAGACTGTATTTTAGGCTGCCATATAGCAGCTGCCAAACAGCTGAGGACGAATCTCACAGTTTCCACAGCTGGGTTTTCAGTGAGGAGCACACACTGTTTATTCTCTGCTGCAGATGGGTGTGACAGTGATTCACAGAAACATACACACAACAGAAGGCAGCTATTTTGAAGGAATAAAAAGAATTAAGCTTTTTCTTTTGAATTTCATATTCCAAACAAAGCATTTTTGATTGTTTTTCTAACTCTCAAAATCAGGCTTTTGGTCTTTCCAAGCAGAGGAATCACACTGAAAGGATCCTTTTCAAATGTTTTGTTTGTGTAAATCAGTCTAGAGATGAAATGGAAGAGGCAGCATAAAACTCACACTGAGAAGCAACACCATACATCCTTATCTATACAGCAGCAGACAGCAGCATGCAAGAATGTTGTCTATTCCTGGAAAAGCTTTCTGATTTGAAAACTGATAAGGAATGCCCAAGTCCTTCATCAGTGGGACTGGCAGTGAGGACCCAAAGTATCAGAAGCAAGTCCTTTCCTGCTGAATGAAAGGCCACAGGACCCAGAAAATGCAAGAGTAATGGGGACAACACCTTTCCCCCAGAAAAGCAAAACAAGAAAACTTTGTACATGTACATTACAAATTGTATGATCAAAATTACAAGGACACAAAACTGAGAATGACACACAAGGCAGTCACCCGTGAACCATAAAAATTGAGAGTGTACTTTAGTGGAAGTGATCAATCTAAAAAGAACACCCTTACCTAATTCTTATCTGAACAGCTCTGAAAAGTTGTCCCCCCTCACAAATGCATACTGATTATTTTGTGGGGCAGTGCCAGACCTGAGACCATCAATTTGATTTTAAACAGGTCATGAACACTCTTTTATCACAACAGTCTCTATGGGAAGGCTCAAGTTAAGTGCTGGACAGCAAATTACAACACTGAAATTCAAAAGCAAAGCATCTGCATCAGAGAAATTTGGAATCCTAACACATCTTTCCATAAAGAGGTCAGCTTGAGGCCTTACCGGATAGTAAACTCCAGCAGCTCCTGTATGCCCTGTGGGTCGAGGTGCTGAAAGTTGTAAACTCTCTCCAGGCTCTGATGCAGAAACTGCTGGGAAGGATCTTCATGTGGGGTAATACTGGGAGAGACAGCAGAAGACACCAGCTTTCTACCTGGCAACTAAACAAGAAAGATGCACACATGAAAAAAAATAAGAGAAAAGTCTAACACAGGTAATAACATTTCAAAATGCTGCCATATTATTTAATAACGACCAACAGAGAGCTCCAATTAATTTCTCAATTTCAAAATTTATACCAAGGATTTCAAGTCTGCATCTTTGTTAGTTAATCCTCCCCACCTGACAATTCACTTGCACTAGAGATCCTCAGGTTAAACATCAACATCCCTTTGAGGGAAACATCTTCCTCATCTATTAACTTTGACACTGTAAAGTCAAGGGAAGTCCAAGACCACACAAACTACCACCCATTTTATGAGTTGTGATAAGACTTACAGTCAACTTTAACCCATCCATACCTGCATGCAGAAAAAATACGTAGCAAAGCAGAATGGAACACATTTCACCTATGAATAAACTCTTCAGCTAGGACACAAGTGAAATGTTGGAAGATCTACAAAGGCCTTTCCCACAGATACACAGTCAGAGCTACATAAAACTCCCAGGAATACTGCTCACCCAGTATTCTTACCTAATCAGCAAATCATGTACTATTCTCACCTGAGGGAAACAATGTTATTATTCTCCCCAAAATATTACAAAATCAATATTATAACAATTTAACATTTGTCTCTCCTGCCTTAATGCACATTTCAATATTAATACCCGTGGTGCAAAGGAGAAAAACCTTTTAGAATTTAAGTGTGACATACAGACAGACATGGAAGAGACCAGCAATATTCCTAACAAAGTGTGAAAGTGCAAACCAAAGTGGTTCAACTTACTCTTAATGGAGGGACCAGGTGAGAGAGACTGTCCCGAAGATATGCATAATGCCTGAAGGTATGGTCAGAGAACAGGGCAGGCATTGTTGGGCAACTTTTAGCAGCATTAAAAATCAGAACCAGAACAGCAATGTCTATGACAAATGGATTGTTAAAGAAAAATAACAGCAAGAAGAGCTCCTTGGGCATGGGAAGTTAAAACAACAATTCAACAACTCCTTCTTTGGTCAAGATTTGTCTAGAAGTTCTTTGTAGTTGGAAAATACTGAGCAAAACCCAAAGAAACAGCTGTCTGAGCAGATGAAAACCAAGTACAAAGTGCAAACATTACAGGGTGAGCCATACTGGAGAAAGGATGTTACTGCCAACATGGGATGGCTCAGAGGCAACACAGAGGAAAGGAGCCAGGGATCCCAAATGCAGAACACGCTCATTAGGTAGAGTTTCACTCTTTCTCACAGCTTACACTGTGCTCACCAGTTTGCACCACAGAATCATAGGATGGTCTGGGTTGGAAGGGACCTTAAAGACCACTAGCTCCAACCCTCCCTGTCACAGGCAGGGACACCTCCCACTAAACCAGGTTGCTCAGGTTTTTTGGTGCCCTAGCAACATCTAAAATTATACATTGACTGCTGAATCTTTGAAAATTGCTGCATTACATAAGATGCCCTGAAAAACATCACTCTATGCAGACTTTAAGCAACCCCAAGAATCAAACATGGAAAGATAATTCCGAAGTAGAAAACACATTTTCGCAGTCTGAGATCTGCAGAAATAGAGAGCAGCCAAAGGCTTTCACAGTTAGTCCAAAGGCTGACACCTGCAACAGGGCTGATTCCAAGCATAAGCTCTGATTCAAATTTCCCAAGTGCTTTGAAGTAAACAAAACCATGTTTTTAAATATCATTTTACACTGGAAACATACTATTCAGGTTTACTTCATAGTTTCTGGCTCACAGGCCTGTCTTCACATAATATGCCTCTGTAAAATTTGGTGGCAAGTTACCTCCAAAACATTCTCCAACATAATTCTGCTTCCTGGCACGAAGGTGCGCTAAGTTAAACAATAGCTTTCTTCCCCCCTGCAATGTTCCTTTAATTCTCAACTCAGAGGACAACTTTACTCTAATTATTACTAAACCATTAATCTCTCTCCACCTGATTCTAACCTGTTTCAATTCTCAGAAGTCACTCATTTAATCTCTATGGAATTTCTGGTCGATGGCCTGTGACTGGTGAGAAAAATAAGGAGCAGCTTCTAGAGGAAGGCTCCAGTCCAGTGTGTCTCAGCATGCATCGGAAATAACATTATGTTCTGCAATTGCACAGAAGGGAAGCAAGCAGAATAAAAATGGAAAAATGCATTTCCAAGGTGCCTCCTATTGTTGAGGATAATGGTGTATCAATAATAATTTGTATTCTAAAGCCCTGGAAGAGCCAACATTAATATAAGGATTTCTGACATAGAATTATCTCAAAAAGATGAAGAATTCAAAGCATTATGGGGATTGAGGCACTGCTGTACTAAGAGATGGTTCTGTTTTATAAACTCCCCAACAGTGAGCATAGCAAAAGTTTTACCTAAAAAGAAAACAGACATGAAAACCATTCTTCTTATTTAAAAGCTAAAGCATCTTCAAAAATAATGCAAACTAGACAAATGTTTTGACATCAAAGGGCTCATCTGCAAAGCCTAAACCTTGACAAATTGCTTGATTATTCATCACAGCATAAAAAGAAGGCCAATTATAGTCCACTGGTATTTATGAAGATGGTTTCAGCTAACAGTTGATTCGATCACTTGCTGAGAAACAAACCAAGTGCAAAAGGATTCAGAAATAGGCACAGGATTGTTTGTCTGCTACAATGAGAAATGGTTTAAGAAATGTGAGTGTTGAGAAATCATGAATAAAACCTACTACAGTCAAAATTATCAACTGGCTTCATGAATAAAGATACAGGCTGGGTCATCCATGTCTGGTTCTGGAGTGTCAAAGAAGGGATGTGTGCTCAGCAGCTCTGGGACTAACGGAAGCACCAAAGTGGGATGCCTGCTTCCCAAGAACTTCAGGCATCTGGAAATACACAGATTGAAATATATATTAGTGAACAGGCACATTTCAAAATACAACGTTCTAAAGCATTACTACTTTATGTTGCAGCAACACTTTGAGACAGTCAGCAAGAAAATCCTGCTGTCCAAGCTGTTTCTTTACAACTGACCATTTGCATTAATATTTTATAGGATCCAAGAAAACTGAAAGGACAAGCAGTATTAAATTTTTTTTTTCATTTAAACTGTCCATAAAATACTTAACACTTGGAGTTATACAATCCAGGAAAAGCTTTTATACTAAAGGCCAAAGAATGAGTGCCCTTTTTTTTTTACTTCAGAAATAAGGAAGTTAGGAGATAAAAACCCAAAATCCCTAAACTCCACCAAACTCCAAAAACAATGTAAAAGTACACTGGAAGTCAAAGGAGGCTAAGGCTAACATAACTATTTCCAATAATACCTAAAAATTCCATCTCAAACCATGTGTATGGAGCACCATTTCTTTTGTTGCTTCCATCAAACAACCAAGACCTGACACAGAAGTTCCTTCTTTTTGCTTAGTCAGAAAAAATTCCCTCTGACAGCACAATGTCACATGGACAATCTACTTATCACATCTGATATAGTGAACTACTGGTAAATATTACCATTTAACATAGAGTCAAGTAAGCAAAAATGAGGTTTTAAACTGAAAACTGAATTAATCTTTTCTGTGTATGCTTTGAGGGCCTGGAATAGGGGTTTATTTCCAGGAGTGGTCATCAGTTCTGGATTCCCAGGGCAAGTACTGACGAGCAAGAACAACGCAGAGTTCCTACACCGGTCATGAATAAGTACGTATTTACAGAGTAACAGGATTGTCCACCTGCAACACCTGCTACCTCCTTAGCAAGCTCAGCATTTCCTAGCACCTCACTTACTAGAAAGAATAGGAAAGTAAGCAGACACACAAGGACGCTGAACACACTCACTTCCATATGGATTCTCTGTCTGTGGGATACTTGGTCAGGTTTTTCAGCAGCTCCACCAGTGCAAGATGGATGCCTTCTTTAGTTGAAACATTGGTGCAACACAACAGTTCATGTAGTGCTTCCCGAATGTCCCTCGAAGAATCCTAAAATAAAAACCCAACCCAGGCACTGAGTGCCTGAGTGCTGAGAGAAATGTGCCTGCACACACATTCACTTCAAAGGTGGCAGCTTCTGTTCCTTGGCTGAGTTAATAGAAAAGGTCTGTGAAAAGCAGTGTCTGTTTCTAGTTACCAGAGCTAAGCATAGATGAAGTGAGCAGGCAAGTGCTGCAGGGTCTCCTGGTCTCATCCTCCTATGAGCTTCCTTTACTGGAATGAATGGGAACTGCTTCACCACTAAACTGCTCAAGCAGAGCAAAAATCACTACTTGGTTTGGGTGATGCTGGATCTTTGCAGTAACAGAAAAGGAAGGTGTTGGGCAACTCAGTAAGACAATCACCAAAGATTGTTTTAGCATTTTCACAGCAGCCTTTTATCGGTTTCAACACAGGGAGCTCAATTGCACAGGCTTTCTGCCCAGTCACCAGCCTCCAGAGGGTCTGAGTAAACATCGAGGACATGTCAATGGCTGGACAGACTAGAATATTCAGCTGAATTAAGGGCATTCCTTCTGCCAAAAACCACCATGACATTCCATATCTATGTATCACCACATTCCTTGCTATCAGCATTTGCCTGGCGCTGCTGGACACAACATGAAAATTTGATAGGATACAAGAGCTTGATGCTTTTCAATAGTGGATTTTACCATTTTTAAATTATAATTTGCCAAGTATCAACAGCTCATCTATCACTGTCTTAAACAAAAGAAGAAAGAGGAATCCTCTTGTAAAGGCTCTTAAATGACAGCAAACACACACAAATGATCAAAGGGGTTTTGGTGGTCTAAGACAGAATATAACCACAGAGAAGACAAACTCTAAGGGCTGGAATGAAATAACTACAGACATAAAATACTCTAGACCACTAATAAAGCCCACTAGAAAGGTGGTACAGAGACAAATAAGCCAGAAGACCATGAAGGGACAGAGATGAGCACAACTCAACAGAAACTGAGATCAAGAAAAACAGGGAAAGCAAATTCCAAAGTCCAGTCACAAAAGCAAGAAGTAGTTGGTACAGTTATTCTGATGAAATGAAAGCAGTGGGGTGAAAACAGAAGTTACCCTCAACACCCAAGAGTTCCATATTGACACTGCTGGAGCCAATTTAGGCACCAAAATTAATAGTATTTTTCCACTGGAAGAGGGATTTTACAGAAAAGCACCAGCATCTTTCAGAATCAGATAAATCCAATAAAATATTAATAATTCTCACACACCATCCTATTGCCTGATGATAATTATGATAATATGAACCACAATACATGTAGGGTTTATCACACATGGTAAGTCAGGATAGAAGAGCCCAATCTAACGAGGACATTTTCATACCTCAATGCAAAGGCCCCCAGCTTAAACAAATGTAAATAATGACAAAAATGTGAGGCACCTAAAGCTTGTTGCTGCATTTGCAAATCCAGATCATACTCCACAGCATCTGTTACAGACTGATAAAATAGGTTTAATTAGTTTGCTTCTTCCTGAGGCATAACTGGGAGTTGCAATTGCTGCCCTGGGTCAAGAAAATAAAAGGTGAAGAGACAGAAGCAGAGAATTTGCAGCACCTCCCAAGGCTGGGACACTTCCCAAAAGAAGCAGAAACTTGCCTACCACAAGCAACAGATTTTTAAAAAATGCCTCAGGGGCTATAGCTCAGCAAATGAATCAGGTCTGAGAGGAAGCAGTTTACATAACTCTATTTGCACAACCAAAATCTCTTCCTGGATCAACCTCATCAACCAGGAAGAGCAGCTAACTCGTGCTGTTCCCTGAATCCTGGCTGAGCACTGACTGGAAGGATGCTGGTTGGGAAACTCAAAATCGTATGACAAACTCTCTGAGCAGCCAGAAGAGAGATTTCAGGCCCATGGCCCAGATCTTCTTGCTGAGCAAAGCTGTAGCCAAAGCAGCTGAGTCAAGGAAGCAGAAAGAAAATGAAGCTGCATTCAACATGAAGTGGTGCAGAGTGCTGGAGCACAAGACAGAAGACATGGAGGCAACAGCACAGGGATCAAAGGAAGAGCTTTTAGCTAAAATTTGTCTATTTCAGAACTATTCTACTGCCCTGGGGCTTACAAGGTACCAGATTTTAGAAACCTTTGGCAGTGTTCAAAGAGCCAAAAAACCCAACAAAAAGGTGGGTTTGCTCTCAGAGGAAGGGACTGATTAGCAGTACATAATTAAGCACCCCAAAGCAAGCAGGAGAGCGATTCTTGCCCTCCTCAAGAATTTCTTACCTCCAAGACAGCTAACACAGTATCCAGCTGGTCTTCCCGCAGTGTGATATTGTTGGAAATTTTCCTCATTGTGTGTATTGACTGCAACCTCACCTCCTCAATTTCATCATTAAACATGTCAACCAAAAAATCCAGGCATTTCTCCGCAAAAGAAGGTGAGGACTGAGCCAACATACACAGGGCTTCGACCGCAGCGATTCGAACCTCTGTTAAAAGAGGAGCAGGGAATTAACTGCAAATTAATTGAAACTGTCTGGTTTCAAAGGACATGCACCCAACAGCAAGGTCTTGTACTGTTCAAGGGCTGGGCTAAGGACAGGAGATGCTAAGGAAATGTTGAGGGCAACAGAGCCTAAGCAGGGACCCACTGGGGATCTTTTCACAGGCAAGGCTTCAAATCAAAAGTCTCACCTCTGATAGAGCCCCTGCTGCTGCCATAAGCATCTGCAAAAGGGACCTGAGGTGAAAAACAGGTCTCCAACCCATCAATAAATACTGTGTATTTCATAGCATGCTTTGCAAGCATAGCATTAACACTGGTATCTTAAGCAAACTAATTAAGTTAATTAAACTGTGGTTGTTTTATTCTTCCTGACATTTTAATTGCTTGGAGCTTTCACTGCATTTTTAACTTGCTACGGAGCACTTTATGAATTGCTGAAAAGCCCCAGAGAGTCAACATTTTGGCAGTTAACAGAATGAAATTCCTCTGCTTTCTGGCTTCAGATTCCTCAAAACAAAGGAAAGAGGTGCCACTTAAATATTAAAATTATTCAAATGGAAGTAAAAAAAAAGCATCAGAAAGCATCCTGAGTGTACTTATGCTGTAAAACATTGCAGGAATTTGAAGAATACCCAAATATAACAAGGTTAGGCAGAGGTGAGATTCTCTTCCCTAAAATTATCCTCATTAGCTTCCATAACATCTATGGGATAGAATCATAAAAATGGTAATTAATCTGATGTCTTGCAAACATTGTTGTTTTAAACATACATTTTTCACTCAAATTAGCTACCTTGAAAACATTCACTTGAACTTGTGTGGAGCTTTTAGGCCTATTGTTCTTAAAGAAGACATCTGACTCCTCAGGATTCTGATTAAGCACAAAAATGCACAGACAGCAAGACCCCTGCTTGCTCAGTAATGAAGCTTTTTGTCACAACTCTGAGTCTCCATGGTCATTAAGACCCAAGTATTAAGAGAAGAGAAACATTTTACCAATACTGCTCTCCTAAGCTGACACACTAATTCAGATTTAAGGTACACCATGGAATTCAAGACACAAAGCAGAGCTGCCAGGGAGGGGGAGCTCAGCAGTATTTAAAAATGCGGCAGTGGAGAGAGAGATCTGTGTGTATTCCACATTTGATCATTTTATCCACGTTCCTCAACGGTATCATACTGACACAAGACTTGTGGCACAAGAAATAGAGAACACATTTCACAGGTCAAGGGGCTGAACTAGTGAAACATTTTTTACAGTTAGTAGGCAAAAAAAGGGTGCACTTTCAAGCTTCAGGGAGAGTTTAGCTATTGGGAAAACGTGCATTTATTTGCAGGAGTCATGGAACAATAAACCAACTTTTACAACACAATCTACAGCAATATTTTTGTTATGGTGGTGTTGTAAGTTTAAACTCAACCTCGTCCTTCCAGTAACATTAAAGGCAAATTCAGAAATAACATTCAGAGCTTGGAATTTTCACGGTTTATGCAAATACCAGTCTCAAGTTGTGCCAGAGGAAGTTTAGATTGGATATTAGGGAAAATATTATGGCTGTCAATCACTGGAACAGACTGTGCAGGGAAGTGGTGGAATCACCATCCTTGGAAGCGTTCAGAAACCATCTGGATGTGGCACTTAGGGACACGGTTTAGTGAGACTTGGTTTAGTGAGACTTGGCAGTGCTGGGTTAACATTTGGACTCTATGGTCTTAGAGGTCTCTTCCAACTCCTATGAATTTTTTTTCCTGCTGACAAAACACCAATTTCAAACCGCAGCAACTAACTGCTAGTTTAGAGCCACACACAACTATGAAATTTAAGTCAACAAAGCCAAAAAATAATCCCAGTGGTTTTCTGCAGAACAGAAGCAAACCACTCATTACCATGTATGTTACTAAAACTTTACCATTTATAAGAAGCTATTTGCTTTTGGCTATTCAATTGAACATTTCTATCCACAATTCCATGCAACACTACAGTACCTTTGAAACAACTGCCATACCAGAGATCACAATGATGCTTATCAGCTAACACACATCTCCCCCTTTAGCTATTCCATGGCCAGTTAACACTTACCATACATCTCATCTTCCAGGCCATGAACAAAAGCCCCACAAGCTCCTGATTCAATCAAGTTCACAGCACCAGTATCGATTTCCTCTTTGGGAGCATCATCTCCCCACTTTCTGCCACTTGAAAACTCCCCAGAGCTGTAGAGCTCTTTGGCTCGTTCATGTGCAGTGCGCTTCCTCTGTCCAAACAAGCATTTCAGTTACAACCATGCACACTTCAAAAGATGATTGAACCAAATATTAAACTGGATCTGAAAATAGATGTAGCTGGAGGCTTACACATTGACACACATGCAAGTGCTAAGAAAAGCAAACCGCCCTTTTATAGTTATTTCTGACTGCCAGTAACTCTTTGTAGTTTTGATGTAGGGAAAGGAAAATAACAAATACATTTTAATTAACATATTCTTAGACATCCATTACAAAACCAGCCAAAGTGGGTCAGAACAAAGGCCCATCTAGTTAAGAAGCCAATAAGTGATCTCCGAAAATACTATCACTTCACAGTTCAACTTGTTAAACTGCAATTAAATACTTCAATGCTATCAATACTATCCAAAGGTCAGCAATGTGTAAAATACGATACTCATTCATGTGCTTGCTAGTCTGTCTCCTTTCCCCCCTGCACTCTAAATAAAGCTGTGCAGCACTTTCTTTAACAGCCTTTACAAAGCAGCCCACAAAAAACAGCAGCTCTTCACCATTCTTTTGTAGACAGAAAAAAATTAACATAACCTTGAGCATGTTGCTTAAGGAAAGAATGCTATTAAAAAATTTTGCTTACAGGGCCAAGTAGCCTTAGCTACTCATGTCTCCTGAAATGTCAGTGTTTTTTGATCAGATCTTGCAGCATGTTTCCATGAGCTTGCTCCTAGAAGTAGGATGCAATCTTTCCATACACAATAAAGAAATCTTGTAGCCAAAAAACCTATCAAAACACCACAAACTTATCTTTCAGCTGTTGCAAAACCTGAATAGCCTAGAGCTGTTTCTTACATGCCTGGTTAACTAAATCTAAAACTGGCAATTGCTTCATTGACTTTAAGCTAAAACAAAACCTGTCATCACCAATTAACTCTCAACAGCCCTCAGGCAAGGACAAGGTGAACAAGCACACTCAATATTAACATACCTCTTGTGCGATTTTAGTACCTACACACAGGAAAACAAACCCAAACGTTTACATACCCTCAGATCTGACATGAGCTTCTTGTCAAGGGTCTGCTCCAAGAAATGGGAGCTAACTTGTTGCATAGAACCCTAAAGGAAAAAAAAAAAAAAAAGAACAAAAAAAAACCAAGAGGAAGAAATAGGATTACTCTGAACTGCACACCATATATATAATTTCCTGACTTATCCCAACAGGGTATCCAATCTTATCCACTCATCCACTCATTCTAACAGCTTTATGCAATGCCTGACACTACGATACATCAGAGTCTAAAAAAAAGTGAACTTAAGAGTCAGAACATCATATTTTCCCACTGAGGTTAATATGGCTTTTCTTGAGTCCAGCTGGTTCACATGTCCTGTGGCAGAGAAGCAGGGGCAGGGAATTATGACAAGGATTTGTTTTTTAATTTAATGCTCAACCATCAACTCTCAAGGAAAGAATCAGTACACAGTTGAGCTGAAAAACTGTTGGGTTGCCTCAACCTCCCTCATATCTTTCACCTCAGAATTTTGGGAGAAATTTACCTATACAGTTTTAAACCTCCTCCTACTTTTCTTTTCAAATGTATATGAAAAGTAAAGTAACTTAAGAGGAACTACTCTCTGCTAGACAAGAAAAGAATGCAACTTACCAATAACTTAGCAGCTTGTACTCTTACAACCCAGGAACCATCACTAACCATATGGCAAATTTTTCCAAAGGCATCATCGACCAAGCGAATCTCTTCATTAGAAGAAGGAATAGGGACGATGCTGACATAGAGAAATCAGTTTGTTGATTGCATTCCATACTGGATGGCATCAATAAGAAACAACTATGCTGAATTCCTATGAACGTGCAACAAATACCAGGAACCAAAACTTCACTGCAGCAGTGCATTCTCATCAGGCATTAGCCATTTGTACACATCTGTTTCCTAACATCTACTCCTCAGACCTACTAGCAGAAAACTCTCAGGATGAGGATGATTACTTGGCCAGTACTTTGAGGACAGTGCATGCAGGACATACCTTTCAGGGTAAAGCTGACTGAGGACCCAAATCAGCTGAACTGCAGCACTGCGCACTTGCTCATAATCATCTGCCAAGAGCTTGCAGGCCTGAAAGAAGATTCACAGTCCAATATACCTGAAACATCTCCAGCTGAGCTGTCATTCACTTCCCAGTGTAATCAGAATTCTTACCACAAAACAGTTAGGACAGATTAAAAATCAAGATGAATCCAATCTTCCCTTCTACACCCTAGTATTTCCAAGTTCAACCAGGCAGACTACTCCTAATCAAGTCCATCAGGCACATGTTATAAGACTCCAGAATTGCCCGTACTATGTAGGAAGGATGAAATGTGAGTCTGCAGTAGAACTGATCTGGAACAGGCTGCAGCTGCACAGCTTTAGTGACATAACAAATACAGGCCTCATGGGCACTCTCCAATGAACAAGGGTTTGAGACTTCAGGACTATTTAAGACTTTATGACTGCCAGATGACAGTAATGACTTCATTACGTTTGCCCTTCCCATGATGACCTCCACAACAAACAATATATAACAAAGCATATATGCTTTAGTGCATTTAAGCACCATGGATAAAAAATACCCTTTTATTTCCACTGTCATAGGACAACAAGGAATATTGGCAACCTAAGTGCCAAAAACTCCACCTCTGCTCAGTGCCCTCCTCCTCACAAAATACACTGCCAGAGAATTCATAAAGAAAGATATGCAAACAAGTACAAAATAAATACAAAATTTTACCTGACTATAAATAGCTTGCTGTAACTTTAATCCTCTCTCATGAAGCTGTAGCTACAGGAAAAAGAAACAACAGTACAACAAAGTGTAACTATAGGTTTAAGGAACACAGACTAAGTTTTCATCACTGTTTTTCTGTTTGAGTAAACTCAGCTACTTGCAATTCTTGACTGCTTGTTCTAATTAAAATATTGCATTATCTTGACCATTAAGTATTTTAAATAATATTCTTGACTTCAGTATAGTTTTTTTAGCTTCAGAGTAATTCATACTTTGATTAGGGAAAAACAATTTATACAAACACACTGCCTGTCCATTCTCCCAACCTTCAAACAATTTTTTAATGTTAGCTATATTCAACCACAATTCTAACAGATGTAGGAATGCTCAAAATAATTACTTTACTACCATTCCTGAAACGTGGATCCAAAAGTAGCATTGCCAATGAGTTTTCCTGCCCTGAGTTTTCCATTACTGAACCACAGGGACAGCAAACTGTCCTACATTGTTCTGTTTTAGAGTAACAGTGTCGTGAATCTGGCTTATAAACAAAGGAATAGTATCTGGCTGAATAAAGTCAACAAGAAACATTTTCTTTTCTATATCCTTCAAAGTACAACACAGAAGGAAAAAGCCCACAAACATATAGCAAGAAAAACTATGATCATGATTGCTGAAAAATGGTTAGTGACCCTGAATTCATACAGGATGTTCCTGTATTTCAAACAACAGAAAGCCAGCTTTTTTTGGTGCTATAATTATAAACTCGAGGTCATAAATCTCGCTATGGACTTGGCTGAACACCATTGTACAAGCCATGCAAATTACTTTAAAAAAATCGTACCAACAAAAATTGGAACAAGATGAGGTCTAGATTGGGTATTAGGAAAAAATTCTGCATGGAAAGGATTGTCAAGTACGGAACAGGTTACCCAGGGCAGTGGTGGAGTCACCATCCCTGGAGGGATTTCAAAGACATACATATGTGGCTCTTAGGAACAAGGTTTAGTGCTGGGTTAAAGGTTGGACTTGATGATCTTAAGAGTCTTTTCCAACCTAAATGATTCTGTGAGGGATAAGTAAGCACAACGTCCAGTAGAGGGAGATTTCTGAGAAATTCAGGTGCAATCTGATCTCCTCAAATGCATCGTCCTTCTTTCTTTGGAGTTTAATAACATTAATTCAAAGACCCTTGTTGACCATCACATTAGATGGAACACTTATAAACTTTAAAGGTAATAGAGAAACTTCTGCATCCCCATACACACACAGACAACTCACATTAGGCAATATTTTGAAATACATAGTCTTTGCTTGCACTTCTTCAAAGCTAAAGGCTTCTGAAGGGTTCCCACACAAAAAACCAGTATCTAGTAGATCTCATGAACAGTTAGAGAATGCTAGTGAATGTAACCATGAGGCAAAACTTAAAAGTTTGCTTTAAAACAAACAAAATTCTTTCTGGACCTATGCAGGTTTCCTGTCATAAGCAGCTATCTACTGCACTTTGGAGCACTAGAGGCTTATTGTAGTTCTGGTAACCACTAATAAATCAAGAAATAAATCTGTCACTAAAAGAAAGAGCCTACACGCACTCAAAGGAGTCAACAAATTGAAAAGCTTCTTCAGCTATAGCTGAAACAGAAGTTATGAAACACTCAAATGCCCTCTGAGATCACACGTTACTGTCATATTTCAAGACCCATCTTATTTTTCCAGGTAATTTTGATACACTAAACGGACTTTTACTAAATTAATTAAAATAATCTCTAAACCAAACCTCTTTGGATTACTTTGCAGTCCTCTCTCAGCTTCCTTATACAACCCCAAACCATTCCTTCCACTGTACTAGAAACACTTACCATGGCTTTTATAGCTGCAGTCCTAACACGAGGGTCCTGATCGTTAAAATGATCTCCTATTATCTTCTGGACATCTTTGGCTGCCTGGCTTTCAGCCTCTTTTGCAACACCTTTTTCCACTGGGCCAAGACAGCCAATTAATTGAAGACACTTATTCCTTACACCATGAGAAGAATCTGTCAGATGCTGTGGAACAAGAGACAAGCAGATGTAATAGGATTCTTATCGTTCTTTCAGCCCTTTGAAACACCATATTATGTTTCCTAGCAGTTATTCATGTTGGTATTGTAACGGTTTATTGAGAAAAGTGAAAATAATTTAAATACTGACTACCTTTCTTTTTTTTCTTGTGGCAATGACAAAAGTTCCCTGCCCCAGGGAGGCCACCCTACCTTGCAGGCTACCTCCACCAGCCTCATCCTGACAGATGGATTCTCTGGAAGTTTCGTGCCAATCACTAACAGGGTGTCCAGCAGCTGAGCAAGGACTTGGTGAGACTCTGCAAAACAAAACAGTGAAAGACTATGTATCACTTTGCTGAACTCTTACCAGCTACAGGATGACAGACTGATCCATGTCAGAAGGCCATCCTGAAACCTTCTCCTTTCACGTCCTGAACTAGCCCAGCTCCCTCAATTATGCCTTGTAGATCATGTACTCCAGTCCTCTACCACCCCAGTGGTTCTGCTGAACTCACTCAACCTTACCAGCACTAATCTGGCACTGGGAAACCCAAAACTGGATTAGGTATTCCAGATGTGGCCTAACCAGTGCTGAGTAAAGGGGCATAATAGCCTCCCTTGACCTGCTGGCTACACTCCTGTTGATACAGCTTGAGGAGCTGGCCTCTAGCATGGTATAAAAAAACTCCTCTTCAAACACATTTCCATATTAAGCAAAACTGTCCCACAGAACATAGAACTTCAGAAGAAACAGCTCTCACATGGAGATGCAAAAGCAAACATTGCACTCCTTTAGAACAAAGACATTCAGCAGGCAGGTCAGAGGAACATTTTTCTCCTCCTCAGAACATGGTGTTATCTGTCATCATTCACAAAACCAGAAAATAAATAACCAGCAATTTCCAATCATACACCTGAGATGTAAGGCCTTGCCACTATCCTAAATGCTTTGGCAGCATGACTCCACCTTGATCTCAAGCACCACATCAAAAACGAGACCTACTCTCATTCTGAAGTGTGTTAATGGCATCATCCATAATGCAGTCTGGGGAAAATCCTGCAGTCTTTGACAGCAACCCCAGCAAGGATGCAATCTTCAGTCTTACAGAGGCATCATTCTCCTGGAAGGAAACAACACCCCCAAAAAATCCCCAAAACACCACGGTTAAAGCAAAAAAAAAAAAAAAGAACAGCATATAATACCTGCATACATCTAGTTATTTAAGAAACAGCAAATGCTGTCACAGGTCATAATTACATAAGTAAGCCTCATCAATTAATATTGTTTTTAAATTAATTTCTAAAGTTCATGCATTTTAAAGATTCATTTTGAGGCTTCTACAGACTCTTGCACACAAGACTTCTGGTCATAACTGGAAGCTCCTCTTTCATTGTATTGCCAAGGATATCCAATACGGAGTAGAAAGACAAAAAAAGATCTGGCTGTCATACCTGGATCTTACCAAGCATTTTTTGCAACACTGAACACAGAGGTTCAGAAATATTACAATAACAAATATTCCATCTTTCAACAAGAAATTTCACAGTTACAACTGTAGTATATTTCAAGTGTTTAAAAAATACTTTAGTGCCACACGCAGCCTCCAAGTGACAAATGTGACAGCAAAGGGAGTAGTCCCTTTCTCAACTGAATAGCGTTTTTTTTAGGGATGAAGTTATGTGTCTGAACAATGGATACCATCATCAGCACTGTATGGGGACTGCCCTACCAAAATATATAGGGATGAAGGAGCAGGAGGCTGCAGCACCATGTTAAACAAAACAATGACAGTACAAACAACTAAATCATCACACAACTTCCACTGCAGTTACAGCTTTCAGGGCCAGGTTCCTGGATGATCAGGAGAAGCACAAGTTTTACAGAGATACTAAGAAACAAGTTCTTTTGAAAATTTTGTCTTTAAGTAAAATAATGCCAGCTACAGCAGTTTAAAAGCAGTATTTTTAAGAGTTGGATTCTGTAACAGACTGTGCTCTTGCCAGTGTGATATTGTCTACAGGTTCATGAGTCTCTCTTCTAACACAGGCCACAAACTTCAAGCAAAAATAATATGTGTTATTTGTCCAGGAGCTCTGTATTTCATAGAATCAGAGAATCACTTATGTTGGAAAAGCCCTCTAAGATCATCAAGTCTAACCCTTAATCCAGCACTGTCAAGTCCACTACTAAACAATGTCCCCAAGTGCCACATCTACACATCTTTGAAATACCCTCAGGGATGGTGACTTAACCACTGGCCTGGGCAGCCTGTTCCAGTGCTTAATAATCTTTTCAGTGTGGAAATTTTTCCAAATATCCAGTCTAAACCTCCTTGGTACAGCTTGAGGCCATTTGCTTGTTCTTTTGTTGTTAATTGGATAAGAGACCAATCTGTGACACTTCTTTTCATAGATGTAATATTAGGAAAAATTTCTTTACTGAGAGGGTGGTGAGGTACTGTCCCAGAGAAGGCTGCCCAGAGAAGCTGTGGTTGCCTCATCCCTAGAGGAGTTCAAGGCCAGGCTGGACGGAACTTTGGGCAACCTGGTCTAGTGGAAGGTGTCCCTGCCCATGGTAGAAGGGTCAGAAGTGGATGATCTTTAATGCCTCTTCCAACACAAACCATTCCATGATTCTATGACTTAAAAAGTGCTGTTTTGCGCAGCACAAGCAATAGCTAAAAGGTTTCTCCACTGCTAAAGGAAATGAAGAACAAGGTAAGGAAACATCAGTGTGAAAACAGTTTGATAAAGTTGAAACAGCTCTGGATAGATGGGCTCTCTGGAAAACTTGACATGTCTTTTGTCCCTTGCCAAGCTAGCTTCCACACAGGCCATGTGCAGGGATAACACCTCCACACCCTTGTCACAGGCTCCTGAAACCATCAGCACAGGGATTAAGTAACACAATCAAAAACACCTGGGAAAAGGGCTACAGCCGCTCACTCTCAGCCCAGGCTTTTGGCAACTGAGTCAGCAACACAGGAGCCTGTGAGCCCCTGTTCAACATCCCACACCAAGAAAACAAGAGCAGAAGGAGCAAGCATGCTTGGCTCCCAACTTCACTACCTTGTAATAATGCTCCAGCAGGATCCTGACAACCCCTTCCACACTCTCCACTTCCACAGGCTTCCTGGCAAACTGGAGCAGGTACTGCAAGGCATCTGCAGGTGAGGTGGCTTTGCACAGGTCCACGTGGAGCGCTGCTGACTTACTGGGCTTGGTCAGCCGCAGCTTCTTAGTGGACAGGTCCTCATGCTGCTGCTGTGGGCAGAGGGACACGGCTCAGAAACACAGCAAATCCAGACCCACTCCTTCCCAGACTGAACATGGGGAGGCCTAAGGAAGCTCCCATGTTCAATGGCAGGCACTAGCCTCTCCTTCATCCGTCTCAGGAAGAAATACATCCTCAGACCACTGTGGCTGTTACTGACCTGCCCAGATAGTCCCTATCCCCGGGAGACATGGCCTTTCCCCACCCCAGGCTAGGTCAAATGCTGCTTCCAACACCAACCAACCAACCAACCCAGGGCAAATATGACTACTCCCACTGGCCTAGAGCAGCCCACAAACTCGCTGTAGGTCCTTCTGCAGTCCTCGGCTGAAGGATGCTGCGTTTTCCCGCAGCTCAACCCAGGTCACGGATTCACAGAATGGGTCTCGTTGGAAGGGACCACAGTGTGTCAGCTGGTCCAACCTCTCTCTCAAACAGTCATGCCAGACCACATTGCACAGGACTGCGTACAGACGGTTCTTGAGTATCTCTAGTGAAGAACACTCCACAACCTCTCTCCCTCCTCACCCTGAGGGGAAAACCCTCCCTCAGACCTCTTCCTTCCGGCAGCTCCAGCCTCCCTAAACTCGAACCTGACTCGTCCCGCTCCTCCTCAACCCCTCACGGGCCGCCCCAAAACCGGCGGGCGGGCGGCCCTCGAGGCTCGGCCCCGGTCTGGGCCGACAGGTTTCCCTACAGGTCCGCCTCGCCCGCCAACACCTCTCACAGCAAGGCAGAGCTCGGAGCCATCCATCCTGGCGCAGGGAGGACGTATTACCTGGACCACCTTGGTGAACTCCTCATACACCCGCTTCTTCAAGTGCGCCGCCATGACGCCGCACCGCAACCCGGAAGAGGAGCCATAGGGCGGCCGCAGGGAGGGGCCAGCGGCGCCTCCTTCCGCCCGGAGGCCGCACTCGGTGGTCCCGCCGCCTCCCGTTGCCACGGGGACGCGGACCCAACATGGCGCCCGCGGCTCGGCCCGCCCCGCAGCCGGAGTCACCTCCCCACCCCGCCCCGGGCGTCTGCCCTCGCTGTGTTCGCCCAAAGTACACGCCGGTCTCACTAGTATTCGATTTTAAGCCAACTTTCCCACCTCTTTCTGCTTTTTTAGCAAGCAAAGAAATTAATGTTCATTGGTTCTAAAATGTATCATTCTCTCCATTAATTAGTATTTCGTGCTCTATTGGTTTTTTATCCTTGCTTCTCATGTTAATCAGTCCACATTTCTCAGTCTTTTTGTTATCTTTTTCTCAGGTAGGGAGTTGTGGAGCACAAACTGAAGATTCTTTGTTAGTCTCTTTGTTATCTTCTGGTTTCTGCAAAATGCCCTTGTAGTCTATAAATTCTGCATTTATTGTGTCGAATTTTAGAAATACATCTTTCTATCCCAGGTTTTGCTCATTGAAGCATATCAGGGTTAGTTTAGCAAAACTTAAAAGTTTTGATGATTTTCCCAATCAAACTCTAACAATAACGGTCTGTGTAAAGAAACTTAGCTGTGTGCTGGCTAAAAGTGACTTAAGACTAATAAAATGCTAATGAATAATATACTGCTTGTGATTATTTAAAACAAAAAGTTAATTAAAACAATTAATTTTAAAAATTAGAGAAGTTTTATAATTTCTATCAGTATCATAGAAACACTAAAGTCAGGGAAAAAAAATCTCTTTAAGATCATCAACCATTAACCCAGCACTGCCAAGCCCACCACTAAACTCTGTCCCCAAGTGCCACATCTACACATCTTCTGAGCACTTCCAGGGATGGTGACTCCACAGCCTGTTCCAATGCCTTGGGCAGCCTGTTCCAATGCCTGACCACCCTTTTGGTGAATAAGGTTTTCCTTATTATTTTCCTGGCTCAACTTGAGGCCATTTCCTCTTGTCCTGTCCCTCACCTGGATACATCCTCCTTTCAGGCAGTTGTAGAGAGCAATAAGGCCCCCCTAGAGCCTCCTTTTCTCCAAGCTAAACACCCCCAGCTCCCTCAGCCACTCCTCATCAGACCTGTTCTCCAGCCCTCCCCCAGCTCCATTGCCCCTCTCCAGGCACACTCCAGGCCCTCAATGTCCTTCTTGGAGTGAGGGGCCCAAAATTGAACGTGGGATTTGAGTCCGTGGGAATTAAAGTTTCTCCTGGCAGCAGTCCTATAGACTTAGGAGGTTGGTTGGTGTAAGGCTTTAACTACTCTATGCTGAGATTGTTTTCTCCTGATACCTAATTTTCATCTTCTTTTTTGTGGCTTAAGCCAGCTTCTCCACCCTTACTATGCACAAAGTGTAACATCCCTTTAAAGCAGCTTTTTGTCTATTGGGAGGTCTCCTCAATCTCTCTTCTTCCAGGCTGAGCACCACCAGCCACTTGGTTATGATCAAAAGAGCCTATTTCCTTAACCTTTTTGTCCTCTCAGAAACTGTGTCCATTCTGACCAAGGCTATGAATGTGAGAGATCTCAAGAGTCCCTTCACACCTTCTGCAGAACTGCCCTGCAGTCGATGGAGTGACTCACGACTGTCACTGGGGGAGGTCCCTGCTAGGATAAGCACATCTGAAACACAGCTTAGTTAGGAATGATTCAAATCTGTTACCCTATAGACAAAATTTCAGGTCTTTAGAATCTGGGGGTCTTGAGGGGAAAATGTCACTAAAGAAAGCACTTCTGCATCATTCAAAAAAATTTTAAAAGTTATTTATTTGAAATCCCAGGGACCTGTGATTCTGTGGTTATTGTCCTTAACTGAAAGAAATCCATCTTCTGAGAAGGAAATATGATCTTTATCAAATCAGCCATAATTATTTTCAGCGTGATTAAACCCAAGCCACCTCCAGTATAAAAATAAACTTTCAAATTCTAAGACTTTTAAAAACACAATGTAGAATGCAACTTGTGTTCTGTAAGAGAGAATTTGCAGGCTGTTATTTCAGTACCATTCCTTCCCACCAAATTGTGGTGGGCTTTCCCCAATTCTTCCAGAAGCTTATATAGTTAGAAATAGCATCATGGTAATAACGAGTGTCGTAAGAAAGAGATTAAGATTGTGTGGTCTGAAAGAGGAGTGCGTGTCCTTAGATTATAAACTCCTCACATCAGTGATGGTATTTTTGCCTTTAGCTGATCCTGGACCATAGCTGAGGTTCTCTGTCTCTCCTTCAGAACAAATAATAAATAATGGTAATAAATATATTGACTAGAGAGTAGGCTGTCTACTGGAGGAATAAGAAAAGATCATAGGACACGGAATCCTTCCTTTTAACTGAGATTCTAGTGTAGAAAGGAGGGAGAAGAATAGCTTTTGCCTTCTCATTAAGAAACCAAATGTCATTCGAGCATGTGTTAATGTCACTGTTTCAGTCACAATTTGCACAGTTGTGGCCTGTTCCCATTTGCACCGAGAGAGCAACTCTACATGTCCACGAGACTTACTTGGCATTACTCATTTCCCTTAGGTTGAGTGAGGTTGGCTCAATTCACAGACCCATCTCTTTGAACTGAACAAATAGTAAGCAACGCTGAAGAGTAAAATTCCTCCTTTTCCTGAGGCCTTCTAAATCCCCTAAAAAGTTATCCCCTAAAACCCAAGTAAAGTGGCCCTTAAGTGCTCTTTGATATGGCAAACAGCCAAAGGAGATCCTTTCGTTGGCCTGTGCGTTTCTTCCTGTCCTTCTTGTAGCCCATAGTTTAGTCCCACAATCCAGGTTATTTTGTTCCAATAACTGCTTTCTAATGTTCTATATCAATGGTGGCACTTTGCTACCACCAGGTGAACAGGAACTTGTAGAAGAAGTCGTGTGACTTGAAGCGAAAACCTTTTTCAGCAACGTGGGGCTGAAAGGATATTTTATACCCTTTGGCTTCAACATCCATTTGAATGCAGTCCAGCAGATCAGAAATACTTGGCACAGCCTTCCAGGGGCCAAACTTCACCACGGATTTTTTATCCATGTCCAAACTGTTCAAGGCATCCTGACACCTTGCTGCATCCTCCTCAGTTCTGACCACACACACGATGACGCTGGAATGTCGGGATGCAACTGCTTCTGCCCTCGCAATGCGGATCATCAGCTCAATGTTCTCACTGTAGTTGGGCACACGAGCCAGAAACTGCCTCCTCGCCACAAGCTCCCCAAAGATCTGTGGGGAGTCCTCAAGCTGCTTGATCAAAGGCTCTATGTCGTAGAACAACGCCTCCTTGTAGACGTCCTGGATGCACTGGGTGGGCACTTGGTTGCTGCGCAGGTACTCCAAGATGTATTTGAAGTAGGTGCCTGGCCTGTCGATGAAGAACCTCCCTTCGGAGTCAGTTCTGAGTTTGGGCTGGCCAGTGAACATCTCCGCCAGCTTGGAGCCAGGGTGTTTCTTCAAGGTGCTCAGCGTTGTTGTGTACATCTCCCCACCCACATTTAACTCCACAATTGGTGACAACTGCAAGTATCACAAGGGGACAAAAAGGCATGTGTGTTACCAGTCTGAGGTCATCAACAGGGAAGTAAAAGGAAAGGAAAAGAGGAAGGAAAAGATTGTGGTTGGAGGATGGAATGAAGGTGGGAAGAGCAGTATGAGCTCCCATTTCTTGGATATCAGGTGGGAACCTCCATCTGATTTACTGCAAAAAGCAGCTGCAGGATGCTTATACAGTCCTCGCAACCAGAGCAGCAGAGACTTGGGCATTTCTAAATGGCTAAGTCCTCACTTCATCTTTGGGATGTAGGGAAGTGTCATTTTCCCAGTGGGAAGGAGGGAAAAGAAGTACCCTGCCCAGGGAAACTGTGAGTGACTACAGGATTCAACATTGATCTCCTAAGCCACTCACAAGCGTTGTCCCTGTGGGTCACTGTCCTTACAGCGTGAGCAGTGTGTGAGCTCTCACCCAGCACATGTACAAAGATAGAGCCCAAAGCTGTGCCACTTCGTTCTTATCACCTGAACTGTTCTTTTCTCTTCAAAGGGGGAAATAAAGCTCTTTAAAACTTTACAAATAGGTGGAATTGGTTTCCACTCATCTGGGGGTTCAGCTACAAACACTGAAGTAAGCCAAAAAAATCTGTCATGTCAGAGGCGCAGGACAGAAGCTACTCAACAAAGCACTTAAAAACGTGTGATGGTTTTAGCTAGGAAGTAAAGGAAATATTTAATGCAACTGACATGATGGAAAGTTTGTAGGTTTGTTTGCATTTTTTTTTTGTACCCTCTGTATTAACACCATCATCTGAATTGGAGAAGGCCTGAACACCTGGAAAGCTGGACTTGGTGTTCACTGTGACCTTCCTGTAAGTTCAGTTCTGAAAAATGTTATTGGCTTCCCTTTGCACTTGGTCATTTTATGTAGTACTCAGCAAATGAAAAGAAGAGGGAAGAAATAAGACAGTTCTTTTCCCTCCTGCCAGCACTACTGTAATGCAAGTCAGAAGCCAGGCCAGGGCCACACCTGCCATTGGGAAGGTGTGAGTCAATAAACAGCCCTGTTTTCCAGCAGTCCACCTCGACTTTCTTGGATCCGATCACACAAGGATCTGCCTCAGTGCTGCTGGTCACATGCCTCAGGTGAAGTGTGTACTTAAGTGCTTAGCTGGATCAAATGGGTACAGACCCACGGATGACCTGAGCTGATCTCACAGCCCACAACAAGGGGGGCTCGTGTGCCCTCTTCCCTGTCTTGTTCTTGTACCTACCTACATGCTCTGTTGCTCACCTCAAGCCAGCTCTGCTGCTCTTTCATCTTAGTGAGCTGGATTGGCTGGCAGAGGATTTAACAAGCACAGAGCTGACAAAAGGATGGGACTGGGAATGGACAGCCTAGTGCAGGGTGAGACCTTCCTTTTAAACAGGAGCAAACTATCAGATTTAGCAGAAGTTTGCTCACAGCCTAAGCAAGCCAGGGAAACAACAGCAGATTCAGGCCAAAGACCCTGCTGGAATGTTGCTTTGCGCTAGTGTAGGTAGTTTCATCTCAAGAACAATCATTTAAACTTGGATCAAGGAGAGAAGTACTAATCTGTCTGAGACTATCTTGGGATTTCCACCCACTGAAAAACACAGCCCAAAGCTGTTTCTATAGTAAATTTCTCCTTAGGAGATTTGCCATTAGTCCCAGTGATAGCAACAGCTCTCCCCACCAGGGATCACTTGACAGGAGGGTCTCAGGTTTTTTGAGCCTTTGCTGCTTTTTCAAATGGTAGGTCAGATGTTTCACGCTGTTTGTCACTCATACAAATGGATAACATGTTATTCCTTAATGCAGTAGCCCAACTAACTTCATGTTCTTAAATCTTGACCAATGATTTTAGCCCGGCACCAAAGTGGTTTCCAGCAGACTTGGAAGTATTGGAACCAGCTGATTCCCAGTTCTGTAATTAGGCAGCAAGGTGACACTCAGGAAAGTCATTCCATCTATTTGTGCCCCAGATTATTAATCTGTAAAACAGTTACTTCCATGGGGAAGCATTTTGCAACCTACATGTAAAAAGTGCAACACAGGAAGGTTGGGGGTTTTTAATACAGAGAGGTCTGGAGAAGAGTTTGATCAGCTTTAGCCAAGAAGACAAACTGGTTAGCAATAGACTGAGGGCAGAGGAGAGTAAAAGGAAATCATCTCATCATTGATTTCTGCCTAGTAACATGCTGCTTGTCTGAGACTGCCATTAGTTTTCCCTATAGCTAGAAAAACTATTTCTCCCACCTGATGATCCCACATGTCAACAACACAGGGCAGCTTTTGCATCATTAGAGACTCATAAGGACTGTTGAAACCCCCCAAAACCTACAACAGCCTTTTATTTAGGGATCTGATCAATTAAAGCTCGTATTAATTGAATTCCATCTCTTGCCAAAGGAGAAGAACCATTCTTCTGTTGTCAGATCTTGCATGCCTGTCAGAGAGTTGGCCCTTCTGTGACACAGCAGGTGCAAACAGGCCAGAGTCAGACACAGCTTTTTAACTAGAATCTTCTTCTTAGGGATATATTTGGCAAGCCCTGGTGTCTTCAGATTAACATATGGGGGAAAAAACCCGCTCAAATGTAGCCCAACAGGGGTGCTTTGATCCCACATGAGAGAATTGTGCTCTTGAGTGCAAAACTTACTCACCGTATGCAGGCTGCCGGTGACCTGCTTCCCGAGGGGCTTGTGCTCCGACGAAATACTCATCTTCCCCAGGAGCTGAGGACTCAGCTGCTTGGGAAAACCTGTTGCTCAGTGCTAGTGTCCTACCACACACACAGGATGGCTCCCAGCTGTGCTCCAGTCTTCTTTCACTTGGTCTTTCTTTGTTGGGTCACCTTTCCCCTGCTCCCAGCCCAGCTGCTGCCACGGAGGCTCCAGGTTGTCCCAGGCACAGTCTCGGTGCCAGTTGCAGGTGTAGGGAGAGGGGAGGGGACAGCCTGAAAGCGGAAGTATTTGCTCATTAGTTTTCTGGCAACCAGCAGGGCTCAGGGTGGACTCAGGCTGGCTGCCAGCACACACTTCGTGCACTGCTGAGTAGTGACTAAAGGCCGAATAATCCCTTCCAAGGGAGGCCCCGTGCCCAGGGCACCTCTGAGGAGCCCCATGAGGTGTGCCTGGGTGTCCACCTCTGCCTTGACAACTGGTTGTATCAAAACCAGTAAACATTCTCACAGCTTTTTGGCCTCCATGTTCTGCTGCTTTAAAGCACAGTTTATTCCAATCAATTTCATTGATCCCATTTGTTGCTACCACTGATGACAGATCAGGGTATCTACAACCTGTCTGAGGTGGTGGCATTTTCTTCCTCACCCATACAATCTCTGAACACTGAGTAATTTGTGCAAGGTGAATAAAATCAAACCTGAATCTCTGCTTGAGCATAAACTATTCTTCTCAATTTGCCATAAATATTTGATTATTATCTTTGCATGACATTGTTTTCCAATATCCTGTATCCACCAAATGTAGAGTGTGGACAGCACCACAGGCTTAGTGGTTGTAAGACGATCACAAAATCAAAACACTCACAGGGATGTAGTGAAGGTGAACTTTTAAGTACTTAAAAGGGGGCTTATAAAAAAAGGAGAGCGAATGTTTGCCTGAGCACATAGTGACAGGATAAGGGGGAACAGCTTGAAGATAAAAGAGGAGCGATTTAGATTAGATATAAGGGAGGAATTCTTTACTGTGAGAGTGATGAGGCAGTGGTACAGGCTGAGAAGCTGTGGATACCCCATTCCTGGAAATGTTCAAGGTTGGGTTGGATGGGGCTTTGAGCAACCTGGTCTGGTGGAAGGGTCTAGTTCCAATCCCCCCTCATGACGGAGGGGGGATTGGAACTAGATAATCTTTGAGGTTCCTTCCCAATACAAACCATTCTGTGATTCTGTGATGATTCTGTGTGTTAATTTATTAAATGCAGAGTATCGCATCAGAGCTAGCCTAAATAACCTCTCCAGAACTGACCACAACCCTGCAGGGTCTCCTTCACTTCATTCTAGGTGATTCCAAGTGCACTGTTGCTTTCAAATTTGTCTTCAGGCAACTCATAGCTTCTGTTTCTTTGTTTCATTATGGTGGCAAAATTGCCATGGGCGTGATTGTCCAGAGATGTAACTAAACATTTGGAATGAGAGACAGTATTTTTTATTAGATCAGCTGATATAGATAGATAAAACTATCCATGCTTTAGGGCACATGAGGCATTCCCACGTCTGTCAGATTCTGCTTCAACTTGCTTGTTTTGTTTTGTTTTTTCCATTTTTTTCCAGTTTCTGTTGGCCTAATAAACCTCCTCTACCAACCTTGCCTCACTCTCTTTTGTTTCAAGCTGCATCCCTGTACCGGCAGCCAAAGGAAAAATCTCAGACAAATACCACGCTTCCTAAAAATCTTCCTGGGGGAGAGATATTAATGGTGAAAATTGACAGCATGGTATGTAAGGAAATCATTTGCACAAAATCTGCATTGTGCTCATGGACACCGGCTTTGTTGCTTTTGAATACTCCAACGATTTTGCCGGGTCTGTGTCCTCACAGAAGACAGCATTGATCTGAGCAGGAGCTTGAGGCACAGAGGGAAAAACAGTTACAATTTAGACTCATTCACTTCCCTTGAGAATAAAACCTGTTGTCACAAAAGGCTCCATCAAAGCTAGACAGGACTCTTTTGAATGCTTTGTGCATTTGGGTAAACCTGTCATTGAACCCATCTTGAATTTTGCTTCTAGTTCTCTGAAGCATCCTGAGGGATCCTCAGTGATAACCTCTGAGTTCTCTCTGCTGCTTTGAATACAAATGCATGAATTTTCCCTATGCCAGTCTAGCAGAATTGGTAGTGCTGGAGGCACCAGTGGTGTCTGCTTGGGACACCAGGTTTTGTGACTTAAAATAAATTTTAAGAGATTAA
This sequence comes from Lanius collurio, assembly GCA_020086605.1. NCBI lineage: Eukaryota > Metazoa > Chordata > Aves > Passeriformes > Laniidae > Lanius > Lanius collurio. The sequence goes on along the minus strand of JACBWW010000006.1, from coordinate 28,036,569 downwards.
TGCATACTGGAAAACAGGGAGGCCTGGAAGATCTTCCTGTTCTGGACTTGTAAGTGCTGCAAATCCCATTCTTTGGGCTGGCTTATGGAGGTGTTTCAGAAAATATCCTGGATATAGCTGACAGAGTTCACATCCACCACATCTTCGATGCTGGAGGTGGTAACATTTCCTTCTGCAGTGCAGAACTGGATAGACGGGTAGGCCATCACCTCTCTGCTCACACAAGCTTTTCCCCAGGGCAGGGTGAAGGGCAGTAGATGAGTTTACCTTGCTCATCTGAGAGATTTCCCCAAATCATAATCAAGGGTGACTAATGGCATTTGAGGCCAAACCTTCAATGCCACAACAGAAATTCTTACCACTTTAGCAAACAGAATAGTTGCCAGCTCATGTCCACAGCTCTCTTCTGCTGCTACACCAACCATGGTTGGTCCTTCAGTGTAATAAACATACTGGTCTGGTTCCTCTGCCCACAGTTTTTATTTGATGTAAAAGAGATATTTCCAAGACCGTAAGCTCTTTCAGGCTGGGACCATCCTTTCCCTGTTTTTGCATGAAAGAATTAGCCTGTGCCTGGACCTTGGATGAGCAACCCCAATATGAATCATAATAATAATAATATTAGAAATTTGAGTTTACTAAAGAAGAGTAACTTGACAGTGGCTTTGTGGGGAATAAATATGTTGGGGTATGAAAATTGTATAAATATGTATTTAACAATGAGCTAGAATGTCTCTGTGCTGGTACACACATTGGCTCAGAGGGTGATGAGGCACCGGCACAGGTTGCCCAGAGAAGTTATGGCTGCCCCACCCCTGGAAGTGTTCAAGGCTAGGTTGCATGGGGCCCCGATGAAACTGATCCAGTGGATGGCATCCCTGCCCGTGGCACAGGGGTTTGGAACTAGAAGATCTTTAAGGTCCCTTCCAGCCTAAACCACTTTATGATTCTGTGACTGTGCATCAGTTTGGAAAATAAAAGTATTTATGAATTATTTATTTCCTTAATATATTGAATTGGCAGCCTCTTTTTAAGAGACTCAGCTGTTCAAGAACCACTCCTAAATCAAATACCATGTGCTGTGCAAACACTGTCAGCATTCCTAACTTGTGCCTTCCAGCCATTTGTCAGCTCCACCCACCTTCTCAGGATGCATAGCTGAAGGATTGCATCTGAGATGGCCACAGTACATTCCACTGTTAAACAGCAGAACAATTTTTCTCTTTTCTTTTCTGTGCAATTAAAGTTTCACTAAAATAAAAGCAAGGCAGGAAATTCCTGCTCTTGTCTTCCTTTTACAGTGCTGTGGATCTTCAATTGCTGCTGAGCAATCAGGACCTCACTAAAGAGGTTAACATGAATGCATGAGCAAGGCAAGGAGCTGCCTCCAGGTGAATGGAAGAAACAGGGATACCATCTGCAGAACATTTGTTTATTTTAGATGGAGACTTTTAGAGGTGATGAGTCTCAGATTTCAGTCTGAAGGATATTATTTTACTTTGTGATACAGCAGATTCAAAGAGCATATGTAGCAGCACAAACAACACAACCAGACCTGCAACACAGGGCATGGTGACAATCCTCCTCTCACCACAGATGCTCAGAGTTCTCCAGTTTTATAATCAGAAGTGGAAAGCTGATGGAGAACAAGTGTTTGTTCAGCCATAGGAGCACCATTTCAACAGCTGAGGTTTTTTTAAAATGTCCTGAACAGGCAAGTGGACACCTCCCTCTAGTGCCCAGCTCAGTAGGACTTCCCAAGGGTGGTGTGTCTGGGAGGGAGGAGTCACTTGGAGGTGGGACTCAGCCTGTCCTGAAGGCTCCAGCCTGCCTGTGAAGGGCTTGCAGCTCATGCCTATGCATCCAGTGAGGGCTTTACCCTTGGTCTCCCCAGCTCTCAGGGATCAGAGGTGAGCAAAGTCCTGCCTTCCTACCCTAGCTGAGCATTCCCACCTCCTCCTCTGCTCCCAGC
>JACBWW010000006.1:27618461-28014597 GCA_020086605.1 Lanius collurio | reverse complement strand
TCCACCTCAATACGATGTCTCTTTCCCAGCCTTTTCCAGTTCCTTCCAATCCCCCCGTGCCAACAGACCCCCTCACTTCAGGGCTCCTTGACTTCCATCCCCACAAACACACAGAGAACTCCCTTCCCCTCCAACAGCCCCCCGAACTCAGGGCTCCCTATCTTCCCCTCCCCACTTGATTAATCCCTCAGTGACCCCAAGCCCACACGCCCCTTCCCCAGGCCCACACACTCCCGCTATCTCCCCATTCGCTTACCTCAGCTCTCGCTCCCCTTCCCCAGCCTCTACAACCCTCACGGTCACCCCACATCCCACACACTTGAAGCCCCCAAACCCCCTCCAGCCCCTCACTCCTGGCTGTTTCCCCTTCCCCTCTCATTCATTTATCCTTCAGAGTGACCCCAAATCCCACATTCCCTTTGCCCAAGCCCACATTTTCCCTTTACCACCCCTAACCTCGGATCTCAGGGTTCCCTCCCCATCTCTAGCCCCTGTAACCCTCAAGGTCACCCAAATTCCCCCGCCCGCAGCTCCCACGTCCCCTCCAGCCCCTCATTCCTAGCTGCTTCCCTTTCCCCCCCTTCATTTATCCCTCAGTGACCCCAAACCCCACTGAGCCCCTTCCCCAGCCCCTCACCTTAACTCTCCCCTCGCACCCCGCTCCGTTCCCCCTCCCCTCAGGCTCCCCCCGGCCCCCCCGCACCGGCTCGCAATACGGGGCGGTGGTTGATGGCGTTGTCCAGTAATGCCGACATCCACCCCGCGAACCCGAGCCAGGCCGAGCCCTTGTTGAGGAGCGGCGGCGGCGGCAGCGACCGCGACTCGTCGGGCAGGAACACCATGGCTGCCGCCCGCCGAAGGTGACCGGGCGGAGCGGTGCGGCGGCTGCACCTTCCCCCGCCAGCCAGCGCCGCGCTCCCCCGTTCCGCTGCCTTCCCCGCTTACGTTTATTTGACAAAAAACCCACCCCAAAAATCACCTCCAAATCCAACTCCCCACCCCACAAACCCACTCCCCACCCCACACTCCCAGGCTGAACATTCTTAGCCGGGTCGCGGGAGGTGGTTCCTGCACCCCTGAGCTCACTGGGTGAGGCGGCCCTGCTGCCTCTGCAGGGCCAACAAGGCCGGTCGGGAAGGAAAGTAGGAGGTTAATTAAGCACTAAAATCGAACCCAATTAATTTTCAGAGCTCTTTTTGCGACAGATTAAAGACTGACACATACCCCATAGTGCTAGTGTTTTCTTTTTTAATTAATACGAAATCACATTAAGTCATCTGCCACTGTAGCAGGACTGACGGAATCGTTAAAGAAACCTGCATTAACAAAATACAGCACAGGTCCAAAAGGCTTCTCAGCCTCTTTCCTAAAAATGTGCTATTTAGCCTTTGTCCATGAGAGGAAAGCTAATTTACAAACAGTATGATGGGTGAAGGTGTGAGTGTTAACGTCTTTGAAATGGGTCCAAATGTCTCTGCTAACTTTGGGCAGCAGAGCCCACACAGCTCGGCTCCTGAAACACACAAGGGTCTGCTCAAGCCCGAACTTCTGAACTTTGGGGTAAAATAGAAGGTTCAAAGGGGGAATATGTGGGAGACGGTTCGGGAAGGCTGTACCTTCCCTGTACCTGAGCCCGTGGGGAAAGGAAGAGGGCGACATCGGCCGGGAGTTTGGGATAAAAGGGGGCTGCGCCATCCGAAAGGGCGAGAGAGAAAAGCCCGCGGGCGTGTGCCCCGGCGGTCTCTCTCCCTTTATTGGAATAAAGCTGCAGCACTCCCCTGTCTCCTTTTTGGACATAAACCTCTGGCGTTTGTGGATTTTCCTGACATCCACAGAGGAGGAGGTTGGGCAGTCACTGCTCGGCAGTGGGAGATGCTTCAGATGAACCTGGAATCAAACAATGGGGACGCACGGCCACTTACACAATCAAGTACTGGGTTCAACTTCACAGAATTACGGGATGGTTTGGGTTGGAAGGGACCTAAATGATCATCTACTTCCAACACCCTGCCACAGGCAGGGAGAACTTCCACTAGACCGGGTTGCTCTATCCAACCCAGCTTTGAACACTTCCAGGGATGGCACACCCACAGCATCGCTGTGCTGCCTCTTCTCGGAGGATTTCAGAGTGTGCAAAGGCACTGCTGGAAAAGAGCCGAGAGGAGTGGTTGTAGGGTTTTTTTTGTATATGAGCAGTTCCCTACACAGGACAGCACAGCAGAAAGATAAACACAAGCGTTGTGGATGCCTTAGCCTGGGCAGAGCTTTGAGGCTTGGACCTGAGGTACAGTACAGGTGCAAGAAGCATCGTGGCACTACTGGCAGCCGCAGCAGCTAAAAACAACATGGCAAAGCCCTTGATGGTGTAAAAAAGGCAGAAACTACAAGAAAATAATGAAAACCAGAGTGAGAATGTCTTGAATATAAACTCAAGGTATTTGCTTACAGAAACATCCACAGCAATTACTCTACCACTCAGCTGATGCCCTAACAAGAGCCACTCTATTTTAAAGAACCTCAAAAAGCATAACTATCCCCTTGGCTATCCTTGATGAAAAGGGCCCATTCTTCAGCTAACACAGAAGAAAGTTCAACAACCACTGTCAAATCAGTAATAATAAAAAAAATCCATCCCTCTCTCCTCCCAATTTTATGTCAGCACTGGAATCCAAACCAGACCCCAACCTCAGAGCAACATCTTCTAGGGAGTTATGTAGGGTTTAAAAGGTGTAATTATTTACTGCAGAAATAACTGCTATCCTTCAGGGAACATGGTTCCAGAGAGGCAGAAAAGAATCTACTTTTTCCTTACATCATTACAGGAACTGTGGATACTTGGTCTTTTGTTAGAGTTGCAGAATTTTACATGAATTACAACTATGCAGCTACATTACCTGGTATGTTTAATGGCATTAAACTACCTCTTCATTTGAGTAGCATGTCTCAATTTGGTCATCTGGTCCAGAAAAAAAGAGCTACTAGAAGAATATTAAAACCTATTTGCAAGGTATCTATGAAGCAAGGAGATCAACAGGACATGGACAGGTTAAAACTTGATATTCGAGTGTGCAAGCACCTCAGGACAAGTTTCCAGCTACACACTACATCCTTAATTGTGTGGGTGCCTCTCAAAAGCAGAGCTTAGACATGAGCTGAAATAATGCAAGAAATGCTCAAACAAAAAATATCAAGTTTTTAATTTACAAATTCCATGGAACACTATTACAACGCTCTCCTACACAGCAATCATCCCTTGTAATTTGCCACAGCAACTTCTATTCAAATACAAACCATAACTGGAAAACCAGGCAGGTTTTCCTCAGGACAGAAGTCTGGACCTTGTTAAGCTTCACAGTTTACCCGCAGCCCTCCCTGTTACTGTGACAGTGCTTCTGGTCAGAGGTATCCTCGTTGGGCAGTACAGGAGTGTTGGTAGAAGAGTTTCCCACGTGGCGATGGCACACATACACTGTGTCTCACCAAGAGCTGTATGGCCTTGTGACAACCCCTCACCGTGCCAGGAATCCCCTCCAAGGGGTATCCTGGGACTGGTCCCAGCACTGTGGCTTTACTCAGCCTTTTGTCTGACAGAAATTCTCTCAGTCAAGACAGAGACGTAGAGTTTCAGCCAAGCGTATGTGATTCCCAGAGCACAGTACACAGAAGTCAGCAACAGGGGAACAAAAGGGAAGTGCCATTTCCAGGGGGTCAGTGGGAATATGATTTCACAGAAGATTTCCAAAGGCACTAGTTGGATGAGGTAGATTGTTTCAAGCCAGTTAAGAAGAGGTTTCTCTCTCCTGTCAGAGAAATTAAAAAAGAGGTAGTGTTAAAATACATGTTAACAAAAAATAACTATTGTTTTTCAGCTATCACCAGTGCAAAGAGAATCTCTCATTAGATCACAATAATGGTTTAAATAACAATTTGAAGAGTTTCAGTACAAAAAAAATCCCAGTGTGATAACCAAGAGTACAGCTCAATGTCCTTATTGAGTTCCAGGATGCCTTGGAATCCTAAGGAGAAACCTCATCAATTGCTCTGCTTCACCTCACACCATTTCAGTGAACAGCCCTTCATACAAAGACTCTTTCCACCCAAGTTGTTCTACAACCAAAGACTGCAAATGTCAGATTTATTTTAACCTCTTCCCCCAAGCTTTCTGTAGGATGCACTGTGAGCTGATCTCTCTTGCAAAGGACACTGGTGGCAGGGGTTTACTGCAGGTAGTTTAAAAGGGATTTCATGTTTTGGTGTATTAGGAACAGGAAATGTGCAAAAGCTCCATTTCTAAACAAAAACTAAGCCCCTGAGAAGTTTTTCAGCTAGAGCTCTTGAGACAGAATGATTGAATTATTAAATAGAGAAAATCACCTACAAAAAGCAGGTGCCTGAAGTACTATATACATGTTTACAGTACTTCATTACAAACCTTTCATTACAGCTTGGGTTTGCCCAGAAAAGTTTGGGAAATAGGGGACTACAAGGGTTATAAGGACGAGCACTATCTTTGGCCAAGTGGGTAAGAGATCCACAGGCTGTGAAACTACACAGGATGACTTGGGCAATTGTATATTCTGCCAACCTACTTGCGGTTTTGTTGACAAAGCTTGCAAATGAATGTTATTTACAACCTGTCCCTTCCACACATTAAAATATTAACCACTACTGCAAAAATCCACAGTACAATAAGACAAACAATAAACAATTTGCAGACAAATCACTTTAGTAAGTGCTAGAATACTGAATTAAATCCTCAGAGTTTACAGCATCGCAACTCCATGCTTTAACAGAGCACGAGGCAGGTGAGGATCTACAGCCTCCTGGGACTAACTGGGCAGTTGTCACAATAAGCAGGATGTGCTGCAATAGTCCTAATTTAAGCACTGCCTCCTGAGAACTGAGGCAGCACCATCTTTTAACTAGTAACGCTTTAATTTCACACTTCAGCATCAGTTTTCTGTGCTGTTTGTCCATTGTGACAATGACTGTTCCCAACACCAGAAGAAATATTCTTGTTCCTGGCACTGAGAACAAGTTTCCTTAATTACCTGAATAAAGATTTCAATGAAGAGAAGCTATAAACAGTAAACAGCAGCATAAGCAGTATTTTAATTGGAAGTTCTGAAAAAAAAAAAAAAAGAACATTATGTACTTTTAAAATTAATTATAAAAAGCTTTTGCTGTATATATTGTAGCATCTTTAAATCCTACTAGTCACATTTGCATTATCTGGCTTTATTTTCTCCAGACCTACGTGCTTTACTGCTTAGGATACCTAAAAATAAGCATAAACATTTGCTAAAACAATGCCAAACATTTACAGTACACTTTCTTCAATTATCTATAAACATACTGAACACATCAATTACAATTTGAGATAGCACTACAAACAAACAACCGGGAAGTGACTAAAGCAAAAATGACAACCAAATCAAGACTATTGAGCTCAATGATGCAAACTAGATAAAAATTAACTAATAGAAGAACATTTTACCTGGTGGTGTGAACAACAATGGAAAAAGTGAGAAATGCCCTGTTGTTGCCAGAATCAAGTAGATGCCAGCATCCTTGGCTCTCTGAATAGATAATAAACTAAAAATGACAATAATTTGTTATGCTTTTGTCTTTTAGCAAATAAACTTAATTTCAGCAAAACACTCTGCAATTCACTGAAGACTGAAGAACAAGTCAAACAGTTTCACAGTACCCCAGTCCCTCCTAACACTGGACCTGTGATGAAGTCTCCTGCTTCCAAACCACGTGGCCTCAGAGATAAAAACACAGGAGAAAAATCAGCCAGGAAACCCTTCCTCAGAAAACCACACACCCACTGAATGAAACAATCAGCAAGGCTCAATGCAAAATAAGAGCTTAAACATCACTACATCTCTCAGGAAGGAAAATACAGTTTGCAGCAATACTGGTCAGGCAGCTTATGAACTATAGCTTCACTTCTACCTGAGGCAGGCATGAAGTTCTTTTGGTAGAAACTATGTATTGGTCTGGTCAAGCACAGTGCAGAAGATCCCTTTCCGCAGCGGCTTCTGAACAATCTATCCAGCATTTTAAAATATGAACCACAGCACTCATCAAGGTTTGACTGTGTCTGAAATTAATTAACTTTAAGTGCACTACACTGTTATAGCTTAAGGCATTCTGTAAAATAGTTCCTCTTCTGAAATACGCTGAAAACAACGTGATTGCCTGTGAGGATTCCTCAACAAGTGGCTGCAGGTTCAGTTTGGCCAACTACTTTGTACAAAATTCACTTACCTTAAAGGCAGAATAGCAAGGAGTATTGCTTTCTCGTGCACATGCCAGCCAAACATGAAGGAGCTCAACGCACAAAGAACAAGGCACTGTAGAAAGCCTCTGGGCCCTTGAGGTTTAAACCAAAGACAGAAAACAGAGGGCTAGAAACAACAGGCAAAAACAGGACTTCAGTGAAATGTTTGGCAATCCTGAAGACAATCCATTGACCAAAGAGATTTGTCAGTGTTACTAAACATCACTGCACCCAGGTTCTGCTTGGGTGGCACAAGCATTATATAGCACTGAAGGAAATCAATTTATTTGGAGTGGAGTCTGAAGGATTTCTGTTGAAATACCAGGAGGGAAAAACAGACTGAAAGACCACAGCCAACTCCTTGCTATGTGTGTTCAAAAACTGTCTTCCAATCTAAATGCATTTTATCAGTCACTACGTATTAGTAACAACATATTTGTTGCCCTTGAATTAAAATTCACGTGAAGTGCATACTTATCAATCAAAACCTACTAGGGACAAAACACATCAAATTAAAAAAAAAATTAGTTTTTCTTACCAATATAGCTATGAAAGTACAGATTAATGTTGCCAGTGGAGTCACTGAAGGGAGGACAGTGTGCTGAAACTCTTGAACCAGCCCTCCTGTCATGGAGGCTTTAGGGATTTTTGTACCATCAAGAAAATTGCACTTTAACCCTAAAAACAAAACATAAAAAAGCACAAGCTGATAAATGCTAATAAAGAAAATGAAGTAGCTGAACTAAGTACGTGACCAAGTTTTTTCCTTTTTTAAAGGATGGCAGAAGGAAGTGGTTGATCTCTGACTTACTGTTGGTAATTTATGCACTGGATTATGTGGACAACCATATGATTTATGGCAATCTGAAAACATAATTTGCTGACTACATTTCAAATGGGAAAGATTAAAATCCAGAGAGCTCTATCTGCAAACAGGCACCAAACAGCAAGATTAACATACTGACCAAGAATTGTCAGTGCTTTATCCATGGCATTGTACAAAGCCCAGAAATTGGGGGCCCAATAGGCATGGCAGAGACCTCGCTTAAAAGGGAAGAGCCGTGAAATTACTTGAGGCAGCTGACCCTACAAAGAAAAATAAGAAGAACAAAGAAATGGCCTCTCTAGATAAAACATTACTTATACTTTTATAACAAAATTTTCTAATTGTTCAGGGGAATAACATGTGAAAAAGGGGTTATTACCAGTACTAGGAAGGGTCCCAGTGAAAGAGCAGAAACAAGACAGACAATCAGTCCCAGAAGAGTTACATGAAGAAAGCTGAAACTTCTCCACTTCAAAGATCCATCTACAAGAAACAGATTAAGGAACAGTTGCTGTGGGAAGTGGAGACAACACTTCTTATGGCTTCCAAGTGCAGTTTAATGTTGGTTTTTCTTAACAAAGAACTCTTAAAGAAATGGGAATTGTACAAAACAAATATATTTCAAAGATCTTTCAAGATCCTACCAATTCTGCTCTCAAGCAGGATTTTTGTTTGACATACAGCCATTTTGTTCCAACTGTATCTGCATGTCTTCAGTGTTCCCCTAGTTCAACTGATTAACACAACTCCCCCCAAAAGCCAGTGAGGAAAACCCCATCTTACCTGCATTATTTGCAGTAAAACAGTAGGATCGTAACAAATAAATGCCATATGCTGGGGCCACATACATGTAGATGTGTTTGAAATGCAGAAGAACAGCAAAAAGAAGAGCACCCTCCAAATACCTTTTCTGAAAGAAAACAAAACCTAAGCTCTTCTCTTTGTACTCACTTTTAACAGTTCTCTGTTGTACTCCTAAGGTGACAGGACATTTATTATAAGCATTAAAAAGAGTATTTACTTCAGATTACAAATTCAATAGTGTTATGCACAACAGTTATGGGAACTATCCTATCACACAATCACCTCTCACAGCTTCAGAAGTTACAGTTTCTAAGGACTGGTGATTCGGAAGAAGATGGCAAGAAATGATTACACATTGCTCAGGTCTAACACAGAATTTAGCTTTCTAATGGCGAACTGCAATGCTGCAGCATCAGCAAGCAATTATGGTGAGTTTCAAGTTTTTCTCTTCCCCACAAACTCAATAAATAATTAGACATCCAGCTTCACGAGGCTCAACATAAAGCCACTACCATTGCCCACAACACGAGCAGACCTATGAAGTGAACTAATGCACCCAAAATACACATGGCAACAAATAGACAAGAGTCACTTGGGTTTACCTGACACAGTCGAGCAACAGAAAGCAGCATCAGCCCAAACAGGAAGCCATTGTACTGGAAGTGGATATCTGAACTTGAGTCAAGGAATAAAGCAAGCTTTCTTTACTACTGTGTTTTCTGGAGAAGACTCAAAGTTATGAGGAATAAATTCAAATCAAAATGGAATTTAAATCAAGAAAGCAACCTTAAAATCACACCACGTAGTCATTATTTAACCTTACCTCTAAGTACTCTTGGACACAAAACACACTAATGCAGGCTATTACCTTGATGAAATGAGACAGCAATCTACATGTATATGGTGCAATTTTTGTAACATAAGCCAAAAAAAGGTTAAATCTTCACTTTAATTTTTAAGTTATTAGTTTATGCCACACCTTGGTTAATGGATAGTGACAGTCACCCCCATTTTTTCTACCACATGTAAGCAGGCAACATACACAAGAACTGTGACAGAGAAAATGAAGTCCTTCCTTTAAATGCACACTGTGTCAAGACTGACTTGCAGTAATTGCAATTTCCAGAGTTATTTTTACATAGGATATGGACCTGTTGGGAGGGCATTCAGAGAAAACAATGAAGATGCTCCAAGGGCTGGAGCACCTCTGCTATGGAGACAGGCTGAGATAGTTGGGGTTATTTCAGCCTGAAAAAGGGAAGACCCTGGGGAGAACTTGTAGCTCCTTCAGGTACTATTAGGTGCTCTTAAGAGACCTGGACAGGGACTTTTGACAAGGGCATGCAGTAATAGGGCAAGGGGGAAGGGTTTTAAACTAAAAGAGGGGACATTTAGATTGGATATTGGCAATAAATTCTTTATTGTGATAGTGATAAAGGACCTGCACAGGCTGCCCAGAGAAGTTGTGGATGCCTTATCCCTTGAAGTGTTCAAGGTAAGGATGAATGAGGCTTTGAGCAACCTGTCTAGTGGAGGGTGTCCCTGCCTAAGGCAGGGAGTTGGAACTAAATGATCTTTAAGGTCCCTTCTAAACCAAACCACTTTGATGCTGTAACTTCTTTAGAAAGACTTCCTAATTCCCATATAATGTTAACCAATTGCATACATTCTGAATATTAAAGCACTTTGAAGATTTTCCTTACCACAGGACAAACATGGAAACACACCCAGAACACAGAGCCTCTCTGCTAATACTCCTGTAGGCAGGTGGAGGAGGAGCAGCCACTTTGCTGCCAGACTGGTTGGTCCTCTTCTACTTCTGGCAAATCAGACCAAGAACTGACTAACTTCCATTGTGCCAAATAGCAATTCTAATGAAAACAAAGTTATTTAACTAACCCTAGAAACAAAACCAGCAGTGTTACTTGCTATGGCAGCAATAATAATACAGAATTGTGCCACACACTGTAACAGGTTGTTAAAAAACCAAACAAACCACAAACACCTCACAATGGTTTGAAAGGATACGATCCACAATTAACAACCCAAAATTCCACAAGAGCAGAACAGCGAGAATAAAAGTTGGTTTTTCCAGGATATCCTTTGCAGCTCGTTTTCCATTTACACACTTGCAGCACCTGAACAAGAGCAGAAGAAACAGAAGCTTTAATTCAAACATACAAGCGAGAACATTGTTAGTTTTAAGAGTTAAAAACTGCATTTACTCTGAAGTTAGCCATTTTACCAGGATGCAAGGCAAAGATAAAATTCTTGCTAAATTCATCAAGGGCAGGCAGTTTCATGAACAAAGTTCAGTAAAAAAAGGACTTTCAATTTCAATAGCTGTGGTGTATTCTACATGCTAAAGTTTACATTATGTAACAGCCTCAGGTTTAAGTCTCCCATTCAGCAAGTGTAAAGCAGTCATAGCCTGCTTGCCATCATAAGCAGTGTGTTGCTACATTTGGAGACAACTCAGAGAGTTGTATTTAAGGTCTTCAGATGGACATTAACCTCTCCCTGGTTACCCCTGCCCCATTATGAGTTATTTCTGTTGGTTACTTCTTATTACTTCTCAGTGTGAAGCAATATGGTTCATATGACTTTTGAAAGCAATCTTAAATCACATTAAAAAGTTACAGATGATCTGTGTTGAAATATTGTTAGTGCAACCTCCCTGCCATGAGCAGAACACTTTCCACTAGATTGGGTTGTTCAAATCCCCATCCAACCTGGCCTTGAAATTTTCCAGGCATGGGCCATCTACCACCTCTCTTGGCAAATGACCCTGTGCACACACCAGCCCCGAGCTTTCAGCCTCACATTCATACATATGTGAGTCAAAACAATAAAAGGAAAAGAAGTCACAATGCAAAGTTAGTCCGTTTCAAATAAAGAAAGTACATAAAGGAGCTTAGGCAGTGCTCCCATCAGAGAATTTCCTACTCAGGTTCTGAGCAGACAGAATAAAACAATGGAAGACTCTTACAGCCAAACCCTTAAGGTAGGCAACATTTCTCGCAGAACATCCCCCCAGTCTATTCTTTAGGTATAAGGTAAATAGTTCTTCACAAATTCAGGCCATATTGAAAACATCCAATCCTAATAACATTAGACTTGGAATAATCAGTTTATCATCAAAAACACTGGAGCAACAATATTTGATGATACTGGCATTTTGTGACAGATTTCCTCTATGCTTCTACTCTAGAACAGAGTAGTAAGAAAAATAACAGGAAAAAACCTGTTCTGAGCACATAAGCTGCCCTGCAACTCCTACAAAATGAGCCCAGGAACAGAAGCAAACCCAAGCATTTACATGTGAAACAGCAGCTGGTGTCTGAGTGCATGCAAATCCATCACGTGCACAGCAATTTTATCTCCAAGAAGAACATGTTATCTTGTGTTTAGCAGCATATTCCAAGTTTCTCCCTGAACAGGTTCCAGCAACTCTGGCATTTCCCCATATTTACAAGCTTATTTCTACAAATAGTTATTTGTTGTGGCTACAGAACAAGCCCACATATAAAGGGCTATCCACTGTCCCTAAAATTAGAATTCTAAGACTTACTCATGAACTGCATATATGAAGAGGGTGTCTGTAAAGATGACAGAAAGCCTTTGGAAGAAGATGGTTGCACGACTGGCGTAATTCAAGTTTTCAACAACCAGCATCTGGGGGTCAAAGTACTTGGCAATGTGAGAAAGTGCATATTCAAACCAAGCAAAAAATGGTGGATAATCCAGGGTCCATTCTGAGGTTGCCTGAAGACAAAATAAGATTAAATAGTTTGTAACAAACCATGCTGTTTGCAGTCCTTCAGGTACAGCTCACTGCAGCAAACCAGCTGATGCATTTTCTCTCAGTAATCTCTATGTAAGTGAAACCACTCCACAATCAGTAGCCAGCTCTGTGGTGCTGACCATGATTTAAGCTGTTCTCCTACTGTACTGATAGAGATGGGACATATCCTGATTAGCAGGAAAAGATTAAAGAACATTTTGTGTACTGGCACCTAAGCAGTATATTACTATTTGTTATCTATAAATCAATTTACAGTTAGAGGGCCAACATTACAAAATCTCAGTAAAATAGCTCACAGCCAATACTAGTCTATATTAGAGTGATCACCAACACAACCAACCTTGCTACAGCCTCAAAATTACTTTTACTCATCGGTTAACAAGTCTTAACTCTCACACAACCTTATCAACATCAAATGGCATTATGTGATTTCTTCCCATAAGGAGAGTTGTTATGCTCTGACCAACAATTAACTCCTTGGTTGTGGAAATGGAAGAGGAAGATGGATGAGCAGAGCAGGTTGGGATAGGGTGTATTTTTCAATGAGCATGTTCCCAAATGCTTATGTCATATTGATGAAAGGCATCCTATGCTCTGGCATGGGGTTAATGCTGGCATAGATTTCTATTTGTAAAACAGTCCTTGGATCAGTCTTACTAAGTTCTGACTTACATAAATTATTTACTCCTGGATGCTTACGTGCTTACTGTATCTATCCCTGTACTCCAGCAGATACCAGAAGATAGATTAAATCCCAGTTAGGTGGGCTGAGTCTATGACAAACCTAAAGGTGATTCATCTAGATAAAAATCAATGCATCCTACTAGCACACCAGCAAAGGTTCAAAACTTTAATACAGTGATTGATTTCATAGTGTACAGATGTATATACACCCATTAGCATGACTCATTCTTTATTCTGGTAACTGTGTATCAACAATGAGAAGAGCAAAGAGACTGGAAATTTAAGAGTACAATGCAACTTGTTCCTGGGCTACACAGCCTTTCCAATAACCCATGTGCCTTAATTGCTACTCCCATTTTGCCTTCATAAGTACTTGCAACTGCCCCAAACAACTTTCATTTTTTAGCTAAATGCTTCACAGGGCTAGCAAATTGTGACTGCCATCTTTTTGTCCCACTACATGACAGTCACCAACCATCTCTTCCAGCATTCACAAAGTCTGACATACCCAATGCACCTATAATTTATACACAGCTAAAAAAAACCCAAACATGTACTTACCTCGTAGTACCACTGAGAGAGGGGCAAGTTGTGGGTGATGGCAAGCCAGTTCCTATGGACTTCGAAATCTGTGGAGTAACTACAGAACGTGTATGTTAAGAGTCACATACGTACACTTAAAGGAGAAAAATTTCAGAGCACATCACCACAGGCAGGTAAGAAGGAAGTCTCTGTTTATCAACTGTAGGTCACCACTGTGATCAAGTAACTGAAACAGTAACAAAGATGCTGCTTTTTGTGCAAAAGATGTATCATAGAATGAATTGGATTGGAAGCAACCTTAAAGACCATCTCATTCCAAACCCCCGACACAGGCAGAGACACCTTCTACTAGACCAGGTTGCTCAGCGCCCCATCCAACTTGGCCTTGAAGATTTCCAGGGATGGGGAATCCACAGCTTCTCTGGGCAGCCAGTGTCTCACCAACCTCACAGTAAAGGTTTGTCTCCTAACGTCTAATCTAAATCTCCCATTTTGTTTAATTTAAAACCATTCCTCCTTGTCCTATGACTATCTGACTATGTAAAATGTCACTCATACAGGTGGTTATAGAGCAAGAATTATTTATAGCTTGGCCTTTTCAGACAATTAATGCGAATTTCCAGGTTCTAACTGAAATTTAACAGCAATATGTTTGGGTTTTTTTTTTCCAGTATAAACCCGTAGAATTACAAAGCGTTAATGTTTCAGCACACTTAAAGCTTTTCCGAACAGCAGCCAGCCGGAACGGGCCAGAAAGGCTTCCAAAGAGAAAAGCAAAGCTGAGCCACGCGGCGGAGGCAGCGCGGCCTCGCTTCCCTCCCGAACCTGGGAACCAAACAGACCTTCAGGGCCTCCTCAAGAGCGCGGCCCCACGCTGCCCGCGGCCGGCTGCCCTCGCGGGTTCGCAGCAGCCCTACGCCACCCACCCATCCATCCACCCACCCACCCCCGTCCCGTCGGGTGCGCAAGGGAGCTCCTTACTAGGCGGGGATGAGGAGGCACTTGAGGAAGGACACGCCAAGCGCCAGCGCGCGGAACCAGCCGCGGCCGCCCGCCGCCATAACGCGCCCCCTACCCCGCGCATGCGCCGCGCCCGCCGCGCGGGTTTGAAGCGCGCGCGCCCGCCCCGCCCGCTCGCTGGCGGCGTCGGGAGCGGGGCCGCGCATGCGCGGGAAGGGCAGGGCTGTGTCAGGGAGGAAATTTATGTTGGGTATCAGAAATTCTTTCCTGTGAGGGTGGTGGGGCTCTGGCACAGGAAACAGTTAATGAGTAGCCTGCACGAACACAGAGAAAGAATCCAATAAGAGAACACCCGAGACCGAAAATCACCACTAGATCAAGAGGCGCGAGAAGAATGAGCGCATGGACTGAGAGTATAAAAGCTCAGGGACTTTGTTCAGGGTCCCTCTGTGCAGACACCCAGCTTGAGCTGACCTGCTGCTGTACCAGTCTATTACTACTTGCTTTTATAAATCCAGCGCCTCAGACGGCTGCAGGGAACCCCTGGTTAAGCCTGGGAGGGAGTGCGTGTGAGCAAGGTGTGGGTTGGTGGTGAGAGGCCATCCAGGCTCCCCTGGGCAGAAGCTGCTGTAAATGACGCTTCTGCTCCAGGGAGGTGCCTTCCCTAACCAGTCTTCCTGGTGTCCAAGTCCGTTTGCAGGTACAAAGTGCTCTCTCAGAGGAACAGGCTCAATTTTTTTAATACCTTCCTGCCAGCCTGGAGGGTGGATGTATAGGACAGCTTCCTTACAGCAAACCTTCCTCTATCTAGGAATAGTACCTTGTAGGAGCTGCATGAAATCATACAAATAATATGTTCAATTTTTATTTTCCTTCATAGCAGCAATGTATTATGGTTTGCTCAAGCTCAGGAACTAGAGACAGGTCCAACAGCAGTAAAGGATCAGGGTTTAAGAAGGGTTCTCACTAGAAAAACGAATCCACTGTTTATAAATGTTTGAAACATAAATGAGCTAATGCATTTAAAATGGCTTTGATTATTTGTGAAGGCTTGTTCATCCAAGTTTTCTATAATTGCACTAATTCCTGGGGAGTTTCCTACAATTCCCAGCCACGGAGAGGGCAAGGTAAGCATTGCAACCAGGCACTGTGTAGAATTGTTAGAGAAAGGAAAAACTACAGGAGCAGCAAGCATCACTAATGCTTTTTTCTCAAGAAATGTATGTCAGGCAGAGCACCTCCTGCTTCATTCACATTTTATTTACTGTTTTCTAAAATACATATTAGTAACAGTTCACAGAAAGAGTTACAAACAGAGAAATGCAATCAGACTTTTAAATGTCATACCCCTAGATGCTCTCTGTGAAGGTGGTAAGCAATAAAGACCATCCTTTCACTTTTCAAACACTATTGATTCAAAAGCATGGCTTTTAGTGAATTGGGGTCCAAATTCCTATCAATGGGAAAATCTTGTAACTAGGAGTTGGAGCATGAAAATACTGAGGGGAATGCCAAGAGGATGAGGAGAAATTATTAGATATAGCCCTCCCCTATAACTCCTTTTTTTCCCCTGAATTCATAGGGAAAACATTTCTTATGTTATTCCCAAGTGAACCTGTGAGCTTGATCTGGATATTTATACTTGATCAGCCCTTCTTGCACAGAATACCTGTGACTGCCGATACCAATTCACATATGAGACTGTTACAGGGAGGGCCACATATTAGTACTGCCTGTACCCTGCACGTTTGTGTCCATCAGTGTGTGAATGAAGAATGAAAGTCAGAAATTTCAAAATACATTGAAATGCTGAGCAGTGGCACCAAATTCAACGGGATGGGGTGAAAATAAAACTCCCCATAGGAGTCTTCTTCATAACTTCTCCGTTTATCTGTGAAGTGTCAGAAGATCCTAGATTTATTTTTCCAGAGTCTGTGGCTGAAGGCAGTATTTAGCATTATTGATTTATCCATCAACCTTATATATGGACTCCATCAGCCCTTCCACCTCGCCTTTTATTCCTGGGAATAGATCTGATTGACTGCAGATATTTGCTGCCGGTGAACTTGAGCAGCAATTTATACTCAACAACCCAGTTATAATGTGCTAAGTACAGCAGTGCAAATGTTTGGTGACTTGAAGCACATGCAAATTGAAGCAAAGTTGCCTGCTCCCTAGAAGCCACTAGCATAACTCTTGGCATGACCCATATTTAAAGTTCGTAATAGGAGATTAAAACTGGAAAGGATGAGTGAATCATTCTAATCACAGCCTCTTGTAGCAAAATCTTTGTCTCCATTGTTATCTTGCTGTTTCCCCTCCCCCCAACACATCAAGTTATTTTTATTCACTCCCTTCTAAATCCTGGATTTCTTGTTAATGTGAATTCTTTCAGATCTAACTTTTTAAAACTACTTTTTTTATTTCTTTACCATTGCCTGCAAAACAAACACTCCTCCCATCAACTCTTCCCAATGCTTAACAGCTGTATAAACCAGGATCTCTTAGTATTTACGTACAGTTTCAGTCTTGTCTTTGTAACTGGACATTGTTAGATACTGAAGAGGTAGCAAGCCTAAAAACACATAAAGAAACCCATGAGTGATTCTTTCTGGAGTCCATTAAGATGTTTCATAATAGTCTTTCTGTCATGTAAGAAATACCACTGTGCTATGCACATGTCCAGATCTGAGAAAGCCATTAGACTACAGCTAAAATCTTGTTTATTGTCTGCCCTAACTCTGGTATTCTTCTGCTCTTAACACTACTGAACACTCAATTCAGTGGTCATTTAGGAAGGAAAAAAAAAAAAATAAGGCCATTAAAAAAAATTGCAGGGCTTGGCCTCATTTTGTACACTAAGGTTTTGAGGCAGAATCAGGAGTTATGCACCAAGATGTAGAAGAAAACAGCCATGAAACTTTAAGGGAATAAAATGTCATTAGATCCTTTCCTTTCCAGGAAAACAAAAATGTTTGTTCTGAGAGTGAATATTCCACTCAACAGTGAAATAATTTTTAGATGTTACTGCTAATAAATGCCAAGTGCTTTTCATGACTAGCGATGGGGTTGTGCTATACTTAGTATGGCTTTGTGCATGTTTGCTTCTCTTTAATTCAGGAAAACTCTTGGGAAGAATCATTATCAGTGCTGTTGACTGGTAAACAAGAGCAAGTTACACCTCCAGGGCTCAGAAAAAGAAGGTAAACAAATACCAGCTATTCAGATAAAATGCAAACAAATGCTCTGGAGAGAGAACATTCCTATAAACAGTCATTATAATGTAACTCAGACTGCAGAATTGGGAGCAGTTATAAATTGAGCTTAGTGCAGAGTTTGAAATAGCAGCTGCATTTGTAGAACATATGTTTGATTGCAATCACAAGCGATCCACTTACTGCCCATTTCCAGTATAAATAGTACCTCATACTTTAGGATGTTTATTGTGCTTAGCAAGTTAGAGGTACCTCAGGTTGTTTTGTTCCTCCCAAAGCATGGCTTCACTCATGTCTATATACTGGTTGGAAATTTTGCATCTATCTACATATATAAAAGAGAGGTATTTTGCATCTCACTGTCTGTTAATAAATGACAGATCTGGGGCCAGCTGTACCTTCTCCTGACTTAGTTGCACAAGCACAAATAAATGTGTATTCAATTTGTTCATCTTCTGCACAACAGACTGATGGGTTAAAGCACTCCACGTGAAGATCTCTGTCCAGTTCTCTCCTTTTACAGACTCCTCTTACTTGCCTTTCACCAAAAAAAATGCAGTGATGATTCAACTCTCCCATGGAGTATTTTATTTTGCTGAAACAGAATGGAGCAGTACTGATCCAGAACTCCAAAGGGTGTAGGTCAGACTTTCACCCCCCTACCTTTCCAAATGATGTTTAAGCCCACTGCTCTTACCTTTGGATAAACTCAAGATGACAGGAAACAAATTCCTACTGGTATTATTTTAGTCATGAAATACAAGAGCTCCAGTTACAGATCATTAAAAATCTACTCTCAAGGGTGTAGGTTAAAAAGAAATACTGTCAACAGTTCCCAAAAGCTCTGTTATCATAAATTCAGCAAAGGCATCTCTGTTTCAAGTCATAGATGTGAAGAAAGAGGGTTCATTTTACATATCATAATCATGTTACCAGCACAGATCATCTCTGTGAATGTCCAGCTGATTGGCAAACTCGTGCTTTATAATTCAGGACTGGGATAGGAAAAAAAAAGTTCTTCCTAATGCAACTAAAACTAGAACATGGTGACTCAAACTGGAATTGGCCACAAAATCCTCAAAATCAACAAAAATTACAATCCTCAAAATTAACAAAATTTTACCTTGTTTAGTGGTTCTAAGGACTTCAAGCCCAATGAGTGCTTTCTGACAACATGGTCCCACGTATGTCATGCTGGTTTAGCACCAAGTCAGACAAAGGGCGGTGATTTGTAGCAGGCTGGCAACAGCTGCAGAATGTGCATTTTACCCATCAGCATGCTGATTTGTGTTGTTCATGCAGTCACAGTTTGAGACAGCAGAAATATATTGATCACACTGTTTTTTTACAAGAAAAGAAGCTTCTTTATGCTTGTTCACAGGTCAGCTGAATATAACGACAGAGTAGTTACTTTGGGAAAGAAGAACATGCGTAGTACAGAGCTTTGCAGCCCTGTGCTAGAAGCCTTTGGAAGCACTAAAAATCTAAATGCAAAACTTAGTTATTGCATTTTCCCTTCTAGCTCACTAAAGATACCCAAAAATGTTCCAGAGGGCCTTTCATGCACTCATAGCAATCTGATTAGGGAAATACAGTTAAGATACTTTAAAACATAATTAGCAGAGAAAGAACCATCTTGAATGTGGCACAAATTATGTTTAGACACAACATGCAGCTAGTGAGTTATGATCTCCATTACAGCACAGACCCAAGTGTGCAGGGAAGAGCTTGACCTCTGGTCTCCCACTGCCTTCCCTCTGGCAAGCTGACAGTGAAGCTACACAAGCAGGTAAAATTCTTTTAGTGACCTGACTGTTTCACAAAGATATTAAACAAAACAAAGGCTCAGTGTACCAGGACAGGAAAAATGACCCCCTGTTTTTGTAATGAAAAATATTAGGTGTAACCTGGTGAGAATGTTGTCTTTTCAAATTAAATCCATCCTACCCAGAGAGCATCCCATGCATTCCAGGCACTGCTGAAGGGAGATGTGCCCAAAAGAGGCTCAAATGTTTAAAAGACATTTGGGGGCCTCTGCCTCAAAATCTGTCTTTACCTTAGAAAGTTTCAGCAGCATCCTCCAGACAAATATTAACATTATAAGAGAAAGAAAAGGACTAGTTATCTTGGATGCCTTTGGAATGTAAAAGTAAAGGTTTAATCTTCTTGGTTTGTAGGAACACCATTCTCTCTTCTATGGCTTCCTTGCCAGTCACATTATTCCAACATGGCTTCCCTGAAAGCAGAATAAAGCAGGGGCTTCCTCACAGGGTTCAGAAGAACACTCAAGCCAGCTTCACAGGCTGACAGAAATCCTTTGTTGAACCCAAAGAGACAGGATCCCTTACTCATTTGCAATTTGCACTATCCTTAACAGCTGTCCTGAGTGCACGTGGGAAGGCTTCTTCTCCACGGATCCAAACAAGCTTCTTGGATGCTCTGCACAGGTGACACAGCAAGACATGGCAAATGTGCTCCTAGGGCTGTCTGCTGTCCATGGTATCTTTCACTGCATCTGTTCTCCAGATACATTCTGAACCACGGTTACTGAACCCTCACATCCCCTGGCAATGCAGGTTAAGGGTCACTCCCATTTTCCAACTGGAAAACGCAGAGAGGACAGAAGTGATTTTCCCCAGAATTGTACAGCAGGTCAGAGGCAGAGACAGAGACATAGCCAGTCCTTAATTCAGGTGCTAGACAATATTGCTTCTGTCTGGAATATGGACATATTCTGAAAGGTCGTATTGGTAAGTACATTAAAGGAAAATCAACTCCTTGTTAGTGACTCTTAATCCAGATAAGCATGATTCTGAATTAGGTGTAAATGTGTTTTAAAGGGAAACACTTAACCTGTGTTATCTCCATGCTGGCACCACAACAAACAGCCATTCCTACTTGTACCGAATTAGGCGAATAATCTTATTATTCATGAAATCTGAAGTATGTGGATGAGCAGAATCTATGCAGAAACCATCACTCATGGCTATTTTCAGCACTTCTTCCACAAACACCTGGAAACTATTGATTTGCTTATTATCTGGCACCACCCAGAGTCTCTTCAAGTTCTGCCTGGTGTACTCCTCTTCGGGAAGGCCTTCCACACTTGCAACCCAATCTAAGGTCAAGTGGTTGGGGTCCTGCAGGTAACTGGATATTGAGGAAAGGTTTCCATTGAAACAATAGTAAAGTTTGGAACCAAGAAGCTTCAGGAACAGGCATGACGTGGAGAAAATATGAGCACTGAACACTTCCATGTTGGAGGAAGACAGGCTATAAATCTGGGGTGCTTCTCGGACGGTGAAGTGAACAGTCTGGGTCTTCTGATCGAGGGTGATGTTGAGCATGGCATTTTTCTCTGCTTTAGAAAGCTCTACCTCCTTCTCCTGCAAGGCCTCAATCAGGGGCTGAATTTGATAAAAATCTACTTCCCGCCGCAGTAAGCCCATTTCCTGAAAGTCTTCAGGGAGGTCCAAGTGAGAAGTTCGTAAAAAGTTCAGGATATAGCGGAAGATTTTGCCATCTCTGTCAATAAAGCAGTTGCCTTGGCTGTCCTTCTTGGTTGGGATCTTCCCACTAAACATGGCCCCCAGCATGGAGTCTGGAAAGCTAGTTAGAGTGGACAGAGAGGTGGTGTAGAGTTTTCCTCCAACATTGAGCGTGATAGGTTCTGACATGATGGAAAAGTCACAGTGCTGGGACTAATTCTAAAAAAAACCAAAAGAAATCCAACACCACACATTTAGTTGCATTGACCTTTTTGAAGGTTAAGCTACACAGGTAAATATTCCTAAATATGTAAGAGTAACCACATGGCAAGAATTAATCATAGAAATTAGGAGTGAGGAACTACTTTATGAGTTTGTATCTTGAGAACAAGCATAAAGATGTTTTTTTCTCCTAACAGATTTGAACAGGACTTTATATAATTCATTTTAGTGCCAGAAATCATGAGTCTTCCAAAACTTTACAATTATGTTAAAAGTGAATCTCTCCCACCAATACCTACAATGAGGGCTGACTTCAAAGTAGTGTTCTGGCCTTGTATGATCTCATTTCCCTCACAAACAGAGAATTTAGAGGGGACAAAGAAGGATAGGACAAGAACTGGACACATCCCAACATCTTCCCTAGTGTTTGAAGATATGATTAAAGCAACAAAGCCATTCAGCAGAATCCCCTGACACGTCTGAGTGCAGTCAGCCTAGCAGGGAGCCAGACAGCAGTTGCTGCTGTAAGCACAAAACAGTCTGTGGTTCCTTTCAGTAAAAAAAAACCACCAGGCTTTCTCCTTCCAATGTGCTTTATCCTAGAAAACATTTTTTAATTATTTTGGACCATATTCCAGTTGACATAGTTTCCATGCAGAGCTTCTGCAATCAGCTGACATGACCTAAGGATGCAATTTTAAGCTGCAGTTAAGCCTTAGGAAGGAGCAAGACCTCCCTCTGCCCTCCACCATATCATCCTCTTCCCTTTTGCAACCTCTGGCACTTATCTGATCCAACAGTGAGCCAGTTTAGGGAGAAAATCCAACATTTTCTATTCAACATGTTTCTGCTGTATCTTGCAACTGGTCCAATGCCAGGGCTGGGGCAAGGGAAAAGAAAGGAGTTATGCAGCTGCCTCCATTGAGCTCAGCTCAGCTGTCTTGTGCAGGTGGGCCATCATTCCTGCTACCTGAGGACCTGCAAACCTGTTTTTCCTTGTCTGCTGAATGTAAATCAATCAACAGTTCAGCAGGAAATCCACCAGTGATGGCTTACAGAGGCAGGAGGTAGCTCTTGCTGTAGTACCTAGAGCCATTCAACAGAAAGCTGCCAAACAGCTCCCTTAAAATTAAACTAAAATGCAGGCATTTTCCTAACTAGTAATGGAATAATCATAGACACTACCCACTACTATCAGCTCTGGAGTCACAGCAAAGTGCAGATAGGGAGGTCATCTTGTGCTGGAATATCAATTCTTGTATGGCTGCTAAACCCCAGGTAATAGTGGTAATGGCATCCTAAAACAAATGCATCTCTAGACAGCAGGACATTTTGCTAACAAAAACTGGCCCAACCTAGGACAGATAATTAACAGTTCAAAGGAGAGCCTGTCTTTAAATTGTTGTTTGAGACTAACATTCAACTTTCTTCTTTATCCCTTCACACACAACCTACATCCCACTGCACAGTAACGGAAAGATGCAGATCTAAATCTAGAGTGCTTTCCCTGTAGATTCCTTAGTCCCATGCATCCAGCCAAACTGGCAAATAATGATGCATGCATAGGCCAACACAATAACACGTGCATTGATGACCATAGACTATCCTTGTGACTAACCTCAGCCAAATATAATCCAGAAAAAACTATCTGTTCCAGTGCTAAACTCCCCTTGGCACTGTAGTCTCAGCGTACTTCCCACTCTTGAAGACTTCAACCCAATTTAGAGTCAAGAACTGTTTAAACTTGATCATGTGGAGGCTTCAACAGATCTAATTCTGTAGCACGAGTAGCTGCCATGTGTTTTTTCCCCTAAGGGCTTGCAGTATGTCTGCAAAAGCACTGCTACAAGCACAATCAGGCATTCACAAAAGCAGCCTAAAATGGATTTTACTCTTTTTTCACATTTCATCAAACAAAAGCTTCCCCTTACCTCCCTACAAATAGCACAGCCTGTAGAAGCAGGACTGACAGTGACTCCAAAAGCCATGTCCATTGCTTCCCACCTCTGCTGCCCTAAGCAGCTGCTATAGACTAAACAACCTTTAGCTTTCTTCATAGGTGAAGCTTTCAGATTTTTGAGCCCAAGCCTGCTTATCTACACCACGAGAGTTGTCTTCTCACACTCTCTGCCAGCCTTAGCCAGACGCAGAAAAACATGTTTCCCTTGATGTGTCTGTGACAAGGCAGAGCCTGTGGTCCAGAGTCACAACCCAAAGACCACCATATGGCCCAAAGATACATATCATCGTTTCAAATTCAGCATCCATCCTAGGTTTACTCTGATCCAACACCTCACTGATAGCCTGAATGAGAGGCAGATGGCTTGGTCCAACCTGAACAGGTAACATTTAGGTCTTCTGTAACTGTTCTCTTATCAGCAGTCCGAAAGGGAAGTTGCCAACAAAATATGGCAGCAGCATGAGTTCTCTGAAGCTGAAGACCATATCTATGCTGGCAGCTACAGCATCAGAAATGTAACCAAGCCTCAGCTCTGGAGTTGGAAGAGTAGCACAGAGATTGGCATCCTCTCAGCATGAGGGCTCTGCTCCTCTCCCACCTCTGGGCATGGCTCAGACACATGCCCTGGACAGCACATTCTGCTTATGGCTATTTCGCAGTCTACAGACCCAAACAGGCTAGATTTCACTCTCCCAGGACACCAGCCTGCTCTGATTTTGAGCCTGCCCACTATGCCTGCACTAGATTAAATGTCAAACATTTAACGATGCAAACATCTTGCCCATGGATGAGGCTGCAGAATAACTATTCATCAGCTGTCATTCCTAATAGTTTTCTTTTGCCTAATTCATCCCATTACTTAGAGGTTTATATCCTCATAGTGTGAAGATGGATCTGATAGTCTGGGAACCTCAGAAGACCCCAAAACATCAGCACAAATGAGCACGAATATCTACTGGATTTATCATCAACCTGGATTTAGTGCATTGACCAACCAATACACTTGGTAAGTAGCTGGGGAAAGTCAGTCTTTGCTGGTTTTTTCCCTATAAACTTGTTTATGAGAAAAATGTTTTTCATAAATCTGTAAAAATTGAAATGGGTTGTAAGTTTTCTCTTTTTGCACATTCAACCACTGTTTGCAGCCCCCACCCTGGTTTATCAAGCCTGAGTGCTTTGCTAATGCAATATAAAGGTTGTCCAAGAATGCAGCATGAAAATCACTTTTTGGTGACATTTCCACAAAGAGGAGATACCAAAAGCATCTGATCTTGGACATGGGAGGCTACTGCTCTAGTGGAAGGTGTCCCTTTCCATGGGGCAGTGGGCTGGAACTAGATAATTTTTAAGGTCCCTTCCAACCCAAACCATTCTAAGATAGTATGATTCTGTAACCTGCAGTCACCAAGGACAGGTACAAATTGGGTTACCATTCTTGGAAGTAGAGAATTACAGTAAAGTTTTTTGTGTAGCTCCTTCCCAAGTAGCACTTAAAATTCACTCAAATTAGGTCAGCTAGAGATCTAATTTGACAGCTGAAGATGTAAATTTGGCTGAAGAACACAAGATTTATTTTGTGCTTCTAAGAGCAACTTGTATTTAAATTCCTTTTTTTAATATCATGGGGGGTGGAAATGTCTACATTTGATTTAAAGTCATGATCTTATCATGTGATGTAAATTGAGAGAAACCAGCAGTGCAATGATTAGCTTTATGAAAATGTCAAACTCCTGAACAGAAGCTGCTGTCTGAGCATCCGAGTATTTCAGCTCACCACAGCTTGTAAATTTTAACTTGGGTTTTACTCACAGTAGCATTCTCAACAGCTGGATAGAAAACATTTCTGTAATAACCCTCTACCCCATGAGTTTAGTTCAGCAAATAACTGGTTCGAAGCTGGGAGAGTGATGGGAGCTGACACAGCAAGAACGTATGCAAGTATGCAAAATGACAAAAGTTAACTGTTTTCAGTTATCAATGCCTTCACATATTTAGAACCATCATTATCATACCACTTTGTTTCATAATAATTTTGAATGCAGAACAACTTTGGATAAGCTTATTTCCCCTCTCCTGTATTCATCACACTTAAGAGCGTTTTAATTAGCCAATAAATAAAATTCTGTATACATAATTTAACTGAGTGCCTGTTTCACCCAGCTTGGCAAAAACCCACAAGTGTACAGTAATCATCAAAACAAAAAAAATCCATCAGTCATGATTTGCCAACATAAGTGAAATGTAAACAAATGGCACAAATATTACTATGTTTTTAACCACTGAAAAATGCATACAGCTGCAATCTAACCTTTTCAGCAAAAAGAATGCAGTTTAACGGAAAGTCTAAAGTTATAGATATGTTTATATGGTTGCTGAAAGAAGACAGATATATATATATATATATATATATATATATATATATATATATATATATAAAGAGACAATTTTTAACAGGATTTTTATTGGGAAAAGAAATTGATTGCAAACACAGATTTCACTTTAAATATGTCAGGGAAGGAAAATAAATCAATCCTTCTGGATTTCAGAGGCAGTGCCCAAGATGTGGATAACAGGCAGATCCTAGTGTCATTCAGGGGATTTAATTAATGTGATTAATTAAACACAGAACAGCAAAGCAAGAACAATCTGTAATTTGGTAGAAGAGGATCATGTTGAGCTGTTAAGTTTTCCAAAGTCCATCTCACAGGCTGCTGAGGGTCTCTGAAGCCCTTACACATGGTATTAGAGCATTAAAATTGTAGTATCCCCTGAAATGAGAATTAACATATACTATTACAGCAATAGGGGTTTTGCTGCAAGATGTAGCACTTCATGGCCATTTACAAAGTCATTGTTTTTAATGGTTTTAATTTCATGGAGTCACACAATTTTAAAATGTCTTGTGTTGGAAGGAACCCTAAAGATTATCTTGTTCCAACCCACCTGCCATGGGGAAGGACACTTTTCACTAGATGAGGCTGCTCAAAGCAGCCTGGCCTTGAACACTTTCAGGGATGGGGCAGCCACAGATTCTCTGTGTAGCCTGTACAAGTGCCTTGTAACTTTATACATAAAGTATTTGCATTGCTGGTTAATTTTACTGTGTAGCCTTCAATAGCTCACCTGTAAAATATCCCTCCACAACCAAAACTTGGAAAATCTGTATTTAAGACAGTGAAATACGTGCAGCTGCTGTAAGAAACAGTTGAGGATTAACAACGAACTGAACAACATGCACACAGGAAAAAGAAAAGAAAAAAAAAGAGGAGAAATTAATTATTTAGGCTGGTACAATGAAAGATGCCTACGCGGCAAAAGAATTAAAGCAAGCCAGGGACCATTTCTGCTAAGCATCAGGAAGCACAGCCAGACTAAAAACCTCTCTGGCTTTTTGCGTATTGCCCAAGAGAGCTGGTGAAAGCCACATCAAGGAGAAAAATGTTACAAGACACAGATCAGGTAGTGCTTTATAGGAAGTAATTCTGCCTTGGGAGGGGCAGGATTGATTTCAGCTCAAAAGGAATCATGAAAAAAGAAATAGCTGGGCACCTGTATGGCTGCTGGAGACTTTAAATGGGATTCAGCAAAAGATGGTTGTTGCAGGATGATGCTCTAGTCTGCTTCATTAGAGCATATTAATTGTAAACATATAATCAGGCAAAGATGCTCCTTCCTGTGCAAAGCTTGTTCTGCGAAACTGGGTTTTGCCCCACTTTCCCCACACTTGGCATGTCATCACTTTGCTCCACTGTGTCTTACTGAAATGCACATTTTGGTTTGAGGTAAAAATTCCAGTTTCTACAAAACACTTGAGCCCTGAGGAAAAAAACAAACAAACCCTCATGAAGTTGAGAACTCCAGATCTGAACACAGCCAAGCCCATGGCACCTGCTGTAACTCTACCTGCAGAACACTTCTGGGCCTTGTCCCTTCTCATTTTTGTGGAGGAAATCCAAACCCTACGAGTTTGTGCCTTTCTGTGTTATATGGGGGCTGCAAACAAGGCAGTTTGAAGCCTAGAAGTCACCCCATGAAAGACAGGATAAAAATAATAATGAACTAACTAAAGGGGGAGGGTAGAAACAAAACAAATAGTATTTAGAGGATTAAAAGAACCCAACAAACCACACCAACTAACCACTTACCAGCTTTCAGCATACAGTGGGCATCAATGAGAGCCGAGTTATAGGAAGAATTTTGAAGAAAATCCTTTGCAAGGATGGACTCGCCCCTCCCTTCATATATCCCTGATGCACATTTACTTAGCTCAGCTCATCCTCTACTACAGAAGGTTAAATATTTCCAATACAGTCTCTGCACCCTATATGCTTATTTATGACAATCTTAGAGAGGAAATCCCATGTTTTCCCATTGCTGCAGGACGGACCCACCTGATTTTGGACACTTACTTAATATGAACCCCTCCAACTGAGCAGCACGTAAGAGGTTTAAATTCAGTCGGTGAAGCAGAGCATGGCGTGCCTGCCAGGAGCAACAGATCCCAAAAAGAACCGCCTGCGGGGAGGAACAGCAGGTTTTTGTTTCGGGACTGCTGTGGTGCCTCTGGAAATTTCCAGCAGGCGTTTGGGAAAAGGCCGCTCACCCTGAGGCTGGCACGGGTGACATGGTGACGAGCTCTGGGAGGGGACTCAAATTCCCAGCAGGCGTGAGGCAGGAAACGACGGGTCACCCTTCCTTTCTCTTCTTGCGACAGGATTGCTATCGATCTGCCGGCGGCTGCAATACTGGGAGACAGACACACTGACTATCCACCTTCGGAGCGCAGCTGCTTATCTGCCAGTTATTTATATGTATATTTAATTTCTGACTGCTTTGTTATGCACAGAAACGCCGTGCAGACAGTCAGCCGCAAGAGGGATGGGAAAGCGTGAACGGGAGTTTCGTAACACCCCTGGTTTGTCGTGGGTACGATGGTGTGTGTTCATCCCTTTCCAAACCTGCACCTCCATGCCCTTGAGCATCTCCTGGGCTGCTTGCTTAGGGATGCAGCTGAATGCAGGAGGCTTCGCATAGGCTCTCAGCCGATGCTGAATTTATTTACGCATAAAGAGAAGGGGTGGGGAGGCAGAGGTAGGAAAATAGAGCTGGTGCCCAGTTAGTAAAAAGCAAGGAGCGGTATAAAGCAAAGGTCAGGTTCCTCCTGAGATTAGAAGAACTAAAGCAGCAGCGCACAACAGGGAGCAGGAGAACGAAAAGAAGGTTAAGAGCTGCTGAAGGAGAACGGCTGACGACAAAATGGAGGGGCGAGAGCCACAGGGATACGGCTGCAGCCAGGTCTGGAGAATGAAAGCCAAAGTGGGGCAGTGCTCAGCGCTCTCCTGATGTGACCTTCAACACCCGTGGGCTCAGGGGCTGCTGGGGTGGGCAGTGCAAATGGTCAGGAGGGCACTGCCACCCGCTGCCAGAAAGGAGCCTGCTTGGGGTGTCAGGGCAGTGGGAGCATCACTTTTCCTTCCAAGCTGATGTATCCCTTTGTACAGACCAGTATAGCCACTGTAACTCTTTGTACAGTTCAATATAATGCCAGTTCGGGCAGAAGTTTTCACTGATTTTCAATGTCCTGTCTAAACACCCCTTTAAGTATTACTTGGCATCCCTGGAGTTATCTTCCAAATACTCTTTGTTTCCTTCATGGATCACTTTATTTTGGCCCTGAACAACTTCATGCACACGTGGCAGCCCACCACCTGCTTGATGGATGGACACACGGAGTAATTCAACAATCCAGTTTCCACCTCATTTCCCACTGACACCATCTCTTCCAGAGCATCCCTGCAATTACAGGGCGGCTAATTCCCAGCACGGATTCTGCTGCACCACAGCAAAACCCACTCAGAAATCACGCTAACAAGGTAGGCACCACCCAGAATTAGACCCTCTGGAGGGCATTTATCACGCCCATCGCCCAGCTGGACCAGCAGGCTGCATGTCCTGGGTGTGGGCTACCAGGGCTTGGATTCGCTGTGAATACTTAAATTTCGGAGATGTTTTATTTGAAGGGGGCAGTAGAATGTGCAAAGTTTGCAAAGTGGCGCTGAGCCCGACCCTGTTACGGACAATCGTAGGTACGGCTCCTCCCTATACGGCCAGGCGCTCACGCTACTATATTAGCTTCAAATGCTAAAAAAATAACCCCAAATTCCCCTTCACAGGGGGCTCACCCGTCCTTCCCGCATCCCACCAGCTGCGCCGCTCCCGGCCGCCGGTCCCCACTTCCTCCCCGTGCCTCAGTTTCCCCGTCGGGGGAGTTCGCTGGGGGTGCCCCCGGCCCTCCCCACGCCCCCCAGCCGGGCGGATTCCCGTAGCCCCGACAGGGACCCACCTGCGCCCCCTCCAGCCGCCGAGCTCCGCCGCTGCCCGGGAGGCGGAGGAAGCGGAGGGCGCGGCGCTCCCGGCACGGCACGGCTCGGCCCGGCCCGCTGGGAGATGTAGTTTCGCCGCCGCCCTCGGCCCTGCCCAGCGCTGCCCCGGGGCTGCGGCTCGCAGCCGGCTACGCCGCATCCCGGCCCCGGCTGGAGGTAACGCGAAGCGGGGGGAAGGGAAAGGGGTGCAGGATCGGAGCGGTCAGGGGTTGGGATGATCGCAAGGAGGGTGGGTCGAATGCTGGGGAAGTGGTGCAGAAGCCGATGTCTGGGCTCGGGATGTGGTAGGGATGCTCAGGGGAAGGGATGCATAGGAAGAGTAGTCCGGGAAAGATGTGCGTGAGGGATACAGGAGGGATGCTCGGCGTGAGAAATGGGAGAGAGGCTCTCGGGGTGAGGGATGCAGGAGGGATACGCCGGTGAGAGGTACGGGAGGTGTGCTTGGGGTGAGGGATTCAGGAGGTATACTCAGGATGAAGGGTATTGGAGGGGTGCTCAGGGCAAGGGGTGCAGGAGGAGTAGTCGGGAAAAGGAGTCCTGGAGGGATACTCACGGTGAGGGATGCAGAAGTGCACAGGGTAAGAGGTACTGGAAAGGTGCTTGGGGTGATGAATGCTCGGGATGAGGGATTCAGGAGGGATACTCAACGAGAAGGCTATAGGAATGGTGCTCAGGGGAAAAGATGCAGGGAGGGTAGTCAGGGAAAGGAATGCTGGAAGGATGCATGGAATGAGGGATGCTCTGGATGAGGGATTCAGATAGGCTGCTCAAGGGGAGTGCTGCAGGAGGGATGCTTGTGGAAAGTGGTGCAGGAGGGATGCTCAAAGGCAAGAATGCTTGGCAGTCAGGATACAGTTGTTCAGGGGTCGGGATGCAGGAAGGAGCTGAAAGTAAGGGCTGCGTGAGGGTCAGGATAGAGTTGGATACTCAGGGGTAAAGGTAGGGATGTTTGGGAGGGAGGGATGCTTTGGGGTTGGAATGTAGCAGAGGGCTTGGAGGGAGGTATGCAGGAGAGATGGTTGGAGTAAGAACTACTGAAAAGGTCAAGATGCAAGAAGGATGCTCAAGAGAGGGATGCTTGCAGGGAGGAGTTTGGAAGAAAGGCACAGGTTTCGGGATTCCCAGAGAGATGCTTGGAGAGAGGGATGCTCTGTGGTCAGGATGCAGAAGGGAATGGTGGAGGAAGGGGGCTCAAGCATTTGGCTTTTTGGGAATCAGGCTATAGGTGAATGCTTGGAGGGAGAAGTACAGGAGCAATATTGGAAAGTCGGGGTGTGTGCACTCCCCCAGTGCCTGCAGGGCTTTGCAAACCTGTTTACAAGGCAGCATTTTGTTACAAGAAACTGGCCAAGACAGATTCAGGTTTTCCCCAGGGGAGCTGACCTAGGGAGAGACACCGAGGGATGTTCCCATCCTATAGGGAGCCAAAATACTCTAAAAGTGAGGGTGGAATTCAGATTAGGCTGAGATCCAATCCACTTTCAGTTTAGATCTGCCCTGGCTTGGACTTTGCAGGTGTTACTAAAGAACAAAAGTAGATGTTGAAATATTTGCACTTCTGTGAGATTTTCACAGCACTTTGGGAGCTCAACTATGCCCTGCTGCATCTGGTGGCAGGGAAATTTCAACTTCATGCTCTACCTAGTCTGAAAGGATGCAGCTGAGCTTTCACCTGAGGAGGGGTCTCAAAATACCTGGGGCACCTTTGTGATGCCACGGTCTCACTTTGCCTTCCTTCTTTCTGAATTGGCTGATGCAAAGCCAAATATATTTGGGGCTGGAGGGAAACTGAGGTCTCAAATGGGCATCATTTTTCCTTTCCTGAAGGCACCACCAAAAATCTCTGTGTCTCCAAACAGTGAAGCAGTGTCTGATGAATCCCAGGCAGCGTTGGCAGTATCCGCCCTCAGTCTGGTATGCTTTGGTGAACAGGACGTGGTTTTTCCTTGGGTTATATCCAGGGTTTTAATTTCTATATAGAGACAAAAGCAGACAGAAACCTGAAGAAAGAAGAATGATTTTAATGCTATAAATACCTTAAGGAAAACAATCAGCTTTCCGGAGTAGATGTATTTACAGTCTCCAGGGACAATGATAGAAAGGACGTTGGCCTGAAGGTCAGTGCAGGAGCTGGGCACTCCCACTATAAAGCCTTATGGAAGTAGGGTGTCACAGCCCAGGCTGAGAGCTCTAGCTAAGCAGGAAAGCAGAAGTCTTTTGGGGAAAGGAGATATCTTCAACTGGAGAATGTGAGGAGAAAAAACTGAGAAAAACTTACCTATTGCAAGCAGGACAGAGCTTTTGGGCATCCAGTGCCAAATAAATTCAGAG
Source organism: Lanius collurio (assembly GCA_020086605.1). Lineage (NCBI taxonomy): Eukaryota > Metazoa > Chordata > Aves > Passeriformes > Laniidae > Lanius > Lanius collurio. Next base: position 27,983,087 of record JACBWW010000006.1, on the reverse strand, counting down.
AAATCAAAGGCATCTGGGATGGGTTATTTTTGTCTGGGGTTGGTGTTGGGCTTAGCCACAGAGCCAGTGGTTTGTCACTGCTGGTCTGGTGGTGAGAGCCTTGTCTCATGTGCCTTTCTCAGCTGCTGGTTTTCAAGGCAGTGGGAGAGAAGAACTTAATTCCTTGTGTCTTGCTTTCTGTATCTGTACCCGGATGGCTGATAATACACTAGTGATGGTTTTGAGATGCTTTATTAGAAAAGGATACCAGTAAGTAGTAGAGATGTGTGTATGTGGCTGTTGACTGGAAGGGAGGAATGGAGCTAGGAGGAGGAGACTGGAGAAAGAGAGGATGAAATGCTAGAGCCTTAGGCTTTATTTGGTAGTGCACTGATTGCTTTGACATCCAGCCAAAGCCTTTATTTTATTTGGTCACTGAGTCCCTAACAGCAAAAACAGAGCAAGAGGAGAAACTGGGGGGATCTGTGTGCACCAAAGAGGTAAAAGAAGAAGCATTGGAGGAAGAAGAGAGCAGGGTAGGGTAGGTAAGATAGATGGGTTGAGGTAGGGCAGCCTGCCCAGCACTGTTGCCATTTGGAGAGAGCTGATAGAATTGTATGATGTGGTCAAACATATTTATGATGTTTTAGAGGAAAAAAGAACAATGAACTATGTGGTACTGCAGAAAAAAAGGAAAAGGGTCCACAGTGGTCTGTGAATCTAAAGCATCAACAAATTTTAAACAAGGTAGAGACTACTATATGATAAATTTAGGCTGTTTACAAGTAGATATCTTCTGGTTGGTTACTTTTTTGAGACCTCTAAAAGAATGTGGCCACAGGAGAGAAATTTATTGTTCCCAAGGCAGAGCTCCTCATGTACAGCAAAGGCATGCAAAATGCCAGCAGTCTAGTTGGGTGACAATGCCTTACATAAACCTTTACTCTCTGGAGAGAACAGAAAGCTACTGAGCAGGGTGGAAGGTCCTGCAGAGCACAGGGACAAGCTCCTGCTCCAAATCTGCTACTGCCTGTGGCGAAGGGCAATCTCCATCGCTGCTGCACTAAAGGGCAGTTCTGATTCCTAGGAAAGAAAAGCATGAAGAGCCTCATCAGCCAAAAGTAATTAACTCTGGTGAGTAGGAGATACACGACACAAGTGCAATCTGCCACTGGAAAGCAGTCTGGGACAGGAAGCAAGGAATATATGATCTTCTTGAAAAGAGAAGGTGAATTTAGAAAGGCAGATTATAATCATACGCAAAAAATTCAGCTAGGCTTCTGTGCTGGCAGTTTTTCCCTGTTATGACTATGAATGGCTAAGAGTCTAATTTCTCTTTCTAAAGGGCTATTTAATGGGATTTTTCTGCAGTTATAAGATCTGAATTGCTGCTCAGATCTCAGAAAAATTAACCTGGTGCACTGCTCTGCCACTGCAATTTATGGGGTTCAACTCGGACAGCAGCTGAAAGTGAAGTATGGTGGAGCATCACCATTAATATATTTGCAGGTTTGGAGAGGTTTGGCTACTGGCTCTGTAACAACTTATGCCATCTCCTTGAGCAAATGCTTTGATTTAGATAGTTTTTAAGGTCCCTTCCAACCATTCTATGATTCTGTGGTCTAGATGTGCCTCAGTTTTCATATTGCTACAACAACGTGAGAATCTCTTAGATGTGGTAATGATGTTCAGGCTGCGGTTTCCCCTTCTTAGCTGGATGAACAGAGATGTACTTTGAACCAAAACAAATCTTCTTTGCCTATGAATTCTTTGGACATTTGTTCCCTGCAAAAAAATGTAATTAGGACACAATTGCATTGATGTTTCTGGAAAACAGACCTAGAGAGCTGACAACAGGGCTGGTCCTTGTAAGAAGCTGTATACCAAGTCACAGCAAATGTTGTAGAAATATTAGAGAGCAAAGTATTTTTTGTGCTCTAGCAAGGCACTATGTGAGCTCCCTTTTATCCTGCAGCAGCTCAGCATGCTGCAGGATTGAGCCCTAATTGCCTGGCTGCCTGGAGGATGCAGCAGGAATAGCAGTAATGTCTTGGCTGACATAAGAGAAACCATTTCAGCAGGAGTTAAGGACAATAAAAGGTGAGTCTCATTTCTGTACTTGCAGACCTCCAGAGAGTTCAGGGAAGTAGATATTTTTCTTCTTTGTAAGTAAGAAGCAAATCACTTTATGTATCACTCTATGTTTGGATGGTGGGAATTATTTTTCCCTCTTTAGTAGTATTTATCAAAGTCTCTATGATGCCATTGTAGGAAATGTGCTGTATTTATTACTAAGATTTCCTAAAGGTAAGGTACATTTTGCATCTATGTTTTCAGAGCTTTGTTAAGACCTGGGCTGTGGGAACTAGTACTAAATTCTGCAAAAAGTACTAGGGAACCTTTACTGGAAATCTGCTGCTGGCAGGGATAAAGAAATGAATTGATTTAGAAATAATTGGATAGATTTCAATTGAAAGGAATCCTGATTAAAGAGAAAGAATAGGCAGAAGAGAACTATAAGTACAGCTCTGAACAGTACAGAGTATGAAGACTAGACCCAAGCAAAGCCAAAGGTGATTTTTCATCCTGAGGTTGGATTTTGGGGATTTTTTTTTGCAGTTAACTCAGTTTGGAGAGTGACACTAAGCTGGCCAATGCTGCTCTTTGCTTAAATTCCTTTTCCCTCTCTGGTTTATAGAGCATGATTTGGTATCTGTCCTTGCAGGGACCCATTTTGTGGTCAGCAGGCATCTTTGATGTCAGTGAGGCTTTTGAGATGATGCCCCACACCATCCTTGTATCAAAGACAGATGTGTGGACTGCTAATTGGGTAGAAAACAGGCTGGAACTATCCTAGGACATTTCCTTTTAAATTTTTTTTATGAACCATCTGGAGGAGGAGATGAAATTCACTTCATCAAATTTGTGAGTAATGCCAGAGTTGAGGAATAGTAAATATGCTTGGGGACAGGGCTGCCATATAGGAGGGCCAGGACATGCTGTGGTTGACATGAACCTCATGGAATTCAGGAAGGACAAATGCAAAGTATTTTGGGATGGACTCAGCTAGGATGGACTAACCCCTTGAACTGCTGAAGGCTGGGGACTGACTGATAGCAACTCCCCAGTGCCTACAAGGAGGTTCTTCAAGAGATGAATCCAGACTTTTTACAAAAGTACAAGGCAGGAGAATGAGAAAAACCCAGACATGAATCAAGAGCTTCCAATTGGAAATAGGGAAAAACTTCCCATTATGAGGTAATTAGAACAGGAGCAGGTTGCCCAGGGTTGTTGTATGGTTTCCACCCTGGGATGTTTTCTAGACCTTAATGGATAAAGCCCTGAGCAGCTGGGGCTGATGTCAGCTGTGTGCAGGGTTTGGGCTAGAGACCTCCCAAGGTTCTTTTTCTCCTCATTCTGTGATTTTGCCTGATTGTTCCTGCCAGTCATTCACTGGGGTAGCAGAACAGTTTTGCCGTTTCATGGGATTTTTTCTTTTTCCCTGCAAAGCTCATATTGTGTACTCTCTGTTTTATGTGAGCTACAAAACAGATGGGAACCTCAATGTGATTCTTCAGTTTAATAATTAACTCTTTGACCTTCTACTTCATCCGTGTGTGCTCCAGGAACTCTGTTCTGTTCACAAGCAGGAATGAGCCAGTCCTCCCAGCTCTTCAGTGTGTTGTTAATGCTGGTAAGGAAGAAGTGCAGAAAGGTTGTTCTACTTCAGGGACGCTCATTATAGAAGCCTGATTGTCTGAATATTTAGTCTCTTTATTTCAGTATTAACAGAGGCGAACCAGGGACCAGATCTCCAAGGCAGCATTCATCTGCCCGACAATGAACTGTCCTTCCCTCTCCTGCAGTTCCCTGGGTTATTTATGACACACTTCCAATTTCTACAACAAACGAAACAGTCATCTTACAGACAACACTCCAAATCACTTTACTCCTCCACTGAAAACCCTGATTCACTCTCCAGGGAGGTCCTGGGGGAAAAAAGTTAATATTAGATACTTAAACTAATATTGCTCTGAAAGCATCTGGAACTGTTCTTGTCTTGAATCAACCATCTTAATTCTTAGTCTTTGACATGTGAATGATCTTTTAGTGTAGAATGCTTTTTAGTGTAGTTTTAAGACTATAATATTTGTTATTGCACGTTACAGAGCCACTTGAATGTTGCTTTAATGTAGTTCTAAGATTGTAATGTATACCCTGGCTAGCATCCTCCATCCTGGCCTTATCTGGCCTGCACTCTGGGAGGAGTTTGGTCTACTGTGGGACCCAGCAGAATCATGGGCTTATTTGTCCCGTCTTGATGTCACCAGGGTTGTTGGAGAGGTGCAGGTAGGACTGTGTTACCTAAACTCAGCCTTGTCCTGTAAAAGCTCTCCTTTGGTGACCCTTCACCACAAGGTCAACTCAGGTGGTTCTCCCTGTGCGTCTTCAAGGTCCTAATGTCAAAATAAGTCATTATGATGTTTCCTGCTGAGGAAGGTGGTCCTTTGGGACTTATTTGCCTATTGACTGTGGAGGGAGTTTGTTTCAGTCTTGTCTTACTACACTATGTCAGAGGGACCTAGCTGAACTCCAGGCAGCAACATTGGGGAAGCCCATCCTCATGTCCCTTTCTGAGATCAGCCTGAGAAAGAACCACACCCTTGCAGGAGCTGCAAGTTTAACTCAAAATTCAGATGAAATGAGACTCTTTGCATCAAAAATTTGGGTGAAGTGTGACAAGGCTAAAGTAGCTAAAAGCATAGTCATAGTGGGACTGTTGTGGGCAGCCATCACCCCTGAGAGAGACAGTGAGAGCTCCCAACACCACATTCACCAGGAGACTGTGGTGATTTATGGGGTTAGGTTTAAAAGAACTGTAGCTGTTTTTTGACCATCCTGCCTGTGTTATGTTTCCAGAACACTGTGCAAGGCTCAGCATGGATTGCTGCAGGGAAATAATGGTAAGACGTAATCAGTGAGCACTGTAGATCCTCCTATCTCCTCCTTGTCCCTTATCTATCTGCCAGATGACCAGGGTGTCTGGGCCCAGGCTGGGAAGCTACAGAGAAGAGGTGAAAGGGGGTACCAGCCTGATTGCAGGTGTCTGCCTGTTTGTTTATGGCCAAGGTGACCACTGGGCTAGAGCAAGGACAAATGCTTCTCCTGATTTTGGACTGTCTGCAAGCCCCATCTGCTCTCCAGGTTGACTTTTAGCCTTTGCTGACACTGTGGTACTTTCTGTTTGAGGTGAAAAGACATGATCTGTGGGATTTTGTCTTCTCCTCTTATCTTGTCCTCATTTGCTGCTGCTTTAATTCAGGCTGGTCCCTCAGGAGTCCTGATTTTTTCTTCTATCCTGGGAAAACAGTGTGATGGAGAGCATTAGCTCTGCCATAGCTTGTTGCAGGGGAGGCAGCAGTAATGCTTGATGGGGAAAAATAAATCCAGCACATGAGCAGAGGAATGTATGAGTCAGCAGGCAGGGACCAGAAAGGGCAAGGTGGTTCCTGGAGAGCCATTGCAATGTAGCCTGCAGTCATCGCTGGATGGGAGGTGGCTATATATGTGTATATATATATTTGTCAATAATGGTTTTTTTCATTCTGTGACTTTGTGGGGAAGCAATGATGGGAAGAGGTGATGTTTGGTGAAGTGGGAAGGCTTCCCAACCAAGCAGCTGTGAGTCAGAGCTTGATGTTTGTGTCTGGCATGGGTTTTGCTTCTCCACCCTCAAGAAGCTGTCTACTAGGAGAAAAGATACTCTCTGACTCAGATACAGGCTTACTTCAGTCTGGTAACCACAACACTCCAGGGATGATATGGTCCTTGGATGGCATCTGCCAAGGTCTCTTCTGGATGTAATCTGTGAAAACCATACTTGGGGTATATGTCATCTGCATGTATATTCTTCGTTAATATAACCCTATCCACTTGAAGAGCTTCAAATGCTTCCCAAGTGCTAATGAAGGATCTTTCAACCAACCCCACTAGGAATTGGTGCATTTTTTTCTCATTTCACAGATTAGGGAGCTCAGGAACAGAAAGGTGGTGATTATTATTCTGGTCAGATACACGAGCGTGGCTCATTTCAGGCTATAGGCAGGAAGAGACCTTCTCCAAATGTGTATTTGTGCAGTGCATTGCTCTGGGGGGACCTGCTGTGGATGAGCCTTTATAGTCCCTGTAACGTATTATAAGAAATCCTGACTGTATAATGTTATCACTCTATAATGGTTTGTGTTCTGTTGTGGTTTTTTTTTTTTTTTTTTTTTTGTGCAGTAGTGCATCCAACACCTGGTTATAAATGTTATTCTGAGCTTTTCTTTGGGAATTCCTTGTTTTTTTTTAAAAATCTTCTCTAATGCTTTATGGCTGGTGAATTCAGGCTGTGACAAATGGGAAACTTTGCCTGACTCTGCAGTTTCTCTCCCTGCTCACTCTGGTCCCGCATACAAATGCAGCAGGACCCTGGGGAGCAGCCAAGACTGCACCACTCAGATGGAGTGGCTGACAGCATAGTGTAAATGTTGAACAAACACCCCTGCCATTGCACAGAGAGGCTGCAATCCCAGCTCTGCTTCCCAGGGTTTTTCTCTCCTTCCCTCAATGTGAAGACAATCATGAGGACCATCTTTGTCTCTTGAGGACACCTGAGCCAGCAGACACCAGTGTAAGACCTTGGATCTCTTAATTCCCCACTTGTCCCATCTGTGGGTCTGTAGTTGGTTGTTTGCAAGACAAAAATGCTCAAATGTGTGATTAATTGGAAGAAGTTCTGTATCTTTGTGTATTCATTCAGTTTGGGGGCTTTAGTCTCAGTCAAACATCACCAGAGTGGAAACTTTTCTGAACACTACATGAAAAGGCCACAAGAATTATCTTCTTCAGAGTGGTTCCAGATAGCTCTGCTTTTTTGACCTCCCTTGCCCCAACCTGGGCTTGAAGGCTCAGCAGGCCCACCTTGAACTAACCTGCTGCTCTGTCCTTCTCTTTTAGGAGCAGTGAGCAGAGATGGATAAGATACTAGAAGCTGTGGTGATGTCTTCTTACCCCAACAACGTGAAGCAAGGGCTTGTGAGGCGTGTCATCGAGGCAGCGAAGCAGCCCATGGACAGTGAGCAGTGCTGGTCCATGCTGGAGCTGTCCACCAAGCTTTATCTCACCGGGGACACCAAGTATAAAAGAGAGATTGGGAAGGAGGTTTTGGAGGTCTACGGCCACTATCACCCAGAGGAATTCGAGGAGTTCTTCAATGTCCGCTTCCTACTGAGTCTCCTCCAGGAAGGCTATGGACCTCTGGGGAAGAGAAGCCATTATGTACTTGATTATATCCAGTTAGGACTGCAGTTTGTCCTGGAAAGCCCATCAGCAAACAGCATCTTCAGCTTACTGAGAATCGAGGTGCTCCGGAAAGTCTGTGAGAGACCCAGCCCCAAGCAGTGTGCGAAGATCAGCAGGCTCTTAACCCAGCATCCTCAGTGCATTCCCACAGGAAAACACCAGCTCTTGTTCTGTCAGCAGCTGATCCGGTGCATTGGGCAGTTCCAGTGCGTCTCCGAGGGTGAAGAGGAGATCATGGAGTTTTTGGAGCAGGTGAACAAAGTGAGTGGTCTCCTGCAGAGGATCTGGAGGACTCAGACCTCAGCCATCCTGCCCTCTTTGAAAGAGCTGTTCACTATCATTTCTTCAACAGGTAATTTAAAAATAATAATGAAAAAAGGCTGGGTATGTAAATGTTGACTCTGATTAAGTTAAACTCAATTAGTTTGTCATCTTGCAGGGTTTTAAACCACTACAGAAAGGCAGCCACAGATGAAATATAATAGACAAGCATCTCTAAAAGTTACCAGGCCTCTGATCTGGGAAAACAATACATTCCTGAAATCACAGAGAATCCGCAGGCAGGAGCTGTTAACAGGATTGAAACATTTGCAGCACAAGTTTGTGTGTTCACCACTTTCCAGTGTCAGCTCGACTTAGGGGAAAGTATCTTATCTCCAGCTTGTTAAAGTGGAACTTGAGAGCTTTTAGAAATGCCACTCTCTCTTACAGCAGACTTGGTGGTGCCCCACAGCCTGCTCCCTACCAGAGACTAGGGATAAAGCTAAGCAGTTATTTCTCACTGACCTAGAGGTATGGAGCCTGCTGACTGTCTGGAGGGTAGTTGCATGTTAAGGTGAGAAAGATGATATTTATCCAACTTCTGCACCCTTTGTGGACGGTTTCAGAAGGTTTTTGGAGGTACCAGTGCCATGAAAGGCTGGTAAGCTCCTGCTTTAGCTATTCCTAAACCCACAGGAGATGGGTTTTTCAGTATGACAGCCTCATCCTTTGGAAGGAGGCCCATTTCAAGGCAAGCAAAATTGTAGTGGCATTCTTTTGCAATTACTTGCAGTAGTTGGTAAAAAGAGAGCAAGCAGAGGAAATTTGGTACCTGAGTTGGGCCAAACATTGCCATGCCTGTGATCTCTTCCTCCCTTGGGGATACTACTATGGCTTCAGGGAACAGCCATCTGCTAAGATCCAGCTTCATTATGTGCTGCAGTGGGATTTGGGGAATTATCCTCCTAGCACAGCCAGTGGTGGACTCTACACTGCTCATTGGCAGCTGCTCAGTATCCTCTCCATGATGTGTGGATGTGGCACTTGGGGATGTGGTTTAGTGGTGGACTTGGCAGTGCTGGGTTAAGAGTTGGAATCAATCTTAGAAAGCTTTTCCAATCTAAACAAGTCTGATTCTATTTACGTGGGCAGAAATGATTTGTTTTTTAGGACAAGAAATGATCCTGTGTGCCTGTTTTTTTTGTTGACTAACATCTTCATTGCTGGGGCTCACCCATGTCTTGCAGAGGAGCAGGAAGCACCATCCAATGCCTTGGCCAGTGTGGTTCAATTTGTCCCTCTGGAGCTCATGGATGGCGTCATAAGAAACCTAACCAATGATGACAGCATCACTGATGTGCAAATGATGATGGCCATTGGCAGGTAAGAGAGGCTGCATTAGTGAGTGTCATAACTCAGTTTGGGGAAGTGCTCTGTGTGCTTTTGTCCCATGCAGCTTGGCTGGTGCTGCCTGGGGAGGAGTGTGTAGGGAAAAACAAAACTTCTGTATCATTTCTTCAAGTCCTGAGGTCCTAGAGAACTAGAATAAAGAGTGGTTGTTGCTATGATTATGACTTACTATATTTGTTTGGTTTAATTTAGTTTCTTTTCTTAGAAATAAATAGTATTATGGGATGTCCAACACGGGCTATCTTGAAGAGGTTTGATTTTTTTTTTCCCCCTAAAGCTGTTGAGGACTTTTTCTTCCCAAAAATCTCCTTTTCACAATGATCTGTCTCCCTTCAGAAGGACATCACCTTAAGCCACTAGTCACAGCTAAAGACTTATGTGGGGCTGGTATGCCCAACTGTTTCTAGGTCCCACCTTGGCTTTTGTCAGGTGGATGTGCTGCAGCTGGACAGACAGAGTCAGTGGAGACCTTGTCAAAGCATGATGAAGAGTAATGGGTGAAACACTACCTGAGTTGGGCATGCTAGACCTGGTCTTTGCAGCACCAGTGTCCTCTTTGGCATCACCAGATCTTCTTTGCACCCTTATGTCCAAGTCCTACAGCTCTTCTGTGCTACTGTGCCTTGCTCTGCACTTACTTAGGGGTATCTTCAATGATCTTAAGGGTATTTTCCAGCCTAAATCGTTCCATGATTCTATCTTTAACCTGCGTTTTCCTTAGAGGTCTCCATTTAAAGAGATGATATTCACATGTGGTGATGTGTGCACTTAACACAAGGGGGCTGCTGGGACTCGATGTCACTGGAAGCATCTTTTTTCCTCTTCTTGTTACAGGATTTGCATGTCCCTCCCAATAAGGTTACATGACAGAAACACGTTATTCCTGATGGGAATTTTATGTATGCAGAAAGGGGCTACTTCTCTTTGGCTTGCTGGAGAAGGTCATGGTTTTCCCAGAGTCTACAGCAACCCAAGACAAAATATTAAATAATCAGTTCAGTTCCTAACCCTCTTCTCCATCTTTTTTTCCTTCTGGACACCTGCTGCTGCAAGCTCCAGATGATGAATCTTCTAAGAGTGCCAGTGTCTAAGTATAGAGGTTGCCAAATCAATTGCATCATTCCTTAAAACATTATTTGTCACGCAGGAGGATGAGTAAATAATTAGTCAGAGCCTGCAAAATGTAATTAAGATCACTTAGGAGAAATAATGAAGTTTTGGCAGCAGCATATTTATAGCAGATGGGTGCCCCAAAAACAGTGTGACCACAGGCTGTTTGGTGTGTGTGCTCCATACTTAGAAAATCAAAGGAAAATGGACATATTAAAGAATCTTTCAGCTTAGTATCCCTGACAAGGTGGTTGCATGCAGAAGTGTCTTCTTCTGAAGTTTGGGTTTGGGAGTAGTAGGGGAATAAACTGGACTTAGGGTGGAGCTTCTGGTCAAGCATGTAAAGAACAAATAGTGGTTAAAAAAAAGCAAGGCTGTCACCTGCTGGCATAAGTGTACACCACAATCTCTTTTACAGAGTTTGTTTTTAGATAAACTCTATCATTGTGCCTCTGTGACATCAGAGGTACTCACAGATTTGGGTTTTGCTTTTTTTTTTTTCCTGGGGGTGTGTCTGTTCCAAAGAGCCCAGGTCCAGATGCAGAAGGCATCTGATGTCACACAGCTATGCAGGCACTCGCTACCTCTGGAGATCAGGGTCTGGGCTTCTTAAAGTTTAGCATACCAAATCAATGACTCTGTTGTCAAATTAGGATCATCACTACTAAAATATTTGTGGATCTTGTAATGTGGAAAGTGCTATGTGAATTTAAAATGTAATTTCTTCCTACTCTAGCAACATGGGCAGCACTGTAACTTAGCCACCTGTGCTGGCAAAATATAGCTTCAAACAAATAAGGTTATTTTATGCCTGTTCAAAGAAGATAGGGAGAAAAAAGACCTTTGAATCTCTGGATCTATCTCCCTGCTTTATAGCATTGACATTACAGACCCCTTTCATGAATGTTCGACTCCATTCCTCAAAGCAGGACAGTGCTCCCACTGCTGTTCTTTCAAAGCTCTTCCACCACTGATAGGGTTGCTTTAGTGGGTCGAATCTCTCTTCTAACAGCCAGCCTCTGTGTGTATTTCTGGCCATCATTTGATCTTATGCCAACAGAAATAGCTGAAATATCTTTTGCCTCCCTGGTGTTTATTCCTTCAATATGTGCAGGAAGAGCAGTCCCTTCCCATCTCTGCTTTCTCATGGCTGTGCTAAACAAGCCAGGTTATTTTAAGCTTTTCTTGCAGGAAGTGCTCTTCATTTCTCTCACCACCTGAGCAGGTTTCTTCAACTCAGTTCATTTCTTGGGCACAGATGAGGTTTTTATGCACCATGTTCATCATGGCAGCCTGACCACAGCCTGAGATGTCATTGTTTTGCAATAGAGAACACCTTTCCCTCTGCACCACAGCATGGTGCTGGTCTTTTCCATGGCTGCTCTTTCACTGGGAGCTTGTAGTCACCTGATACCTGCCTGGTTGTCTTCAAGCAGATAAGTTACTGTAATGTAGCCTCCATTTCTAGTGCCTTGAATGCATTTTGAATCAATACATTTCCTTCCAGTTCTAAATTTCTAATCCTCAGGGTCTTCCTTGTGACTCCTCAATCTTCCTCTTATGTTGATGATGCCTGACAGCTGTGCATCTTCACAAATTTCCCAGCCCTGTTCAGGATATTTGTGCTAACATCACTAGATCCTGCAGAACATTTTTTGTTGCCTCCTTTCAGGGAGCCAATCAGATATGATCTACTTCTGTCCTTTAACTAGAAAGTCCAATGTCCTGACAAACCTGAGTTTGGCGCCTGTGATGACCCTCTGTGGCACTCTGTCCCTTCCTCCTACTCATTGTCTGTTTTCATTGTAGGAAGCACCTTCCCACATAAAGCACCTTGGAAAAGTTAGAGTCATTAGAATTTTACATGATGGAGAGCTCCTCTTGTTTGGAGTCCATGAGCACTTCATGTTTTGCTTTTGTATCAGCTGTCATTGCTCTAGTTCTTGTTCTCAAATCTTTTTCCTACGTCCTTTTGTCACCCTGATCAATTCCTTTCTCTTGCTGAATATGGAGTCAATGCATGTGTTTAGTTTGGAAATAACATCTAGAAGCCCTATCATATCCTTAATCTCCATCAGATTCACCACATTTAGTGATTGCACAGTTCTCCTTGTTCTCTGGTGTAAATGTCTGTGGAAGCTTCTCTGGCATTTGCTTTATCATCCAGCTTGGCTTGACTTTTATTATTTTTCAACATCCCAACATATTCTGCTTTTCAAGTGTTTTTTACTGGCTAGGCTTTAATTTTTCCAGTTCATTAATTCCTGTTCTTTGCCTTGTGGTGGTTAGTTGTCTGTCTTCCCTTCTTATATTTTGCACGAGATACAAATTGATAAGCAAAAGGAACTATCTGGATAAGGTAACTGGGCTGAGGTGTAGTCTGAAGGCCTGGGATGTCCTCAAATCAAAGGTACTGAAATGGTCAGCAAAGTTTGATACTTGGAGATCCCAAGTCTTAATTACTTCCCAGTTGTTTAACATTAAATTTAAACAGAAGCAATGTGTCATCACTTAGTCTGACGTTATTGTTTTTTGAGAGACTTCTGCAAAGCACTTATTTCTTGCAGAAACTTGACAACATGCTGGTTGGCTGGCTAGAGATGAAATTTTTTATCTGTGACATTCAGGAATAACTGGTTTCTGTTAGGGTTTCCAGGTTGAGGTTTTTTTAATAGGTTTTTGGAAATCAGTGTTTCCCACAGAGAACTAAGATATGAATCTGAGTGTTTTTTTCCTTATCAGTAACAATGCAGAGATCAAACCAGTGTCATTTGTTTTCTAATGGTGACAATGCAGAGACCTCACTCAAACCCTCATGTGAGTGGTATATAGAGCACTGCACCAGTGTTAAAAACTTGAACTCGACTGAAGTTTGTGGGAAGAATTCCCACTTTACTCTATGGACTTGGGTCTGATCCTCTGATGAACCACAGCATGATGATGACATTGGGATATTTCCACTTCAGGCTCTGTTGTGCTTTGAATAACATGTGAAATGCCTTATGAAGAGCCTTTCTCATCCCAGTGACTGGACACCAGTTTGGAGGAGGTTTGACACAGAGTGGAGCTTGGCTTTTACAATATGTGCATTAAATTTATTTAAGAGTTCATGTTTCATTTCAGGATGATTGACTGGGTGTCCTGGCCCCTGGGAAAGAACATAGACAAGTGGATCATTGCTCTGCTGAAGGGTTTAGCTGCAGTGAAAAAGTTCAGCATCTTGATCGAAGTCACCCTTTCAAAAATAGAAAAGGTCAGTTGGCTCTTTTAAATGTGAATGTGAACCACAGAAATACCATCTCTCACATGAAATATCACCTTGCCTTTCAAATGAGATGTGACTTGAGATGTCTAGAGAAGAAAGAGGTTGGTGTCCCAAGGGATACTGGTTTTGCAGCTAGGAATGATATTCCTTAGAACAGCCTGGGGTTCTTCAGGTTATGGTTTGCAGAGGTACTGATACCTTAAGGATTATGAAATAAAGTACCCAAGAATTTTCAAACCAGTCGAACACTCTCCTTCCCAAACTATGAAGCTCTTATGAAACTTGCTTTTGGGAATGTGACATGCTCTCCTTTGATGGTGCCTGGGTCGTTGCTGGCTGGCACAAGCAAAATACCTATCAGGGAGCATATTAACGGTCTATATTTCAAAAACTTTTTCCATGCTGTGGTCCTGCTCTTCCCTCCTTCGAATAATGGGGTAAGACCTGGCTAAGCTGCCAGAAGAAGTCACCATAGATGTTACTATGTTCTTAGGGACATGGTTTAGTGGTGGGCTTGGCAGTGCTGGGTTAACAGCTGGGCTTAATGAGCTATTTTCCAACCTAAACAATACTGTGATTCTATAATTATCAGTATTGGAACATTATCAATAACTGTATTTATCCTGGTGATCCCTTGAGTGCATTGAGCAGTGGGACAGTAGCCAAGCATCTCTGGCTTTTCTTTGTATTTCCTTTCATTGTTAATGCATAGGAAAGGAACACAGCCCATAAAAGAACATGTGATTTTTGGAAACCCTCAGAAGTACAATGTGAGAGCACTAGAGGGTATACAGGTATTTTTTGTAAAGTAGAATAAATCCCATTACGTAGCCTTTGAAAAAGATATTTGCTTTTTATCTCTTTGTCTGAAAGGTTAGTGATAAAGTTCCAAATACCTGAATAAAATAGAAGAGGCACATTTTAGAAAATCTAGTATTCTTCTGTGCTTGCGTGGCTTTTTCATGAGGACATATGGAGATGCAGCACTGTCATAGAGGCATTACATAAGCCTGAAAGGGTGAGTATAACCCCCACAGCATTTTTAGGATGCCTTGAGCCAGTGCTCTGGACAGGAGATTACTCCACAGACCTGGCTACAGCCTGCTTGTGTCAACATCCAGCATGGAGTAGGAAGAGACCAGCAGCCATGGTAGATGCCCAGTGTCTCTGTTTCCTGCTGTTCCCTCCTCCTGCTGGTTGCAGTGCCATCCTGCCTTCTAATTTGATTTTTTTTTCTCCTTCACCAGGTCTTCTCCAAGTTGCTGTACCCCATCGTGAGGGAGGGAGCTTTGTCTGTCCTGCAGTACATGCTGCTGAGCTTCCAGCATTCCCACGAGGCATTTCACTTGGTAAGGCTGTCTCTGGCACTTGGATGAGGGCATTTTTCTGCGTGTAACCTTGCTGTGGGTCAGCAGGGTTAGGAGGGGACCTAAGGTGTGGCAGATGTTGCCTCTCTGGTTTTGGAGTGTGTTAGGTGGAGCCTTTGTGTTGAGAACATCTCACAGGACCCTCACAATGGAGGGCAGGGTGCCTCACTGTCTGTTGGACTTAGTGGTCCCCATCCCACACGTGACTTTAAATTGTCACCAACATGTGCCACCCATTTCTTTGAGTGGTGGGCCACCTTCAGAAGGTTGTACAGCATCAATGCAGCAAGACCAGAAGACTGGATCAAAATACTTTACAAATTCTCTGTTAAGAGCAAAAAAAGCTGTTTGCAACATTTCAATATCCACTTTTCAGTTCCACAGTGATATTTTATAATTTGTTTTGCTGTTGACATTAAGGCACGGCTCTGCTTCCTGCTGGTGTTGCCTCTGGAATGCTGAATTTAAAAAGTGAGGCTGAAGGCAAAAGCATGCTTGTAGTGATTTAACTGATAAAAGCAGTGAGGAAAAATCACTCCTATTTACGTTTGATCTTATACTTTCTCATTAAAGCCTTTCCATTTGGCTTTTCACCTAAAGTTCACAGAATAAACAGATAAGGCTGGAAAAAAGCAAAGCTAGCCAACATTTTCAACTGATGCCTTTTCATTCCTCAGCTGGAGATACTTTAAAGGAACCAGAATTTCTTTAGAAACTCTTTGGTTTCTGAAAATAGTCATTCCATAGTGTTGTCTTCAGTTGGGCATCAAATTTTGAAACACTCCAAAAGCTGTTAGTTGCTCTTGGCTTGAAGTATCCATCTGTAGCCCATAAGCATAAATTTCCTCCTTTATTTAAAAAACCCAAAACCAACAGGGCAAAACCATGTCTTTTTGTATTTGCCCTGGCTCTTTGGAAAGAATTTGAGAATTGTTCCCATCACAGCTTTGCAAAGTTCTGATGTATAAAAAGGTGCTGCAATTGATTTGCTTCCCCAACAAACCTTTCCTGTTGGAAAGTAAATAGTTAAAATCTCCAACATTTTGAAGGGAAAGAAAAAGAGCAGAGGAAGACCAAGGGAGGAAGAGAGGACCAGGAAATGGCTGGACTGGGGTCTTGATACTTTACACTAGGATTATTCTGGGCTAAAAATAACTTTAAATATGAAAAAGGTTGTGTAAGTGCCTGGGTCACACTAGCACATCTGCAGGGTTGGAAATAAGTTATTAATTCTCTGTGCAGCAGAGGGTGCCCGTGAGCAATGAATCGCTTGTACTTGCATCTGCTTGTGCATTTTTATATTTTTGAGATGGAAGCAAAAAAACGAATGTGCTGTTTATATGCCTGTTGCCACCCATCTGACCATACCAATTCCAGTTCAGTGTATTCAGTATAAAATAACATAAGAGCACAGCAGACATTTCTTTTAGGCTAATGCCATCTACCTTGCAGGTTTGAATCCCTGCACTTGGCAGTCAATGAGTCCTTTCCACCATGGGTGTGGGATTTAGGGGAGACTATAGAATGGCAATTGCAGCTCAGCAAAGCAGCAGCACAAACCTGCAGGTGTCGTGCAACATGAAACCCTCTAAGGTTGCCAAAATCAACACAAGAGTTGCTGTTGAATTCGAAGGATGAAGTCTGGAATGGCACTGAAGTCAACTCCTGTTCACTCTTTTCTGTCTGCTGGTAAATTTAATTCCCCTAAATGTATTAACATTCTGTGAACAATGTGGGCTAATTTTTGTAGTGTATTTTTCTTTTCCAGCTACTCCCTCACATCCCCAGGCTGGTGGCCTCTTTGAAGAAGGAGGATTCCAATTCTGCAACCAGCTCCCTGGAGCAGCTGGCTGAGCTCATCCACTGCATGTTCTTCCGCTTCTCAGGATTCCCAGACCTCTATGAACCAGTCCTAGAAGCAGTTAAAGTAAGCCATGCCCTTCTCAGTCATTTTACTGCTTCCCATATGGAAATGGCATCTTTGTTGGTAGCCTGGAATAGAAGGACTGTCCCACTGGTAGGGATGCCCTAGCCTCAACACCTCAAATGGTGGTAGAAGAAAGGGATTAAAATTCTGAGTTTGAGCCCTGTGTAGGCAGATTGAGGGAAGATACTTCTCTAATGGTGGGCCTGCAGGAGTCCTGATGGTGCCTGTAGATTTTATCTATAACACTATTCTCAAATGCCTCTAAAGACTTATACCAACAGGTAAACTCTTCCATGCATGGAGGCAGGTTCATGTCAAGAGCAGGCAAAATGAGTTGTGTGGATGCTTCTAGCAGAGGAGTTTTGCAGTTGCCCATTACTAATTCTTCATAGGAAAAGATCAGTCACTGGTTCATTGAATATCCTGAGTTGGAAAGGACCCACAATGGTCATTGAGTTGAACTTCTGACCCTGCACAGGACAACCCTAAGAATCACACCATGTGCCTGAGAGCATTGTCCAAATGCTTCTTGGCTTGATGCCATGACAACTTCCCTGGGAAACCTGTTCCAGTGTCCAGCCACCCCATGCTGGACACTTTTCCTAATATCCAGCCTACACCTCCGCTGACACAGCTTCGTGCTGTTTTCTTGTGCCCTGTCACCGGTCTCCAGAGAGAAGAGACCGGTGCCTGCCCCTCAGCTTCCCCTTGTGAGGGCAGATAATGTTTGTAACACAGATCTCTCTTTCCAAGGCTCTCCCAATTCCGAATGAGGACCGGATTAAACATCTCTTGGGACAAAATGCTTGGACCTCCCAGAAGAATGAGCTGGCCTGCTTCTACCCACGCCTCGCATCTAAATCCGAGACGGGAAAGATTGGGTTAATTAACTTGGGAAACACCTGCTACATGAACAGCATCATACAGTCTCTTTTCATGGCTTCAGAGTGAGTTTTTGCTCCCTTGCTCCCATTCAAGACTGCTCCAGGGGCTGCTCGTCACTCCAGCCTTGCGTGTCCCACACTGATTTTTCATCTCACAGATTGCATCTCTGCTTTTCTTTCACAGCTTTCGGCATTCAGTGTTGAATTTAACTGAGGGCAACTCCCAGCCCCTGATGACAAAGCTCCAGTGGCTCTTTGCATTTTTGGAGCACAGTCAGGTAATTATTTCATGTTTTAGTTATTTGTTTGGACTGTCGGCTGCGGAAAGGCTCGTCTCCAAGTTGCTTCCTGCTGGCTCCAACGTGCTGATAAGGAGCTGTGGATCTTGGTGGGTTTTTGTAATGGGACAAATTTTGTTTATGTGAAGGAGATTAATTTTGGGAGAGGAGGAGGGACACTCCTACCACCTATGAGAGTGGGAAAGTGAGCTATGTTCACACCAGGCTGCCTGTCTTTAACTTGTGGTCTTCTTGGGTTGGGCTGATGTAATAACTAATACTTTTGACAACGAAGTCCATTAGGTAATAGTTTACATCTGTGGTCAGCTGAGAAGCCTGTTGGTGTGAAGCAGAGGTTTTGTTTCTTGCTGTGCAGCAAGGGAGAAGATTGGAGCAGCTCTCTTGTCCCACTGCTCCCCAGCAAAACACTAGCAATTGATGGAAATTGCCTTATAAGTGAGTTTGTTAAAAGAATAATAATAAAACCCCCTTAGATTCCAGATGCTTTGAATCCTCTGTATGTGAGGGAAAGTAAAATAAAAATAGCACCCTTAAACTAATTGTAAATATTTCCATGACAAACATGAAATTTAATGGAGTGACTCTTGGAGATACAGCTAGCTCATATCTAATTCCTCGCTTGAAAATGTGTCCTTTTGTCCCTAAAAAGACAAGATTTTGGAAAGCCAGTGAATTTTCCCTTGCTGGGTAGCAAGTCATCCAGGCTTCTCCATTTCCCACGCTGTGATTGGCAGAACTGGCTTGTAGCATTGTGGTATTGTGTCACTACAGATGACCTGGAGGGGAAATACAGACATCCTGTTAAATTTAATATTTAGTCATAGAAGAGTCTAGGTTTTGATGACAGGTTAAGGTGTCTGTATTCTGTGACGAGCAAGTACAGAAGCATATTTGCTTGTTGTGTAGCTGATGGTTAATGGTTTCCTGCTAATTTCCTTTTGGTTGTTTTTCTTCTTTGGGTTGTTCTTGAAGTTACTTTTTTGCTTAAGATGGGTCTTTTTCCATGTTTATTAGACATCTGCTCCCTGATGATGACAATTGCGTTTTCTGGTAACATAGATTACCTGCCTGTAGTGATCAGATTGTTAGGTGGGAGTTTAGTGGATTTTTTTGCCCTTTTTTTTTTTTTTTTTAATGAAAGGATTTGGTGAGAGAGATCCTGATCAAATTAAATGGAGCAGCAAATCAAATTCAGACTGAATTAAGTAGAATCATCTAGATCAGGCCAATAAACCATTGCAAAATTGAATGCTAAACACGTGGCTATTTTATAGAAGTATATGTAAAATAATGTCTGAAATTCATCCTTACTGTCCTGGCTTCTAGAAAACTAAGAAAGTCTTCCTGTGCACTGGGCTTAGCCTTTGTAGGGGGAAAAAAGGGACCTTATCAGGCACAGAACACTGTGCTCCCAGTGAAGCAGTCAGAAGACCACTCCTCTCCCCTCTCCCTCCCCCTGCGTGAACCGAGGAAAAATCTCTAGGACTAAATGCCCTTCTTCTGTGTTGCTGCCAGCGACCTGCCATCTCCCCTGAGAGCTTCCTCTCTGCTTCCTGGCCACCCTGGTTCACCCCTGGAGCTCAGCAGGACTGCTCAGAGTACCTCAAATACTTGCTGGACCGGTACGTGATGAGTGCCGTGATTTCGGAGCCCACTGACAACGGTGTCCCCAAACCCCAATGTAATGTTTACTGCTGATCCACATGCAAACAGGGCAAGTGGCTGAGGCTCAGAGGAGTTGGGAGAGTGGAGGGCTGGGGTGAGAGATGGTGACACTGGTCTGAGGCTCCTTAATAAAACCCTGTTTGGACAATTTTAGGGGTAAGGTCAGAACTTAGTTCAACTTGAAAATTTCTGCCTTTGCTCTGAAGACAGAGGGAATTCATAGAATTACATAGGCATTAAGGTTGGAAAAGACCCTTATGTTCATTGAGTCCAACAATTACCCCAGCACTCCCAAGTCCATCGCTAAATCATGTCCCTAAATACTACATTAACATGTTTTTTATCACTTCTAGGAACAGTGATTTTACTGCTTCCTTGGTCAGTCTGTTGCAACACCTGACTACCCTTCACCATTTCAGTGAAGAAGTTTTTCCTGATAGCTAATCTAAAATTGTACCAACCTTAGAGATTTGCCTGACAAGCCACTCAGCTTTCTCTGTAAAATGTTGGTTTTTGCTTTTTACCTAGAAATATCAAATCTCTGGTGTCCCAGTGATCCCTCTAGAAGTGTGGCGTCAGTGGCACACGAAGACTCAGGTTCCCAAATCCTTTCTGACTCCTTCCCACCTTTCTCCCACAGCATCAGACCCCTGGGTACAGGCAGGTTGACTGGGATTAACCCCTTGCAGTGAAGAACAGGAGCCTTACTTTAGAAACTGCCTCTTGGTGTTGTATTGATGCATAATGCAGCCTTTTTCTCCCCTGCCAAAGATTGCATGAAGAAGAAAAAACTGGAAAAAGGATCTACCAGAAACTCAAGGAATCCAGCTTGATGTCTCAGGCGGTGGAGCATCATTACTTGAACAAGACATTGATTGAGAAGATGTTTGGGGGTAAAATGATGACAAAGATCCGCTGCTTGAAGTGCCTGAATGTTTCCTCCCGAGAAGAAGCCTTCACAGACCTGTCCCTGGCTTTTCCTCCATCGGACAGGAATGTGTGTGGGAGCACATCTATTCTACCAGTGGAAGAAATTGGCCCACAGTTCATTGAGCCTCCTGAAAATGCAGGCCAGCTCACGGGGTCTCCCTGGATCCGGAGGAAGGCCCCCAAGGCCGGTGACCATGCAGCCCCACCGATGTCGGTGGAAACATTACGTTTCCAGGAACCAGGAGAAGCAGCAAATCCCGCATGTGGCAGTGATGTTGGGGTGGATGCAGCCAAAGACCCTCTCTCAACATTTGGGGAGCAGGCATGTGCTCCCAAGGACTCCAGATCCGTGCCAGATTTAATCAACTATTTTCTATCCCCAGAGAGACTGACAGCAGAGAATAAATACCACTGTGAGAAATGTGCATCCTTGCAGGATGCTGAGAAGGTGGCAGAGCTGACAGAGGGTCCACACTACCTCATTCTCACACTGCTACGGTTCTCCTTTGACCCACGGACTATGAAGAGGAAGAAGATCTTGGACAATGTCTCCATCCCTGTGGTACTCAAGCTACCCGTCCTTGTTGCTCCAGAGGAAACTGAGGAGGTTTGCCAGCATGGGAAGGATGGTGCTGTGCCAGGGAGTGGCTTCATGACTGTTGTGTATGACCTCTGCAGTGTGGTGGTGCATTCAGGCATCTCCTCTGAGAGCGGCCACTACTACTGCTACTCCAGGGAGTGCACCGATGGGCAGCCCCTGGATGGGGTGCCAAAACCATCCTCTGACAAACAGTTGGACTTCGAAATCCAATGGTACCTCTTCAATGACACCAGAGTTTCCTTCTCCTCCTTCGAATCGGTCAGCAACGTCACCTCGTTCTTCCCCAAAGACACTGCCTACGTCCTCTTCTACCGGCAGCGTCCGGGCCGGCAGAGCTGCCTGCTGCACGAGGCTCTGGCTGAGGCCGGCCGCCTGCATGGTGAACCCTCCCTCCACAAGGACTTGATGGAAGCCATTTCCAAAGACAACATCCTCTACTTACAGGTAACTCCCACTGCTGTGCACAGCAGGATGCGATCCTGTGGCTGTCTGACTCACGGGCCACGTTCCCACTCATCCAGGCAGCAGTAGGATCCTGTCCTGTGGTTAAAATCCTGCAGATACCCACCCACTCTCTGAAGCCAAATCCCTTTTCCTTTTTAGTACCCAGATATAAACAGGTTATAGTTTCCTGATGAAACTGGGTGTTGAGATTGGTACAAGACACCTTGTGGCTGTGCTTGCGGTTGACTTGCTATTGTCTGATCCTGGAAGCTCAGCCTGAAATTTTCCTTGAAATGCCTAGGAAAGATAGGATAATGGAATAGTTTGGATTGGAAGGGACCTTCAAAGACTGTCTAGTCCACCTCCCCTGATGGATGAGCAGAGACATCTTCAACTAGATCAGATGCTCAGAGCCCCATCCAGCCTGACCTTGAGTGTTCCCAGGGATGAAGCATCTACTACCTCTCTGGGAAACCTGTGTCAGTGCCTCACCACCTTAGTTGTAAAAACTTGTTCCTTACATTCTACCCTTTCCTCTCCTTCCCAGCTTCACTCACTGGTAACTAGCTGCTCCTTCCTACCACCTCTGATGTTTACCTAAGCCATTGCAAGCCAAGTCTTTTTTTTTCCCTCCTTCTTCTCACCATAGAATCATAGAATGGTTTGGTTTGGAAGGGCCTTACAGACCATCCAGTTACAGCCCCTCTGCCATGGGCAGGGACCCTTTCCACTAGACCTGGTTACTCCAAGCCCCATCCAACATGGCCTTGAACACTTCCAGTGGTTGGGCATCCACAGCTTCCCTGGGCAGATGAGTGAGCTGGGAATCCAAACCAGAACAGATTTCATTCAGCTGATGGAGTTCAACTCTTTCCAAACAGCAGTGTCTCATATGACATGAGCTGCATGTGGAGGGATTTGAGAGGGCCCTCCTCTCCATGGGTGACATGGGAGGGCTGGATTTGATCCTGGGAGAGCTGCAATGCTTTGCTACATCCCTCCTGCTGAGCTCTAGAGCACATGGTCTTCACCCCCCAGTTTAATTTGAAGGAAGCTCCCAGGGGGAACCTTACAGGCTCCTGGCTCCTCAGCGATCGTGGGAGCATCCCCCTACCCGGGTTCTTTATCTGCTGATATCCTTGTGCTGTTTTTCCCCCTTCCTTCTCCCAGGAGCAGGAAAAAGAAGCGAGGAACAGAGCTGCCTATATTTCTGCCTTGCCGAAATCCCCACTCTGGTGGAGAGACTTGGACAGGGACAAGGACGATGACAGCTCATCTGGGGGTTGCAGCCCAGCAGCGGGAGGGGGCGGATCCGGCTCCTTCCATGGACTTGTCTTTTAGCCAATGGCTTAAACCAGATGGGCAACGTCCACGGGGCCAACCTGAAGTCAGAGGCTCCTCTTCCTCACCCCAATGATGGTGAGCATCTTGGAGGAGGATTTGAGAAACATTTCAATGGTAAAGGTCTCAGGGGCTGATTGGGAGGCGTCTGGAGGGTCTCGCTGCTTCCTATGCACTTGGTCTTCATGCCTTAATGTACCTAAGCTAACGCAGAGATAAGCAGCTGCCGACAGCTCGGAGAAGTGTCCTTTTGCTTCAACATAGCCATGTCTTGCCTGCTGTGAGCCATGCCACCAGCCTGGGGAGGTGATGGGAACAGGCATGGGGAGGAAGACAGACACAGCCAGGCCCCAATGATGGAGATGTCCCATGCATGTCCTGTCTGCAGCCCTTCCCATGGCGCTAAGTTGGTTCTGGGGGGACCTCTGCTCAGTTGTATTTCTTTTTAATGTGGTTTGGGAACCCACCGTGACAAATTCTGAAGGTAGAAAAAAGTCTGAAAATGCCAAAATGTAGCAATGCTGGTCTGTGAGGCAGTGAGCTTGTAAGACTACTTGGTAACAGTGAGCAGTGGCAGGTCAACCAGAGGGGGTTTATGCTGCATTGCAAGACCCCCAAAAGAGACTGAGGGGCATAAACCCCTCCAGCCAAGAGAGACTGACCCGATCCAGCTGGGGTTTCTGGGCTCCAGTGAAGACCAATTGCATTACTGATGACCGCTGGATGCTGTTAGTGTGCACAGCAGGCCTAGACACACAGCTGTTTTTCCAGATGTGTCTTTAGGACTCAGTCTTTCTTCTGCTGTCATTTGATGGCTTTCTGGGCTTGATCTGCCCTTTAAAATTTGGGCTTTGCTTTGGGATACCCTGAACTGAGCAGCAGATGACAGAGCCCTCCTTAACTCAAGATCTGTTGGTTTTTTTGTTTTTTTTTTTAATGCTGATTTGCAAAGTGAGTAGCCCAACCAGATATGTTATATCAACCCAATATCAATATATACTATGTAAACCAATGTATTATATAAATTAGTAATGGGACAGGGGCTGATTTTGATGGCAGATGGCCAACTCAAGCCCCGGGCAGCACATCTGCAGGACCACAGCTTCCTTCCATGTCCCTCCTCAGCTGTTATTCCCTGCCTGCTCCTCCCTCACACCCATAGTAGAGATTTCTCAAGCTCAAGTGGCAGAGACTTGTGCCTTAGGTCCTAAGTGCAGGGCCTAATCCTGACCACTGGGTAATGGGCTAGGAATATTGAGTTGCTCTGGAGGAAAAGGCAAAGCACTGACATTGCTACAGATAATACGAGCAGAAAGTCTGCTAGAGAGGACACTTGGGGTCAAATATCTGGTGTATACTATCATATTCTTTTATTGCCTTTCCTATATATAAATAAAGGAAATTAATAAATTCAGCATAGAGACTTGGTGTCTTATTGCAGGACTCATAGATATTGGGCTGATGGCTCAAAAAAGAGATGAGGAAGCTGATGCATCCAGCCTCAAGGATGTGGGACAGTCCTGCAGAGTGGTGGCTTGGAAGAGGGGATCAGGCAGAAGTGGAATGGGAATCCCAGCACAGAGCTGTGTGCCCTCCAGAGGAAGATCCCAATACTAATAGTGGAGCCTTGCAGATGAGCAGTGGAGTGGGTTTCTTGTTTTTAAGTCAAGTGCTGTGAGGAAATAAATGAGGACCCAAAGCTGAAGTGTCACAGAAAGTACAGTGTTTCCTGGTTTTATTAATAGACTTCTATTTATTTCCCATTCAAAGAGGTTGCCAAAAGTTTTCCTGTTGCTGTCATGCTAGCTCTGTTGTTTATTCTGGAGTATCACCTGAAGGCTTTTTCTGTGCCATTTGCTGTAAGGTGCTTTTGTAGGAGACTGTCTTTTACTTGATGAGATCCTAATCTAAATAATGAAGGCAGATAATCAAACCAACATGGAAAATGGAGAGGCTGTATCATAGCTAAGCTTTTTCCTGAACATGCCTTCTTTTTTTCCCCTAAGATTTTCTGAGATGAGCAGAGGCAAGCAGCACGCAGTTCTCAGCGTGGATGAGTATCTCAGCCTGGAGTGTATCAGTGGCATAATGAGGTTGACTGGTTTAATCCCTATTAATTTCCTGTAATTATTAGGATTGGACTCCCCTTTTGGACTCAGACAATCCTACTAAATCCTTGATGAAGATATTAAATAGTATTGGTCCCAGTACAGATCTTTGAGGAACACTACTCATTGCTGGTTTGGACACTGAGTTGTTGACTGTAGCTCTTCCAATGTGGCCATCCAGCCCATTCCTTATCCATCTAATGGTCCATCCATCCATCAAACCAATATCTCTCCAATTCAGAGGTAAGAATGTCATAAGGCACCATATTAAAGGCCTTACAGACATCTAGTATAGTATGAGTCTGGTGTATTACTATCTATGCTACACCAATTGATACCAGTGTTAGTAATCCCAGTAATCTTTGCGTATGGCATATTGATGAAGTATATGCTATATTATATGTGGTAGCATGGCTCATTTTGTCTGTCACACATGCCTCTGGTCAAGGAGAGCCCATAAGGGAGTCCTCCACTCTTGGTTTGGGTTTCCATGTTGCTGCAGATGTGAGATGATGCTACTCTTGTCTAAAAGAGGACTGGTGCCTAGGGAGGTGTATTTTCCCAGTTGTGGTTTTTTGTTTTAAAGAAAAAAGTCTTAAAGGGAGGGTTGAACTTCTAACTCTGGAGAAAAAGATTTGTCCTTGTGCAGAGGTTCTCTAGGTGATTTCGTGTCCTGAGCTGAGGCTCACAGGTGCTGAGCTGCTGACGGGTGAGGAAGGCAGTATTTGTCCTCACCCTTCATGCAGCAGAGCAGATACAGGGTATGAAGTTCAGTTTAGCAGCTGAAAAATACATGGCTTTGGTTTTGGTGTCAGGAAAAACCTTAGCTACATCCTAAAGGCCCTTGTTACCCATACAGGACATTTGAAGCTGTAGGAGACACTTGGCAGTGTGCTGAGAAGATGTTCTGAAAGCTTTAAAGGTGCTACATAATAAAACTTGATCTGCTCATTAATTTCCCCGTTTTTCCCCTGCTCTATGTCCATGCTGGGAATCACCAGGGAAAGATGTCTTTTTATTATCATAGTTTTATTTTCCTGTTGCTTTTCCGTTGCATATACAGTACTTAAAAATGAGATCACCTTCACGTCAGGCATGTACCATGTTTATTAACAGCAAAAAAAGTATTATCTAGGCTTCACTCAAGACTGATTTACAGGATAAATAATTGCTTCAAATTACTTAAAAAAAACCCCAAACAACACCCCCCCCCAAAGAATAAATTAATAACTTAAGTGATTAGCTGTCCACAGTGATTTGAAAACTTAATAACCATTCAAACAGTGACACCACAAGAAGACACATACTGTACAGTTTGCCACAGATTACTCTTGTCCTTCCTTCTACAAATGGAAATCAAAAAATTAAAAATACTCCTCTTTAAGAACAGTCATAGGCTTTGAAACACACAAAACATCCCTGCGATTGGGCTGCCGATGCAACAGCGTCACAGCCGGGGCTCTGACCCCTCCTCGCAGCAGTGTTAAGAAACAAATGGAGAAAACTACCCTAATCTGACTGGGTCTGATCCCACACAATGATGCCCAAAGTTGACTTTGCCAACGGCTGGGTTGAGTGGGACATAACTACTCTAAAGGTTTGGTCCTAACCCTACGGGATTCATTGACAGGCTCCCTGTGGAGCCAGGGTCCTGCTCCCTTCCCCTCTCTGCAATGTGGTTCAACCACCATGTCCAAACTGCTCTCAAAAAAAAAACGTGGTATTTTCAGGGTCAAGGTGGCAGCAGAATGCTGAAAACTGTGCAAATGGCATTTCCCCCACCCCCTCACTAAGGAGAAAATCCTGCCAAGTTTTTTTTCACCTTGGTAATTAAGGATGAAGGGGTTTTTAATGAGTTTTGCAGAGCAGGATGTGCAGTGCCATGTATGATGCTGGGCATGACAACAGGGTAGCACCATATGCTGCCCAGCCACTGCCTGCAGATTCAAAACAGCTCTTTGCATTATTAGATGTTAATTAATTACACCTCATGACACTTCTGTGAGGTGGGGAAATAAGTACAAAAACCTTCATTTTACAAGCCGGAGAAAAAGCAGGATACAGAGTTCACATGAACCCTCTCTCATCCCACATGAAGATACAGTGTGCTGTCACCCAGAGAATGACAATAAAAATTATGGTTTCTTATCTCCTGGTCTTGGGGCAAACCTCTCCCATAGAGTGAACCCACTGGCCTACAAATGAACCTGTTACATGTTAGCAATGGGCTACATCAAAAATTATAAGCCTGCTGATTGGCAGCAAGTCTGTTGAGAAGCTTTTTTAGCTAAAGAGATGGAGCCATGTGGCCCAGCTTCTGTTTCAGGTGTTACTGGCTGGTGTTAAAACATGAACACCACGTGCCAGGACCAGCTGGCCGTGGGCTGGAAGGGGACAGCTGTATTGTGACACCTTGCTACATATCAACTTTTCCCCAAAGTAGACACTAAGCCAGCAACCTGATCAACAGTACAACACTAGGAGTTGTGAACAAGATGAAATTGTGACTACAATGATGAGACATCAAGGACAGGCTGATGGAGGGATGAACTGCTCCAGGCCAACGAGAAATCACGATCAAAAGGTGCACGTCTCAACCTGCAAGAGCCTCATTAACAGCTGTAATATCATTGTGTACACATGGGAATGCTGGGCAGAGAAGAGAGGCCTTCAGACTCATCAGAGGCCCTACATTGGCTTCTTGGCCCTTGTGATTTGATGCCGGACTGGTCCCTTTGATTTTCTTGATGGCTCTTTGATGGCCATGTGTGTTCTGTGACTGGTGCCAGGGTTAGGCTTTGCTCTTCCCCTTTCCTCTTACAACTAGGGCTTCTCCTTAATCACAGCCCCACTGCCTCCATCTCATCTAGACAGCATCCTTCCAATGGGACACACAGTGTGGGTGTCAGCTTTTATGTGGAATGGAACTTTACAATACAAGTGGGAAAACACTAACACAAAGCAAGCATGACTTGAGAAAACCATCCTTTTACTTGCCTCCTAGGCCAGGAAGATCAGACAGGATCTGGGAACTATTTTAACATCTTCCATAAGACCAGGGCATGGCTGTACCCTGCCCCCCCAAGGAGCCATGATCATTGGAGAGCCAAAACAAGCCAACTCTTCCTGCTATGCCAGGGTGTGCAGGTGGCATGGGGCTGTTGCCTGGATCTAGCCCAACAAATTTACAGGTTCAGGCTGTCTCCTGGTTTCTATAACTGCGTATCTGTGTCCTGGATGATTTGTGCTGGGCCAGCCAGCCCTCTCCCAGATGCGATGGATGGCCCAGTATGGATTAGCTCCTCTCACTGGGGAGTATGAATTTAGGGGTCGAGCTGTGTGCCTTGCCACTTGGCTTCATGGCCAGAGAAGTGGCCCTGTCCCTGTTTTGGATGTTACAGGGCTCTAAGCAACCCCTTGGGCCCCTTCCCTCACATGGAGGAGTCTCCAACCTTGGCAGCACAGGGTCTCAGCGTGGAAGAGATGCTCTAAGCAGAGTCAGCTATGGAGTTGACCTAGACTGGTCTTGAAAAGCTCCAAGGATGAAGATGGCATCTCACGGGACAACCCTGTGAAACCATGGCACTGCTGCCCCATGAACAGCTCATGGGAGCCCCTCAGCAAGGTGTCTCCTAGTGCGTCCTGGTCCCCACACAATTCTTGTAGGGTTTCTCCTGCCCAGCTCAGAGCTGGGTGAATGGACCAAGGATCCCCAAATGCCAGAGCACAGGCCTCACAGTGTCAGGCAGGATGACCCCCTTGAAATGGCCAAGAGTGGTGGAAGCTCCCCTTCCACCAGTGCATGGCTTTACTCAGCATTCCACAACCCACAAATCTCTGCAAATCTGACTCAAGACTCAGGCCAAAGGAGCACATGGTGAGGACCAAGACGCAAACCTTGCTGGCAAACTGCTCTGCTTTCTCTCATCCCTACCTCATGTTCTCCCATATCTCACCCTTTCCAGGGGCTGGTGGCCCTGAGTGCAAATCCATCCCAGCTAGCCCCCAGACAAGCCAAGCCTTCCCTACCTTTTGGTTCCAACTCTGCATTTGGCTCTATCTGCCAGACTCTCAGCTTTGCCCTGGCACAGTCTGTGCTCACACATTATTTTCTTTTGCCAACTTGAGACTAAGTCTAAGCCTGGCACCCATTTAGAGCTGGAAATGTATTTCCCACTGAACACTCAAATGCTAGTTCAGAGCAAGTCAGCTCCAAGGCAGCTCACACATCTCACCAGACAGAGGAACGATGAGCAGCATTTGCACACTCACAGCAAGGATACACACTTTTGGAGACTTTTGCCTTTAAAACCACCTGCTTAGTCATTTTCAAGCTTGGGGAAAGATTTGAGCCATGGACCTGGTGCTTCATAACACTACATATGAAGGTCATGATGCTTGTCCCACAGACAACCCTTCTCCGTGCGCACACACATGCAAGCACATCCGTTTCCTAAATTGAACCAGAGCTATAGAGCAGGCTCTGATGTGAAGGCTCAAGCCAGTTTAATTGCAATTAAAATTAATAATTTGCAATGTTCTCAGTTTCCTTAAATAACTATTTCTAACAAAGGAGTCTGTCATACTTGAGAATTTAAGTATAAAGTGGATGTGATAAACTCAGTGCCTTTAGGACAAAGTTCTTGTCAGTCTGTGTAATTAAAGCAGCTGCTTTTCAATATGATTTAAGACTAAATACCGCACAAACATTAATCACCAGGGACTGCTATAATCAGCTCAGCAATCGTCATGGGTGAGTATTTCCACTGAAGCCATTGATTACTTAATGCTTTTAGGAGGAGTTGATACAGTCATGTCTATATGGCACAGAGTCTGTGGGCTTCTCCTTAGTTTGGTGGTGCTGTTTGCTTGGTGCTTTGCAGGGAAAAAGACAGAAGAATGTATCTGTTTTGGTGAAAACACAGACTCCATTGCAAAGCAGCTTACCAGCAGCAACCAGCAGTTGGTAAGTAGCTACTTTTGGGCTGTTTTGATCCTTGGTCTGCCAATTGCAATGGACCAGTGACTGGCAATGCTCATGAGAGCAAATTATCAAAACACAGTGTCTGAGCCTGGGAAAAGAACTATCCCATGCCAGTGCTTGCCCCATGAACAAAGACATTTGTGAAAAGTGGAGAAAAAGGGCTAGTTTCTCCAGTACCACAAAAGGCTTTTCCAGTCTTAATTAACACCTTGGGTTAACTGTGGGAGTGGGCACTGGATGCACCGAGTTCCATTGCAGAACCACAGGGCACCTACTCAGCAAACTGCATTCAGACTCACTATGTTCTTTCTCAAGACACTAAAGCTAACAGCTTAGAAGAAGAAATAGGAAAAGAATCAGCTTCCTGGTTGAGTGACATTCATTTTGGTGGGGATGGGGAGCTCTTTCCCAGCTGGGTGAATGCACACTTCAGTGGGCTCTGGATCAGGCTCAATGTTTAGTCTCCCCTGAGATGAAGAGATGAAAGGGGCAATAGAAATATGAATTCCTGCATTCTGGTCTTCATTCTGTCATCTCACTAGGCAAGTGTGCAAGCCCCCAGCAGGGGGCAATGGCTCTTGCAGGCTGTAACACAGCCCCTGACATTCAGAAAGCATCTGATGTGCTAAATCTTCCCCTTTGGGGCTTTGGGGTTTTTTCCCCTTCTAGTAATTATTATTTTTAGCATAAACATTAGGATATTTTCTTCACTGGTTAGAAGTCCAACACTTCAATGTCTTAACAGGGTTGTCAGAGCTTTTCCATTAATATCCTTCCCTTTCATGGCATGCGAGAAGAAAATACAAAATGGTATCGGAAGTTCAAGATTATTTTACCAGCACACAGCAGCACACAGCCCTTAAGGGACTGGTATCCCATCTCCATGTGGGTCACGTCTGGCCCCTTCCAAACTCAGACCAAGATTAAACAAATGTGTTAATGCTTAAGCATTAATAATCAATACAACTTGGTGGTGTTGGTGGAACACAGAGCCCACAGCACTGGGAGGGGTTCACCCTGCAGAAAGAGTAGCTCCAGCTCTTTAATAAATATTATTACCTAATCTTTCTAATGTCTCCTTCATTTGGCTCTTGGTTTGCGGTCAGCCTGTTTATTCGTGTCAGCGCTTGCTGTCTGGCAATCAGGCTGCTCCATGGCAATCATTAGTTCTTCCTGTTTTCATGAGATCATGAATTATTATCTCTGCATTAAACTCTCTCGTCCTTCTCTCCTCTCCATGCTCAGCAGCTGTCTGGGAAGTGATCCCAAAGCCTGGATGTGTTAAGGATGCTGGCAAGGGACAACAGCAGGCTCCCACCCATAATTAGAGCCAAGGGTCATTAATGTCAGCAAACCCCACTTCTGTGTTGAAGAAACATTACTGAAGATGAGGGGAAAACAGTTTAGTTTCTTTCTGCACCCTCCACAAACCAACCACAATGCTACATTAAAGCTCAGACTGAAACTCCTTGCCCTGACTCTCCTGACCAGCCTCTTCCCAAGCCTAGGACCTCACCATCAACCAACATTGCAATTGCTCTTCTTCTTTCTTCCAAGAGACATCCCACCGGACTTCTCACCCAAGACCAACCTCTGCAGTACAGCACCTGCCTTCCCCCAGTCCTCTCAGCAGCCTTCCACTCCCTTCTTGTCACTCATCCTTATGCCAGTCCCCACACATAGGGTCTCCAGAGCCTCCCTGCCCGCCTCATACTCAACCACAGAGCTTCTCACAACGGCCACGATGTAGGACTCTCACTCTATGGGCTTCTTTTGGTGCCACAAAAGGCAAATTTTGGTTTTTAGGGTCAGACTCACAGGAACTGGTTTCAGATAGGTAGCAGGTCAGTGCTTATATTCTACCTTCCAAAGCCAATCCCTCCAGACCCTTCCAAAGCCCATCTCTCCTGCCCACTGGCTTTGAGAGATGATGGAGAATATAAACAGAAGATACCCCAATAAACTCATGTGAGCATGTGCTGGCATTTATGTGTGTGTATGATGGGGAAAGTCCTGGGCTCCTCACTCAGCTCAGGATGGTGTGGATGCTCGTCTAGCTCCTGAAGGCTAACAACCCCAACCAAAACCACGGGGGCTGTCCAGTCAGGAGGAGAACAGCCCTCAGAGTTTTTGAGCATATTATTTACAAGAGACGGGACAACAAAAGTGATTTCAAAAGGAATAGTCCTTTCTCAGTTTTGGGACTGGGAGGAGGCAGAGGACAACCATAAGGAGTGCAGAATCAGAGCTGGGGAATGATATCTTATGGGAGATGCTGCAAACCTGCGTGGCATGGTTTGGGGTACAGCATGGAAGAAGATGGGGAGAGATGATGCAGTGTTAGCACATACAAGGTGGCTTTAACAGCTGTAAGCAAAAAATGTGTAGGGTGAAACCTGGTATTGCTAAGTCAAAGTTCCTGGGTAAGTGCATCCAGCAGCTAAAGCACAAACCTAGCCACCGAACATAGTTGGTCTTTATCACTGGCAAACAGTATCTGCCAAGTCTTCCCCTGAAATTAAGTTTTGTTTTAAGAGAAAAAAAAACCAATGACACCCCCTCCCCTCCACAGACAAGTCTTAGAAATCCAGCCCAAGTGGATCTGGCAGCCCAGCAGGGCTGCAGCTGGGGAAAACCAACAGGACATTTGCCTGTTTCGCTGCCTGCCGCAGGCACTACTGCTTTGTGCTCTTGGCAGGCTCCGAGGACTGCCGCACATCAGTCCACTCCTGCATGGTGCTCTGCAGCGCCTGCGTCTTCTCCTTGTCCACTTGCACGTAATCAACCTTCTCATCCGAGGCGACCGACGAGGTGGAGGGCTGTGGGGAGGAGAAACAGGGCACCGCCTGGTCAGTCATCAGCTCCTTGCTCTTCCCTCTCGCTCCTTTCTGCAGCAGCACCATGGCTGCCAAAAGTCCACCAGCACCATTCCTGCTTTCTTGCAGACTCCACAGCTCATCACCCTCCCTTCTAACCTTCCAGAGAGACTTGGATGAAGAATTTCAATCTGCTCTGCCTCTTGCCGAGAGCATAGAAACAGTATGTGAGTCTCTACCTTCTCCAAACTTTGGGACACGGATGTCTGGTTTTAATTGTGTTCTCTAATTTATGATAGTGTGAGTTCAGCCTTGCATCTTGCTCATTTTCCTGTAAAGAACTCCAGAACCCTAGAGACACACATAAAAATCCCAGCTCCATCCCTTCTAGCTGTGCTGACTCCACCCACCTATGACACTAGCTCATTTTCATCCCCAAAACCATAGATATATTTACAGAGTCACCCAAGAGATGTGTTGAGGAACAAGGAGATACTTTTTACCACAGCTTCTGGAGTCCTGGAGTTTTTTCTGCTTCTACAACCATTTCAGAGGACCTCCATCTGCTTGTAATTGGAGCCAGATAATACTTTCTAATGGTCTAAAATCACTTTTCATGAATGGGATATAATTTAAATAGGTGATACTTGCAGAAATATTGCTGGGAAGAAAGAAACCATCAAGGGACAACTGTTAATTAATTAAAGGACCTAACCAGTGGGATGCTTTGCCTAGGAAACAAGGCGGTGTTTGAGAAAGTGAGGCCAACTCACAAGTGGCTGCCACAAAGGTTTATACAACCCTTGTCCTTCACCTTTTAGGTGCAAAATCCAAGTCTGGTTTTGGAGGACCTGTTGTTCTGAAGGAGGAAAAAACCAATTCTGATACTTCTTGGGATACTTCCTGACAGTTTTTCAATATACAGTCCCCAGCTGAATTTGTGGTCTCATCAGCATCCCTGAACCCTACACATCCATGCTTCTGGTGACACTTCCAGCAAAGCTGCAGACATGCAAGAGAGACTGAGTCTGACCTAGAGTAAGAAGAGCAGCGGGTCACAGAATGGTTTGGGTTGGAAGGGATGTTAGAGATTGTCTCATTTCAACCACGGCATGGGCAGGGACACCTTCCACTAGAGCAGGTTGCTCTAAGTCCCATCTACCCTGGCCAAGGATGTGGCAGCTAAAGCTTCTTTGCGCAGTCTGTTCAAGTGCCTCACTACCCTCATAGTAAATTTCTTCCTAATATCTAATCTAAACCTGCCCTCTGTCAATTTGAAGCCACTACCCCATGCCCTTTTAAAATGTCCCTCTCCAGCTCCCTAGTAGCCCCTTGAGGCACTGGAAGATGCTCTAAGGTCTCCTTGGAGCCTTTTCTTCTCCAGGCTGAACAATCCCACCCGTCTCAGCTCATCTCCATAGCAGAGGTGCTCCAGCCCTCCAAGCATCAGAGACTCATGGGACCACAGTCTGGGGCTTTGAACCATGCTGTTGCCAATGTGCATAAATCCCTTAAAAATGCATCACTTCCAATCAGGAGTTTATAAAATCCCCCGTACCTTCCTGTGTGGCCCTGGTGAGCTTGGCTGGAAGTCCAGGGCCAGGTAATCCACACTCCCCGAACTCTTTTTAGGCGCTGGGCTGTTGGTACCACTAGGAACAGGAGAAGCAGAAATGGGGTTTTGCTAATGCAGGGAAGAGACAGGAGAGATAATGAGGATTAAAATGGGAAGGAAGAAAGAAAAAAGGAAATTAACACAAATCCGGAAATGAAACACATTGGAGGCACCTTTAAAAGAGCCTGAGTATTTCCTCACCTGCCTCTGGGACGAGGATGTGCAGAACTGCTGGGATACTATAAATGTTCTATATTGTGCTAACAAATATTTCAAGTTCATGCTCTTGATGAACAGCTCTGCTGCCTTTGTGCTGATTTTATTCAGATGCCTAACAACAGACTTGGGCTTTAGCATGTCTCAGGGACCACACCTCGGCGAGGCCAGGCCAGCTCTGGGATCTTTGCTAAATACAACCATGCTAAACAGAGCACAGATTTCCTCTACCCCATTAGTTACACAGCCTCAAAAATATGCTTCAAGTCAGTAGCTTCACCAAGAGAGACAAAATCCCCTCCCTGCAAGCAGTGCCGCTCCCTACTGCTGCTCTGATAGCCCCTGCTCCCACAGAAACATGATGTCAGCAGCTACGAAGGGAAAAAAATTTGAAAAAAATCAACTTTAACTAGGAAAATACACCCTGACAGTCCATATAAATTTTTATCCCCTCTTAACTCCTGGCAAAGCAGGCGATACATGTTTCTTGTCTCAAACACATTTAAAACTCCAATGAGACACATTTTCAGAAGGAAACACCCTATTTTGTGCATGTAGGGATGCACATAAGCATGTACTCCACACAGTGCTATCTAAGCACTTCCATGTCATGAGCTAGGAATGTGTCTGCAGAGCTGGGGAGAGGATCTGTCCTGCCAGGACCATCTATCTGAGCTGTGGGGCCCTTACCATCGCCACGTAGTTCTCCTCACTGTCTCCCGAGTCAGTGCTGGTGATGCTCTGGGAGGAGACAGGGCGACAGTACTGCAGGGAGCCAGCGTTGAAGGTCTGCCTGCAAGAACAAGGGGTGATGTGTTATTGATGGCTGCAGGTCCAGCCTGTCCTTTGCCAAGAAGGGATGAGAGAGGGCAGCTTCTGATGCCTGCAACCATCACCACGCTCCAATTGGGGCATGAAGAAGAGCTGGCAGCATTGAGGTTCTCCAACCTGTCATTTCCATGGGTTGAAAATCACTGGCTTTGGTCTCCTCAGCTTTTTCTTTCTAGAATTTTTTAGTAACACCTTGCTTGCTATGTACCTGTAACTCTCCTGCTCTCGTCTACACAAATCACATTCTATGAACTCTTTCATCTCACAGGAAACATTTAATTGTGAAGGATGCAAAGGCAGCTGTGGTGAAGCCTCTCACCTCCAGTCTCATCACAGCTACAGGATTTGTTTACTGTACAGGGCCCAATTCAAATTTTTTGCTGGAAAACAAATCCTCTGAGGAATTGTCTTGCTTTCAATTGGCCAAATCTAATTATACAGAACAAAATAATGAAATAAGCTTCTGGCATTAAATCGTGTGTCTTAAAAAGCTCTTCGTTGCCTTTCAGTAAAGCAGGGTCATATGATTAGCTGATAGGGGAAAAATCCATTAGCTTCTCCAGGGTGGGACCTCTTGTCAATCAAATCCTGCTCGCTGCTTCCCAGCACAGTGATTTCAGCACACAGTGCTCATGCCCTGCAGTCAGTCTCCACACAATCCAATTTATTAGAGGAGTCATAGCAGCCAAGCTTTGCTTCTGCCTTTTAGTGGACAACAGACCATGAATTAGTAGCAGAGCTGGAACTGTGTGAATCCTGTTATTTTTGGCTGGCAGACATAGCTCTGAAGTGCTTTGGTTTAATTTTGCAGACTTCCTTCAGGCTAGGCATTTCTTTCAAGGCAATCAAAACACAGCTTGCTCTGACCCTGAGAGTCACCCTGTGCATTGAGACTGCAGTGGGGTTTTGGGAGGGATAGCTTGGATGTGAAATCATGTCCCCCACACGGTGTGGCTGAGTTGGTCTGTCTCAGCTGCATCATGAATCATAGTGGACCACAGGTCCCAGGTCAGAGCCACAGCTTTCCAGGAGTTGTCAGATCCCAGAACCAGGAAATGTCTTCAAGGGATCTTAATTAGCTTGTTAGCCACATGCTGGGCTTTCATGTGAAATCCCAACCTAAATGAATTTATCTTCCTGCCACCAGCCGTGATGTGGGGAGCATTTAATCCATGGCAGAGCTGACAGCAGGGCTACATGTGGACACCAGAGAGAATGAGACCAGAGAGCTGCTGCTGGAGCAAAGCAAGAATTCATCCCCCAGCCATTACTCACGTTGGCCTGGACCAGGATTTTGTGACTGGCGATTTGAAGGGAAGCTCATCGATGACAGTGTTGTTCCTCAGGTCCAGTGGTGATGGCTTTGCTGGGGAGGGGAAAAGATTTTATTCAGAGGCAGCATGTTCCTATAATCCAGCCTCCATGACTGGCATGAGAGTGTCTCCAACCTATGGCTGGTTACTCCCCATTCTACTAATCATCTCCCCAGCCCTCCCTACTGATGACAAATACTCTGAACCAAAATAATTTACACCAGAACTGGGAGAAAACAGTGAATTTCTCCCTCTGCCCCAGAGCTCCAAAGTGGATGGGTGGTCCCAAAAGCAGAATGTGCCTCCGGGAATGGAGATCTGCTAAAAATGCCCAAAACCATTCCTTACAGATCTGTCATACCACACTAGGTGGGAACAAGACCAGGCTCTCAAAGGCCTGAGCTGCCTCTGTCTGGAGTATTTTCCCACAGGGAATGGGAAAGGACATCTGCAGAATAACATGAAAGCTCTTCTCACCCTGGATGGTTTATTAGATGGAAGAGTGCTACGCTCCAACCCCAGCCCTTGAACAGAGTGTTCATGGGGTTAGGTGTTGACACATTTAAGATGGGAGCCCTCCTCCTCAAAATCTCCTTGGCCACCTGGGGGGGGACTGGGGAGAGATTTGGAGGATATCAGCAAAGCCCAGAAGGAAGACCTGCCTGGAACTAGCCAGTAGAAAACAGTAGGAAGAATTTGTGTCATCAGAATACAACATTGAGATTCTGGGGTGGAGCACAGGGAGGGGTGCAGGCCAAGGGGGTGAAATCCTGCCCGTGACATGCATCTCCTGTAAAGGCCTGGAAGGGTGTGAGATGGGCTCTTCAAGCACCACAAAAGCTACATTTGCACTTAGAGAGCTTCCCAAAGAGGAAGGGGTTGGGGGACATTTGAAGGTATGACTGTACTGGCAGTAGCAAAGTGCATCCCACCTAGGACTGCACACAACTTCACAGATACAGCTGGAAGTGTTAAGAGAATAGAAGGATTCCTGGAAAGATTTGTGCACAACCAACCATTCTTACCTTTCCGGTCGGGTTTGAGGTTGCGGTTGACTGGTGGGGGCTGGATTTCGCTCAGCCGTCTGTGGCACTGAGCCACGGCTCCTCCTTTATGCACAGGAAGGGTGGCTGAGGACAACCCCATCAGGTCAAAGTGATGCGGCCCAGGGCTCATGGGGATGTAGAGATTTTGGGCATTGTCGTTGGCTTTCTCAGCGTGGATTAGGGGTGAGGAACCAGGGTTCATGGGGACGTAGTTGTCCTCGGAGTCGGTACTGTGGGAGCGGGCCACCGCTGCCTTGGCCTGCTGGGGGACAAGTGGGAGGATGTGTTGCGAACATCAGGCACTGCTCAACCCCATCCCACTACAAACCCTTCATCTTGGCATAACCAAACAACATCTGAGGGGAGACTCACTCTAAAATCTAAGCACAGAGGGAAGGGATGATCTGTCCCCTCCTTGGCCATCAGTTTGCACTGAGAGGGTCTACCTCCTTTGTTTCCAAGACAATGCAACATCCTGAGTTTCAGAAAGGTCTTTTATCACCCAGACCTGAGCATCTTCCCATGATCAGAGTGAGCTGAAAAGGCATGCTTAACCAGGAAAGTCTTTCTTCCCTGGGCTCTGTCCATGACTAAAATGCAATATGAAAGTCTGCTTTAATGTCATTTCCAGCTCAGGAAGTCTTAGAAAGTGCATAAAAGAGGCTGTTCTGGCAACACGTTGAAATTTAGCTCAGCAGCATCACAGGCTTTCAGAAAAAAGTCAAATTCCTGTGCAGGTATTTCTTGGGCCAAAGCTGCAGGCAAATACACTGTGTGGAAGCAAAGCTCTGCACATGGTTCTGGGTTAGGTGGCTGCCACTCCATCTGTTCTCTGCAGGCCACCATGGTTTTAACTGAAACCATTAATAGGCCCCTTCTTGACTTAGCTAAGCAGGACTGGGCTATGAGGTCCAGCCTGGAACCAACCTCTCTCTCAGTCTGTAAGGTGCAAGTGGTGCCTGTAGTGTGGTGGCCCACACCAAGGCCAACTCACCAGGTAGGAGTTGTAGCCATCGTTCATGGACTCGACTGACTGCACAGCACTGCCACCCCCGTGCTGAGGGTACTCGTACGTCTCACAAGAAGAAGCTGCAACACAATCACAAATGCACGTGTCCCACCACAACTGCTAATAAAAAGGGCTCCATGAAAACAAAATCCAGGCACTGGGAGGGCAGTATATGTTCTTGCTGATTGAGATGCTGATGAGAAGACATGGTCTTTAGCTTGTCACAGGCTCTCTGTTATGCTCCTTCCCAATTAGCATCTCTCTGATGCATCAGCACAACTGCACGTGCTGTGCAGACCTAATCCTGTTCTGTCAAAGTGCTGCAAAATCCCAGGGGTAAAGGTGTCAGATAAGGCAGATCTTGGTGACAAAACTGGGTTTAAGGGGGAGCTCTGTTAGAGCTTGCTCAGAAAATGTAAAGGCTGGCAGCCCCCAGTAAGGGGAGGATGGATGCTAAGATCGTAGCCTAGTCTATCTACTGCTGGGCATAGGTCTGATCTCAGCCCAAGTGTGAGCATTTAGGTAGAAGGAGATGGAAGAAGCATTTCAGAGAGCTGTGTGTATTATTTACAGAGTATTTTCCCTCCAGCCACTTTTTCTAAGTTACTTTGCAACTATCTCATCCTAGGCAGAAGGTTTGGAAAGGGCATGTTCACCTACATGGTTAATGGCAATGGTGACTCTGCTGCACTGGGGGACGGGTTACGTTTTGGAGATGTGTAAAACCAAGGTGATGTGCAGAACCAAGGTTTTGCTCACCCACCTTGGTGAGGAAAACCAAGGCAGCTCCAGGCTGAA
Organism: Lanius collurio; assembly: GCA_020086605.1. NCBI lineage: Eukaryota > Metazoa > Chordata > Aves > Passeriformes > Laniidae > Lanius > Lanius collurio. The sequence continues at coordinate 27,943,524 of JACBWW010000006.1, read as the reverse complement.
GTACATTCTGATAAACCTGGTTATGAATTGAAGTAAAGGCAAGCTAAAAACAGCTGAAATCACCAAAATCTGGTGAAGAGCTGCATAAGCAAGCAGGTGTAGGGTTTTGGTTCAAGGTACAACACAGCCAAGAGCTAGCTGAGCAGCTCTGGTGGGCAGAACTCTGGGGGTGCCTGCTGAATACAAAAAATGGGGCCAGATCCTGGCTGGGGGACGGCTTCTCTGTGTTCAACCCCCTGGCTGATGCCACCAGCACCCCAGCCCTACCACAACGCAGTGGGACTGATCTGCCCAAGGCTGCTGGATAGCACAAAGCCACCCCCACCTCCCTAACCCGAAATTTACCTCGGTGCAGTCTGCTGTTCTCCACTGCTGGCAGCGTGTTTCTCCGGGGAATGGTGGCTGCCATGGGGATGAGACCCAAATTTTCACCAGGCTGGGGCCGCTGGGGTGGGCTGCCCCACCGTGGCTCTGTCTGCCCAGGTTTTGGGGGCCGTGGGGGTGGTGCAGCGGGGGAGTCGCTGGCGGCCACAGCCAGAGCATTGTGGTTCTTGTCCAGTGTAAATGTCCTGGGGATCTGGTAGATGGAGAGTGGGGTGGCAGGGATGTCATAGGAGTCCGTGGAGAGCTCCCCAAACTCCTTGCATAGGGTGTTGTTGGGAGTCTTGTAGGTGTAGACCTCCTCATTATCAGTTTCAGAGCTGGTGAGGCTTGACTTGGGGTGGGTGTAGGAGCCAAAGGAGCGTGGGAGGTCGTAGGCACTGTCCCTGAACTCCGAGTTGTGCCGGCTGGGTTTTGGCAGGCTGTAAAAGCCGTGCAGCTGCCCACCAACGCCGTTCATGCAGTGCCCGTTGCCCTGCGAGAGCTTCTGCACCGCCGTGTCGCTCCGCATGAAGAAGGCAGACCTTGTGGCTTGGGAGAAGCTGGCACTCCTGCAGAGGGAGGGGAGAAAGGGGCTGAAATTGGGGGAGAGAGCTGGTTCTGGGGTGCAGAGAGCTCTGATCCCCCTGTTTGTCACCTTACTGACCCACACTGCCCAACCCCCGAGCAATGAGAACACCTCAGACCCCTCCAAACATGCCCACAAGCCACTTAATCTTGAAACATCTTCAAAATACCTCTGTCACAGGTGAGAGGTTACATGCACCCAGCTCCATGACAGGGCCATAGGCAAGAATGAGCCTTTTGTCCAGACATCAATTGCTCCAAAAGGGCAATTTTCACATCAGTTGACAATGCCTCAAGGCACAGCTGCAAAGTGCCAATCTGTCAGCATTGCCATCGAGCCTCCACTGCCCATCTGAAGTACAGGAGGGAGACATCATCTCACCTCTGCCTTGCAAATGTGTTTGAGAGGGCCAGGAAAAGTTCCTGATGGGGATTATTTCAAAGTCTCCAGCCATGTCACTACCCTACCCTGTTGCACTGGGGAGGTAATAGAAGTCCCCATCTGGGATTTGGGGTTTGCAGCCCTGGCATGCATGGGAAGAAGTAATGAACCTCAGGGCTAATTTCAGATTTGTAAAAGCTGTTGAGTCCTCTAGGGTGAGCAGGGCAGTGTAATCATGCCTTGCTAATGATTCCTCGATTTATATGCAGTCATGGCTGGGGACACTAGCCAGAACAGAGGCTGAGCACGGAGATCTCAGGCCTCTAACAACTTCTGGTTAGCCACTGCTCTTCAGCTGATTCTCTTCAAGGCACTTCATCTCCTGTTTTATCCCTGTTTTATCCCTTGCATGGGTCAGGCTTTTGGGGACCACACTCTCCCAGTCAGAAGGAGCTCAGCCAGCCCCATATAAACATCTCCCCACAGAAGAAAGTTTTGCCCTGTATCAGTCATTGTGATGAGAAAAAGTGAAACGGTTATGGGGGAGCTTCCAGTCGTGGCAGATCACTGGGAAAGTGTCAGTTCTAGGGGAAAAGCTGGGAGATGCTTGTTGACACTGCTCCAGTGTGGTTGATAATCTGCAGGGACAACAGGGACTCTGTTTCATGAAGCCAGCACGAGATGGCGCTCAGAAATAGGGCTTATTTAGGGGAAAAAACAAGTGATGCTGTGATAAGACAAATGAATCCCTGCCACCTTTGGAGCTCAGTCCACCCAGCAGTGGTTTGGATTCTGTCAGGGTATTTTCGGTCAAGGACTTGAAACATCTCAATGGTTGATTATTCCGCATTGCCTGCCAATTAGCTACTATTACCCTCATTTTATGGATGAGTAAAGTAAGAGCTCCAGAGCAGAAAGGGGAGGGATTCCCAGCAGTCCTGCAGCCTGGCCCCATGCACTGGGCATCGATCGGATTATAATTTCTGGCCTGGTTGCAGAAGCTACCACTGGCCAGTTTGTTTCTGCTCACCAAAAGCATTGGTGCTTGCTCTCTTCTCCTCCAGGTCCCAGCCCGGTTTGGTGTCTTGGAGGGTGGCTTTTAGGTATTCTCACAGCTGGAGCGTGAGAGGGCCATTTTTTCTTTTTAAACACTGTTCCACTAACTTCATCTGAAGTTAATTTTTCTGAGCCTTTTTCTGTTGCTGTTTTCCGAGTAGGGAAAGTCAGCTGCAGCAGGAAAGCCCAGTGGAGGCTGCAGCCTGTGCTCTGCACTCACTCCATGCCAGCTGGGTTCCGACTGTCTCTCCCTCCCTCCCTCCTCGCCCGCTCCTGCGAGCCAAAACTCTTCACGTCAAAAATCTCCTCGCTATTTAAGGCAACCGGCTGGGTCTGAAGGCGGGGAGCTGTGGCTGGCTCAGAAATCCCACACTGTGCACCACCGGCTGCCACAAGGCCCAGAGACCTCTGGAAGGGGTGAACAGCAGAGTGGTGCAAACCCTGCCCATCCCTTTGTCTTTTTCCTGGTTAAAGGCAGGAATTAGGGCCCTGCCTGCAGGATCACAAAGTGGTTGAGGTTGGAAGGGACCTGACTTCTTCATTTGGTCTAAAACCCTGCTCAAGCAGGGCAACCTAGAGCTGGTTGCTCAGGACTGTACCCAGACAGCTTCTGAACTTCTTCAAGGATGGAGACTCCTAAACTTCTCTGGGCAACCTGTGCTAGTGTTCAGTCACACCCACAGTGAAAAAGTGTTTACTGATGTTCAGATAGGCTCTCCCATGTTTAAATATGTGACCATGGCCTCTGGTCCCTGACACTGGGCATCACTGACTGGCTCTATTTCCGTTGAACCCTCCCTGCAGGGGAGATCCCCCTGAGCCTTCTCATGTGCCAGCTGAAGAATTTCAGCTCTCTCAGCCTTCCCATTTAAGAGAGATGCTCCAGTCCCTTCAGCAACTTCATGTCCCTTTGAAGTGGACCCAGTATTGACCCCTGGGGTATTGTTAGTGACTGGCCTCCAACCAGACTTTGTTCCACTGACCATCATCCTCTGGGTCTGGCCATTCAGCCAGTTTTTAACACCACCCAGAAAGCCAGGAGAGCTGAGAGCTTGTGAGGTCACCACTCTGACCTTCTCCTCCCAACCACGATGAGATGAGACCATAACTCAGCACTTTCTGCAGATGGGCCTTGCAGACCTCCAAGGATGGAGGTGGGTTGAGCCACTCACACCCAGCCCTCCCGCAGCTGTCCCCAAGTGTGTGGGATACAATACCTTGCGTTTTCTGACTTTCTGCTCATACACTGGTGGAGGAAAAGGTAGTCCTGGGGGGCACTGGCAGATAGGGTGCTCTGGAGGTGGCTGGCAGGCGAGTCAAAGGTGAACAGGGTGGGCTGGCTGGAGTGGGACGGCGCTGAGGACTTGCGTTCTCGCAGCAGGTGGTGGCTGGCACTGCTGAGCTCTGCCGGGGAGGAGCGTGGGGCGTGGTTCATGGAGGCAATGCTCCTCAGGGTGTCTGTGCAGGGAAGAAACACACCTGTGAGTGTCAGGTACCCCACATCCCCTGTTCCCAGGGTTTTCCCTATGTATGCTATGGCTTTTTTAGAGGTCGGTGGGGTTTGCTCATGACTCCAGGTGATGCTCGCAGCTTCTCTACTCAGAGCACATGCAACTAGAGGTACCATGTATGGAAATAAGTATTTATCATATTCTATCATAAGTCGTATTTCATCATTTTATAATATTTTATTGCATGCTTAGTGGCTTGCTGGGAGGTCTGCAGGATGTCAGCCTATTTCATGGGGAGCTCAGTGGGTTGTTAAAACCTGATTTAAAAGAGAGGAACTTTCACAGCCCAGTGAGATGGGATTTCAGTCACCTCCATCCCTCTGTGTAAGGGTATCACTGCTATCCCTTTACAGTTGGGTTAACTGAGGAACAGGGTGGGAATCTGGATGGACATCATAAGAGCAGAGATGAAAGATATTCTCATGTTTCCAAAATCTGTATTGATTTTGTGACCTCAAGAGAGCTGCTGCTGTTTTCTGTGAATAAAATGGGATGCAGACCCAAGGCGTGACTCCTAGTGCCCACTCCCCCTGCTCAAGGAAAAACAGACTTTAAAATATTAATTTCAATGGAGAATATCCCAGAGGCCAGGAATAATCACCCAGCTACTCCAGCCCTCTCATAAGTGTGCTTCATGAATTTGAACCACAGATGAATTTTTACAGCCAAGCTGTAAATCCCCATTAAAAAAAAAAAAAAAGAAAAAAAAAGAAAAAAAAAAAGCCAAAACAGAACTAAAACACCCAGAAAACCCACAAGCTGCAGAATATTTTGGGAAAGCTGATCTATCTCTGATTGCAGAAGACAATGTGGAAAACCATCCATGCACTCCCAACATGTGAAAACCACCCACTGTGGTTCACTGAAGTCACACTTTATATAATAAGTGTGATTTACATTTAGTTGGTGGTGATTCAAAACACAAAAAAAACCCCAAACCCTTACAAAAAGGGGAAATCCATGCATTTTCTAGCCACCACTAATTTTGGGACTGCTCTCAGGTTTCCCTGAGACGATGTTCACCAGCATTTCAAATGTGACTTCAGGTACCCATGCTCCAACACAAGGATGAGGGAGTTTTTATAGATTACCAACCTCTTTTTTTCTATTCCTTCCCTCAAATTCCAGATCCTACCAGAAATTTTGCACCTGACTCCCTTATGCTACAGAGAAATGAGTTCTTTACAAAGCTGCTGTCGTGGTTTGGACAAGGAGAAGCTCCACAAAGGGTGATTTTTCACCAACTTCTGAATCATGTCAAGATACAAAATCAATCTGTCTGCTGCTCATTCACTGCTGCTACATTTTTCCCCTGGTGTTACTGCAAACTTCACCTAGTGCAGAAAAACTACATTAATAAAAGCCAAAGAGCCTGGCTTGACTCTGTTGTTTGGTTTGTGCTAAACACAGAAAGGATCGATACTTAACATTGACAGTAATGGTGGGGGATGACAGCTTAAAGCTCTGATTCCTGTCTTTTTTGCATGGGCATTAAACATCCCTTGGGGCTCTTCATGGGAGTAAATGGCGGTCTCAGTGTCCTCGGACAAAACAGTGTCTTGACCCTCATTCTTATTAAATATTTATCCCATAGCAATGCAGAATGATCCCCATTGGAAAAGGAGTCTTGAGAGCTATGAAAATTCCAAATCAAGTGGTTTGAGATCAACCAGGATGAGAGATCCCAAACCCCCACTGCCATCAAATATAGGGGTGCTTCACCCAAAATGCCTTTCAGGAACCCCGTCTTGCCACCTCTGGAATCACCAGCAAGAATTGCCCATGGCACTGTGCTTTGGCCAAGACTCTCTGGGAATGGTGAGGACGACAGGTTGGTGTTGTGCTCCCATCCCAGCATGAAGGTCACCTCTGGGGACAACTATGAACTGCACCGTGTTGCTGTCCCTCCAACAGCCCCGAGCTGTCCTCTCACACTATCCCTGCAGGCTCTGCACTTGCCATTGAATCAAAATGTTAGGGCAGGGCAAAATACACCCAGGAGTTAGAAATAACACTGCTTTATTTGTGCTAACACAGCCGGAGGGGAGAGATGGGGCTACAGAGAGGAGACAGACCCCAGCAACAGCCCAAGGCACAGCAACTTTATAACACTTCAGGGAGCCCTGTGAATCCTGCACTGCCAGGAGACCTTAATCTTTCCCCAAAAATCAGTCTGATTTGGGGAATGCAGCGCAAAAGATGAACTCATTGAAATCAGGATGAATTACTCCACAGTTACTCCGACCGCATAAATGAAAATGGGGGAGGAAGGGGGGCAGGAGGCAATGCCTGGTAAAAGCATGTCACTTCCCTGGGGAAAGCCGCTCTATTGGCATCCTCATTGATTTTCAAAATGAATTCCCAGCTCGCTTCCCACAGCGACCCGGCCACTGAGAACATTAGTGGGAGCCAATTCAGGACTCACGTACTCCATTAGGTCTGTGAGATGAACTTGGTAATAGTAGGTGAGAGATGGATTGCTTTGCGGGGCTGGGAGGGTATTGCAAGGGCTGGGAAGATAAATCCTGTGGAAGGAGACTGCCAAGATTGGTCTGGATTTTTTATGTTGTGGGGGTTTTTGGCACTAGAATAAAGGACAGCTTGTGTGTCCAGGTCACACACTGACAGAGGGTCCTGATGGAGGGCAGAAAAGGAGGCAAGAAAGGAAATCAAGGCAGAAAAATAGTATTTGAAGACTAGTACACGCTAAGGGAAAAATTAGGACACCACATCAACTTGAAACGCAGACAGGACCCCATGAGGGTAAGGCGTAGAGGATGAATATGAGCCAGAGATCCCAAAGCCATTTCAACTTGCCATGCTGCAGCACCCAGCTCTCAGATGATGAGGACAAACACTCCTTTCCCACATCCATGCAAGACTCTTAGCAAATAACCTCCATGATATCCCATCTGGATGTCTCCAGGCATCCATCCCACCCACATCATGACCAAAGATACTCAACTCAATCTCTCCACAAGACAAGAAGAATGATGATTCTCAGTCCCTCATGACCATCCACCTTGGGGCCATGGATAGACCCAGGGCCCTCCTTCATGTAACAGAGTAGACATAACCCTCTAATCCTTTGGCTTGATGTTGGTATCTTGAGTTTATGTTGAGGGAATGTATCGAGTACAGCCAAGGAGGGATAAGATTCTGTGCAGTTCCTACTGCCATTCCCAGGAGGGATAGAGTTAAAGTTATGTCGTGGGGCCATGTGGGAAGTGTCATCTTAACCCCACATTTCCTGGCCAGTTCTCCTCTGAGTTTGGGGAATTGGACTCTCACGGTCTGGAAGAGGCGGTGTTGGACGCCCACAAGTTAAAATCCAATGTCAGCAGCATGATTTACATGCATACATCTTGCTGGGCTCAGGCTACAGCTGTTGCACTGGTCCCTGCAAGAAGCCAGCAGCTCTGTGGGGACAAACCAGTACAGCCCTGCAAAACCCCATGTCAGTGGCCTTTGGCTGGAGACTTGGAATTCACTAGTCCAGGTTAAGATATATCTTTTCCTTCACGTGTTGCAGTAAAGTGGGAAAAAAACCTCGGAAATCCATCCTCAAAGCAAAAAAATCCACAACTGAGAGCACAGCCAGCAATGGGATGGACTGGGCTGGGAGCCAGGCATTTTTTATGAATGTTTTCAATCCCCCAAAGCAGTAATTCCCTCCTTGTTGACAGTTCTGAATTCCCTTGCTCAGAGCACTCGATTATTGCTGTGTGCACATAGCTTCACACAGTGTTCCTGGGCTTATCTGAGCAAAATAACAACTCAGCCTCCTTTGGAAATTGTTGCTCTGAATGTCCTTTTCCACTAGAGCCGCAACGTCAGCTTTCCCCACCTGAAGGCAGAGGTTGGGACTGCAACTCCCTGTATCTTCAAACGATGCTGAGGATAAATTCCTGTGCTCCTGTCAATGATCGCAGCAAAGGTGCCAGGCTTGCTTGGAATCCCTGAGTGGCACAAAATTCCCATGATCCCCAACACCAAAGTGGCAAGGACTGGTCCAAGAGCTCCACAGATAAGGGCTCCTCAGATCTGCTCTGGCCACGAAATGCCTTGGACCACACTGCTGACTTTGTGCCAGTTAAAACTTGTGGCAAATGAGACTTTCTTTAGTGAAGGAATAGTAGAAATCTACTGGAAATAATAAATAATCCCTAGGATTATACATATGCTCATGCACCATCATCTTCCTCACTCTTTGGAGCAATTCCATCATTTGTTAGCAAAAAGAGAGGGAACCTTCTCCATGGGAATCTCCCTGCACCCATGCTTTTGCTGCCAGCTCTCTCCTCAAGCACAAATACCAAGAAATAATTAAAACAAGACAAACAACCCTACCAAAACAAGCCATCCACATGCTTCTCCTGGCAGGGAGAGAACAAACAACATGTCCAGTGTATGAGTCAACACACCACAGTGATGCCAAGAGGCCCTGGGATGCCATGAGGATGAGCATGGCACCCGAGGAAGGTTTACTTACTGAGCTTTCCCTACCGCCTCCAAGTTGGATGGCATTTGTAAAAGCTATTGTCAGTCTGAGGATGCCTTGGCAGATTACTAAAGGTTTTCTCCAGCAGGTTAGTGGCACACAGCATCTGATCTGGATAATTTCCCAACTCCTTCAAAATGGAGATCTGTGTGCATGGGCACAGGCACCCCAATTCTTATCACTGCCCAAATTTCAGCAGGGGCAGCTGAGCTTCTCAAAACTGAGGACAAGGCACAGCTTCATCCCCTACTGCAGAGAAGCTGAAGAGCAGAGACAACAGTGCCATAGGACTTTTGAGCTTTTTCTTTCCAGTCTCTGAGGCTCATTTCCATTTACTTTGGGAAACTGGTAAGGACAGACTGGCCAAGGGAAATGAGGAGCATCACCCCTTTACAGACAAGGATCTCCTGCACAGAGGGCTGAAGGCATGGTTTCTGTTGTACAATTTCAGTCATCTAAATTATACTTAGCCTATGCTAGTTCCCTTATGTTTTCTCTATGGAGAACAGTGAAATCTTCCAATTATTTAAACATTTTACACAGGACAGGGAGAATCACCCAAGAAAGAGTTATGGGAGAGACAGTGAGAAAAAGATGACAATAAATAGCATAGTCTTTCTCCATTAGTGTCAGTGCTGTGCTTGCCTATGTATGAAACAACTGAAAAATAGTGGCAAAGTAAGAGCATTTGCTTCAGAGAAACACGGGAAATAGGGGAAAAGAATCAGTGCTGGAGAGTGAGTGAGTGAGAAGAGAGAGAAAGGAACCAAGTCCTGACCTCAAAGCATTATATATCTCACTTATTTTAACAGTAATCAATTCTTTGAAGGACGAAGGGGCAGAAGGGAGAGAGACTGCAACAGAAACAAAGCAATGCTTTCCCTGGAGAACACAGGTTTGCTTCTGCAAGATGAGGATGTGCCCCAAATCCCATCGCTGCCCTGGGAAATACTCCTTGGTGACAGTGACCCGTGTCTGTTTCCTATCAGCATGTCCTGGACATGGCAGTTGCCATCTGAAGAGCAAATCTGCCACTCGATTGTGGAGCTCAGCACTCATGTCAGTACTTGGAAGTCTCACATTTGGCCAGACTGGGATGCCTGGTGTGCACCTATTTATTTCTGTTTTAAGGGCTTCAATGCTTGGAGATAAAAGCAGATGAACTTGGATGCTCACAGACCTGGCTTATGTGTGCCCATGTGCATCCCACCCGGGGACACCCTTATCTGAGAGTCCTGGAGTGGGACAGTGACCTACAGCTGGGGATGAAGGACAGTCCCAGGGTGGCAGCATGGGCTGGGCCTCATTTGCTGCACAGAACTAACCTCATCTCGCTCTGCTTCATGGATCATCATTTCTGATATTGCAAAACCAATCTGTTGAGGGGATGTAAAACCCATCTGATTAAATGCTATAAAGAAAAGGCTGGAACAGAGGGGAAGGACAGATGATGTGGTGTAACTGTACAAAACACCAAGTGGTCTCAAGGTGGGTATTCTTGCCTTTGTCAGGCTAAGTATAAGGTGGCAAAAACCAGGCAATGGGGATGTGCAGAATTAGCTTCTTTCTGTCTGTAGGTGGCTCAGGCAGATGCCAGGGGCATCCTTAGCAAGTCTGTCTGGAGGTACAAATACCTACTAAGGGAGGTACAAGCAGTCTGTGGATCCCAGTGTTGCAGGACAGGGTTGAAGCTGTTGAAAACTAAAAGCTGTAGAAAGAGGTGACACATTTATAGGAGAAAAGAGTGTTTTTTTTCCCAGAGGCAGACACATGATGGCCCAGGATCAAACCAGCTCTCTTACTGTGTGACATGAAGCTCTGGCATCCTGTTTTGGAGGATTGCATTGGATATTATCACTGGTTATTATAACTGGTTATTACTATTTAAAATGATGATGATGACTAATGATTTTGGCACCTCTTAACCCAGATTCCCCTGGAAATCACACTAGAGCAGTCTCACCCAAGCGCTGCAGTCCAGCATGTCACAAAAAAGTCCAGAAGCTGGTGAACCATTGACTTCCCCTAGCCCAGGAAAAACTTGCTTTTAGGTCCTGAACAAATTTTTCCTCATCCTCTTATCATTCACTGCAAGCAGTATGTGTGCACCTTTCCTTGCCTGAGCAAACATGAGTGCACGCCTCAGTTAGCAGGGATGGAGAAGGAGAAAGAATGAATCCTGGTCTAATCCCTGACACGGCTTCTTAACAGCTTGCTTTAAATTTTATAGCCTTTTTTATAGACAGGGGGAGCTGAGGTCTTTAATGTTCCAGAAGAACAGGGGAAAACTTCCTCTAGGAGAAAATGTGGACCCATTTTACTTATGCATGATTTAGGACCATTTCTATTCAAGGGAGTGCACAAGAGGCCCAAATATTTGCACTTTGTATTATAGAAGAACTGCCATTCCTGGCTCTTTACAGAAGTAATTTATTTCGATCTCACCTTACCTTGGGGGAAGAAACATTGTAACTCCCAGTTTGTCAGGGAGTCAATAAAACAGCAGTGTTGCTATGGGTCTGCTTTACCATTGCTCAACAAGGCAGCACTTGGGAAAAAAAAGAGCATCCCCAGATTTCTCCTCTCAGAGTCCCCTTCTGCATGAGTGCATTTGCGCTCATGAATGGGACCTAACTGCAGGAGTTTGACTCTGTTTTTCTCTCCTCTATACAGGATTAATTGTATTTTTTACCACTCTAAGTGTGGTATTTTAGCTGATGAGTTAAAAGGAAAGGGGAGCTGTGCAGGGGTAGGGGTGAAGATGGGGACAGGTGGCTGCAGTACAGCTGCCCATTTCTCACACAGCTTCAGGTGAGCCTGTCATACTCAGATAGGGTAACACTAGCCCTGCAAAAATCCAGATGAGACAAAAGAAGTCATTAAATCTCATGGATGCAATACTGTGTCCTCGAACCAGCCACAAAGCAGCCCAGGAGTCAGTGCAAGTAAGAGTCAGTCCAGCTCCAGAAAACATGTTCTTAGGGGTGGAGACTGACTTGGTTTTTTTTCTTCCTAGAAGTTAAGCTTCCCTTTTTGATCTCTGCAGCCTTTTCTCTCAGAACAAGCGTATCTGCAAGGGTTTTCCATGTGGTTTTTTGTTTGTTTGTTTTCTTGTTCTTGGGGTTTTTTTTTTCATTTAGGGGCATGAGTGACTGTACCCTGTCCACATACTGGGATCATCTGAAGAAATCCTGAAGGCAATGCCATTCTTAAGATGTTAGAGGGCAAAATGCAAGAAGCAAAAACCTCTATAAGCAATGGGAGGATCGCGCCTTGCCCATCCACTCTCTTGATAGGCTCTGCCACACCAGCACTCCAGGAAAAATGCAAAAAGCTCAAAAAGCCATCCTGGATCTCTCTGCCCATTATTAAAAACCTGAGTCCTGCCCATTAGACAGTCTATTAACAGTGCTCAGTGGAAGCAGAGAAAGAAAAGGTCCTTTCCAGGAAGCTATTCACATTGCCATAAGGTTAAAAATGCCTGTGACCCCCAAAGCTTTATGCATTTAGAAATCAGTTCACATGCAGTAAAGGTCTTCAATAACAGTTAAAGCCCAGAGGTTTTTCTCTTCCTCTTCTTTTAAGATGCAGTGATGGCAAAAGGACTTGGAATTTATTCCTTACACATCACCATAATCAAATAATATGCTAATGCTATTAGCATGGGACCTTGCATGGCAAATGACTTAGACTCATATTCTCTTTCAAAATACTAGAATTTCATTTAAATTGGTCTCCACAGCAACCAGAAATGAACTGGAATAATGTCAGATGGAAATTTTCGTGTCTGGGCACGGCAGACAAGGAATTTTGCATCAGGGATTGAGGGGAGAGCCATGAAGACAGCCTGACCCCACCAGCGTTGGTGGGCTTGTGATGGTCAGCTCCTTCCCAGTCAGCACCTGTGATGACAAATGCAAGGACAAAATTCACCTGCACGTCCAGAAGGAACTCAAAACATCCTGATGGAAAACAGATGAGATGATGTGGTTCATGTAGAGTGAAGCCTGAGAAGGCTTTCTTGGTCCTCCTCCCCACAGATGCAAAGTGGCCTCAGGGCAGGCACATATGATAACTGGTTTCATTGATGAATCAGTTCTCATCTGTTAAAATCAAACCTGGCTGTTTGCAACTGGCCTGAGAGAACCAAGATTCTCATCATTGGCCACACTCCTGTACCCTAGGGTACAAGCACAGACCAGGAAGAAAGTGTTTGCTTCTGGCTTCCCTCTGCTACAACAGCAAATGCTGTTGCTTTCTTTATCTCAGTTGCTTACCATCTCTTCATGGTAAGCACTGTCTCCCATGAAGATCTTGGATGTGAAGGACCTGCAGCATTTTCTGACCTGTGCCCACCAGCTGATCACGTGGTTCTGTCCCACTGAAAACACTTCCCAAACCCATTTGAAAATGAGCTGAGCTTTGCAATGCCATGGCTGAAAAGCTGCTGGTTAGAAACTAGCTCTAATTTCCCATGAAAGTGTTTTCCCAGCTGCTGAACTCATCTTCCCTGCACTTGTTTCACTCTGTGGTAACCATTACATCAGCAGGCATGGTGTGATCCTCATCCTGGTTGGGGCTTCTAGGCATTCCCTTAATCATAAAATGAGTATTAGCAATGTGTCCCACAAAAATGTCTTTGAAAGCAATGTCAGAAAGTGGGAAGCATCTTGCTTGAGAATGGCTGAGAGCTCAGGCAATGAAAAGAAAACAACCCTGACCAGTCTTTCGATTCTGTTTGTAATTATCTAGGTTCTGGTGGGTGTTAGAACATCTGTACTGGTTTGGCAGGGAGTGGGGAGCGTGGCTTGTGCCAAAGGCAAGAACTGGCGTGGGTTGAAAGCAGTGCAGTACATCGGAGCGGTATTTGCACTCAGAAATGCAAGGCTGGCAGCTCCTCCCACAAACGATTTTGTGTGTCTGTTTCAGTAGTGTCCCTCTCCCCATATTCCCCATCCACCATGGCTTGTGCCCCTCTAGGACCATCCCAAGAAAGAGCTGAGAGTGGCTAAAGGAGATGCAGAATGGGCTGGAGTCCTGAATCCCACTGGGCTTCACATCCTGATGGAGTCTGGTCACCATCAATTCAGCTCCATCTTATGTTCTTGTTTTTCTTTTCCCTGTGCATGAGTGTTTCCACCTGGAAACCCTCCATGTCCCCGTCACATCTGGTCATGCACAACCAAGTCTCTCTTCGCTGGGTATTTCTGCACCTAGAAGCAGAGCAAACTCCCAGCATGGATGCTGCTGTTTGAACCCTGTGCACTAAAGCATGGGTTGGTTTTGTGGTTATTTTTAACACACAGTAGCAGTAGAGCTGAGTTTAGTGGAGCAAAGGAGCATAACGTAGAGCTTGGTCCTCAGGAGACTCAGGTAAGGCAGATTTATCACAATCTCCTTCATGGTTATTGTTTTGGATTTTGGCATTCATTGCCTGACTCAGGAACAAAACATCCAGCAGAATCCAAAGACCAGAGCAAACCATCCCTGCTCTGATGCTGGCTCATGGGTTGGGAACCATCCCATGGGCTTACTCAGCATTTCCTCACCCTCCTCTTCCTTGCTCAAACCAGCTCACAAAGTGTGGTGAGTCCCTTCTGAAAACCCAGAAGCACTAGGATGACATTACCCCCCTTGCTGCTCACCCATCCTTGCATCCACCACAATTGGAACCAGCACCCAGAGCAAAATCCACATCTTCTTGCCTGGTGCCTTGCCTGGTGCTTTGCGCTTGGCTTAGGGCCAGCTGAAAATCTTCTGACGTCCTCCAGCTGGAAAATGCCATTTAATCAAAATAAGAGCTTGCCAAGGGATTGCTTGAAGCCAGAAATTACAAGAAACCTTCAGAGGATAAAAGTGAATTTTAAGTACAAGGGGTGAAGGCTGAGGTATTTCAATTCATTCTCATCAGGGCAGATAATTTTTTGGGGGTAGATTGCCCCCTCTTTGACTGAAAATCATAATCATGTGCTTTTTAAATATGAAAGCACAATTCTTGTTTCTTCCTGAAATTCATTCAAATTCAGAATGAAAAGGTGCGAAGCAAAATTGACACTGAAAGAGTATGAAAATGAATATCAGAGGGAGTGAAAACGAAGATGCTGAATTTTCACTGCCTTTTGAAAGGGAGTTTGTTTTGGGCTTGTCACCTGCTCCACTTGCTGCAAGGACAGCATTTCCTCAGATTGCTCTGACTCCATAGAAGCAACTGCTGAGCACTCCTCCTTCCTCACAGGAATGTGATTTATTTTTGATTTTAATTACTGACGTGACATATGTCTGAACTTAGTGTATTTGGCTGCTGAGACAGATCTGGGTGAGATCCATCTTCATCCTTCACCTACGGGAAGAAAAGTGGTATGGTGACAAATACACAGTACATTAGATCCATTTCTCTCCAGAGATGATGGGAGGAATAAGCCAGGAAATAATGGATTTTGGCTACAACCTTGGGAATGCAGGGACTACTGGGACCAGACCAGACTAGAAGCTAGTAGGCTCCAACCTCCCAATTCCAACTGCTCTGGAGACAGCTGAGAACTTCACAGGGATCACTCATGAAGCAATGCACCCGCAGGGAAAACTCATTTGTGCGTCACCTCATCCCTTATAAACCTTAATTAAGCAAGTATTTTAACTTATCTAATACGACTGAGGGTGTTCTTGCAGTCATGGCAGTACTAATTCTTTGAGCCACTTTATCTGTAAAACAAACCACTACTCTATGAACACAGGGTTGGTCTTCCTTTCAGATGGCACCACGAGACACCAGACCCGTAGCATGTGTTCTCATCACTGAGATATGAGTGGATTTTTTAGTATACAAAGCTCTGTTTGCCCAGGACTTGGACAACATGGATTTATCTCCATAGAAATGTTACTGCTGGGCAGAGGACAGGGTGGTCCTTCCAGCATCGTACCAAAGAAGCTCAAAGCATTTCCAAGTCTGTACTCTTGAGTTCTTGGAGGTAGAAGAAATGGTGGAAGTGAGTTTCTGGAGCATCACAGAAAAACCAACAGGATCTCAGATGCTCAGAAGGAGTTATGTTGATGCCAAAGAGGGGATATAACAGTATTTTAAAACTGTAATAAAGCCGTAAAAGCATGAATGTGCTTCAAATGAAAATCAAAATCCACCCCCTTTCTTAGAATCATGGGGATGAGGAAAAGCCACAGTCAATAAACTGGGATTGAGATACTCAAAAAAAAAAAAAAAAAAGGAAAGAAAAAAGTAAATACTTAAGAGATACCACAGTGCTTTCTGGGAAAAACAGTCTTCTGCTCTATCAGGAGGTTTTTTCAGACAAATCTCAAGAGAGGAAGGCAGTATTTTCATAGGATCATAGAATGGCTTGTGTTGGAAGGGATCTTAAAGACCACCTAATTCCAACACCCTGCCATGGGCACCTTCCACTAGACCAGGTTGCTCAGAGCCTCGTCCAACCTGGCCTTAAACACTGCCCCATCTGGGCATCCCCAGCTTTTCTCAGGAACCTGTGCCAGTGCCTCACCACCCTCACAGTGAAGAATTTCCCCATAACATCTAATCTAATTCTCTCCTCTTTTAGTTTAAAACTGTTCCCCTTGTCCTTTCCCTATCTGCCCATGCTGAAAGCCACTCTCCCTTTTTTTATAAGCTCCCTTTTTATTTTCACTTGGAAGACCATGCGTCGACCAGGTTTTGACCTTAACACTAATCATCAAAGCAACCATTAAGCAGCATAAAGATTCGTCACAGAATTTATGGATTTCAAGTGGGTATTTGAAAGACTTCATCATGACTCACTGGAGAGCAATATGAACCGCCATGGCAAGCCAGCAAAAATAATTATCCTCGTAACGGCTTTATATCAATGTTTAGCCTGTGCAGAGCACACGCAGGCTTGAGGGGAGGGTTTGCAAAGACAGCAATGTCAAACCAGGTGGTGCTTGGCAGGGCAGGTGATTGGCCATGAGATGAAGGTGAGGATGGAGCCACAGGAAGCGCAACAGTCGTTCACTACACTTTTACAGGGGATGAAGTATTTGCGAGTGCTCAGAAACCTGCCCAACACTTCAAAAAGAGGATTCATTGTCAGTTATGAAGCAAAAAACATAAAATAGCAATTGCAATGAGTCACTCCACTCCAGCTTACTCTCAAAAGCAACGGCATACGAGCACGGGGCAGTTTGGCAGTGAAACGATGGAAGATAATCATACCAAAACTTGGCACAAGCAGCTGTGCTGGCTGGGATGGGATTAGGTCATGTGGAACTGAGAGAGCACATGATGAAATTTTTGAGGTGAAATGTTATTTTCCATTTTAATAAACAGATATAAAGGGTGGCAATCAATCAAAGGTGCAAACAAGTCACATTCCTCGGCATGTGACAACAACCCAGCAAGTATGAAAGGAAGCTACATTTCCAGTAAGGGCTGAGATGAGCCAGAGCTTCACCACCCACCACAGAGCAGCTGGAGGACCTTTAGGGGCAGCCGTATGAGGAGCAGCTGAGGTCACTTGGTCTGTTCAGCCTGGAGAAGAGGAGACTGAGGGGAGACCTCAGTGCAGTTACAGCTCCCTTGTGAGGGGAAGTCACTGATCCACTGATCTCTTCTCTGTGGTGATCAGTGGCAGGACTCGAGAGAATGGCCTGAAGTTCTGTCAGGGGAAGTTTGGGCTGGATATTAGGAAAAGGTTCTTTACCCAGAGGTAAGCAGGGGCAGCTACAGCAGGTCAGAACAATGTCCACTCAGGTTTTTGAGTATTTCCAAGGATGAAGACTCAGGTTAGTGAGTTTTGTTGGTTTTTTTGTGAGGCTGGACTTTCTTTTCCACACAGTTATAAGTATTTGCTCCATCCTCTGTGGCTTAAAGTGATTTTAAGCCTGGAAAAATAGCAAAGATGGTCCTTGGATGCCTGGTGGAAACCATAACTCCCTTCTATGTCTGAATCCCACAGAGAAGCAGCAGACTGTAAGTAAGCGGGGAACAGAATAGATAAGTAACATCTAATTTTCCTTGACAATCTCATTTCTAAACAGGTTTTTCAGGACCTGTGCCCAAATGTCCCTTTAAAGACCATTCCTGGCTTGGAGGGAACAGGTACCATCGCTGATCTTCCTCTGGCAACAAATGGCTGCAGACAGGACAAAAGATGCACCAGCACATCTATACTATGGCCTAGTGATGAATCCTTTCCAGCAGAGGCTGCCTTTCTGCTCAGTGCTTGTGCAGCACCTGGCATAGCAAAAAACAGGTTTCTTGGCTACATCTACACTGTGATGGACCCTCAGGGATGTTCTCAGCCTTCCTGGAGGGAGCTGGGATGTAGAAAGGGCATTCATGGGGCATCCTTGGATCAGGTGTAACCCCACAGCACTAAGTAATTGACAATATTACAGCTCTGGTATTGTACCACAATAAATAAATCAAAAGTATGTTTGAGGAGCAGGGACTAATTATAACTGAGGCATACAAACCATCCAGGGAAGAAATGCTATCTTTACAGATAAAATCAGTAATAAATGCTACTGCATTCATAAATAAGAATCAGTCTGGAAACAAACCCTGACTGGTGTCATGGAAAGTTCACAGGCATCGACAGCTTCATGTCTCCTCCCTGCTCCATATGCCTTCACTTGGAGGCTTTAAAGGCTTTAGAAAGCTTTCCCTTTGCTCAAGCTTGGTTTTAATTGAAAATACAAAGCAATACAAACCAGCAAACAAACAGGCATTAGGGCCCGGGAAATGAGAGTCTAAATCTGTCCTGGCTTTTATCAGGTTTTACAAAGCAGTGTGCAAGGCATATAAAACCATGGTCCCTTGCAAAGCTTTGGAAGGAACAGTGTGAAATATACAGAGGAAAGAAATAGGGAAATACATTTACTTGTGAGAAAAAAAGTGTCACGCTGTGAAAAACTGCCAGAAAATTATCCTTTGCAAAGATGATTTTTTTCCCTTGTCCAAACTGCCTGCACATGCATTTTGGGGTTCTCTGTCCATTGCATTTCCCAGCCTGGTTACTATGTGTTGGGCATCATCTGTGGGTCCATGTCCTACCCTAATGCCTGAGAAACTCTGCAGACACAGATTCATGGCAGCTCCATGAATCCCAAAGCGCATGACTGGGGCACATGGGCTACAAAGTCCCAAGACCCCTCTGGGAAATATAAATGCAGGCAAATCTGACTGTGAGTTTCCTCCCAGATGGCTGACACCCAAAAACGCCTCCCTCCCTCCCTCCCTCCCTCCCTTTCTCCCTCAGTTCTGCTCAGACAGTGTCACTTCACTCCAAGTCCATCAGCTGTTTTTGTTTCCAAGGGCTTTGCATGGTTTTGTTTTTTGATGCACTACTGATACCGTCTGCCACGCTCATTTTTCCACGGTCAGTAAGTCACCCTAAAAATTCCTCTGTGCCCATTAAACTAACAGAGCTCATCTGACAGGGCTCATAGCCATAAAAGCCAATTACAAAACAAAGAATTATGTTAAATGAGTTTCTGATTCTGGGTGCCAGGCCAGGAGACAGTCCTGGCCAGGACTGAGACGTGAACTCAGCTTGTCAATCTCTGCTAGGAAACCTGTGCTGGAAAGGCTGGGCAATGCTTTTAGTTCTAAAAAAAACCCTCAAACCTCTTGAACTTCATATTTCTTCCTTCTCTCACAGCTCAAATCCCAGCCTCAGCTCAGCTAACCCAGTGGGACTTTGGCCAGGAAAGGGCAGGATTTTCCCCAAAGGCCCCAGTCCTCCAGCTCTGTATTTATCTTCAGAAGAGGCCAGTTGGATACCCTTGAGCTGGGCGCCAGCTGGGAAACAGTCAAGAAGAGCTGGAGTATTTGGCTGTTGGTCCTTTGTGAAAGCTGAGCATAAATTTTCTTTTTTGCTGGTTGATGGTTTTATTATTTGCAGCTAGATAAGAGCATTTTTTGCCTATAAACCTTGTGCTCCCACAAACAGCTGCATCCTCTGCCAGTTCCCATCAGTGCTGAGTCTGGTCAAAGGAGGCTCAACTAATGCTTATCTTCCAATGGACTCTCTGGGATGGGTTATGGGTTTGCAAACACAAGGCTCACATATCTTCTGGATTATTTTCAGTTCTACCTCTACAGAATGTCTGCACTCACAATAAAAATATCTAAATAAGAAAATCCCCAAAATTCCTAAATTTCCAAAACCCAAACTGTGAAGAAAGTCTTGATCCAAGCATTGCAAATATCAGAGATTTGATTACATCAGATGCCCTGAAGCAAGAAGCTTTGTTTTCTAATATGTAGATACCTTAAGACCTTTTCCCTTGCTAAAACCCTCTGCATCCTTTCCTCAGTCCTTTTCTTGGCACCTATATGGGCAGAAAACCACCTCTTGGTATCAAGGACAGTGACCACTACAGCAGTGCAGTGTTGACTCTGGTCCTGCAATGTTTATGGGAACCCAGCATGAAGAGCACAGTGGAGCAAGAGGAATAAGGTACGGGAGAATAGTAGGGTTTGATCCTCATCTGGTGTAAATGAAATGATGAAAATGAAATCATTGAAGGTCCAGCTACCTCAGAGGCCTTGATAGCAATCCTGAGACAGGTGGGATTCATCTCAGCAGAGTTTTAGGAGAAAGTGGACACCTAAGCTAATCAGTCTTAGTTCCCTGGAGAACCAGGGGAAAGAAATGGGCACTTCAGGGTGCAAAGGATGACCTCATTTTAGACATATTTTTCCATTTTCACCCTAAAAGTGGACAGGCTATAACCATTCATACGTCTCACTCTTAGCAGCATCAGTTCCCTCTCCAAACTGCCAGGAGAATCACAGCAAGGTCACCCTTCATCAGCTGATAGAGAGCAGCAAGAACTCTCCCTGCTTCTGTCTTCTAAGAAGCAAATTCCAGGTCATGAGTGGTGCTCTGCTCTTCAGCAGACTCATCAGTACCTCAACTAGCTCATCTCCAGAAGGAAAGAGCGGGAAAAAAGGGGAAAAAGACAGCAGGCAGTTAACTGCTCTCAAGCTGCTCCTTTGTGCCAATACCACTCCATCTCCAGTATTGTTTACACAGAAATAAAAGCTGAACAGTGTCAGATCTTAAAATAACTTGCTGTTTGTAGAGCAGGAAAACCAGGGTCAGGGAGGTTTAGAACAAATTTAAAGTGGCAGGAAGGCTAAGGAATGGACTGTGACTCAGGCAAGAATGTGCTTGCATGCACCTGAAGTTTAACCATGAGCCCGGTGAAAAGTGAATTGGGGCCAGCAGGTCTCCCCTACCCATTCCAGCAAGGCTGGGTCAAACCTGGGGCCAAGATACGACATCTGTATTTGTCCTCCAGAGTGAATCTGCAGCCACAGCTGTTTCCCTTGTTAGGAACACTCAGAACATGGTAGAAAAGGATGAAGGGGGTCTCATCCAAATGCCTTTGAGATGTGCAACCAGTGGATCTAGATGTGACACAGGTGTTTTAAAAGCTCCTTGACACTGAGTGCTGAAAGCACTGATGGGAGCACTGAGGAAAAGGCTGCATCTGTATGTATGGTAGGACATAAGGTACAGGGCTCAAGGCTCCACATTCCTGTCCCAGCACAGGCTGCCTCCACATCCCAAATGGAGCAGGGGACATTCGATCTTTGGGTAGGTGAACAAACATGGGAAGGTGGGATATCTGGAGAGAACCCAACCAGATATGCCCTCTCCATCCCATGAGTCAAGCTCAACTCACCCACGCTCTTGTTCATTGCTTGTTGTACTGTCTGCCAGGGGACAGACTGGCCTCCATGTCAGCTGATATCCAAGTACAACTCATACCAGAGCTTAAAGGTGGAGTCAAGACCAACTGACTTGTGTCAACAGAAGCTAAAGAGTCAAGTGGGACAAAGGGGAATGAATTTAAACCAGGGGGAAGGTTTAAATTATATATTAGGAAAAAATTGTTTCCTATGAGGGTGGTGAGGCACTGGCACAGGCTGCCCAGAGAAGATGTGGCTGCCCCATCCCTGGAAGTGTTCAAGGCCAGGCTGGACAGGATTTTGACCAATCTGGTTTATTAAAAGGTGTCCCTGTCCATGGCAAGGAGTTGGAACTGGATGATCTTTAAAGTGCCCTCCAACCCAAAGCATTCTATGACTTTATGAAGTCGTGGCCCACTTGAGGGCACAAACCTCTACAAGGGGTTGCCTACTCCATTGCCCTTAGGCAGCAGTGCTGTCGCAGATCCCAAAATAACGCACAGCAGGGCCCCAGTGCTGTCAGGGACACAAGGAACACCCTTGCCCCCACTTCTCATCCCACATTTCTCAGCCTTGGCACACTCCCTGGCCAGGCACTGGGCCTGTAACTCCTCCAGGGCACAAGCAGGGAAGGAAGAAGGCATGTGCTAGGCACAATGGCAAGGAAGTACCTGATCTTGTGGCAGTCAATAGTATTTCCCCTCTGCTTTGGTTCTGCCTGGCCATAGGAGAGGTGGTGGTGGCAGGAATGCAGGAACTGTCATCTTGCAGGGGCTCCCTGGTGCCCTGCTCCTCCATGCAGGAATGGGGAACACTGGTGACTTGGGAGTGTTTGGGAGAGGTGGATGGTATACAATGTTCAAACCTGGTTTTACTCTAGTCTTGCAGCCTACAACCTCTTCACTGAGTTTGGGGCAGCTCCTGTCCTCCCAACAAGTCTTCAGGGGTGTATCTGTGTTGCTTTCTTCTCAGGTCCATCTTGAGCTCCCTTTGTTGGGCAAACACCCAGGCAAACACCCAGGCAAACCTCACTGCAAGGAACTGATGGCCTGATGCTGGGACAAACACATTTTTGGGAGAGAAGTGAGGAGGGTGCAAGAGCAGCCAGATGGGCTCGTAATGCAGACTTGCAGGCAGCAGGCTGGGAGCAACAGGCAAGCAGCCCATACACCAAAGCAAGGCAAGTGAGAGAAATAAATTTGCTCTCATGGGCTCAAACGGGCAACTGGTGGAAGGTCTGGGGCAGCACCAAGCCAAAGAGACACATGCATGTGAGCTGCAGATCTCAGTGTGGGCAGAAAGTGACTGCTATCCTGAGGCTGATCCATGAAACTGCTAGAATGAGCATGTCTGAGTTGAAGGAGGAAGGAGAGACACATCTCCATCAAACTTTAATGCTCAGCCCTCACCTAATTGTCAGCAAGACAGTAAAAGCCTTGGTATTGCTGGGGATTGATCCCTGTCAGGATGTAAAATACCAATGCCAAGCCTTGGAGATGGAGCAGGGAGTTAGCCAGAACCCAGAACTGCCCTGGTGCCACTCCATGACAGGAAGCAGCGAAATAAATAAAAGAAATTAAGTCCCAGATTGGGAAAAAAAAACAAAACCAAAAAACAAACCACAAAAAAACCCCCAAAACAGACAACATGCCTAGACTGGGTGGGAGAGGCTACTGCTGCCAGACACAACCCATCAGGGCAGGAGCCCAGTGCCATCCTTTTCCCACGCCTTCCTCACCCTCTCCAAGTGGAGGGAGTTTTCAGCTCAGAGCAAATATTCCCTTCCCTGGTTCCATATCTGGATTAAACCTCTAGGACAGAGGTATTAATGATGTGCATGAATAAGCTTTTAAACTCCCACTCGTGTTTACTCAGCACCTGTGAATCCAAGCCCCTGAAAGAGCCCCTTTTCCACAGTGGAGGTAGAAGAGGAGCTCCAGGGACGTGCTGGGGGTGGCAGAGTAAATTGACACAAAGTTAACAAAGTAATTGACTCCTTCAAAATAACAAATCCTTGCACAGGACCCCCCCCTGCAAGGAGATGCTCACTGCATGGGGACAGGCTAGTCAGTGAGAAATTAAACTACAGGCTACTCTAGCTGCACCTCTGTCATACTGGGAATCAGACAAGGAGGGGTTTTGGCTGAAGCAACAGCTTCAGAAGGGGTTAATGGCACATGAGATATGTTTAGTGGGATTTGGTATTTTCTTTAACTTCAACAAACAAAGCATATGAGAAAATCCAGTTCACAGCTGAGCCCTGGCTGTCTGCCTACTAGGGCAGGGAAAATGCAGATGGTTTGAAATACCCACACGCTGGCCT
Source organism: Lanius collurio (assembly GCA_020086605.1). Taxonomy (NCBI): domain Eukaryota; kingdom Metazoa; phylum Chordata; class Aves; order Passeriformes; family Laniidae; genus Lanius; species Lanius collurio. Next base: position 27,920,112 of record JACBWW010000006.1, on the reverse strand, counting down.
TTCTCATGTAGCCTGTGGCCCTGGGTCCTGGGCTGGTCTCCCCCCGGTTGTATTTGAACCACTCAAGGTGGGAGCAGTGCAAACTGCAGTGTAAAGAAAACACTGAGACAGGAGCAAACCTACTTTCCTCGAGTACAGTCAGCTTCCTCAGACACGCAGGGGAGCTGTGATCCTGTGAGGCTCTGCTTGTTCAAAAATAGTAATTAGCTCTCAAAGTAAATAGGTGTTAACAGAAACAAAGAGCTTTGCCACAGTCTGGGTAAACACTTTAGAATCAATTTAATTTCCCTTCTCCTGGCAGATGTAATCATGCTGCTCTGCAATTATTTTCAGGTCAGGGCAGGGAACAAAGTCACTGGGGCAGCTTTGCTGAGCGGCTGCTCCTTGGGACAGCAGGCAGTACCCACCACCTCACTGACATTCAGGCCCCTGAGGCTGAAACGAGCTTCCTTCCGCTGAACCAGATGTACAATGCAGCTGGAGACCAGCAAACTAGCAGTGAGCCACAGCAAGACATTAAACTGCCCTAAAGTCCAGCCTCCTTCTTAATCCTGAGAGTCCCCCTGTCTAGACAGGACATGAAGGACTAATGTGAAAACCAAGTGACAGAAAATTTGCACTCTCCCATTGAGTTGCAAATGGAAAGAAGCATCAAAGGGTATAAATCTGTTTGCCTTTTAATTGTTTTACCTTTTGGGAGCATGAGCAGAACCTAAGCATGGTCCCACACTGGTGCAGAGGGTTTGCAGCCAGTTTATATCACTGCTTCCACGTTGCCCATTTGCTTACAGAATCATGCTAAAAAGCCTTTTTACCCTTGTTGCCTTGTTGCCTACTATCATGGGGAGCTGGTGGAACAAGCTTTTACCCAAACTGCCACTAAAGCTAGAATGAGCTTGTCCTCCATCACCAGGTGGGTTATAAGCAAACTGGTGATGGGTGGCTGGGGCTCAGCTGGTGTGGGGTGTCCCTTTGAGGAGGAGGTAATTCAGCATATGATGGCAGCTGTAGTAGATGCATTTGCCGGTGATGGAGCATTCCCCCAGCTGGGATGGGAGTACAGCCCAGCTGGGAACAGCCTGGGTGTGGGGCCAGACCCAGCAAGGCTTTTGGGCCAGTATAAAGCAGTCACACACCCAGGAACAAGTACAACCAGAAAAATGTGCACAGTGGCTTCCCTGGCAGTTTCTGATCTTGTTCCACCATGCTGCCTGTCTGCTGGGAGAAGGCAGTTTAGTTAATTAATTGCTACAATTAGCATGGAGCTATTCTTGCCCACGATGGTTACTTTTTCCTCCCCTTTACTGGTTCATCCAATTACCGACTCATTCATTCTCCAAGGCAGAGGCCATAAGGCACAGAGAAACTTGAGGATGAGGGGAGGAAGGTCCAAGAATGAAATGCCAAGCATCCCAAGCTCTGTTTCTACCCAGGAACTGCCTTAATCTCGCACAAACTTTTGATCCTCTCCCATCCATCCACCCTTGACTTCAAGGAGGTGATGAAGAGGGAGCACAGCACAGCACAGTTACAAACATGACTACGACTGTTTCATTACTCCCACCAGCTGACATCTCACAAAGGATGTGTGACGAGCTTATTTATGCCAAGATGGACAAGACTCCCAACACCCATCATGCTCCAACGATCCCTCAACTTCTCTGCCCAGCCTCAGGCCATGGGTTCTTCAAATGAACATTACCCACTTTGGGAAACGGATGATTTATTTGCAGTTATTTAGCAGGGATGGTGAAGGAAAGGTGAGCATGGAGTCACTGCTTCGGCAAGGACCAAAGCAAAGCACCACCCTGAATAATTCATGCTCCCTCTTTGTTGCAGCATCTGGACACATCTGCTGCATTTGCCGTTGCAGGCTTTTTCTTGGCTTACTCAGAAAATCACGCTTTGGCAGCTGGGTACTGTTTCAAGTGGGTACTTTCCCTACAGCACTAACGAGCTGTGATTCTGTTACAAATACGGATTTTTGTTCCTCTTTTGCTGATGTCACTCCATGATCCTGAAGGGAATAGTGCTTGGATCTCTGCAGCCTGATGATCCCTGTGTGCCCTTTGGGACAGATGTACTTGGAAGCGGGAGATTGTTTTTCCTTTTGCTGCCCAGATTTATATTTCACTGAAGTCCCGTATCGATCCTGCTGCCGCTGGGCTGAAAGCTCATTTTACTAAATGAGAAGAAAAACAGTTCCCCCAGCTGAACGCACGCAAAATGGAAAACCCTGCAATGAAACAGCTCTTAAAAAAAGGGCCTGAACGATTTTGCTGAACCTTGAGGGCTGCGCTGCTGAAATTGGAACGATATGTAATTTATTTAGCCTGACCTTTCCCTGAAAGACCTGGCTGGCGACGTTATCAAGGATCTTTTTTACCACTTGTGCACCCATTGCCAAGGTGACATCCTGTTTCATGCGTCAGTCAGCGAAGATCGCATCCGCGCTGCTGCGATGCTTTGTTTGCTGTCCTGCCTGACAAGCTCTTGGCAGGGTTTCAGCTCCTGTGGATGGCAGCTGCTCCACGAGGGACCAAAACAGATTCAAGCTGGACGTTATTATAGGGAGGTTATATAGGCAGAGCACAGGCCTGGAGTCCCTTGGATGAGACTGGACCATGGATGAGATGAAGCAGAAACAGCCAGAGGTGCTACCACATCTAATGGGATGGGCAGCTGACTGCAGAGCTGCACCCCAGGCTCACTCCCCCATCCCATCTCACTCAGGACTTATGTGTGCTCTCATGCTGCTGGGAAAGCCAAGGAAGCTCACCAGGGTTTAATGCAGAGGCTTGCCTAAGTGCAACTGAGTTTGGATGGTGGAGCACAACTCGGACAATAGGTCCCACCACTGCACATACACTACCTGGAGTTTTCCCTCCCCCTCCCAGCACTTTCCCTGAGGGTCCCAGGAAGAGATGGGGATGCAGGTGTGGGGAGTATGTCTGTCCTTCACATGAGACCCTGTCAGCAGTGGGGACAACTGCAGTGGAGAGGAAAATGGTTCCAAGTAAAGCTTCTCCCCCTACTCCACCAAGGGACTAAAACCTTTGAACAAAGGGAATTTTCACTGCTGGTTCTCACCATTCTCAAAGGGTTTTGGTGATGGATAGGGACAAAGGCTGCAACTAAAAACATCCCCAAACACTACCAACTTCTTGTAAGAGACTGAAAGATCTACAGTTATGAAGGATAAAAATGAATTAGATGACTGGCTCTCATGGTAGCCAAGAGAGCTCTTCAGATGTCAAAGACAGGAAAGCCACATGAAAGTTTCCCATATGTCCATCCATTTCCCACTTCAGCCCCCCCCAGCCCCCACAGGTGGCAGGGTGCACCCCCCTCCTACAGGTATGATGCGAAAGAGGAGCCAGGCCCACTGGGAGGACAGGAGACAAGATGCTCTTAGCCATGGACCTGTCTCTCATGGTACCTGTGTTCTCCTCGGACTGGTTGAAGCCACAGATCTGGCAGATGCTGCGAACCCATTTGTTCATGTCGTCCTCAGTCTCGGCCACCAGGTAGAAGGTCCTGTCACTTGTTTTGATGTCGAAGATGTAGCTGTCTTGTAGCTCCTTCTTGTTGAAGGTCAGGCCCGCATCCACTTGCTCGCAGAAATTGAGGTTGATGACACGCAAAGGTTTCTTGGAGTGGTCATTTTTGTAGTACTCCAGGACGTCGGGGTCACCACTCATCCGACCGCTACGCAGGACGAACCAGCGTTTCTTCCATGCCTGAAATGAAGACAAGAACAAGCATGAACCCCACCACTGAATCTGTGAGAGTGAAAAACCACTGCTAGGCACAGGGTGACACAGAGGCACATGACACTTCTCCATCATGGGGTGCTCTGGGATGCTGGTCAGGCATACCTGCAAGAGGTGCACAGACTCAGCTCAGTTCTTCAGTTCGATACTAAAATCCAGGAGAATTAAATACTGAAATAGCATTGTAGCGTAAGATGACCCCAAAAGGTGGCAGTCTTGGGGCTCAGAGGAAACTTGCTCCTATCCTACAGCGTAGCCATGCTCCCAGGACCCAAATGCCCTTCTCCCCATGATGTGGGATAATCTGTGCAGTGGCATTATCGAGCATCGCAATGCCAAAATGCCTTCCAGCAGCTCTGAGGAGCTGAGGCACTTTGGATGCAGCCCCCTGAGTGTCCTAACCTTCAGAGAAACCCCTGAGAGCATTGTAGGATGTGTCTGCAGATACTGACCATGCCAATCCCATCTCTGTTTAAATGCCAGGACAGAAAGACTAATAAAACCAAAGGAGAACTGGTTTGTTTCTTTAAATATCAGGAATAATGCCAGGGAGACCCACGGAGAATCCCAGCTTCATTTGTTTTTCAGTATACTCTGCTCCCCAGCACATAGGTAACTCCTTAGCAAAGGAAAAGGTTATCATTGATTCTTCCAAGCACTGCTGGTGGCTGGCCCCGGCCAAACTACCCACGGCATGGACTCAGAGGGTTCTGGAGTTTGAAGCAAACCAGCAAAATAAATGTCAGCCATCAGCCCTGGCCCTGAGAGCTGTGGCCTTGCTGCCTTCCCCCTGCCAAACACGGTTGGGAGCCCACAGGAGGGGGAACAGACACAAGGAAAATGTGCTAAATGCTGAAACTGAAATTACAGGGAAAATTGTACAGGTGTAACCCCCCATCCCAGGAGGTGAGCAGTGTGGTTTTTTGCGGTGTGCTCTGCATGAGGATCATGGCACCTGCGTGAGGGATGCACAGGGCTGAGGGACCACCTTGAGCTGCTCCCTTTTGCAGAGCTATGCTCCCTTGCAAAGGCCTCAGCTCCCATGGCCTAGGGAAGGGAAGGATTACATCTAAGTGCAGTCCTTAAAACAGCTTGTTCAGGCTGTCTTTGAAGGCAGCAAAGGTTTGAGAGGTGCATGTGGATAAGCATGATGTGAATTATGACCAGTGCTCCTGTGTTACCTGACACAGACCTCAGTTTGTACCAGATGATGCCAAGGCAGGGGATGTGATCCCCCCCATCCTGCCCTGGCTCTGAACAGTGGCGCTTTTTGAATCAGATTCACCTTATTTATATTTTTATATATAACCAGTTTTGGAGTTCTGATGGTTACAAGGGGTTGGGTTATGAGGAAGCACATGATATTTCTAAGAAGGAAGAACCAACAGCCACAAACACCTTTAGTAACCCAAGAGAGGCAACAAGGTGAGCAGTGTTGTGGATCCCCCATGATGCTCCCTGGGTGCTGACCACAGGTTTTGCATATTGGTGATGATTGGCATGTGCTAGATCTCAGCCAGCCAGCCAGCTGCACCAGGATCCCATAATTTTCAAGACTTTTGTGGCTGAAATGAGGTTAAGAAACTCCTATGATGTTTCCCCTGAACAGTCTGATTCAGACCACACTTCTCAAAAGCTTAAAAATAGCTTTTGTTGGTGTCTTTGAGATTTGTAATCGAATTAGTTTTGCACTAATTCTCAAAACGGCTCCTGGTGCCGGGAAAGCAACTTCAGTGCAATCTTCGAAAGGCAGTGAAGCAGCAAATTGCTTAGCAAGAAGACGTGCAAGGCTGGCAGATTTTGGCTTAATCTCATCAAAATGGCTGCTTTTGAGTGACAAAATAGACACAGTGGAGCTGTGTCCATCAGTGAGGGGAAATAAACAATTTCACCAGGCAGCAGCAATAATTTGCTAGTTCATCTCCTCAAAATGGATCACTCAAAGCATTGGGAAACAAACTCATGAACACTTTTGTCCTAGTTCTTGGTGGTAAATGTCCCATTAGCTTCTTCCTGTTAGCACTGAGTCATTTCTTTTCAGCCACCTGGCAGGACTGAGACAAAGGAATGCATGAGGTGGGGCAGGTGGGGGGCAAGTCAGTGAGGGGACTGCAAGAAAATGGAGTTGTGCAACCACAAGAACCAGCACCTGAATGCAGACATTCAACACTAGTTCTTGTTGCTTTCCAACCATCTGGAGTCCAGTCTTGCAGCCTCCCTTCATGGCTGAGATGCTGAATTACAAAACCACAAAGTACAGAAACTAGACTCCAGAATTTAGAGTTTTCATGGAAAAAACAGGAGGAACTGCTGCAAAGCAAGATAAATGATGCTACCACAACTTCTCTTTTTATCACCAGTGTGAGAACCACAACTCCTCCAGTTCTCCTTGGTCTGTCTGGTAGCAGTGGAAAGTACCACACAGTCAAGATCTGGCAAAGAAAACAGTATAACACACAGGTCTGGTGGTTTTGGATAAGTTTTAACACAGGCTGGTTGCGAAAGAATGGATTTTGCCAGCACAAAATTTCTTGGAAAGCTTCAAGAGCTGGAATATCATTGGAGGGTAGGACCCCTGGACAGGGCAGGAGCCCCACAAGCCTGGGAAGACCACCCTGTGCATCTCTGCATGGTGCCCTCCTGATGATAAAGAGTCACTGGCGTTCTAATACAGCTTCTGACCCAGAAAAGGAGCTCATGGCAGCAGTCCCTGGAGTGCCTGTCCTGGACAGATGGCTGCAAGAAGCACAGCTGGAGGCATCTCCCACCACACTTCCCCACAGCAGGACCAGCTGTTGGCTGCCTCCTAAGATCAGCTTCCAAGCCAGAGGAATAAGCAACGATAACTAGAAGAGAATGGAAGGAAACGGTAAAGAAATAGACAGGAACCTCCTTATTTTTGTGGACATTTTCTCTGGATTTTTGAGTACTGGGCTCAGCAAATGTATTTTATTTCTTCCCTGTGGATTTGCTGTGCCTTTATTGGGACCAGGGCTCAGCTTGTGTTTGCCAGGCTGTGGCTGCTTTTGGAGCATCTCTTGGCACTAACACAGCTTGCTTCTACATGTCACCATATGCAGCAAAGGATATATAGTTTGCAGCATGTGGCCCATCCTCCTGGGACACCTATTTCCCTATTCAAAGCTATGAATACCATCCCAATCTTCCATGTTTAGGCCTCCCTAGAATATCACCTCCCTGCAAGAGAGTGATTTAAGGGTCTACTGACCACCAGCTATGACAGCTGTGAGATGTATGGGATTCATATGTGCATGGCAATCTCAGCTCGTGCCAAACCAGGGGAGGATGCAACTCCATGTGAACCTACACACGCTTTCCAAGACCACCTTCTCCCAGCATGAGGCTGTGATGGCCAACGGGCATCTCATCCTCCACCTGATTTTTCCTTCTCTGCTTATTTTTATTTCTTCACAGCTCTTTTGAAGCCCCTGTTGCCATCAGTCTGCTCCTGCCAAAACACTGTGCCTCCCTGACACGTGTTGTGAGCCAAGGGCTGTGTTTGTTTAACAGCTTTACAACGTTGAGAGGCCAACAGCTTAACAGCCATAAAATGGTGCTTTGCAGCACAAATTTCCAGCTGTGCGGTCCTTTGCCGGCATCAGGTTCCTTCACGGTTAAATTACGGCTGCCAAAGGCCCTTAATATCTTTGAGAAATATTTTGACACTTGGCACGTACTTATTTTAAAGACTTGTTTGTTAAAAAAAAGTGCCCATCGTGCTCCCATTGTGATGTGAATCCTCCCTGGGTGCTGAGAACCAAGGCTGCTGCTGAATTGCTTTCCACCTCAATAGAGCTGTGGCAAAGTTAAATTTTACAAAACCGAGCTCTTTCCAGCTGGATGCTGCCTGGAGCTGGTTGTTTTATGGAGAGCTGGGCTGGCAGGGGTGAGGTAGTGCTGCTGGGTTCACTGGCTGGGTGTACTTAGCAGGGATGCTCAAGGAGTTCAGTCAGTGGTTGGGACCTTCCTGTTCCTTCTGCTGGGTGAGGAACCAGAAGAGCTGAACCAAAGAGGTGGCGGCTCTTGAGCAACTGAGATACCACCATGGATGGAAGAAGATACCACCCCACCACTCCAGGAATGAGGTCCCTCATGTCCCCTGTAGCTGTCCTGATGATACAATGCTGTGATAGAGCTGGTGGCATCAGGGTAGAGAGCTCAGAGAATCTGGGGCCACCAAGTGCTTAATAATCCAAATGCTTTATCTGACAGCCCAGAGAGAGGCTTTATTAATCATAGCTATAGTGAGGGACATTCAGACAGCATCTTCCTCCCTGCTCCCCTGTTTTCTGCAAAGTGAACACAGAGATCCAGGCTACAAACCGTTTCAGAAGAAAATAAAAGAGGTGAGGAAAATAACAATTTAAATGTCAGTAAAGCCCGGTATCCATCCCTGGAAAACTTGGCAAGTGCCACCATCCTGAAAAGGAATCAAATAGTGACAACATGGAGAGATGGCTCTTGGTGGGGCCTATAGGAGTGGCCCACCCAGTATTATCTTAGCTCTGAAGTGAGGAGTTTGATACAGCCAGAGACTGTTAGCTTTGAGTTGAAAGGGGTATTCTTTCAATTGGGATCAACTCCTGAGCCACATCTCTTTAATCTGAAATACCAGTATTTTTACCACCACACCCTTATAGCATATATGGGGAGGGGAGGGAAGGGGAAGGGAGGGGGGGGGAGGAGAGGAGAGTACATGTATATTTCCCAGGAAATCTCTCTTGTCCTGTACGTTCTCCCCCTGACACCAATTTCATACCCACCAGCACCGCACACCAGCAGTGTGAAATAAACCTTCCGAAATCTGATCTGACACAAATCACAGGATCTAATCCAAGGTGGCAGGCAGGATGAGCGACCTATCCATGACATCAGGCAAATTTCTCTCACCAAGATGAAGCCGGATTCAAGCAGGAAATCCCACAGCAGGGCAAGCAGGTGCTTGTGTCTCAGATTTGCCCAGAACTAGAGGGGCCCTGGGTGCAGGATGGCTCCTGTCATTGCCCCTGTGGCGACCCGCTGCCAATGGGGGTGCCACCATATCCACAGAAAGCCATGAGTCTGTCCCAGCCACACATGCCCCCCCAGTTTTCACTCCACAGTGAAGATTAGTCTTGCACCCCAATGAGCACATTTTCCCTCTGGCTCCTGGCACATCTACCATGGCAGAGAGGAGTTCACACTTCAGGAGCACGTGTGTAGAACCACAACACCTGGAAAGGTCTCACTGTTCTTCCCAGTCACTGTGTCACTTTGATGTCCCCTCCAGGCTCCCACCACTTTAGCCATCCTGGCAAGATCACCCCCAGGAAAGGGGGACACAGTGGCTTGGGTCTTCCAGTGGTGCTACTGTTTTTTCCATCTGCAACAATTACAGCTGTCGAACTGTGTAACGTGGCTCTGGGGTGGCTCCTGTCCTGCCCACCCCTCCCCACAGCCCTGTAGGAGGAACACAGTCCCCAATTGTGGCTGGTGCTGCCAGCATCAGCAAGTGAAGCCCCATACAGGAGGATTGCTGAATAACCTACTGGTGACCTGTATAATAATGTTGTCTTCCTCTGTGTCCCTGGGGGCTTTTTATCTCATCTGATGGACAGGAGGATGCTGGTTTTATTATTCATGCAAGAATACCTATTCCCTCCCTGTGCTAGTGCTAACTCAAAGGAAATGTGGCTTGGAAGTAGATTTGTAAGCAGCAAAGAAGCCCCCTCTGTCTGTGCAGGCAATGTTTCTGCTGGCTGATTGCCCTCACACAGCCCCAATGTCCCCAGTTCCCAGAGCAAACAGGAGCTCCCTGAGCCCCACTCCCGCCCTTCCAGATCCTCCCGTGGTTCTCCTTTCCCGCTGCCTGCTCACAGCACCTTTCCACATGATGCTGGGAATAGACAGGTCCTCGCACCCTTCAAAGGGATGGAGGCTGTTCCCTGCTGATCACGCTCCAGCCGTGGCTGAGTTCACGGTGGGTTCATTATCGGCACCGCTTTGGGGGAGCCGTGATTGGCAGCGCTAATAACACCACGCTGCAGCTGCAACACCCTGCGGGGCACAGGAAACCTTGCTGGGGTACAAAGAGGCTCCTCCCTGCTGAGGAGTCGAGGGAAGGTGATGCAAAAAACCCCCAACCCAGAGTGTATCTCAGGCTGTCAAACTGACCTTCCCTCCTGGGATTTTTTTCCCACTCTTGGAGGTGTAATTAGGCTTCAGAGCACACATGGAATCACTACGTGTGATATCCACCCAAGGGCAGCAGAGCCAGCAGGATGCACCAAGCATCACTCACGGCTGGGTGAGAGGGGGTTTCCAGGAGGTGAGGCACAAACACAGGCTAAAGCCTCTTTATTGATAAGATCATTTAAAAAACCATAAGCTTCAAAAACAGCTCCTGCCATCAGAGGTGGTGTTTGCTACCAGGGAAGGAAGGGTTTGGGATGGCTCGGAGCTACAGGTACACTGGTGTGAGCTGGAGGACCCACTCCCCACCTCTGCCCTCTGTGAATGTGACAAGCAACACAGAAGTGACACAATGTGGAAAACATTTCCCTTCGTATTTATTTTACGGGAGTTCTCCAGTTGGAAAGATTTCAGTCGCCTTGTGCTGCCTGGTCAATCTTAGGAAAATAAAGATTTCTCTCTGGTATGTGAGGGCACTGACTATTTCTGATGGGATGCTGATTAAGGATGGGATGGAAAAACTAAATACAAAATAGTGAGGCTGTAATTACACCACCAGACAAGCTGTGACTGTCTGAGAAAGATGGACAAGGGAAACCCTGGGAGGTCCAGGAGTGCTCCTGTCTGGAGGGTGTGGAAAGGATGGACCAAAACTCTACTGGGTGAAGCATAGGGATAGCATGAGAAGCAACGGAAAAGTCTCATTAAATGTATGGAAGAGGCTTCACAATGAGGGGTAGAACGAAAAAAACCCAGATGGGGTGAAGTCCATTTTGGAGATAATCATAACCTGCCAGGACAAGACCAGGAGTAACAAGATTTGCCTCCAGAGTTGGCCCTAGCTTCAAGCTGGCCTCACCTTGAGTGGGATGTTGGTTCAGAGACCTCCAAAAGTCTCTTCTGACCTCAGTTATCTCCAAATCTAAATTACTCTTCCATAATTAGGTCCACTCCCAGTGATGAGTATTGAACTTGTCATATGGAGACCTGATGAGACCGCTCAGACTCTGAGTTCCAACATTGGGACCAGTGCAGCCACCCCATCGCACATCCACCCACAGCATTTTGCATGGGAATGGGCAGCACTGGCATTTTTCAACTCTCATTGACTAAACTAACCTTTTCTAGGTAATTCCTTCTGCCAAGAGCTGCACAGCGCTTTTGCAAGTGGGAAGGTGCTAGGAAAGAAAGGGGTTCACAGGAAGAACCTGGAGCGTAGCTCTTGCCTTGGGGCTGGCTGCAAATGGTCCATGTGCAGAGCCTCCAGTGCATTCCTGCCACTGTGCGTGGATTTTGTTATCTGGAATTATTTCCTGCTATTCAGCCCTGTTCTGTATTCCACTCTGTTATTCCTAGCTGAAATCCCTCCCACCGCCCTGCCACGGCACATCCTTTATGGGGCACTGGAGCAGCACCCAGAGGAGGTGCAGGCAGGTGGGTGGATGTACCTGAGTGGGATAGACAGAGCCAGTGGCTTCCTGGGGATCTACAGGGTACCCAGGCTTGTGCCTTGTGGCCATGTTGAAGGCTGACCGGACATGGGGCTGCACCCCCCAAACAGGATGTCCCAGCAGCCTGCATTATGATATTTCACTTACCACATATATTGTGATACTACAGCCACACATATTTTACATGATGCACATCAAGACTGGTGCTCTCCAACTCTGTTTGCAAAACACAGTTGCCACCACTGACTACACTCAATCCTGCACTCTGGAGCTGACCAGCCCACCAGAACAAGTCAGACCATGCCATTTGAGCACATCAACACCAAGAGAGGAGTTTAGTTTGCTTTTTCAGCTTTGGGTTTCTGGAAGCAAAAGCAAACTGCTCAGAGATTTTTTCTCTCTCCTGAGACGCTGGTATCAGTCTCTGATAAGAGTTTTCCCGGCCGTTACACAAGCAGGGCTGGACATGGGAACACAGCATGAATAAATGACTTGGAGCAAAGCATTTTGATAACTGAGTTTTTCTAGCTCTCTGGCCTCTGCAAGAGCAAAATAAATTCCACAGCACTGTCAGCAATTTCCCTTCCCTAACACCTAGCTTTGGGCTACCTTGAATTCCTACCCTCATTGCCCAGAGAAGCTGTGGCTGCCCCATCCCTGTAAGTGTTCCAGGCCAGGTTGGATGGGGCTTGGAGCAACCTGGTCTACTGGAAGGTGTCCCTGCCTGTGGCAGAGAGGTTGGAACTAGATGATCTTTAAGGTCCCTTCCAACCCAAACCATTCTGTGACTCTATGAACAGGGATCTGCTCCAAAAGCACCCACTCTGTGCTGGCAGGAACCACAGTTCCTGCCCAAGGCTTCTCTGGCAAATGTATACCAGTCTCTGCTCACAAACAGCTCATTGCACAGATGCCTCACCCCATGGGTGCCCAGGGATGGGCTTCATTAGACAAAACAGCACTGCACATGTCAGCTCTGCCTCCTCCTGGAGGTTGTGGCTGCTCTCCCACCCTGTGTCACCTCTTGCCAGCCCTCTGTGACATCCCGGAAGATGCTCAGGAGAGGACAAAGTTTACTTTCACCAGGCTTGGGTGTGGCTAAGAGAAAATTTCCAGGAATGGCATTGCACTTTGGGGTTTCTTTTGTCCCACGTCCATGAGCATCCATGAGACCCAGAGGGAGACAGGGAAGGGGCTGCCATCTATTCCCTATCACGCAACCCTTTCCAAACCCTGAACACTGCTTGCGTTTCAAATCAAGGCTGATTTAAAGCAGCGCTTTAGAACAAAGAAAAGAATCTGAAAAAGCCAAATTGAGATTTAGTTTTAATCAGTTGGAGATATAGACCCATGTCAGCTCTAGCAGTGAGTCCTGTAATTAAACTGCTCTGCCCTCAATCTCTCAGGTGAAGGCAGATGGAAATATAGACGAACTTAGAATTGGATATCAGGAATGAGAGATATGTCAGGATGCTTTCCTCTTCCCTTGGCATACCACTTCTTTTGCTTAAAGGCTGCAGAAAAAGTGCCTTACAAGGTGATAGTGATACTCTTCTGAGCTTAACAGGTTCCATGCAGAGCAAAAAACACCACCCAGTTTGGTTTGGTATGATGAACTGGAGATATTGTGAGGCTGAAGCTGATACTAAAGTGTGAGGATGTTTCTCCTCTCATCTAAAGGAGTCTGCCTTGTAGCAGGATATTTGGGATAGGCTTGCATTTCCAGGGATGGTTTCTAATTTTAGAAAAGCTCTGAGGCTTGTTAATTTTCAGCCACTTTAATGAGCTGTCTCTTTAATGGTCTGTAACCATTTTCAGCTCGACTAACCTCTGCAATGGGAGAAATTAGCCTTATTTGGCTCACATTGAACTCATAGTCTGCTGGTCAACCTTTTGCACCTCCTCATGGTAGCTGTCTGGGTGGCAGGGCCAACATCACAGCTGCTGGCACAAAGCGGGCAGCAGGAAGATCAAAGGGCTGTAATTGCTTCTCTGCAAGGAACTAGTGACACAGGTCTGGAAAAGGGTTAGGCTAGGAGAGATGCTGAGGAAACCATCAGTGGCAGGGAGAAAGTGGTGGAGATGACTTACTCACTCTCGCCTAAGACAAGAATGACATGACATCACAGGAAAGTAACAGGCGCCAGGCTCGGGGCACACAAAAGGAGACTTTCCTTTGGGCAACACAGTAATGACTATGCAGAAGGATGCTCAGGAGGATTCAAGTTTAGCTGGCCCCAATTGGAACAAGGTCACAGAAACAAAATCCCCCCGAGGTCACTGAGTGCCACTGTGTGTGATGGTGGATGTCTGCAATGAAAACTGTTAACAACAGGCAAAATACTATGAGGAAGAGGAGGAGGAGGGAGTCTTGCCAGCCTAGATGCTGGCTCACTGACCACTGTGCAACATTCCACACTAAAAGGACTTGGAGTGACCCTCTACGGATGTTCAAATGTGCCAGGCTTGGAAGGGAGGCAGTACTGTTCACACTCACCCTCATGGCAGAGCTCAGCCTTCGTGGCTTCACATGATGCCCTTGCTTTGCTCCAGGAAACGTGGGTGTTTCCACTTTGGCAAGACAGGGAGGCAGGAGGCTGTGAGGCTAAACAAATTAAATGTGGGCAAAAGGGAGAAATGGAGCCAAAAGCTGCTATGAGAAAGACAGCTCCGTGGAGATCAGCACCAATGGCACTCACCCATGAGCTGAATTCTCATGGTTTAGTTGATTTTATGGCCTCAGGTTCATTCCTGCAGCTTGAAAGGGCACCCTAATGAGTGGATTCCCTGGTGCTTCATAACATGTAAGCTCGCGTGAAAGCCTTTCCTCAGCTAAAAATGATTTCTCTCCTCTTTCAGCTCACCCTTTTGGATGAAACTCATGGACACTCAATTATCTCATCCTTCTGTCAGGCCCCTCTGGAACCCGCTGGGGGGGGTTTACTGGTTTCCAGGAGACGCAGAAAGCACATGCATACACAGACACTCTCTCAGGCTCTCCTTCAGCCCTGCCAGCTCACAGCCCTGCCCGCTGCTCTCCTGACAGGCACCGTGCTCAGGCAGACGGGCTCACAGGTTGGAGGGCAGTGGGGGATAATTCAGGGTACATGTGGGCACCACCCTAGATCTGCACCATACAAGGGTCCAGATCTTACCTGTGGCACAGCTGGTTGACGGTGGCCAGCTAAAATATGCAGATTGCGGGTTTCAGGCCTGCTACAGTGAGGTACATCTTTCCAGATGTGCCCAATAGCCAAAACATCTATCAGTGACAGCACCTGGTTGGGTTCTGTGTTGAATCCTCACAACACTTCCAGTTCCACAACCCTGTGCCTACAAAAGGAAATTATCTCCACATTCCCCCATACCTGTGAGAATCACAGATTCAGGCAGTTCAGGACTCCTAAGGTGCCTCCCAATCTGAATTATTATGATTGTAAACTGGTTTCTTTTATATCACAGGCTTTTAATTAAATGTACATTTATGCCCATATGGACCCCATTAACCATTCATTTGTCCTCATATTTAGCCACCACCTCCAGAAAGAAAAAAACAAGGAGGGGGTTGCTTCCAATCTGTCACTTTGTGGGTTTGACATCTTGCAAAGTGCTCTCGTGATGCCCTTTTCCACTACACTGGAGATCCCTTAGCATGTTCTCAGAGACAAAATATCACAATCACTTGGCTATGCCAAATTCTCATCTCTTCCAGAAAAGTAACCAGCTGCCAGTCTAAGAATTTCTGTGCTAAACACTATTTCTGCAATACTGTCATGTTTCATTTCTTCCTCTTTGGCATCAACATTAGTAGCCAGCTACTCTAACACATTTTGCTCTTGTACATAAGGAAAAATAAATGCACATCCTACCCATTCATTTAGATGTCAAAGGTCACTGTAGCTGTTTCTGCTGCAGCCTCAACTCACATCAGGAGCTGATCACGCAGTTTGCTTCTACCAAACCCAGAAAACCCTGCATTTGGTGATTCACTGGCCTTTTCTGTAGGAACAATCTTATTTATTTCTCTTTTGATGTTCAATTTTGCATTAGGCTGTCTTCTAACATATTTTTTTCAAATGTGCTCTGCTTGCCAAGTGATCCAGACTGCCCTGTCTGATGAATTTGTCTTCAACATTTACCGTTTCATTACCCTTTGTGCCACTGGCAGCTTCTCCCCACAGGAGCCATTAGATCTGCTTCACTTAGGGAAATGCTGAGACTTAGCATTAATCTCTGAAAAACGGCACAAAGAAGAGCCCCATTTGTGGGTGACATCTTCCTGGGATCTGCCAGGTTTTATTTCACTTGCCAGGTGCTTGGGGCTGTATGGACTGCGCTCATTACCCAACAGCTCGCCTGCCATCCACAGGCCTGTGGGCTCCACCATTTGGCCCAGGATTTGATGCTGGGCATCGACCTATTGCTGCCTAGAGAGTCCCTTCTGAACATTTCTTCTTCCTTCTGGATTGGAAGTAATTTCCTTAATCAGGATTAACCTAATCTGTTTCTCCCCATATCTGGAAAACTGTTGTCTTCTTTCTCCATGCTTCGGTGGAAAGGCGAGAAGACTGCTGCTTCCTGGACCTCCATGAGCTTTTCATATTGCTCTGCCCATCTTTTCCTAAAATACCAGATTTTCAAACTTCTCCATGGTCCTTCAGCGATGGGAACCCTTACGAAAATCAAGAGAAGATGGCCATTGAGAGTTTTGGTTGCAGAAGGCTTTAGGAGATGCATTCACAAAGAATCTGGAAGAGAGCGAGGAAAGCCCTTGGCTTCCTTGAAGGAGGAACAACCTTCCCCAAAAGGTAGCAACTCAAAGGCAGATGACCAGGGTTAAATGGGTGCAGGAATAGCTGATGACTGAGCATTGGCAGAGTCTATCATGGGCTTCAGGAACAGCAGTCAACATAGTGCTGAGGCACCTGATTAACCACGTGTCTGCCCCAGTCTTTGCCTTCTGCCAGCAAACAAAGCCTGGGGAAGATATTCCTGAGCTCAAATAGTCTATTTGGCTTTGGGAACTCACGTGCATAATAGGTCACATGATAGAAAGTAGTACGGTTTAGTCAACATGGATGAGAAGATCAAATGGATGAGAAGTTGGCCATTCAAAGATAAAACTTCTGATTATTGTCTTTTAAAAATTAGAGTATATAGAAGCCCTTGCAATTGTATATTTGGGATGCTACAGGGTTTCTGGTCATTCCTGTTTCCTGTCCGACCAACAGCACAGTGAGAACATTAAATATTCTAATTCTGACCCGAAGAATGCCCACAAGTCTAGCTGGACGGGGCAGAAAAATAACCTAGGACCATTGTAATATTGCCTTATTTAAAGACTTCTTTAAAATCCAGGAAGCCAAAGGGAAGTAAATCAGTTGAGATGCTGAAAAATACCTTACAACAGCCAAGGATCTACCAGATCAACAGGACTGTTTTGTGTGGCTTCTGTGGATTACCTTTTTCTCCTTAAGTTTAAATGATTCCGTTAGAAGTGGCTGCAGCCAGACACAACTGAGGTAGGCTACTTTTTCCCCTGACTGATCACACAAGTCTCTTCATTTTGAAAATCCAGCTGGAAGCCCAGCTTGAAGCCCATGTGCCTCAGGCTTCAAAGGAGGGGACAGCAGGGTGGGTACTAATTCCACATTACCAGCACTCCATAGCAGTTCCTCCATCTGCCCGTTAATGTGTGTTCAAAAACCAATAACAACACTTGTATCAGTGGGCTGAAACAGGGGTAGCTCTGTTTTGTCCCAATGGCTTGGATATGGTCATCGCTGGAGGATGATGCCCACCACCTCTCCCTCCACTGGAACCCCAACAGCCAGTGACCCAGCTGCTGACCCTGTCAATAGCTGAAAAGCCTTTCCAAAAGCAGCAAACCTCTCTCCTTTCATGTATTATTAAAATTCTCACTGGTTAATTTATTAGGGTACTTTGCGCTGGGAAAAAATGACCTCTTTGTTGACCCACTTATACATGCTCCACTCCAACACAAAACTGTCAGAAGGGCAAAAGGGAGAGCTGGGGAAGTTGTGTGTAGACTGATGTCCTTTGTCTCAGTGAGACAGCTCCAGGATGGAAGTGCCGGGACTCCCTGGCACGAGAGCAAAGGGCTAGACACAAGCCTTCACAGATCAAACCACAAAGGAAACATTCAGCCCATACACCACATGGACACAGCCACAGAAACAAGACTTCCTGGTCCCTCTTCCTATGCAGCGCTCATCCCTCCCTGAACCTGTGGGTTTGGGGAAGAAATCTTGATTTCTCCCCGTGCTGCCTTCTTTAACAACCTAAATGGGAAACATGATGAAGGGTGGTGGATGAACCTATCCACATGTGGTGGGATTTGCTCATGAGGTAGCAAAGGCATGTCCTGGCCATCCTCCAGGCAAAGGTGTCCAGACCTACACTCAGACTCTCCTCTTACCTGCGCCTGTGTTTCTCTAGCAAGAGAATCGCTAGATTTGCTCCACAAAAATCCCTGATTCAAACTCATATAGGACGTGGAGGAGCAGGGCACTGCTGAGCCAGAGACAAATTGACAGCACAAACACCACTCAGCACCAAAACTAGCCCTGTAAGTGAAACGAGCAGGGTTAGCTGTCATTAGGTCTTGTTTTTCCATTAGTGTCATAAAGATAAAGCTGCTCTTCTCCCAGAAAGGCAGCCTGCAAAGTGCTCAGACTCTACAGGACTCTCAGGTTATTAGAGAGGATACAAAAGCTCCATTTGCTTTCATAACCAAGAAAGCACCAAGAAAGTGCAGTGATGACAAAAAGACACCACAAGGTGCCTTCAAACCTGGGGGAGGGTTGGGAGTTCCATCCTGTGCCCTGCTCATTGCCCTGACTATTACACCACATTCCTGCTAGGGAGTGTATTAAAGCTCAGCTGGCTTTTTTGTGGCTCATTCTCATGTGATGCTCTTTATCTCAAGCAAAGGGACTGCCAAATAACTTTGATACTAAGGGAGAAAGCAAAGAAAGGTTCATGAGGGCACCTAAAAGCTATTGCAAATTTCACCCCTAAAGAAATGACCTGGAGGAAGGACCTTGGAGATAGACATGCAACACATTAACCCCTGCTTATTCTTAGTTTCATAAAGCCCACATATCCTGGGTGTTAGATGAGCTGAAATACCCAGAATGGGGCTGAACAGAATAAACTGCAGCAGAAGGCTGAATGTAGGGTTGGGAAGTAGGAGTTTGTGAGATTTGATGCTGCAGCTGCCATTAATCTGTCAAAAACCCCTGGAGAAAGGAGTTTTACCCTGTTGTGCCACCTTTTTCCAAGCATCAAATAAAGACTCAATCTCAGAAGGATGTTACAAAAAAATGACTGAACTGCCATCTGCAAAAGTACTTTGGAGGTGGAAAGTGCAGTTATGTTATGGCTGAGGAGTAATTTTTCTGCCTGCACCAGTTCTGCAAACAGAGAGGTAGAAAACAGTGCGTGGGAACCTGAACCTGCAGCAAAGAAGGGTGGAAAGAGCAGTAACTGATGAGTTTTATTGCAGGATGTGTTAATCATCCCAGACGATGGACTGGGATGGGGGTGGAGGACTTGGCAGCTGGGATTTGAGAGGTATTTGTAATGCTAACACACATCTGGGATCCATCTTGGAACAGGAACACCGTGTCTGGACCAGGCAGGCCAGAAGAAAATGTTCTTTGTGGCCAACCTTCATGAAGGACCTGACCTGCTGAGCCAAGTGTGGCCTTCAGAGGTGTCCCTCAAGCAATCTGAGGTCGTGGACTACTACGGACACTTTCCAAAGGGAGCATGGAGTTTCTCCAAGTGATTTGCTCAGGAGTTGTAAGGACTGCCTTGCATGGACTGCAGGGAAAAACAGCTCCAGCTCTCACTGTGAGCCCTTATCCCCAAATTCTTTGGCAGGGCAGGCTGAGCTTGGTGATCTGGTGGTCAGGTCTGTGCACAGTGAAGTTGACAGATGTTTTCACCTTTGCTTTAGGGTGCTGCATCTCCATCCCAGCACTGCTTAATTTAAATTTTGCTGCTTCTCTGACACACTGGTGTGTCTTTGCCACCAGTATAACCCTCCTTATTTCAGTGCAGTTATCTCTGGCTCACAGAAGTGAGCAGAGGACCAGGGTGTGGGCATGGGCACACAGGCATGCCATGATCAGGGATTGCACCTACAGGTGATAAAAGAGTCACTGTGTTCCTGCACACACCCCCATTTACAAACTCTTTTGGAGGCATTTCATCTTTAGAAATTAACATTAATAAAATATGGGACTTCTCTGGCTGTGCTGGAGAATGCATGGGCTTTTCTGCCCCAGCTTGCATAGGCTGTTGGGTTTGGGAAGGAAAGATGGGGAGTCTACATTGGTATCTAATCCCTCAGATTCCTTGGCTGGGTGTTTCCAAGGATATGTTTTTCCAAGGATATTCCCTGTGCTCTGCAGGAGTCTGAGGGAAGGCACTCCTTATTACATCACCTCCTGATGTGCAGGGGATCTCATGCTTGCTTTTGCTGGGAACCTCCTGAACGTCCCGTGCATCCCTGTGCTCCCAGTCCAGCCTAATGCTGCCCCACCAAGCTGCAGCAGCCCTGCTGCACATGGTTTGTGTTAACTCTGTGGATGCCCTTTGCAAGCTCAAGTGGTTTCTGCAGCTGTGTAAATAGGAATGAAGCCCATTGTGGATCCCTGACCTGTCTACATGTGGCCTCCTCACCCTCCCAACAGCAAGGATGAGCAATGAAGACCCTGTTGGGTTCTCCACCCTGAGCAAACACTGGAGACCAGCTGTCCTTCACAGCAAGGGTGGGCTCCATTTGTATCCCAGGCACTCCTGATTACCTTAGCATCCCAGGATGTAGAAGAAAGTCCGACACCAAGCCAAGGATGTCTCCTTGTTACAGACAGCAAAATCAAGTGAGAGATTATAACAGCAGGAGCATGGAAGAAAGAAGACTGGGAAGATCTGCCAGCAAGCCCAGTCTGGCCTTCAAAAATTGTGTGATTATGTCTAGAGATAAGGCTTAGTAGGATTTTTTTCTATGGGAGAAAGCAGCCCATACACACACAGGTGAGTTGGGAGAGAAGCTCTGAAGATCCCCTTGATGATGCAGGCTGTCAGAGGGGTTTGAGTCTGGCAAAGCTCAGTTTCAGACGGCTTCACTAAGGGTAAAACAGGAGGGATGAGCCCAAGAGACAGGCACGCGCTGATCTCCTCAAAGATTGGTCCTGTATTACTAGTGAACAGGGTGGAGCTGGGTTAACATCTGGCCACAATTAGCTGGTCCCTGGGTTCAGCCAAGGGGCCTTGGGGCCACCTCCTGTTGCATTTATTCAAACAAGACCAGGAACCACCTAGACCCTATGAAACCCAGCACTCCTTCTGGCTTCATATGGCACAGGCACCTTGATTCCCTATTCATCATCTGGTTTTCTTCTAGGATGGCACCTCCTGTATCACCATCAGGTTCAGGTGCCAGGATCCCAGGAAAATATCAATAAACTGCAGGAAATTCAGTGAAGAACAAAGCAAACTATTATCATGGAGTCAGAAAGACTGACTTTCTGAGCTCATGTGTTTAGCTTGGCTTAACGGCAGCTTAGCAGGGGCTTGGCAACTCAGCTGTCTGCAAATATTTGAAGGGTGTAAACACTAAGGACAAGAGAGAAATCACTCAGGGAGTTTTACTGACTAGGATGAGCAGGAATATAAGCACTCACTCACCATCTTTGCTAACTGGGGCTTGGGTCGTTCCACATAAATTTACTGAAGCTCCCTCAACTTACAGCTGCTCTCTAGGTCTCTGTAACACCTGCGGTGTCACGATGGGACTCAGAGAAGCACACACAACCCTTACATCAGGTTTCATATCCGTGGATGCCAAGGAGAAGGTTCTGGATGCTGTTGCTCACCAAGGCAAGGGCAAGTGGTCTCTAACACCACACAGCTCTGCTTCCAGTAGGTCTTCAGGTTGCTCAACATGCACACTTCCCCATCTACACCCTGTTTTTCTCTTTTATCACCACCGGTTCAAATATAAAGCACAGGAATGAGGGCTGATTTTTAGCTGAAATCTTAAGACAGATATTGCAAGAAATGTTTTGTTAATTCATCATAATTCTGCAAAATTTTTTTTCTCTTTGGTTGGAGAAAAACATCCTTTAATTTCCCTTGCCAGCTCCTGAAACAATCAATTTTAGCATTTCATAACTTATGGGTTTCATATGTTTGGATTTTTTAGTTCAAAAGACACTTACTTTTAAATTGGAAGGGTTAAAACAATAGCTCCAAATCAAAATATTTAATTTGCAGTCAAAGGAAATACTTATTCATCTTTCAAGCTAACTTCTGTGGCTTCACATAACTGCCAGAAAAACCCCCCCAAAACAAGTCACCATGTCTCATGTCTCATAGGGTGACTCCAAACTATTTTGACTCCCTGGAGTGACGTTGCTAAACCCCAGACGAGAATATAACCCAGTAGGCACAAAAAATTGCTTACGGAAGGGAAGATTCTAATTTAGAGTGGCTGCCTATCTATAAATAGCCTGCAGAACTAAAATACATTCCACTTCGGCTGGAAATGCCTTTTTGCCTCGTACTCATAAACACTCCTGCCTTTTATAGTTGAAGCAAATATTTGGTTTCTATAGTTATAACAGTGAGTACCCAATGGTCTTTATTTTTAATCTGCACAGTGTTTGCATGAAAAGCAGGGCAGTGGTTTGTGGGGACCCCGCAGGAGTCTGGACCACAGGTGCATCATTAAAAATAAACCTGTGAACAACACAAAGAGCCCTCCCTAAAGTATCCAAATGCACAGAGGTTTGCTAGTAAACAGCATTTGGCTTTTAGATGCGGCTCTAAGTGCGCTGAGAGTGAAAAAGGCCAAGGATCCGGTGATTGCTAATATAATAATGAGGCTCTGTCCTACTAATCTGATGTTCTCAAAGCACTTTGCAGGCATTAATCATCCTCCCAGCAGGGCACGGTGGGGATCATCACTCCGAGCACGTTACGGGGCCCAGGGCAGTTGGGGGGAGAGCCATGTACAGCCTGAAAGATCATGGATCTCCATGGAGGGGGTGGTCTGCATTGCTTTATGGATATTTATATTCAAAAAGTCACAGCCACCTCCCTGAAACTTGCCTTCAAAGGGGCCTATTTATCTCTCTGACAGCAATACACACGAAAGCCCTGTTATTCAGTGCTTAATAAATCAAACACCCATCCACCAGCATTATTGATGGAAGGAAAAGGAAATTAAAGGTGACCTGCTTGGCCTGGAGATCACAGGATGCTTCCCCATCCACTTAGAATAATTTAAGGTGATTAAATCCTGCCTCTAAGAACCTAAACAGGTTTCACTTATTTTCATGTCCCACTTCAGAAAGAATCTCAGGGTGGGATATTTGGCTTCCCAAGGGATGCCTGGAGATGATGAAGCAAACCCAATGCCTGGCACACTCCTGTGTGTGTTTCTGATGCGCTGATCCATGTCAATGTGTCAGACAGTTGTGTGAAGCTGCATCCACCTGGGACAATTCCCTATTTCTGCTCTCCTACCCTAGCTACAGAAAGACAAGGGAAAGCTGCATGGGGAAGAAAAGCATCTGGAATCACAGGGACTTAATACAAGAGGGAGAATCTTTCAAATTTGCCCCAAAGGGGCAAGTTTCTGCATTACTCATCTGGTCTTGACCTCTTCCTTTATTAGGGAAAGAGAATGTTGAATTCTCCCAGGCCATGGCTGTCCGTGTAGAGCTGGATGTGAAGAATGGATAACAATGGGGTTAAATAGCCAGTATGAGACCCAGCTTGTGGCAAGGGGCTGAAGACAGCCAACAACATTTGCTCATGGCAGGCAAGGAGCCACTGCTCCCTCCCTTAAATTCATCAGGAATGAATATGGATGGTCCATGTGAGATTAAAACCCTTTCCCCAGCTTTTTGTTACTCACATAGTGCTCTGGAAGCATTCAACCAGCATTTTTTACTTCAACAGAGGAAGTTCAGACATGTCCACCACCCTACATCCTCCCAAACCTGGCTCTTAGCTCTTGCTTAAAGGTAGCACTGCTGGAAGAACCTCACTGCCCTGCTGTGGGCCGGCTGTGGGACATCACAGTGGGACATCTCCAAAGGAGCTATGACAGCAGTGCATGGACCTGTTGGATGCCTAGAGCCAGGCTTTCAACTCTCAGTAGTTGCTTCTGCCTTAATTTACCAAAATTAAGGTGCCACAGAGATGCTTTCCTAAAAGGGAGAGGTAGCACCGAGTTCACCAGGATGCTGTTGTGCAACCTGGGGCACTTGTGCTCCTGGAGTCTCTGCATGGGTGCCACCCTCTCCATGATGGCACTGAGATTTGAAACCCTCTGAACACTGTGATTTGCCTCAGGAGCTGATGAGGCACTGACACTCTCTCGTTAGCATGCTGCTACCTGCAAACAGCACGTCTTTGGCTCCTCAACCCTCCCTCCTCTCCTCCACAGCATTAAAATGCCTCAGGCTTGCTGTGTCACTGACTTCCAACCCTGTGGCCGTCTGCAATATTGATATTCTTGTATTTACCATCAGCCATCTCAGAGCTGTGTGGAAAAGGCCCCCAGTAAATTGCTTCCGTGATTTAACTACCCCTTTGGATTCCCAATGCATTTCCAAGCAGTGGTGGGAAAGCTGAACATCACTCCATCAACCCAGCATGGCTGATTCAGAACCAAACCCTGATCCCCATCTCTGGCTGAGAAAACCCCAGCTTGCATTGGCTGCAAAACCTGATGTGTTTTGGGGTACTGGAGGGCATAAGATTGCTTTATGCTTGGCCCAGTGGACACAAGTGGCTCCAGGAATCTATGTTCCTGGCTTTGAAAGCAATTCTTACGTTGTCATGGAAGAGATTTTGCCATCTGTAGGCTCAGAGAAATGCAGAGTGGTTCTAGGATGGAACACTAATCCTTTTTGGGACTACAAAGCAAGACAAATGGCCAGTGTTTGTGACATGCAACAAACCCCATTTCAAATCCATTTCTTGCAAAAATTGCCCTGTTCACCTCCCCTGACCTCTCAGCATCACCCTGATTGTACAAAGCTGTCTTTTACCACACTGCATGGCTCAGCACCCCTGTGCTCTCCCCAGGCAGGTTCCTACAGCAGCTGGGAAGATCCTCCAGGGAGTCCTGGAGTTATTTGGGCAAGAAGGTGAAAATACCAATGCTTACAATCATTACTTCATTATGTGGCACCATGCAAAGCATCCAGGAACCATCCAAGGTTACACAACATGAGCATACAGGAACTGGATCCCAGGAAGGATCTATTTTGTGTTCCCTGTGCACAGCCTCACAGGATTAATAAAATGCTTGTGGCTTTGCTGATCAAGGCTGGGTGCAAAGTTTGTCTAGGATGCCACACATGAGCAAGAACTGATGGGCTTTTTTCAGAATAAGACTCTTCTGGGCTTAGCTCAGGTCAAGTCCAGCAACCACTCCCTAAGTGTCCCAGTCTCTCATATGTTCAAATATTCTATGCAATTTGAAGAAATTCGAGGAAGTTGGTTTTCCTTTTTTTGCCTTTTTCAAGAAAGGAATAATTTAAATAAAGAAGTTTGAGGGGAAGCTAGGAGGATGTGACTGCTCTTGGAGAGCTCTGCATCCTGGGATGGGGGAGGGGAGGGGCAACAGAACAGCAATGCCCTCATGAAGGGGTTGAAACAGCAGGAAGAAGATGTAGGTTTTATATGGAATAAGGTGTAATTTCAACAGTCAAACCTGCTTCAGCCTGGCCCAAGACACCACTGCAGCAGAAATACAGATTTAGGGCTGGATCCTCATCTCAGACACTCAGGTTAACATACAAACAACCTCCACTGGTTTTAAGCTCTCCTGGATTATGCCTCAGAGAGGTTGCAAGAACTACAACACTCACTGAAAGCTGCAGCCCCTTGGCATTCCTCCAGGTGCCACAACTTCCCTGCAACTTGGCTCAGCCATAAGTGCTGAATACAAGAAAGCTGTGGCTTGACAGCAGCAATCTCCCACTTGCCAACTGGGTCAATTCCCTTGGTTTTCCTGAGGAAGATCTGAAAACCTGCTCAGATATGGGAGTTTTTTTGCTTGGGGATGCTGAACACACAGCACTTGATGTGTCTCCCCAAGGACCACCTGGGATCTACCAGCCTGGGTCATGGCCAAAGGCCCTCCAGCCTCTTCTTTATCCCCAGAGTGTGGCTGCAATTGCATGTCCCAGGGAAGGGTGTAAAAATCCTTAAAACTTTGAAATCGCTTGATTGTGGGAACAGCAGCCCTCTGATCCAGGCAGCACAAGACACAGGGCTGAGCAACCCCCTAACTGCAGCTGTGGCTGACGTGGAGAAACAGATTGGATAACAGTGCCCCCAAAACTTTTTTGTCTATATTTTAACATCATTAACAAGTGGGTAATCTCATCCTCTGTAAAAGCATTGGCTTCCTCTGGGAGCCTTTTGGCTGCTGTGTTGAGCCAGAGCAATCCAAAGGCTGGCTCTGCACCAAACCAGGAGAGTGCAACAAAAGTTGTCACAAATAGTGACATTTTGGAAACTCAACATGGGGTCTTCAGAGACGGGACTGAGCTGCAGCAATGGAGCTATGCCCCTAGAAAACTGTCAGTGACTCATTAAAATGTGATGACCTCTGGTGCTGGTGCCATGCAATCCCAGCAGGAAGGATGAACAAGTAATTTTCTTCTCCTCCTGTTTTTCTTCTTTGTTATGAGCATTTTAGAAACTTAACAGAAAATTTTTTATCATTATTACTATTTTTCCTTCCTTTGCAAGAAATGCCTACTGCAGCAGATGAAGGTGGGAGCCATCCTTAGCTCTTTGCCCGCTGTTATTTTGCCTTTTGTGTTTCTTATCTGCCAGCTCTCTGAGGACATGAAGAGGCCAGCTATAAGGAGAGCCTTTTTGGATGAGCATCAAGCATGGCAGGGAGAGACAAGAAGCAAAACTCAATTCATTACTTCTGCTCCCAGATCTCACCTTGCTCCCCTTTCTACTCATGGATTACAGCAGCAGTAAGACAAGCAGGTAGCCAGGTGCTGCCATATACTCCCACTGCCCATGCTAGAGCACCAACACTGTCAAAATCCCAATTATGACACTATTTCACCTGCTGAATGCCTTCCCCAAGGTGCTGCCCTACACTGACCCAGCTTCACAGCACTGGCGCCTGTGGAGTCACATGCTGCTCTCAGACACACAACACCCTCAGACTCTGAGACATCCCATCACATCCTCTTTATTTCTCACCTCTTGCCAGGCACGTGTGAGAGACAGAGGGTTTCTTCCAGCCCTCCCCTTTTGCCAATGCCTCCCTTCATCCATTCCCATTGCCTCCCATGATAGACTTCAGATATTTTTGTTACTGAGGGAAAGGAGGGGACAGAAAGAGCCTCTTCTGCTTTGTTTCAATCCTTGCCATTGAATGAGAAGGAGAGGGCTGCAGTGGATGTGCCCTTCGGAACCGGCTGTTCCATCCTCCTATCAAACCTGAGGGTCCCAGTGGAGGAGCTGTCTAGTGAGGCCAGACAGCTCTTGTTATATTTAGGAAGAGCTTCCCCTCCTGTGTTGACAATTTCATGCAGCAGGAAATCTTTTCTTGGATGTTTTATCCAAAAAAAAAAGAGCACAAAACAACAAAAAAATCACCTCATTTCCGGGAGTCTTCCTCTCTGCCTCACTCCTTTCTTTCCGTTTTCCCTGTTCTTTAGTATTTGTTCCTAGGGCATGACACTCAGCAGCTTTCCCTCTATGTCCAGCTCCAGTCCTTGGATGCCAGCACGGACCTCCATTGCACTCACAGCTGCTGCATGGGAGGAATCAAATGCCCCAAGCTCCTTCCGGCACCTGGAAAACTGCTCCAGGGAGCATCCTCATGCAAGTCCTACTCCAAATGCCATTCAACATATGAAGCTATCCCACTGACTCTGGCCAGTGTTAGAACTGACCCTTGGGATGCAGCAGGAGCACGTGCAGGCTCCTCTTCCCCATCCATATGCTCCATCCGGAAACATCAATTCTCTTTCTATAGGAAGGCAGGTTATCCTGGGGCAGAGGAAATGTTTCCTCTTCCTGGCAGGATGTTTGCAGTGAGCCTAGAGTGAGGTATGTATAGAAACCTCCTGATGCAGAGATTTCAGTAAACACCTTCCAGCAAACAGCCTGGACCAATGTTAGATCTCTTGGAGCAAATGAGAGCCAGCCCCAGGGAAAAAACCAAATACAAATGTAAAACCTCCATCCTACCCTTGCCAAAATGAGCCAGAGGGTCCCCTACTAACCACAGTGATCAATACAGTTTGGAGGGATCCCTATGGGGAGTTTTCCATACGTCGGGTGCCCTGAATCCAGGGAGCTGGTACTCAGGTCTGGTCAGAAAGGAGTTTTTATTCTCTGCTTCCACTGAATTTTCCTCTTGAATAAGAAAAAGCTAAGTTTTCAAATTTTTAAAAAATAATTTGAAGTTTTTCTGACCCCCAAAAATGATTTATCCAGAATTTCCCACTTCAGTCTGTTAATATAATTGATATCTCAGCCCTTCATCTGGGTTAATGCATAAGTCCTGATGCACAGCTCCTCAAGACAAGCCTCTCTTCCAGGCCCAGGTACTAGGCAAGGTACCTGGTTTTAGGGTTGGAAGACAAAACTTTTAATAAAATCAGATGTTAAGAAAATTTAGGGATTTGGGAATTTCAACCCCAAACATTGCATGAGGTCGTTAGCTAAGTCAGAGCTTCACCCTTTTGGTATTCAAATCACAGCCTCCAACACTGCTTGCATGAAGAGATAAAGCAGTGGCTGAGCAATAAGCTCTTTTGGATGCTGATAAACTCCCCCTTTTAATTGCTTGATGTGATTGTAATTATTTAATTTGCCCCTATTTCCCTCTCAACACGAATCCAGTCCCTTTGAGATCCAGCACGGTGCAGCTCTGCCACTCTTCCTCTCTCGTAATCTTTAGGGAGTCAAAGGGGTAAACGTGAGCTGTCTATATACTTCAACAAGGTTTGACACTTCATTAAAAAGGAAGTAAACCAGGTATTTTAGAAATTCTCTGCAACACAAATAAAAAATAAATGGATTTGAAAAACTTTAGGGTTTTTTGTGTGAGTAAACCATGCCTATGTCCTGTTGCCCTACTGTGGGACATGCCTGAGTGGTGCATAGCTGGTTTTACCACTAATGATGGGTCAGTCCATCAAGGTTTATTTTGATTTTATGACCTTTACGAGAAAGTCTTGTGTAGCAATGATTAAAATAGCAACCGTCTCCTGTTTGTGCTGCAGCGAAACCATCTGACATCAACACAGACACACCACCAAGATGGAAAACATCACCCTTCCTAATTCATCACATAAACACTGTCGGCCTAAACTCATCAAGCCAAACAGGTGTTGGACTGACCCAGTGCTTCTGGATCCCCCACCAACTCCTACCCATTCATGCAGGAGACCCAGCAGCACATTTCCCTATAGGGATTTGCAGAGCAGGGTTGGGGAGGATGTTTGCAGTTGTGCCAGAAGCCTCTCAGACAGGGTGTGCTTATTCACTGTATCTCTATTTTCTGCTGAACCTGTCCCCAGGGCTGATCCTTATCATTGTCAGCAGGGAAACTCAGACCCACCAACATGAGCAAAGCCATTCCTCCTGCACAAATGTACCAGTCTCATACGAACATGGAGCATAGCACAAGGAAAGAAGAGTGAATGACTGGACTTTGGGAAGGGATGGAAACTTGCTTTGCTAGCCAAAATTCCCCAAACCTTAACAATGATGATAATAATAATAACAGTAATAATAATTTTCAGGCATCTGATATTCAGAAAGGACCAATGACTTCCCTAAGGAAAACATACCTCCTTGCACCAGCCTGGGATCTCTTACTCCTTCCAACCACTGGTGGCTAAAAGCTGCAGTTGCCCTACGCGCATTTCTGCTTTTCTTATTCTTTTATTCTTTGAAACATTCACATGAATGAAGTTTTGTTTGTGGAAAAACTACATCACTTGGGCTGAAGGAGACATCCTGCTTTTCTCCATCTTATTATCTCATGACTGCTGTCTCTTTGTAACATGCTCACTTCAGTATTTTGGGTTTTGCTACATCAGTGAGATCGGTCGAGGAGACACACAGGCACAAGTCTGAGGGCATGAGGGCAATGCTGCCTTCTTGGCTGAACTTTTTCCTTCTCATTGCTTCCCCCCAGCCTACTGCTTTTGCCAAAACACACAAAATTAGAGGCAGAAGATTGAAAGGGGTATGTCAAAGATCTCAGCCCAGGTCCTACCCCAAATGCCTCCCAACACAAGAAGCCATTCCCTCAACTCTGAGAACAGGTCTCGAGAACTTGGAAGTAAAATGTGAGAAATCCACAACCCCTTAGCAAATTCAGCAACCCTTTGGAAAAAGGCTTGGGCTAAAATCCTAGATTTCAAGTCCTCCCAACTTCACACACAATCATTGGCTCCATCATGAAGACACACAGGTGCCTGGCTCTGAAGGCAGATGAGCTGCAGAACTAAAGTAATTACAAAGGTAACTGGGGACACATTTCAACCTCAGAAAGGCTTTGGGTGCTTATGCAGTGCTAATGATAAGATAATTTAGAAATATTTCAACCTGACAACATAACGTATCAGCTCTGGCTGCAATTTAGTGCGTGTTATCAGGCTTTTCATTGCTTTTCCCTCGCTGTGATGGATTCCAAGCTTACCGTTATTACAGCCATTACATCCTTGATTTTAATGGGGGGTGCTTGCAGCTGTCACAACGGGCTGAAAATATATTCTTTATGTCAGATAGCCCAGGAGACATTTCCTCCTTGAGTCACTGACAGGTCACCTCCCCAAACCAATTAGCTAATTGTCTCCTATCACTCCCTGAAGAGCAAGAGAAATGAGTGACTTGTGAATGAACTCTGCCAATAGAAAACACTTGTTCTCTCTCTCCCTCTCTAATTTAAATTTTTTTTTGAACCTTAATTTAATCTGTCAGCCATTCCAACAAACAAGGCAGTGTGCCTGCCCATTCCTTGCATACTGACTCTGCCAGATCATTTTATTTTTTTTTAAATAAAGGAGAATAAAAATTAATGGTGTTTCTTTCCTAGTGTATATAGGCAGAAAAGTGGGTCATCCACAATCACTGGGTCAGGCTTGGCTCCTACTCCCAAATCTGCCATCGGCTCTTTCTGGCTTCAACCCGATCCTTGAGAGCTGTTGAGGCTCTTGCATAGTGTAAGGACACACTCGTGTCTTCTTTGGCTTCAATCAGCTGTGTTAGAAAGTGTGACTTTACTTGGCAGAACTGCTCCTCAGGCAAAGCCCCCTCTTGGCTGCTGGCTTCACCAGTGTACTGAGCTCTTATTTCTCTGAGCTCTGCAAAACTGATGCAAGTAGTGGAAAACAAAGAAAAAAATTTAATTGCTCCTCACTGCAAATCATCTGAGTTGCATGTTGTAATTCAGAGAGAACAGAGGGGAGGTGTGGCTTTTCATACAGCAGCATAGAGAGAGGAGACCCTTTCCTCTGACACAGACAGGGATGTGAGTGGATCAGGAGAGACAGGCTGGCGTCAGTACACCCATTACAGGAGCAGCCATGGGGGCAAATCCTGAATGACAAACCCCCATGCGTTGCTGAGCTCCACAAAGAAGCCCTGTGCCTGCCCAGCAACACCTCCTGTGCTGCTAGATGTTACTACAGCATTTAATTTAATTACATTATCATGGCTGAAATGCTCCAAGAAAACTGAAGTATCTGTTGCAGTTATCACTAAATCATGTCTCGACCTTCTACAGTCCCCTCTGACCTCATGTGATTCTGCAGTAAGACCCCTAAATCACCCTTGACCAACACTACAGACCTCTACAGGCAGATGACTGGCTCAGTCAGAGCAGGGTGTGCTTTTCCTGGGATGTTAATAATGCCTCCTTTCAAAGCATATCCTGTAAGGTCCTCGTACACAAACTGGTGAAGTATGTGCTAGGTAACTGCACGGGGAGGTTGGTCTCACTGGGGCAAGACAAAAATTTAAAACACCACCAGGAAACACTATTTAAACATAAGGATCATCTTTGTTTTCAACTGTGAGGATGGTCAAACACTGGCGCAGGCTGCTCAAAGAGGTTGTGGAGATCCTAAGCAACCTGTACTTGGTGATCCTGCTTTGGGAAAGGGTGTTGAATGAAGCAATTTCCACAGGTCCCTTCCAGCCTCATTGATTCTGGGCTCCAGTGGATGATTCCTCCTCTGTCTTATCCTACATCTTCCTTCCAAGCTGCTTGTCCCTTCTGTGCAGCTCTGTCCCAAAGCTCAACACCCTGTCGCTCTCCAACCCTCCAGCTCAGCAGAGGAGTTGAGACCCTCAGTGGGTCAGGTTTGGGAGGAACCTAATGAAAACAGCAGGTCAGGAGTCAGCATGTCCCTTGTGAAAGCCAGGTATCCTGAAGGTTGAGCCTGATGCTTTGGCTCTAGCTTCTCCATAATAATAACCTGGGAAACTAATGGTTTACCTGAAGCTTTGCCTTATGGGGATGTGAGAAGGATAAAAACAGTAAAGATATTGATTTACAGAGGTACAACTCTAAAGGAGGTGGTAGAAATATATCTCACAGAGACAGAGATGGTTAGGAGAGGAATGTGACCTGCTCATTCATTTTTCAAGCACTGCTGGACTTGAAAAAACCTGTAAGTCATCACAGCAGAAACACTCCATAGAATGACATTTTCTTTACTGGGTTTTTGAAGGAGTGGGAGGGATAATGAAATAAACTGACAGACAGCAAAATACCTTGAAGGTCAGGAGGAAAACGAAAGCAGTGAGAACAAACAAGGAAAAAGGCAGTCCTCACAATCCTAGAAACACTCCTACAGCTACAGATTTTAATCCTTTTTTATATTTATTCTTTTTATTCAAGCTCACCTGGAAAGGTTCAACTTGGCTTCCCACAGCACCCTGACCCCACTGGCAGTGATCCATCTAGCTAACACTCAGGTGATGCTCATTAATCCAGCATTTGGAGGGTTAAGCACTTTGGAAGAACCTGCCTCAACAGATCCCTATCCACAATCTCTTTTTTCCTTCGGAAAATGCTAAGTCACTCTTTAGCGAGAGGCCAGGCGAGAGGTTGCTTAGGAACTAAATTACTTCTCATTCTTAGACAGTGATGCTAGCTGGCACCCAGGGTGTGTGGAGCATTCAGAGAGGGGCCAGAGCACAGAGAAAGCTGCAAGCAAAGAGCTGCACGGTCATCCCAAAGACCAACATCAGCAGCAATCACTTCTCTCTGCTCCTCTAGACATCCACCCTGGGCTCTGACAGGAAAACCTTGGGTTTTTTCCAAAACAGGAACCCTAAAAGGCATGAGAAGTCTAAATTAGAAAGGTTTACTGCTATTATAAGAGGTGGTGCATGAGCTCATATTCAGTGTCAGGGTTTCTGCTGGCCCTGTGTCCGATGGGAAGAAGAAGGGATGCTTCAGGATGAACAACCTTTCATCCAAGATTTCAAAAACACTTTCAATACCCAGATGACATACAGCACACAAGGCTGTCAGCTGCGCCTCCAAGTCACTCAGAAGAGCTGCCCTCTTTTAGATAAAAACACTGCTGAAGAAGATTTTCCCCTAGATGCTTCTTGGAGAAGTTAAAAACCTTGTAGAGAGCAGAATCACCCCGAAGGAAGCAGCCACTACAGCAGCTTCTCAAAGAGAAATTGTCGATGAGGCTGTCCCGTCCTCACACCATCTGCTTGGGGGAAGCTATTTCAAGGGAATCACGTGAAGACTTCTGAGTCAACAGTTCACACCCAATGAAGCAACAAAAACTGCAGGAAGAAGCCAAATTGTCAGATTTCCACTATGTGTGCTCTTGGGGAAAGGACTGGTTTGACTGAGCCATGCAGGAAAACTCAGAAGTGGTAAGGTAGGGACATGAAAAGTCATATCCCTTCCTCCTGCTCTGCTGAGATAGTCCAGCAGCTCGTGTTGACAGCTCTATTCAAGATTTTACACCATTAGCACTTGATGTAAAACATACCCAGCTTCCAGACTTTGTAAGATAGAAAATCCCAGCAGTTGTCTGATATACACAGTCTCGGGATGCCCAGTAAAGGAGGTGAGGCTGAGCCAATGGATGAGTAGCTGATAAGAACCTCACTGGCAGGGAGCTGCCAGAGATAAATTGTTGTTCCTGCATGATTTTCTAGATGAGCATAACAGAATTGGATGCCCATCTTCTGCTGGATTTCCCATCCATCCCCAGAGATCCATTTGAAAATCAATTTAAACCCATTATACTCCCAGATGACATCTTGCAGCCACTGCGACTGGACTGGACCGTGTCCTGTCAGATCTTCATGCTAATGTTCAAGTTAATCCCTTTTACCCCAGATGGGCTTCATACTCCAGAAGATGAAGTTTCCCTAACACTTAAACAAAAAACCCCAAGGACCAAGTTAGACATCTAACAACGCTTTCTGGGAAGGTCCTTCACAGATGGTTCTTCTCAGCACCATCAAAAATGACAGAAAGGATGAACACAAAAAGATAATCACACTACAAAACCAAATAACTAGTTTTCAAAAGACTTAGCACCCTTGTCCCTGTATCCCTGAGCCCAGCAGACCAGCACAGATGTCTAGCACCTGGAGGGGACAGATCTCCATTGCAGGAACCACACTGACACTCTATATGGATGAAAACTCTGTCACATGAAGGTCAGGGCATCCAACCAGATCTTTTCATATGTCAGTTTCTGTACTATTTTATGGAATACCATGGCTGAGTTCAGGATCTAGTAGAGTTTGAGATTAAACATATGTCCTGCAAGCATCCTCTCCCATCCTGTAGAACACAGATGTGGGGAGAAGTCCACACTGAAGCAAAATTATTCCCTGATGGACAAAATTGCAGCTTACCAAGCTGAATGAGAAAGAGGTAAATTGGTCCTCCCTCCACTACCCCCACTGCCTCCCTCCTGAACTTCTGTGGACCATGGATTCACATGAGACCATTGTTTTTCACCCCAGGGTAGCCCAGCCATCTCAGGTCAGTTCCACAGAAGGAACAAGAGAAATTGCAAAGGTCCCAGGATTCAAGCAACTTGAGTAGCTATAAACCAGCTCATGGGATGTCCTATTCTGGACACGGCTCGTGCATGTAAAGGCCTTAGCTCTCTTCTCCCACATGTAGGTATCACAGCAGTCTCGTGGACAGAGCTGCCCAGATGGAGATAGGAGTTGCATGCTTGTAGCATGATCAAGTCCAGATGAGTCAGTTCACTATTAAATTCTCATTTACAATCTTTGTATCAGCTCCCAGCCAGATAACAAAACAACTGTCTAGAGAAAGAGCCCAAGGAGAATTCAGCTGGCTACAGCAGGTACTTGAAACTCTGTGCAATATGCCAGCTTGCAAACCCTTGTCTCCATCTTTATCTGGGCCATGGATTTTTTGGCCAAGGACAGACAGACGTCAGGGACTAGCTGACAGAACAGTGCTTCTGCATTACTACCTTCTGGAGCAGTACCTTCAGGCTCACTTCACCCAGGTCCACCACACCTGGAGACATAAGCAGAAACCCTCCAGGCTCCTGGATGGTATGGGTTTAATTTCACAAGGTGGTTTTATCAGTGAATGGTCTCCATGTTATAGCAAAAAAAGAAAAAAAGCCAGAACCACCTTTCACTCTGCAAACCCTCTGCCCCACACCAGGGCACCCATAATAGTACATTTTTCTCCAAAATTGCTAAATCCTGTGGTTCCCTCTTTTGCTCTACAGTCCTCCTTCCTAGCAGCTGTCTCAGCATCCTCAGAGGTTTCATCTAATATATTTTTACATCCCCCATCTTGCTACCAGCCAAACTTCACAGCTCCTCCTTGGGATGCACCATCCCAGGGTAGACAGATCCACATGCATTACTCCTAGTACATATCCCCATGGGGTGAGAGGGGATTTATTTCTCACCCTTGTTGCCCCTGCACAAACCCAAGAAAGGGCTTAGCACAGATTTGGACTTCTGCGCCTGCAACCAGAATGTGCTGTACCACTGTTTTCTCTTCAAGAGCAATTCTGCCTATCTCAGTTCATGATGAAGGGTGGAAACCATTTGTCCAGTCTTCCAAACTGTTCCCCAAACAAATCCCTTCCCTTTTGCCTGCCAAAGGCAGCTCACATCTGCAGAGCTGCATTCGCTGTGCTGACAGCCAGCATACCCACCCTGCTCCCCCCAAAGGGCATGGGAAAAGGCAGCGGGGATGGCGCACAAAAATGTGCAGATGGGAATGTGGCAGGGGAAGGAGTGGGAGACTTTGACCTGCGATTTGTTTGCTCAGCATTTCATCTGTGGATGAAGCAATGTTTCGTTTGTGGAGGGCAGGAGAGAGGAGCCTGTGTGCAAGAATAAACTGTGGATAGGGGGAAGGAGGGGGACAGCTCTTTGCTCCCCAGTTTTAAAGTCCAGGAGCCAACTTTTCTTGCATCTTCTCCCTTTTTCCTCTACAGTACCAGGTCATATGGCAAGAAAAGAAGACACAGTGTGATACTGTAGCCCATTTCCTCGTTTAGGGACTTTGGAGGGTCATGAGAAGAGAGAATGGATGGTCATGCTGGTGAAAATGGTAGCTTAAGATAGGGGTTTTACACGAGGATTTGCAAGGCTCCGTAAGACTTTGCCACCTTTACACTCATTCATCCAGAGTAGGATGAGAACTTGCATCAGGCAGAAAAGATTTCCCTTTCTTGTATTTACTCAGCCCTGTGTCCATCTGAAGGGTATCACTCCCACCCTCCTCACATGATTCCCAAGCTCTCAGTAATGTTTAAAAAAAAGGAAGGAAAAAAAATCCCGAACCACCACTCAGCAAGCAATATACTACACAGACACATGTTTTTGTGCTCACTTGAACTAAACCTCCTCCACAATTTTTCCTTTCGCCAAATGTTTCTGAGTGGGAGCGCTGGAAAAATAAACTCCCCTGGCGTGGTGGGACATGGGCGGGTGGCCAGGCTGAGCCAAGTCCCGGGGGTTCATGGCCATGGGCGAACCCCTGGGAGCCCCTTCCGAGTCCTCTCTGCAGCACAGGCAGTCAGCTGGGAGACATTTACTGGGAACAAGTGCCTATTGTTCCCCATCAAGACTGAGAGGCAGCTTGGTGGGATAAAAATATAATAAAGCAGGATTTCAGCCTTCCTTTTTGTCCTCTTGGGTCTACTTTTACTCTCAAGTCTGCATAAAGCCTCGGCATTGGTCCTTCTGCCTGCCTTGCTTTTAAACCTAGATAGGCAGCTTTGAAATGACACCTTGAGAAAATTATTATCATTATCATCTCCAGAACAGGTCTCTCCTATTATTACTATTTTTTTCCCCTTCTTTGCCTTGCAGCACTGCTCCAGCCCACAGCAGGCTGGGGGGTTTTGGGTAGCATAATGGGGAGGGATTGAAGGTGGCAAGAAAGGTGGCAGGTTTGCTGGAATAAGGACCCAGGTAGTACCTGGTTTCCAGGGCACAGCTGAAGTAATTCAAAGCAAGAATGTGTCAATGATTGCAAGGTCCAAACTGCCTCTTAGGAAGAAATCATGAGCAGCTCTGTTGGGGCATGCCTGCAGCTGATGCCCATCTGGTTTCTTTCATGCCTCTGATTCCCCATGTGGGATAAATACACCAATTTCTCCAAGGCAACGGTTTCTGTGATCCTTGCATGACATTTTTTGCACATATGTCAATTAATAATAATAAATATGCTAGCAGTATTGCTGAAAGGATACACAGAGCAATAAGAAACAAACAACACTTAGGAAGGACAAGGAGAGTAAAAGACAGCAAAGGAAAGCAGTAGCGTGGAGTTAATGATCTGAGATCCAACTGGAGGAACTAATGGCCCCTTTTTCACAATCTAGTTAAGTGCATGAATATTGAAAACCTTCTTCAGAATCCTCTAGCAGGGAAA
Organism: Lanius collurio; assembly: GCA_020086605.1. Lineage (NCBI taxonomy): Eukaryota > Metazoa > Chordata > Aves > Passeriformes > Laniidae > Lanius > Lanius collurio. The sequence goes on along the minus strand of JACBWW010000006.1, from coordinate 27,882,712 downwards.
CACACAGCAAGTCTAAAAAGTGAAGAAAAAATTAGCAGCCACTTCTCCTAGGAAAACAGGGACATTGGTAGAAGCTGGTTTATAAATTGGCCATAAAGATAAAAAAAACCCTGTTATTTTCAATATCCTGCTGCAGGATGAAAGAGGGTCCTAAGCAGGCATGAAACCCCTGCATTACCAGAGGCCAAATTCTACTCAGGCTCAGCAGCATCTGTCCCATCCTCTTTTCCCCATGGCTCCCTCCCCAGGTGCCTGGGAATGGTGATGGTCAAAGACTCTGCAACACAAACACACCATGGAGCCATTTCAAGCCAGATGAGACCCCAAGCACGTATCGATCAGTTTTACTTCCAGCAGACAAGGCCCTCCCCACTGTTAACAAGAAGCCCATAAAGGCTAATTCAGCGTGCTGCAACAAGTCGGATGAATCCATCCGAGCGGACTGGTACTGCCTGGTTTTCATCCTCTGTATCCCTCAGTCCTGAAGCTGGACGAGGCATACAGTTGAGGACCAGCTGCCACGTGCAGATTGTCACCCTGACCTCGCTCCAAAGCATCTGCACTTTCAATCAGTCCTTCCTACAGCTGGTTCCTTTTACTTTTATGGTGTCCGTCATTAAACAAGCCTCATTAATGCAACAGGAAGATGAGGTTCACCTCAGTTTTGTTTAATGCTGCGAACCAGAAAATCTGAGATGGCACGGGAGGAGGCGAGGTCTTTGGGAGCATCCTTGGGTCGATGCTGCGCAAAGCATGTCCCAAGGAATCCCCGGGAGCAGGCAGAGTCTCCAGTTCAGTTGGGGAAGATATTAAGAAGCTCATTTTGCCTTACAACAAGCATTCAAGGCAAGGTTGGATGGGGCTCTGAGCAACCTGGTGCAGTGGAAGGTGTCCCTGGCCACAGCAGGGAGTTGGAACTAGATGATGTTTAAGGTTCCTTCAGACCCAAACCATTCTGTGATTCTGTGATACCACAAAGCATTGCTCTGACATTGATACTCATCTGTTGATGATATTCCAGCACTGGAGGTAAGTGTGGAGATTTCTACACAGAGTGAAAAGACAGATATGACATGACATAACATGAAGGCTGGTCTCCGGGAAAGCTGATGCAGAAACCAGATTCACCAGAAAGAAACATGCCTCTGCTGCTTGGCTGGAAGCAATCAGAATTGTGGGGTCTCTGGAGGCATCTCCGCTTTCCTGGGAAGGCCAGTGTTTAAAAAATTAAAAAGCAGACACAGCAGTTCTGAGCTCCCCAGGACTTTCTGAGCTTTCCTGGATAGTCTTCACTATGCAAACAGGACTTTCTGAACTTTTTTGGGTACTTTTCACTACATAAATGATTTCTGGCTGCAAACCTTTATGGTTACAGACCCAAATTCTGATCCTCATGGCAAAGAACAAGATTTACCACACATGGTTGCAACTCTAGGTTGTGTTTATAAAGGACCACAAGACCACTACCTTCACTTGATCAAAGGATCATTCACAGGTCACAGCAATTAAAGATTTGGACCTGAAGCTTTGCTGAGGTGCAGGCTGAACTGACCCTAAAGAAATCAGCCTCATCTCTTCTCCCAGCATGTTGCAGCCACGTGGCATTTGCTAGATTTTCTCTACTGACAGCTGAGATTTGGTTCAGTTTAGTAAATATAAGCCTGATGGAGATGCTCAATCTGAACTCCATGTCCCTGTTATCCCCAGGCCAAGAAAATGACTTGGAGTACCTCCTGCTTGTGATGCATCTGGAAGCTCCAACAAGCTCCCTGAGAGCCCACGCCACCATCAACCCTGTCCATGAGCCCCATCCATTCTGTGAATCCTTACAGGACTTACCTGCCCATTTAAAATATACTTTTTAGATTGAGACCCCCACGCAACACCACGCAGACTGCAGCTTCTCACACTACCACATGCTCCACCGGATGCTACAGAATAGCTGAAAGTATCTGAAAACAGCAATTAAGCATTTCTGAAGTTTGGCAGTGGGATTTATGTCGGCCAGGAACTGAGAACTGGTCTCCAAAGGTTATCACTTGATTTATTTCAAGGAGAACAAAGGAAATTATAGAGGAGACATAGGTTATGGAGAGCAGCACACTATGGGCAGAGCTGGACCACACTCCCAATATTACCCTGGCACTGATACTCATCTGTTGATGCTATCTGTCCAGCACTGGAGGGAAGTGTGGTGAATTTTATGCAAAATGGGAAGACGGAGCAACATGAAGTCTGGTTGAGCCATTTTCAGCTTAGAAGCAAACTCACACTTGTATGCAACAGGCAATAAACTCAATCTGCTAAGAAAAGCAAAGACAGGCTGTGTAAACTGAAAATGCCACCAGCAAACTCCAGCTCTGAGGCTCTTCTTGCTGGTCTTAAGCAAGTTTAAAAACAATGACTGAATTTTAAAACTTCATTTGCTTCTGTGCTCTAGGACCTGGCTTTTTATTATGAAATGGTAGAAAAGGACAGGAAAATATAAAAACATAATCAGCCTTCCTTTTTTGTTTAATAACAGCCCCCAAACCACTCAAAGTACTTGAAGCTGATGAGATAACTGTCCTGATTTCAGAGAGGACAGTGTGGGTGGCACCTCCCAGCACGGGAGGGGACGTTTGCATTGGCAGCAGAGGCAGAAAGCCTCCACACAACCTAGGGAAAAGGAAAAAATGAAAGAAAGAAAGAAAGAAAGGAAAAAAAACCCACCCAGCAAATAAACAAAAGCATTCCTAATAAACTGGAAATGTCATACTACATCAGGGATCACAAGATCGAGCCCAGAAAGGTCCAAGTGGCAAGAACATGCTGTTAAAAACAGATGGGAAAAACAAGCCGGGAAAGGTTGAGACTGTGTTTCTAAACTTCTGTTCCCGACACGGCTTTTAGAGCTGGTGCTGCTGTGACTGGGGAGACAGCGGGGTGAAATACCAGCTGTCTGCACCATCCCAAATCCCTGTGGAAACCTTATAAGCAGGAGGATGGAGGAAAGAGTTTTACACTAAAATTCCTAATCAACAACTTTGGAAATGTAGATTTTTCCAGCTTCCTAAGCACAGAGTCACCACGTGTTGAGTCAGGTTAATAATACTGCTTTTAAAAATTTTATCCTTGGTTTTGTGGAGTCCTGCTTGGAATGGGATTTGCTCCTCACAGCACAGCTGTGCCCAGGCAGAGGTTGAGGCTGGGTTTCTGGGATTCTCTGCAGCATGGGGATGGCCATGTCAGCCTTTCTGTCCTCATTCCTACTCATCTTAAGATGAACTTACACAGGCAGCTCCACTCAGTGCCATAAAACCAGGTGCTCAGCGACCAAAAGACAAGCCACATGCTGGGAAAAGTGGGTTCCTGCTGACAACCCCCTAAAGGCTGCACATTATATGAAAAGGAGAAAGGAAGACTAAAATAAAATGGACAGATGAGGGTACCAAAACACGCAGCCTGCAGAGAGCTGCGGAGAGGAAACCTCTGTGCCTGCCACTTCCATGCTCAGCCCATCATCCCAAAGGCAACAAGAGATGAAGCTCCTGATGACAAACTCCTAAGATATATCAGATGGTACCAGCTATTCCCTGAGACGCTCAGAGGCCTTTCAATATAACCAAGTAACAAAAGTTCTAGAGGATTTTTTTTATGTAATGCCTTCCCCCACTCCTGAGCACATGAAGACAGAGCTGGAGCCAACACAGCTCTGCATGCACAGGGACCTGTTTGGGGTCCACAATTTTCAGAAGCATTCAAGCCAAGATCTGTTACTCAAAGAGGGTCTAGCCTGAAAGAACTCAAATTCTTTTGAGCTCCAGCACCTGGAAGATTTCAAAAGTATTTGTAAATATTGGGGTTTGGCTCAAGTGCCTTTTTATGCAGGAAGAGCATGGGGGAGAACACTTTCTGAAGCACAAACCAAATGCTATTCTGAAATTTAACAAGTTTGACTGATTTCCTCCATTATTTTGCATTCCTTTATGCTTTAGGCTCCAGAAGATGCCTAAATATCCAAGTGCATAGCCTGTCAGCACAGCTTTTTCAGCCCAGCAGGAAGTAGGAGATATCTTCAGGGACAGCCTATTTTTGGAGTGCTATCCAATTCCTAACTAAGCCTCCAAACTTTTTGTTGTTATTATTTGGATTAAGACAGTAGAGTGGGAGAGCTGAGGCATTCCCACAGCAGACCACATCACTCACACTCCTTGCTCTCAGCGGTGGAAGAGTGGCTTTGTACACATGCAGGACACGGCTGGAAAGCCAGGGCTAAGGTCCTGGGGGTTGTTGAGGTCCTGAGCTGATATGTGGGTACCTGCACACTTGGATACAGCTGTGTTTAAATTTCAAAAACCAGTCCTTAGCTCTGAACAACTTATCCTGTGTGAAGCTAAGACAGATGGAGAAGACTGTTTTCCCCTTTACCCAAAAACCTCCAAGTGAAAAACACGTATATAACAAAGAACTGCAGTACAATAGCTTTGCACATTACCCAACAGGCCTGTAGAATCAGCAGCCAAGAGCAGGACACCCCAGAGCCCCGCTGCTGAACAACTAGATTACACTAAATTAATTGCAACATCCAGTGTTGTTTTTTTTTTCCTTTTACAACCATTTTATATGTTAAAAAACACTTACTAGCTTATTCCTTAAGATTAATAAATCAAGACAGAAACACTGGAGAGTATGCAATAAAAAAATAAAATACTAAAACCCCCTTGGCTGAATTTAATTTCTATTAGAATCCTTAGTCACGATGGAAATGTATTTATAACCACAAACCTCCACTAAATTACCTTAACAGCCTCTAGCTGTTGTGCTGATAGCTGAAACAGCACAGTAAATTACTGTCTCACCGTACAAAATTATACACATCGCTATTACACCATGTTTCAGTCCCAGCCTCTCAGAAGCAGAGCAGATTTATTCTTATTACCCAACTGAGCTCTCCCACCAGCACACACATGTGCCCTGCCACGTGTGTACTCCCCAAACAGAGTAAATCCACCAATTCTGGCACAAATGCCCTGCCCAGCACACAACAACCACTCACCTTTTCCCCCTCCTTTCCCACGGCTGACTGACTTTCCGCTCATCAGGTTTTCCTGTCTGGCAGCTGGACTGAGTTTTTAAACAGGCTGAATTCACTCCTAACCTTATCCAATGAACTTCAAGGCAAGACACGTGTGAGTGAAGTGGGCTCAGGAAACTTGGGATTTCTCAGCAAGAGACTGCAGGGACTGAGCATGCTGGGATGCAGCTTAAAAATGGGAAGACAACAAGGACACTGAAGGATGCTGGAGTCAGGTTCCCAGCTCTGTGATTGACTTGTTGCAAGCCCTGAAATAGTCACTTCGTCTCTGTACACTGTAATTTCGTATTTAAAAAACAGGGCCAGTAAGGTAAGCAACCTGGCAGCACAAGGGTGGGAAGGTTGGAAACCCACTGAATGTCCAACCCCTTGTGCCAACTCTTTGCTCTGTTGGGATGTGCAAAGCAAAAGTAACTTGTATTTACAACCCATCACAGTGCCATAATGCCAAACCCTGGAATATTCAAGGTAGGTGTATGAGTAGTAGTGAGAGTGCAAGGATCACAGCTCGGGGGAAAGAAAACAAACCCAAGCCTAGTTCACACCACTGGGCTTTGGGGACAAAAAGGATAAAGGTGGGAAAATGGAAGAAACAGATATGATAATTTCCAGGAATATATACTGACCAGGAATGAAAATCTGAGTTACAACTTGAAGAGCCCCACAGCCTCACTTCCAACTGTGCTTTGGTGTCTCGTTTTCCATCAAACCAGTATTTTATTGGTTTTTTTTTTCTTGTTTAGTGTGGGTTAGGTTTTTTTTGTTTGTTTTTAAATATACATAACAAGTCAAAAGTCTCCCACACTTTGAAGGAAAGAAATCCAAGGTTTTGACCAGGCCCTTCCACACTGACAAAGGAGGGTTGAACCATGCCTAAATTACAGCTGACTCAGCAGCAATGTGCACAGCATAGGGGAACATGTAAACCCCAAACACGTCATTCTGGCTTCTCACCTTCCTCCACAACTTGAGCTATGGTTGGTTCGTGGGAGGCTCCAGGTACAAAGAAATGCAAAGAACAGGCTTTAAAAAGCTTTTCTTAATTACAAATGCAAATCTTGAAGCTTGTCCTCCCCAAGTGGTATTCAACAACTCAATTCTATCTGAAATTCCAAGCGTGTCAGAGTAAGCAGGTCCACACTTCACCCCAAGGAGCCTTAATGACAACATTTAACAGCACTGAGTTGGTCATGGCAGACTCTTCTAAGAAGCAGCATGGACAGAGAAAAATCACCAACAGAACACTGTCATCAAACACCCTACTTAACCAAGAACTCATAAAAGACCCTCATGAACATCCTACACATTGCACAGGACAGGATTTGCTTTACGTCCCTTTTTCAGTCCCAGCTCAGAGCAATGCATGAGGCCCAACACAAACACTCCTTGTCAACTCCACTGTGAACATCTAACACACACTCCTGAGCACAAAGCATTTCGTGAAGCACCGTCCATGACACCAACCTGTAAGATACTTTGCCTTCTGCTGCACTTGAAGTGCCTTTAGCATTAAAAAACCCCAAGCAAATAAACCTTGCAGGCAACCTTCTTCTCTACACATGACTGTCATGAAATCTTGCTGCTCGATGCACCTCCCTGTGACAGCATATGATACATCAGCCCATCTGCATGCCAGCTGGCTGTACTGATTTGATGCTAAAATGAGTGTATTGCTTGATTCCCAGTTGAAACCTCAGCCAACATGTTTTGCAAGTGTTTGAGACAACGGCCTGATCCCTTCAGGCCCTCTCCCCCTCGGGTTAACTTTGAAGGGAGTGTAAGGTAGCAGCTGAAAATGGCTTTGGGAGTGACTTTGGTGCAAGATTTAGCTAGTCTTGGACCAATTCACACCCTGTTACAAGTGGTAACTCTTTGAAAAGGAAAGAGGAGAGAGCCCTATCTCTTGGAAAGACCCATCCTCAACTGTTTGACTGGTTTAAACCTCAAAATACCAATTTTCCAGTGTTTTCTTCGCGGTATCAACTTCTAAAATTGCAGATATTCACATTATTCATATATCATCTACTTTATGAGGTGCAAATTCAGAGTTGGTAGGAGGATGCAGTTTCTCCCCCAACACACATCAACAGTGAAGGCAGAATTTGCTGAAGGATGAAGAAACAAAAAGATCTTACAAGCTTTAACATCTGTGACCTGTTCCCCTTCTGCGTTTGATGCCAAGAGGTCGGACACATCTGGTCACCTCTCCTGAGCACAAATCTCGCCTCTCCAGAAGTGAGTTCCAAGATTGGATGGGACATCACTCACTTTGGTGATGTGCCAAACGCTTTGGGCCACTTCCTGAAGAAGGACCCTGGGGTGCTCACATAAGCAGTCCCACAAGCCAAGCTGAAATGCTGTCCCCCCTCTGCATGGACAGCAGCCCTGAGGACTTTTATCAGGGCACTTCCTCATTCACTTTCCTTGGAAGGTGGCTGTCCTTTGCTGCTTCAGAGGCCTGTGGTGTAAAGCTTTCCCAGGCTCCTAATCACTCTCATCACCCTTCTCCAAAGACACTGGTGTCAGGGGTCCACCCACACACACATTGCTGCAGGATAAAGTCCTGATTGCTGTCAGGAAAACTTCCTGCTCCCTGTCCTGCCTCACTCTGTGCACACAGAGGGCTCAGAGAAGGACCTGAACAGATAAGGCTCAGTTACAACCAATTCTGAAGCCTTGAGCAGGGACTAACCTACATCATTTCTCAGCATCTCCTGCTCAGGACAACTAAAAGGACCCCATACACTCCCTGTCACTCCCTACACCCCGTATCTCCTGCATCTCTTCTTTTTTTTCCTTTCACTTATATTATTTTTCCCCTCCCTCAAAGGCTTTAAGGAGCCATGATCACAGAGTGCTCACTGTCTGCATGGCTGCCCCTATGGATAACGTAAGGCCACACTGGAGGTAGCAGTGGGGCTCAGCTGCCAGTTCTGCACCCCTCTCTCCTGCTGGCCTGGCCCTGTGCCTTGACCCCCAAACAATGAGCCTTTCTACTCCCCACAGCCCGCTGGAAACTCTGGCCTGACATTACGTGTGGTGGGCAGTGGGTGAGGCAGGCAGGGAAGGCAAGACGGGGAGAACACAAGCCTTAGGTCATCGATTCTTCTTGGGTCAAAGCAAACAAGGTTTTCCTGGGAGTTTCCTATCTGGAGGGAGTTATTTAGGAACAATACAGTGACCCAGAATCAAAGGAGCTGTGTGCAGTGTTGATGGCATGGAAGTGTTTTATGCTGTCAATCAGAAAGAAGGGGCATTTACAGAGGGGCATTTATGGAAGGAGCATGGAAAAGAAAAGGCTCTGGGGAAGCCTCATTGTGGCCTTCCAGTATTTAAAGGAAGCTTACTAAAAAGAGGAAGAGTGAGTTTTTACACAGGCCAATAGTGATAGGAAAAGGAGCAAGAATTTTAAACTAAAAGAGGAGAGATTTAGGTTAGATGTTAGGAAGAAATTCTTTACTGTGAGGGTGGTGAAGCACTGGCACAGGTTGCCCAGAGAAGTTATGGATGCCCCATGCCTGGAAGTGTTCAAGGCCAGGTCAGATGAGGCCCTGAGCAACCTGGTCTAGCAGAAGGTGTCCCAGTCCATGGCACAGGGTTGGGATCTTTCAGGTTGCTTCCAACCCAGACCACTGTGATTCTATGATTCTATGGTTTACTGTGTTGGCCCCTTCCCGTGCTGGATGGCTCTCAAACACAGCACCCACAGGCAAGCAGTGTGAGAAGGAAGGAGAACTGGAGTTGCTGACGTGGCCTCTGTAGGAGTGGTAAGGGAGACTTTTAAATGGAGAGGCAACTACCGAAACCCTGAGCTGAATTGCATAGCCAACCTTCCTTTTTCCACAGGGCACTGCGTCAAGCCAAGAGCAGCCAGGGAGCAGTAAAACCACATATTTTCCCCTACAAATAAAGAAAAAAAAAGCCAAAAGATCCTTAAATAACTATGTGGATGAAGATCTGAAGAACAGATCGGTAGCAATGACTAATAACCCCAATAAGCATCGTTACTGACATTATTATGAGATTAAAAAAATGCAGATGAACAAAAGCATCACCCAGTTCAACAGCAGCACACTGTACGAAACCTACCATGTGCAACACAGCTCTTCGAAGCTGAAAGCTTAAAAGACACCTCAGTGTCACCAGTAGAGAGGAGAGAAATGAAGGCTTACTAGTCACTTTTGGAAACAAGACATAATCTCTGGTTGGATGTCATGTTAAGTGGCCAGAAAGTGGATTTAGCAAGTCAACTTGCAACCTTCAGCAGCCACATGAAAATCATGGGCTTGTTCTGAAGGTCAGCAAAGAATCCAAATGGGCAAGGCAGCAGCTGGGATCATCAGCAAAACTTAATCACTGAAAAATCTATGAAATTCAGGAGACCGCAAATCTTTGACTCAAAATGTTATTTCCATCTTAACATATGGATGCGGGACCTGGAATTCCACCAAAGAAATGTCGAAATGCCTTCCAAAGCAAACGCCTTTGGAAAATACCAGGTTTAAATGGAATAAGATGCATAACAAGTACTGAAATGCTATTAGGACAGTATCTTTGATCCAGAAGACATGATGGAAATAGTTTGGATGTGTCCAAAAGGCGTGGGGAAGCAAAAGAAAGAATAAATAATAATTAAATAAAACCCAACCAGAAGATATTTCAGGCAATAGATTTTCATTTCTGTCAATAGATTATTATTTCTGTCAACAGAGAGAACAAACATAGAACAAACATACAGCATTTAAAAATTCAGAGCCCATGTGAAAAAGAGTCTGGAGTAGGCAGAGACAGAAAACAATCTGAACACTTAATGCAGAAATGTCTAAGAGCTGTTCTCAACTGGTTCTGCCTCAAAACCAGATTTAAACAATAAATAAAACTGTCCCATTTCTGGCCCAAGAGTGAACTTCCTACCCTGAACACACATCATTTTAGGGTGAGAATATGCACATTTGGATGGAGAAGTTCATTTCTAGGTATTAATGTAATGCAGACAACCAGACTGATGCAAGATTTCCCAGATCAGAACCTTCTCCAGGAAAACTGCACAAGAACTCAGAAAAAAACACAAATCCAGAGATGAAATCAGCCTCCCCTTCCCCCCCCCCCGGTTGCTGGATTTAGTCCAGATTCAATGGAGAAACAGGCACCACTGGCTATCTTACACAGCAAGAAACATATGCTTCCAGCACTCATATTTTCCTCCTGTCCTTTAAAGGCACAGCTTGCAGGCTAAAGACAGCAAAGAGCAATTTTTTTGACCAAAGCTGCCTTTTACTTATTTACTATTATTTTTTAAAATTTTCTATGGAAACACAGCATGTATTTAAATTGCTGTATGACTAGATATGATCGATGACATATGTACTGTGCAGGCCTGCACGATGACCTTGAGGAAATCCTCTTTGTGTGCTGCAAGGTCGTGGCAGGCACACCTTGGTGCAAGTGTGTTTGCCTGGTAGCAAGCAAATGGTCTGGATCTCTTCTTAAGGTCTCAGGTCTGTTTCTGTGAATCCACATGCTGAATATTTGCTTTTTCTGTCACTAATCACAAATAAGAAAGAAAAGTGATCACAGAATTACAGAGATCCTGAGCTGAAAGGGACCCTCAGGGATTACTGAAATCCAACTCCTGGCCCTGCACAAGACATCCCAAGAGTCACACCACATGCCCAAGAACATTGTCCAAATGCTTCATGAACTCTTCCAAGCTTGGTGCTGTGATCACTTCCCTGAGGAGCCTGTCCCAGTGCCCAATCACCCTCTGGGTGAAGAACCTTTCCCTAATATCCAGCCTAATCCTCTCTTGACACAGCTTCAGGCCATTCCCTTGGGTGCCATCACTGGTCAAAAAAGAGAAGAGATCAGTGCCTGCCCCTCTGCTTCCATGGCAGTTGCAGACCACAATGAGGTCTCCCCTCAGTCTCCTCTTCTCCAGGCTGAACAGACCAAGTGCCCTCAGCCACTCCTCATAAGAGGAGCCTTTATCATTTTCGTGGCTCTCCTCTAGATACTCTCTAATACCTTTGTATCTTTCGTATCCTGTGGTGCCCAAAACTGCCCCCAGCACTGGAGGTGAGGCTGCCCCAGTGCAGAGCAGAGCAGGACAATCCCCTCCCTTTCCCAGGTGGTGATGCTGTGCCTGATGCCCCCCAGGACATGGTTGGCTCTCCTGGCTGCCAGGGCACAGCTGGCTCACATTCAACTTTCCATCCACCAGGTCCCCCACGTCCCTTTCTGTGTCACTGCTCTCCAGAATCTCATTCCCCAGTCTGTCTGTACATCCAGGGTTGCCTCATCCCAGGTGCAAGATCTGGCACTTTCCCTTGTTAAACTTCATATCATCAGTGATTGCCCAGACCTCTAATTTGCACAGATCTCTCTGTAGGGCCTCTGTGCCTTGGAGGGAGCCAACAGCTCATCCCAACTTATGATCATCAACGAACTTACTTAGTATCACTAAGTCCTGAAACCAAGTAATTTTTTAAGATGTTGAAGATCACTGGCCCTGAGTCCTGCAGAACCCCACTAATGATCAGTCCCCAACCATGCTCTCTACACTGGCTCCATCTATACAGCCTCCCACGTTCGCTGCCAATTTGCTGTGGTTTAACCCATGTTAACCACATGATAACCACAAAGCTGGTTTCACTTGGCAGCAAGGTGGAGAAGCTGCACAAAACGGCAGCAAAATGTCTTTCAGCTCTACTGCTGCTCTCTGGGTGCCCTGAAGTAAATCAAAGCCTCTCTTATTTCTTCCACCTCTTGAGATACATTTTATCACCACCACAAGGTGCTGGAACATCCACCTAACCATTATGATAGGAAAGCGAGACTTTAAAGACTTTAAAGGAGTACTGAAAGGAAGGGCCGTTTACATTAAAAGCAGTAATTTCCAAACCTTTTGGATCAACTCATCTCAGAGAGACCTTTGATGACCTTGGCAACCCTCCTCATCCAAATCCCTGACAGAAATATTACACACTTCTCTGGACCAGCTGCAATTGTTTTTATAGCTTCACACATCCTCATCAGCTCGCGAGCAGCTCAGAAGCCCCTGGCTCAGGTAGCAACCATAAAGCCAAGGTGAGTTTCCAGCTGTGGAAATGACCCTGAACACAAGTGCAGCCAAATGACTGACTTGCTCTGTGCCTTGGTTTCCCCATCAGATCAGACCTTTCAGGGCAGATGTGGTGTCCCCAAACACTCAGCGCATTGAGCCCCAGTTGCCTCAGCTGCTACTGTAATACAGAAAAATAATTTTTGTTCTGCCTTTGAGTCACTACTATAGATTATGTGCTTCAGTCTGGTAAACACTATTGCATCATGTCTTGCATCTGATATTGGCTAAAATAAAAAGGGAAAAAAACAGGTTTCAGTATCACTTCTGCTCTCTTTCAAAGAGAAACAAAGCCAGCTTCTTCTCACGCTTTCCCTAAGTATTGTTTGTCCTTCTTAAGTTCAACCCGTGCTTTGCCACCATCAATCTTTCACATCCACTGTGGGCTGCCAGGACTATCGGCCAGCTCTGAAGTTATGACAGATAGCTGAGGATTCACTCAAGCTATCTTAGCATAGCCAAAGGACCAGGAAAATACAGCAGTTTCACCCTCCACACAACACATGGACTCCTTAACTTCTGTGGGCATGTCCGCCTCAATTGATGCAATGCCTCGGAACACACGCGGGTCAGTCCTGACCAAACCAGTTTGGGTTTTGGCAGCTGACGAGCTGCCCCAGCATGTGTGTTGGCAGCAAACAAAACTAAGACCATCCACAGTGAGCTGGGCTACAACAGTTCTACTGCTCCTGACATCGGTGGCACTATGTCACAGAGGTGTAAGAAATGTTGGGCTGGAGGCAGCTCAGGTAGTCTCTCTAGTCCAGCCTTGCATTTGAGGTGCAATCACTACATCAGGTCAGCTGGAATTTCCTATAGCCAAGTCTTGAAAACATCTGAGGACTGAGAGCCTGCAACCTCCATGGGAACTGGTTCCTCTACACCATGACCCTCTTACTGGAGGGGCTTTCCTAAGACCCAGCCTGAACCTCCAAAGCTGGGTTGTGGTTGCTGTGCCTTATTTTGTCACATTCTACAATCAAGAACAGTTTGACTCCATTTTCCCCACAACCATCCTCCATCTGCATGTTCCTATATCACAATTATGATGACAATACATCACCACCTGACCGTTTCCAGAAAATGATACAGTGGGCAAAGGAATGCAGCCCCACACTCAAACAAAATGATCCCAAAAGAAGGTTGTAGGGAAGAGGTCATGTTTTGACTCATCAGCAATGATGCAGCAAAGAAACAAGTTAGAGAGTGAGACCTTTGTGCAGCATTGCACAAGAGCTGGTATAGCAGGCACTGCCTTTGCAAGCAAAATGCACCCCCTGACCTGCAAAACCCTCTCTGGTGGAGCAAGTGTTCATCCCTCCTCTGAATCATGGGGCAGAAGACAACAGCTAAAATACATTATGGGCTTTTTGAATCAAGCTGGGAGATTAAATGGGAGGAACAGGGTGCAGCAAGGCAGTTTGACAGATGGAGTAAGTGCAAAGTCATGGAATTCAGTGCTGTCAAAACTTTCTACAAAAAACTTGTCCGAGGACTTCCCTGAGTCCTATCAGGAGATCGAGGTGACATCAGTGGTGCCCTTAAGCCTCTTAACTATCCCTCCCTGTGTTCAGGCTCAAAATCCATGTATTAACCTAAACCAGTACTGGAAGGAACTTCTGGAGAATTTGTCAAATTTATTCCACTGCCTCAAAACAGATTCAGCTCTCTAAAGTGGAGTTTGGCCAAACTGCACTTCAGAACTGCCACGATGGAGACTCCAAGCCCATCCCAAACCATGTGTTCCACTGCTCCACTCCTCTGGCAATCAGAAGTTAGGAAGTTTTTCCTACACTTGTTTCCCTTGCTGCAGTTCAAGCTCAGCACATCTTGGCCTCCAACCACTGGCCATGGAGAACAGTTTACTCCCTTTCCCTTCACAGCTACCTTTGACATAGTCCAGGATTGTTATTTCTGCTCTCAGCCCTCTCATCCCTAAACAACCCCATTTCCTTCAGTCTTTCTCTTTTCTATATTTTTGCTCATTTTTGGTGCTTTTCTCTGGCATGTCTGCAACTATTTCCTATTTTTGATAGAGGACAGAGCATGCTGAATGAGGCATGGCACAGCTGAGCACGAGAGTGACCGATTAAAACTCCTTAGAGAAAAGAAAAAAAAAGGAGATAATTTTGCACAATACCCATCTTTTATACTTTGCTGCAGAATAAAGGGATGTTCCTTCTTCTCCCTCCTATAAAATTTCATCCCAGTCAGCACTGTGCCAAACTCCACCTGGCATCTCCACCATTTGACAGCCTATGATATCTCTGCACCAATGGTCTTACTTCAGTCCACATCCCACATTCTCATTTAAGGAGGACATCCTTACAACGCATTTTGAGGTGGGATATGAGGGATCTACTTCAGGAACCAAAAGAAGCCCCTCATCAAGAAGTTGCCCCTAGGAGTAAGGCTGCAATCAGTAAATCAGCCTTTAACCTCTTCTTGCTTGTCCCATTGGAGAGGAGTAGCTCTTCCAATGACCTTGATTAAACTGCTTTTGCTTGATGTAAGAACGACCATTGATGCACACAGCCAAACCCAGATAAACCAGCTGGGAGAAAAAATAAAACCCCCAAAGCACTAAAGAACTGTAAAACCAGTACAGGATGAGAAGCTTTTGTTTTAGTCAGAACTGCAGACATACATCTCAGCCAGACAGAAAATACTCTGACTTCATGGTACATAAATGAGCAGGCAGAGCGCACTGATCTAACGATAGCGAGCTGAGCTGCTCTCCGACAGCACTTATTTTTCACAGTGCTTCCCTGCCAGACAGTCCACCCCCGAGCCCATCGTGCTGGGCAGCACACAGACACAAAACACCGCTCTAAACCCACATCTAACACAGGAGACAACAGACAGGCACGTCCAGCAGGAGAGGACCAGGAGACAGTGAGTCAGTACAGGACCAGCACAACATGCGCTGGTCTTGGCTCATTGGTCACACAACTAAAGCCCAGGGTTTTGTTTAGGGATCGGGGTTTTTTTAAAAATTATTTTCACGTGTGTTTTAAGGAGGAGCCAGGAGGACAATTAAAAGATGGTTCTGTGCTTTGTGGTTGCATACAAGGAGACTCTTTCATGCATGAAAGTCAGAAAGGAAAAAGGCAGGGACAGGCTTTTTCATAGGGTCAGTAGCAACAGGACATGGGACAATGGTTTTAAACTGAAAAAGGGTACATTCAGACCAGATATGAGAAAGAAAATTTTTTAGAATGGGGGTGGTGAAACACTGGCACAGGTTGCCCATAGAGGTGGTGGATGCTCCATCCCTGGAAACATACAAGGCCAGGCTGAATGGGGCTCTGAGGAACGAGGTCCAGTTGAAGATGTCCCTGTTCACTGCCAGGGGGTTGGGCTAGATGAATTTTAAATATCTCTTCCAACCCAAACCATTCTATGAAGGTACAAAAAGTGTTTATCCTAGAAAAAGCAATTAAGCAAGAGGATGAGGGAGCTTGGTGTTCCAAGCAGAACAGAGGTAAAAACAGGTATTTTGGTGCCTCAATTACTTTTGACCTTCAATTGTTTGCTTAGCTTTTATTATCAATATTACAGAAGCATTTACAGCCAAACTGCCCAGAGTCTACATGAACCCCTATTTGCAGTTATGAGCCTGGAAAAAAGCACACTTTGTCTCACCCTTTAAGTAGTCATTGTTTGATCATTTAAATGTCCCACAACAGAAGAGAAACTCACAACACCGATATATCCCAGAGCATTGTACAAAAAGGTCCCACAATCTCGCATAAACACAATCCTCTGAAGTGAAACAAAGCAGGTATTTCTGTAAATGCAGATTAATGCTGCACAAATCAGGTGTGAAGAAGAGTCCCCTTTCCCAATCTCCCTGGGTGGAAGTTAGAGAGAAAATTTAGTGCTTCCCTCTCTTGCCATAGATCTCCTTGAAAAATAAAAGCAAAACAAACCCAGGCTTATAAAAGCACAGCACTTCAAGGACAGCGTTAGAGCGTTAGCAACACACCCATGTGCAGACACATACATTTGAAACGCACTAGTCAAAGAAAAAATAAATCTATCATCTACCCTGTGTCAATACAGCCAGAGCAGGAACTTCAAACCCCATTAGCAGCATCCTGCAGCCTGAGATTTCTCCTTTGAGGTCTCAAAGCAGAATATAAACCGAAGGTATAAGGAAAACAGCAAAGCCAGCGATTCAGCACCTTCGCTTTGAGGCCATACAAAAGCTGGAGTAAACCTTTTGTGCATGAAAACCAAAGTCCAACCATGTGGGTTTGTTGTAGATGAAGGCAGGTTTTACGGAAGGAAAGACATCATCCTCAGGCTCTGTACCAGCAAGCTGCTCTGAACTACTCTCGAGGAGAACTTGAACAACACACCAACGCCCTGAATGCCCACCACAGCTATATAAATACAGTATCAATAATAATGCATTAAAAAGCAAAGGGATGGGGGCACCACCAAGTGAGACACAGTCCAAGCTAAAGGCCAATGCTTTCAAATCCAGCCACTGATGCAGGAAGCTGGTGCAACTGGTGTGACTGGAAGGGAAGTCCCACTGACCACAGCGCTGGGACTGCTTCAGCACTGAGATCCCCTCGAGTGACATCTGCCAAGCATTGCTTCCTGCCCTGCGGAGGCTGCGTGGGCTGGCCGGGCACATCTCAGCATGGCCGCATTTCCTCTTGGGGGAATGAGGATGTTTTGAAAACATAGGTAGCTTGCAAAGCACTTTGGGATGTATGTGGATGAAAAGCACTCTTATGCACATTGATAATTAGCACTAACCGCGGCGTGTCACACCCTCCATGTAGAGCATTTAGCAGATTTATTCAGCTCTTGCTGGAATGCCAGAGCACAAGCTGGATATTCAGACAGTGATGAGAGCACCCTTTCATGGGGCAGATGCTGGGGAGCTAATGATGTTTGATGAGTTAAGGCCATTGGTGACTCAGGATCAGCAATTAGTTGATTTCTGCGGGAGGAAGGTGCTTTGCTCCATTAAGCTAAAAGCATCCTCCACAGTTCAGCATGCACAAAGTCATTCTGTCCACCTCCCTCAAAGCCTGCCTACATTCATTAGGGGGTTGATACATCCCACATAAACACTCAGGTTTACCTTACTGGATTCCCCAGCAGTTCTATTTCACAGCCCTGTGCCAACCTGATATTCCCTCAAAGAGCATGAGGCACACAAGGAAAGGTATGCCAAGAGCAACTGGACACACAGTCTGATGCAAAGGGATGTGGTACCATTGATGTCTGCGAGGCTGAACCCATTTTGGGCAAGGCTAATAATACTCTATCACAAATCAGACACACCCCCAGTCCTGCTCTAGCCTGCAATACAGGACTACAGACGTTCACCTCCCTCTCAAGGGTAAGCAGTGATGCTTCCATCAATCAATAACAGGCACTGGGGAGACACCAGCTGCACTTGTTCTGCCTGCCATTTCCGAAATGCACGCAGGCAAAAGCAACAGGACCAAAGGATGATCTGGCTGGTGTCTCCTCAGGAAGGGAGAGCATTCAGCTCCCTCCAAGAGGCTGCATTCCAGTCAACTGAAGGCTGGCTGAGGCTGGTCATTGGTGTCATGGAGTGGGACCCTTGACATCTAGGGAAGCGATGTGCCGAGTCATAGGACGGCAGAACGCTTCTGAGCGCTAATGCTCGTGGCACATGGCAGGACTGTCAGGCGGAGGACGCAAAGAACAGTTTTTTCTTTCACTGAGTGGAGAATGTGACAGAGCTGGCATTGGGACCCTCTTTTTACAACTTCTTTGAAGTGTTTGATCTCAGCCGCTAACGACACAAAGCTATCGAAGCGCTACTGGTGCTATCTTCAAAGGGTTCGGACGTTCAATGATTAATAGGAACCGTGCACGGGATGGGGGACAGCGACTGTTATGGGAATTCTGGGGGGATCCAAGATGCGTTAGGTACCTTTACTCTTTGGGACCAAGGTATTCCCAGCCTCCCCTAAATCAGACGACTTCAAAGGCGGGGGTGTGACCGTCGCAGGTCCCGGGTGAGCCCAGCCACCGCGGGGCGCAGCCAGAGCGGCCCCAGCGCCGAATGTCCGCCTCAGCCGTGGCCGTCACCGCCCACCCCGCTACCCCGGGGCAGGGGACAAGCCGGGGGGCTCGCAGAGGCTCCCACCCGCCTTTCCCTGGGGCGGCGAGCCACGAGCGTTCGTTCCCCGCCCGGGCAAGGGGCACCTCCGCCCTGCCGAGCCTCCGCGGAGCCGGGAGAGGCGGCGGCAGGTGCACCCGGGCTGGCGGCGGGAGAGCGGGGATGGAGGCGCGGAGGATGGATCCCGGCTTTCCCGGGGCCGCGGTAAGGATGAGATGGGGTGGACTGAGACTTACGTATCTCCGTAACTTCTTCTCCGGCGGTGACTTTCGGAGCCAGCCCGAGCACACCACCTCCCCGCCGCTCATCGCGGCAGCCGGGCGCCGCCGGGCGCTGCCTCCCGGCGCTCAGCGCCGGCCGCGCCGGCCCATGGAGGGCGGGGGGGTGGGTGGGTGCGCGGATGGATGGATGGATGGGTGGGTGGAGGGAGGGAGGGAAATAGGGAGGGAGGGATGGAAGGATGGATGGGGGGGCGGCGAGCGCCTCCCCCCGCCGCCGCGGCCGCTCGGCTGCGAGCGGGGAAGCAGGAAACTGGCTCCTTCCCGGCTCACCACGCCTCCGCCCGCCCGGCGCCCCGCCAGCCGTGTTAAAGACACAAACCCCGCGGGGAGAGGGGCTCCCCGGCCCCACGCCCCCCCGAGGGGCTGCCGCTCGTCCCTGTCCCCCCCGCACTCATACAGTGCCCATAGAGAAACTTTATCCATGCTGCAGCAGGTGATCTCTAACAGCGCAGCGTTTCCTTAATTAAAAAGTGCAGCTCGCCCCAAAACTCTACCCTGTATGGTTTCATTACCGCAGGACCCTTCCCCTCTCTTGATGGAAAAGGTCCTTCTCACCTCGGAAAGGCGAGGCTGGCTTTAGCCCCGCTGTGCTCAGGGGCTTGTGCCTGAGATAAAGGTGCCATAGGAAAACAAAGAGGTTGAGCAAGAAACTGCCAAACACCAGTGATGCCAAAAACTCTCCTAGAGAATAAAAATAGCAATAAAAAAAAACCACGAGGGAAATCAATAAAAGCTTCGTATTTTATTATTGATTTTTAAGTAATGGAGCAGTGGCCACTGAAAGGGGATTTGACTGCCATTGGAATCTCAGGCAGACAAGCCAGGTTTTGTATTACAGGGTATTATACCCTGACTGAGATTCACTATCAGCTTTCAGATCTCGAAACATTGTACATTTCAAAGCCTGATCCTCTCCTTCCCAGCTCAGGAACTAATAAAACGTCTCTCTGCAGCCCTGCAAGTTGGGTTATGCTCTAACCTTCCTTTCACTGCACCCTTTAAAGCAAAACTTGGGTATGGCACCCATAAAAGCTTACTCCTCTTAGCCCATGGTCACGTGGAAAACACAACCCATTTGCTAGGGATGGATTTCTAAGACCTGTCTCTATACAACAGCTCTGCCCCAAACCTGCTTGGGCACATTCACTCTCCCTGCCTCAGCTTCCCTGCCTGTCAAACCTCTGTGGGCAGGGATGGTCCCTCCTTACGTGTTTGTACTGTAGCTGGTGCAATAACTCCATGCTGGCTGGATGTGCTACTGTATGTCAAACAACAACCTTTATATAATGCCGCTCGGGCAGGGATCTTGCATCACTTTAGAGCAGTAATTGCAACCTGCAGTGCCTCTGGGAGGTAGGAACAACACCTCTTTTCAAGATGGGGACAGCACGGTTAAGCCATATGTTGTTTATCATCTTTGTGAATGCATAAAGTAGGGAAATAACCCCTTACAGAACAAGTCAGTCATTTGTTAGGAATGTATTTTCTCAACAGCTTTGTTTTACTGCCAGTGAAATGGAAAGGCTACATAAGAAGATTTTTCTACCTTCTCACTACCCAAAGGAAGGGCTTGATCCTATCCTAGTGCTGGGCAATCTCTGCACAGAGAGGCTATGCTCAGATCAGCTTGCCCATCTCTGCCGTGGTGTGTGATGGGGCTGAGAGCAGAGGAGGATGGAGAGACCAGTTCTGGCCTCAGCCAGCATCACCTTATTCAGTGCACTGGAGCCATATCAATTTACACTGCATGAGAGCAAGTCTCACCCTCAAACTCTCCTGGGTTAGAGGCACTTTGTACATTCATAGAGAAAACTGTGTCCTGGTGACCTGCACTTGAGACATCTTCCCAAAACACACAGTAGTTTCAGGGAGGCCGGTGAACTATTGGGGATTTAGAAAGACTCAATCAAGAACAGATGACCATGATTAATACACAGGTATTATGGAAAACTATTCCATGGTGTATGCTAATGATTCACAGGTTAGGAATTCATTCATATTGACACCAATGCAAAGTGGTATCAATTTGAATATCAGTTGCAGTTGCAGAGAACCCTGGCTGCATTTTTATGTTAACAACTTCCACCACATGGAGTTGGAACACTTCATTTGGGTGATGGATGTTTAAAGAAATGCTCCATAATTATCTTTGTGTAAATCATAATGAATTATTCTATGTGTTCTGTGACAGCCCTTGGTTTATTACCCTGCTCCCTTGCTCTACTATTCCTTCTCTCTGCTCATCCCCTCTTGTGGATCACATTTACTGACTTGGTTATATCACAAGATATATCTGAACAGTGTCCAAAACGTGAAGAACCCCTGTGAATTCTTTTTTCTGTGCTTTGGGTAATGCCTGACACATGTATCTCAGATTGCTGGGACTTTTGGATGGGAAAATGGTTACATTTTCTGTACATTTAAATATGCTGCTGTCTCAGATGTGACATAGAATCACAGAATCATTAAAGTTGGTAAATGCCTCCAAGATCATCGAGTCCAACTAATATAAGCTCTGTGCAGAAAAATGCTTCAAACAAAGATGCTGCACGTGAATGTGCCTTCCCAATTCCATTGTGGTTGTATGCAGAGTGGGGACAGTGAGTTAGTTCTGGCATCGGGCTGCCAGATTATATATGATCCAATGCATGTAACATTACAGCACCTTATAGTGCTGGCCCTCCTTAAAGCTTTTGGCCAGGAAGATACACAAATACTACCCTCAGTGCCCCTGGGAGTTAAAGACAGCGTCTGTCATGAGCACTGCTCTGATTTGGCAGCGCTTGCACATTCGTAACAGTTTTACCAACTTCAAGCTGTTCCTTCAACAGGCAGTGGAGAATGAACTCAGGCTGGCCCCAGCTGACTGCATAAATCTCTGGAGTGTGAGCTAACAGCCAGCAGCCTTGGCGAAAAACTGTGTGAAAACCACATCCCTGTGTTGGAAAAACCCAGCGAGGGAGTTATGTGAAGCCATCGAGAATCCATCTCTGCCAGCAGGAGTAACTGAAGGAGGAACAGCAGAATTAGCAGGCATAGCAAGGGAGAAATTAAGAGGTGCCATGTAAGAAATAATATTACTTGAACAAGCATAAGCTGAGAGAGAAACATTTTTCTAAGAAGAAGCCCTTGTACCGTCTTTAGCGTGCTGGGGTGCACAACGAAGTGACACTTTCTTCTGCAGAAACCCCTGGAGTTTTTAATCGTAACCTTCGGTGTGATTTCTTGTCCATATCTGAAACTGAAATCTATGAAAAATCAGAACTTCTAAGAAAGAAACCACAATGTCCACCGCTACGTCTTCCTGCTCCAAATTTATTCAAATGAGCTGTGCCATCTGCTGGCAGAGGGGAAAGCTGCAGGCGGAGCAATTCCGCTCCTCGCTCCCCGTCGCTGGTGCAAGCAGTCGGGATGGATGGAGACACTGGGCATTTCCTGTGGATTAGGGACCAGCTGGCTGAAACGCTTCGGGCGATTTACCCCAGCCAGGCACAAATCCCCTGGAAATGCCCTATACGGAGGTTAATAGAAACCAAAACAGGCTGGGGGAAAAGGCTTGAAAAAAACTGCTGTGAGGCTTGGTGCTCCTTGCCTGCTTTTAATTCTGAGCAAATGCTCAGTCTCCTGAGATCCAGCTCTGCAACAAGAGGACCTGACTTTATCTTCATGCAACAGTTCCGGCAGCACAGCAGGATGGGAGCAGCTTTTTGATTTTATTAAGAATTTTCAAGGTTAAAAAAAAATAAAAATCACCTCTTTAAAGAACCTGAGTCTTTTCAAGCTTTCCACCCTCCATAAAAGAGGACAGCAAGCCCTCCAGAACAACTGTAACTGAAGCCAAACCACAAGACAGTCCTTTCCTTCTTGTGACAGACAGCAGCTCCAGCAGCACTGGCTGCTTTCCATGAGCAGAGGGAACACAAGCACAAGGTGCTTTGATCAGATAATGAGACAGTTTGAAGCGTCTTCAGTACAGTGTTGTGGCAAAGACGGGCATCAGAGCTCTGATGCCTTAATGCAGGCTTGAAATCAGAGCAAAAACTTGCAGATCGGCAGTGTTCAAGGCACACAGGCTTCCTTGGGCTTGATGGTCCTACTTTCTGTTGGAGATCCTGGCCAAAACCAGCACATCCCATCCAGAATGGATACAGACCCCCCATGCAGCACGGGGAGGGGCCTGGGGTGCTGAGCTGGACAGTATCTGTGGATACAGATGGAGGACACTTCCAGTCCTCACACTTAAAGATTATTAAATGTGTTTTCCTCATCAGTCCACACTGAAGCCCAGTCCTACTTCTCTCACCAAACTAGACATGTAGAAATCACTGCTGGGAGCTGAGCTGGGACAGAATGCTACTGATGCATTTCTTAGTTCTGGATCCAGGTAGAGTTTCTTCGTGCCTGGTGATTCCTTCTAGCTCCTCATGCAAACTCTCCTGCCTGGATCCAGACACATTTTTGGCAGCTACCTTTACTTCCCTCCCCCTCCCCCACCCAATGCTATTTTTACCACAGAAGAGAAGGAAACTAGGAGTTTTCCCTTTTTTTCCTCACCTCCTCAAAACAGAAAACCATTATACAACTGCATGGTGGAAAGTGCACCAGGCAGTGCTCCAGACACAGACACTATTCTGACATAAGCATAAAGGCCACTTCATCCTTGTTTTTCCCCCCCCGATGAGACCAGCAGCTCGGTATGGGAAGGACTCCCTCTATGGACACTATCTGGCACAATGGGGCTTTGACTGCAGCTGGACCAAGGGCAAGCAACCATAAAACAAATGATAATAAAACAGGCAGGGAGAAATCTTCACCAGGCTCCTCTGCCTGCTTACCCGACCCCGGTGTACTCTCACATCCTTAGGCATTACTTCAAGAGCAGATGGTGCTCTGTGGTAGAGCAAACGAGCAATTATCCTCCTGACACCCTGCAAGGCCTCCCCACATGCGATTGCAAGAAGTTACTTCACCCCAAGCTAAGAGCTGTTGTCTGGCTTTTCAGCATAATTGGATGTAATCAAGTTTAATCTGGTTGATGCAGTAACTCTGAAGACTTTTGTAACTGGATTACTGTTGGCTCAACGGTCATGTGCCATTATATCTGCTGGCCAAAACAGAAGCCAGAATAAAAACAGATGCTTTCCCCCTACTCCTCCTTCCAGTGACACCCCTCCAGGATATGAGCTTGCCCTTTACAGCCAATATAATGAACTAAAAATTCTATTAGAAGAAGGAAGTCATTGCTGTTGTATTATGTCCAGGCCTCTTCTACAAAGTGTAAATTACTTAGAATATGTATCTCTACATTTGTTTACAATTATTGACCATGCACAGCTTAGAGCTAAAACTACTGGAACACAGACCTACTATGCACATGAGCTTTTAGAATTATAAATCTTATTACTCTAACTATACAAGTAGGGAAGCTGAGACCATGAGGAGTGAGTGGCTGATGAGGATGGACTCCCCCAGGTCCTATATTCCATTGTACACCTATCTGAGAACAAGGAATATACAAAATACTGCATTTATAGCAGACCTGTAGCTCTACTGCAGGTAATAATCTACAGGTGAGAGAGGGGCATCTGGTAAATGTAACAAAGGCCAGCAGAGTAAAGACAGCTGCTACCAGTGTTAAGTCATGGAAAAAGCATGTGAAAGCCATCATGCTTTAAGTCAAACTTTGCAAATTCAAGAGCCTGTTGTCTTTTGTAATGCCCCTCAAATGCTGAGAGTTAAGACATGCTGATATCCTCCTGGCAGATGCTGAGGCCAGGCAAATGGAGATTGAAATATGGCACTTTTTTAACAGTGAAAATAATCACTGGATCATCACGTGGAGGGGATACGCCCTTGTGGTTTCAAAGCATTTTAGCCCATCTAGAGTGTATTATATTCCTGGCTGAGATGTCGATTTCATTTTAAACAGACATCTCCTAGAAGTCTTAAGTGTGAAGAGACTGCTGAGATCAGAGCAAAAGCTGCTCTGCAGTTGTCAGTCCCAAATACTACACAGCAGCTACCCTCACAGCTGAATGCTGTTAAGCTGTAGTTGCAGGCATATGCATCTCTGGTTTTGGCCAGATGGTTATTTCAAGTTTCTAATGATGTGGGAAAGGAACATTCATAATGTTCTATCTCAGAGGGTTTAGCACAAACTTTCTTCCTTTTATCCATAGCAGCACTGTTACAGATGGTATTGGATCTCAATTAGGGTCTGGAGTAACACAGTGCTAAAAACATCGTGTTTTAGCTTGTACTCCAAGGACATGGCTATATAATTGTGCCTGGCAAGTCATTCATCAAGTTCATTAACAAATAGGCTCATGAAATTTGTTAAATACTCGAACCTTATACTTCCTAAATCACCATGAACACTAATAATTTATTAATGCCATTAGTAATACTGGAATTTGAAAGACTGTTTGTAGCCACTGCATAATCCAAGCCCTCGGATTTGATTTGTATGGTTATTTGAGTTTTGCAGGTGGCAAAGTTCAGCCGTGGAGGGTGACCTGGAAAAGCACCACCCACGCCTGTCTACAGAGAGGCACCTAAAGCACACCTTTCCCAGCACTCCAGCTGCTGTGCAGAGCCCCATCTCAGAAGCTATGACACCACAGACGTGCTGCTGAGCCAGCCTGAAAGCACACGGTGATTTATTCATACTAAACAACTCCAGAGGTCATTTCAAGTGCTTCACAGAGATGCCACCATGTGAGTCCGACCTGCCAAAAGGAGACCTCCTCAGTTACAGTGATGACAGAATTTCTGCAGTAGGTGAGTGCTCACAGCTGGATTTCCTGGAGCTGCAAACTGGCTACTGGTTGAGCACTGACTTTCTGTAACTTTGTGCAGAAATGGCAGAATCCGGTTCTCAACTCTGACAAGGGACCCTGGAAATTGAACCCCGATCCTGACTCCTGCTTCCCTCCGCAACCTCTGGCAAGCCCCTTCATCTGTCACTAACCTGGAGCTGTGTGAACAGCCCTGGCAGCACTGACACTGAGAGGTCAGTCAGCCTTTGAGTTGTCTGTGGTGGGAGTTCAGCTGTCTCCTGCTTAAATGTGCAGCCCATGGCCACGCATTCTTCAATGCAACAGCAGCAAAACTGAGGGACAAGCAGAAAACAGGAGACCCGTGTCTCAGAAAAATAGGGATCATATGCCTGCTTCACACAGTTTAACCACAGTACTGAGCACAGAGAGCCCAGGATCTTCAAAGGGCCATCAAAGATATTGGAATTATTGCTCAAAAATCACTTTAAAGGTAAAGCAACTTAAAAATAAATACCACAGAAGTACTGCTAAAAAACATTGTGTTAATGAAGCATAATTATTTTTCACTGTGATTGGAAATTTAGCCTCATTTTGAAGCCATGGCAGATAGTAGGGAAGAGTCCCATACTGAAATTTAAATGTTTACATGATTTACTCAGGCTTCCTCCCAGACGACACTGATTTTTTTCTGAGCATACTGAGTTTGCACACTTTTTTTGCCAGCAAACTGGATGATCAGTTACTTCTAAAAACTCTGAACTCCATTCTTTCAGCACAAGTATCAGTACATTAACCTGCTGAAGACAGTAAGATACACAGATATCAATGAAGAGCAAAGAGCAAGATCAAGCCTTGCAAAGAAAATTAAAAATCTACTCTGTTGGCTGCCTCAAATTATTTAGAAAAAAAATCAATTGTAAGAGTAATAAAAATAAACAGCAGGACTGCCATCTCTGAAAGGCCCCAGGACATACAGGGATAGATAAAAATCACTGAAGCACAGTCTAGAATCTTAGAAATGCCAAAAATGCATTTGAAACCAGATCAGTTGCAAACATCCTGCTTTACTTCTGGTGTGGCAGTGCACCCACAGGCAAACAGAAGCAAGTCTTGTGGGCTGGCGCCAAGCAGGGATTTGGTTGATTTGGGTCAGTTCCATGCTTCTGCCACACATCTTCCATAACCTTGGGCAAGCAGATTAATTGCTCCATGCCTCAATTTCCCGCAGTAAAATAGTGTCAGCAATAAGAGCAACATGGATTCTAAAGTAATTTCATCCATATTTCACTCACAACAGAGCCTACAATTTCTGATGTAGCTGGTGCATGACTTTTAAATGTCCACACAGTCTTGTCCCTCTCTTGCCCTTCGTGTGACACAAAGCTCTCCCTAATACAGCATCTTTTCTGTACACCTTGTGCAGCAGACACTGCGGCACAGCAGCCATAAAACAACAGGAGCCATAATTTCTTTGAACTCTGGGTCAAACTTGTTGTTAGCCAAGTCTGTAAGAACTCGTATAGTAAATTACATATGTCTCTTTATCAGCAGGATCATAAAATAAAACTTTACAACTCCTCTGAAGGTCATGGCTCTGCAACAAACAGTTGTACAAACAATAAATTCACCCCTGAGACCACCATTTTTGTGGCTTCGGCAGCTTTGGTTAGATCTGAGGAAATTAGAACTCTGTCAGTCTTTATACAAAATCTTTCTTATTTCTCCTTTGGACCCATCTCTCATTTCTCCCTGAGTGTAAGGTAAAGGCTAAAATAACAGTCAAAATGGCTGTTACTGCTTTCAGCAACAGCAAAGCCACATTTATCTCAATACACATATTTAATGGAAACAATGACAAAAGTGTTTCTTGGCAAATTAGTCCCCTTCACCCCCTGAAGAAAAACACATCTATACACTATTCCCAAAACAATCAATATCAGTCCAGCAAGCAAAACTGTACATTATGGTTCCCATCAAAATCTTGGCATTCCCTCAAACAATGTGATGCTTTATAAATTGCAACTACTACCAAATAAACCAGAGAGAACTGCTGAGCTGGGCACCTTGCTGCCTTTCCCTCAGGTCTGGAGGCCTGAATGCAGGTAATTCAGCTGAAATCCATGTGCTGGTCTGCTGGGCCCAGCGATGTATCTTTTTGTCTCTGCTTGTACAGAAGGTAGTACAACAGTCCAGGATCTGAACACTGCCACAGTATCACAACATACATCATCCGGGAGAGAACTCTCTACTTCTAGCTTCCAAGTGTGCATTTGCTCTCCTATGGATTTAAAAATGAGAAGACTGAAACATGGTGTTAGTTCTGCAGGTATTATTTCTTCAATTAAAAATAGAGTACTTTGGGATACTTTGATCTTATGCATTAAAAAATTAAGTGAAGGGATTATCTGATATTCTTGAAGTGAAAAAAACAGACGTTTTCCTCTAAACACTTCTGAGAGGCTGGCATTTAGTTATGCAAAGTTTATGGTGTAGCTCTTTTATCTTCCATCACTGTTCTAATGTTGCAAAGCTACCGACGCAGTAATCAATGACACTCATTCTTTCCTCTGAAGCTCAGAGTGAGGACAAGCTTGAAAAGAGGCAAGCATGGGCTGCCGAGGAACTGAAATTTCCAGAAATACTTACCAAAATGATGACAGTCCTCATCACCTGGGTTTGAGAGCTGACTGCTTATGGCACTAAAGCCACCCCAGCTACTGCACTGCAAGGTCAGCCTAAGAGATGATTCCTGTGTGCAAAAATAACAGCTTTTTATTTGAAGAAGTGTCACAGATTTTATCTGGCTTCAGTCACTGTCAGGTTGCAGACTCTAAGAGAAGATGTAGCAAGGAAAGCTGCTTAAATTAAGAAAATCTTGGTGCATTTCCCTGCCTGCATGTCCAAGAGAAATGAGCTCCCCATCCTCCAGATTAACTTCCATTTCATTATAGGAAGGGAGATTCAAAGGAAATACATGACATTCCGCATGGAAATCCCAGAAAAAACATGTTGCATTCCTTGGCAATACCAGTCCATGTATTGCACGAGGTGAACAATGCCAGTCTGGAGGGAAACAGTGGCTCCCACCCTTGCTGGCTACTCATAAATCAAGTTTCTCACAAGAATGCCAATCTCGGTATTAACCCTGAACTCTATCATAATACACAGGGCCTCATCCTCTTCACTTTCTCTCACCACTAGTGAAAACAGCACGTGTTGAAGGCTGTTACCAAGACTAGACAAGCTTTCCTTCCCCTTCTGACCCATCTGGTTACCTCTCTTGGGACAACCCTGCTGAGATCCTGCTTCATCTGCCAAACTACTGGGGGTAGTTTTCTTGTGCTTTCAGACCCAAGGACAAAGTCCCCTTAGCTCACTGGTTACCCAGCTCATCAAGCACCTTGAAATGAACCAGGACATGTAGAAGACTGGGGAGACTGCTTCCTCATGGACAGCTAGTTGGAAACACACAAAAAACCACTCACGGTGCATCCTTGGTACTTCTTTCTTAGGTACATCTACCTATCTACAAATCAAAGGTTCAACCTTTACCTTCAGTCCTGCAACAACCTCTGAAAAGGGCAAAGAACGAAAGGTGGATTAGACCAGTTCTTTGTTCTTGCAGCGTCACCCTGACAGCCACCCTGCAAACCTGTCTGAAGCAGTTGTGTCCTTCCCTGTAACTTGTGACTCATGCCTAGTTAACCTAGAACTTTTTGGCACTTTCCATTGTCTTCTCTTTTATATTTTGTTTTTCACCTGTCGCTGTTTGACCCCACCTTGCCCATCAGATCTGGCATCTCACAGAAGGATCAACAACCTCCTGCTGATGCCAAAACCAACACAGGCAGTCCAGAGCTGCTGTTGGGGATTGACAGCAGAGTGGACAGGAGATGTTTTGCTATCCCCCCCCCACTCTGTTCTCGGAAGATGGGCATCCAGGCACTCTCATTTACAGCAAACATGACAGAATCAGTGACTAAGGACCTCAATATGGACACCTGCTCATTTTAAGTTATTCAGGGAACATGCTGTGGCTGGGGCTGTTTGGCAGCTGTACTCTTTCCACATCTTTCTGCAGAGAGAAATAATTCCAAAACATAAAGGCCAGCAATAACACTTAAGACAACATACTAAAGGAGAGATGGTCCAAATGCAGGAAGCTACTTGGGTGTCTGATGTAGGAACTTCACAGTGGTTTCAAAGAGAAGGCAGGTGCTTGAACCATTTTGTGGAACCAGACTTGCCAACTCAGGGCTGTACTGGGAAATGCAAACCAGCAAACGCACAATTAACAGCTGCCTAATCAAGTGGATGAAGGAGACACGAAAAAGTCTTGATGTGCAGGAGATGTCTCAGTGCACACAAGAAACCCCCCAAAGTAATGACCTCATGGTGGTTGCCTGCATGATGATAACAGGTAAAAATCCCAGCCATGGAGCCCACCGAGACATGGCAGGTGCCACATGACATAAACAGGTATTTTTAGATACTGCAGGTGCAGTAGTACACAGCCTCACCAGAGAGAACTGTGACTGCAGTATTACCAGTGCAATGCCAGTTGATTACTATTTTTCAATCTCTTCCATCTACTTGGAAAAAGAAGTCTTCAGGGCTGTCCTGCAACCGCTTGATGTAGTGTGTGCCAATTTACATGGGGTTCATCAGCAGTAAGGCCACTACCTTGCTTTTTCTCTTTATATACATTGTTTATACTCCAGCAGTAGTGGGCTCCAGAGTAGCAAGCACTATGCAAATGACCGTTTGCTGGACTGCAATAATTTGGAAGGGAAGAAGGATGCTCAAAACCCTCAGTTCAAGTCCCAAAGAAATCACTGGTTTCCAGTTGCCTTAGGCAAGTCACTTGGTCTTTCCACAATAGTCTTGAAAATAGAAATGAGTATTTCTTTAGCTGGCAAGAAGCTGAGAACATAAGCCCATTACAGACTGCCAAGGAGTTCAGATCCTAGAGTGATAAGCAATTACTTCATACATAGCAATGCTTGGGAGCATCTGTCAGTTGTTTCGCAATAAAGACCAAACTGCTTGGTCCGATGAGCACATGAGAGATTTTCTCAATAACAACAACAGAAAAGCAAAGCAGCAACAAAACCCCACCATGAACTGCAAGTTGGCTCTAGAGAGATGGATGGATGAATAAACTCTCATCTAACTGAACATTTCTGTCTGCTATGAATGTGTGCCTTCTTGGAGACAGACACCTTCTGCAGAAGTTGTGCAACTAATTTGGTTATACAGAAAATGAAACCTCTACCAAAGACACTGAAGGAAACTCTCTGATGAGAGAGCTACGGTTTTATAACAGAAGAAGAAACCATACAGAGCTATAAAACAACCCAGTGTACATCTTTATTGATGATTCACAAAATCAAACATCAATTCACCAAACTCAATCCAGCAGTTCCAATATGACATTGTTCCTTGCTAGGTTTGGCTGATTCTCCCAAGGTAAACAATATTTGCTTTTAACTTGGAGTGGGAGAATCATGCTTTACAGCAGCCATTTCATGACAGCAAGTGCATCACAGCCGTGACAATATTTTAGGACACACTTCCTTATTAATATTTCACATAAAACCCCCTGCTACCTTCCAATAACGCTTGTTCAGTACTTCCACAGCTTGTACTAGTCTCATGAGAATTGTAACCCTTTAGTTTAGTGGGATTTATTAATAGTCCTGAAGTGCACTGAAGACAGAATCTGCTATCAAATTAACTGCCAGTGTCCTCCTATAATCTCACCAGAGCATATGTTATTTTCAATAGCCCAGTATTAAATTGACCAAGAGTTTCATTGATATAAAAATTATCTTGATTTCCCACTAAAACACACTCAGTCATATCCTGGTATGTCATATACACATAGTTACACCAGCAGTTTTCTCCATGTGAGTCAGCTGCTGAGCTACAGGAGACAGGAGTGAGAAAACCTGGGGAAAGGAATAACATCTTTGATATTGTCAACTCCCAAGATGTACTGCAGGTAGCGTTCAAACCCCATTCCGAAGCCTCCATGAGGAACTGATCCAAATTTTCGGAGGTCTAGATACCTGTAATTTAAACAGACAGTTACATTTGCAGCACGGTTATGCTCATGCCACTAAAGTGAGCTTTTTATCTAGAGTTTTGCTTTCTATCTTAATTACTTCCCTTTGACCCTAATCACTGTGTTGGTCAGGGGTGTGAAGAAGCAGAACTGTGTTAGCAGAAATCCCAAGTTTGAACCCATTTATACCAGTATAGCTATGCTTTGCCAATACCCTACTGCATGTTTTGTTTAGGAGCAAGAACTTACTTGAGTATGAAGAACAGAGCACCATGGCTCTCCTCATATTGAAAACACTTTTGTAGTTTTAGTACCTAAAACACTCCTAGCAGAGGCACAAACCCAGGTTCCTACAGAATCACAAAGCACTTCCACTATTGGAGATGAAGCTCTCTGCTTAGGCTTGTCTATCCCTCTCCATGTTGGTGTTGAAATCTGCCCTGCAAGTTCTTTCATTTTCTGTTTGCTTTTCAGTAGCCTAAGTCATTTCATTTCCAGTAATTTCTTCAGAAGCTTAAATGGGTCTTGCTGGCTGTCTGCTCAACATTCCTTCTTTTTTATTTTTTTTTTCTTTTAAGGTAATTATAATGTTTTTTTGCTACTATTTCCTCAATCACTCTTACAGACTGTTTCCTTTATTTCCATAGTAAGCCAGAAAAAAACCCTTGAACATACCTTCTCTAAAAATGAGATCTGGAACAAGAAATTTTGTTTGGCAGAACAGCACTCATTGTGCACAGAAAACTCAGAGAACATTTGGAAGTAGATACCCCGAGTATATGAGTGTCAACAAGATTATGATGGTTCTTCTATAGTTACCCATTTCCCAGCTGGACAGTGGCTGATGTGATACTGTATTTGCAGCTAAAAATTGTCACCAACAGTTTTAATAGAATTGAAAAACATCTCAGTGGGTCTATTGATTTGTGGGGCCACTTCTGGGCTTGCTGAGGGCACAAAGTTATTCTACTTTATATGAATGCACTAGTAAGAGAGGATTGAGTGACTCCAGATGTATTACTTGCTTCTAATCTTGGTGTATGAATATTTCATCATCCCAGTTAAAAAAAAAAAAATGAGTGCACTTAAATATAAATGCATATGTTTTACTACTTATGCAGTAGAGTAGGGGAGGGGGGAACACTGTGAAAGAAATTAAGATTAGTTTGATTGCAATAAATGGCGTCCCAAATTTTACATACTGTTAATAGACTCTAAGGAAATACTATACTTGTGTGTATCTATACTTATATATGTATTTATACTTATACATGTATAAACATGTAAAATATACATTATGTACATTTGAGTGTACTTGCTTGGACATGAGAACTTTCTGTATTTTAACAGAGTGAAGACAAAGTAAAGCCCATGATTACCCTTACTTGCAAAATAGAAGTACTCTCCCACAAATTCTACAGCTGCAAGGTTGCCCTGTCACTCAGTTTGACAGTATGCCTTCCATACCATGAAATACTGTTTTTCCTTACAGCTCATTAACAGCAGTTAAAATTTGGGAAACCATTTATTACACTCAATCCAATACTCAGGTTTTTTCTTCCCCAGTGTTTTTCCCCTCCCCTCCACTGCCCAAATAGCAAAAAGAGAAGCAGAGCTTACTTCTTCCTAGTAGCACTGACACACAAAGTACAGTTTGCAGGTTGAACAGCAGGCCCAAGAGTGGGACATGTTTTCTGATGACTGAGACCCACGTGCTTTTCCCTCTGTGCTGCTGGGTGTTAGCTTGGGTCACTAAGGCTCGGTGTATGCACCCCACACCTTGTGATGAGGATTATGCTTAGGATACGAACACGTAGGCTGTGCAACAGTATGGTGGTGGTCTTCATCTCTATCCACTTTACACAGACTGCTTTAAGAAGCACTTGTGTCTCTGCAAATAGCCTGGAACTGCTCCCATGGGAGCTCCTCTGCGTACCTTTACAAGGGTTGTAAAGCTACCTTTACAAGGAAGGTGATGGGCAGACCTGATGCTGAGGGTGGTGACTCAGGAAACAGGAAAGACCTCATAAATGTGAGGGATATGGGTGCTGGCCATGGCAGATCAATCTGACCCAGCTCAGGAGTTCTGAGCAGAACTGGCAAACCAGCTGGTAACTACTTTAGCTGTAACTAGGAATACAAGTAACAGCATAAACTTTTCTGATGATGTCTACAAGTGGATCAGCCTGTGCAAAGGCAGTTGAGACTAAGCCCAGCATCTTCTCTCCCTTTTTGCTGGCAACAGAGTTTATAAAGTCATTATAAGAGGATGAAATAACTCAGCTTCTTCCAGGAGAACAATAATAATAATAATAAATTCTACCCTTGCTTATCCAGGACGTTGATCTGTAGATCTCAAAGCACTTTGAGAAGCCATTTTGGCAAAAGGAGTGAAACAAAACCCATCAAAGTTAATGGAAAAAGTCCTTTGAATTAAATGTGCTGAGGATCAAGACTGTGAATCCT
Source organism: Lanius collurio (assembly GCA_020086605.1). Classification (NCBI taxonomy): domain Eukaryota; kingdom Metazoa; phylum Chordata; class Aves; order Passeriformes; family Laniidae; genus Lanius; species Lanius collurio. The sequence goes on along the minus strand of JACBWW010000006.1, from coordinate 27,848,804 downwards.
TTCTGATGACTGTGCATAGAAGAAGCAGAAGAATTAAGAAATTTTCCATTCTCCACAGATGAAAGAAAAAGTAACTGCCTGCAGATGAAGAGAAAAATCCCTTTAGGCTGGAAAATGCTCCCTGAGTTTTCCTCCATTCAGTAGTCTACAGACATTGGATGTTTCTCACCTCAAAAAGAGTTGTGAACTAGTCTAGCTGTTTTTGCTAGTAGCTCGTACTTAAGAAGAGAGCTCAGCATTCCATTGGCAACTGGTGGACTGTGCAGCATTATTCCATAGGGGAAATAAATTTCTGTGACCCCAGCTAGCCTTGGTGTTCCTGTTCTGGACCTCAAGACTGGTAGGTCTTCAGAGATTTGAATCTTACCAAAGTGTGTGCTGTAAAAACATCCCCCAGCAATGAATTCCAGGAGCTCATTATGTGCCACTTTAGAAGAGCATTTTCATTCATCCTTTTAAAGATTTATATTCTTTTATCATCATCATGAGCTGTGTTGTACAGCAAGACACTATGAAGAGCAGTGCTCTCCTAGTGACCATCCATAAACAGAATGTGTTCTTTCCAGTCTCTTTTCAAAACAAACATAATCTCAGCCTTTTATGCAATCTCCTTGCTATACTGAAGCTTCTGTGGCCAGTTTGAAAAAGTAAGGCAGAAAGAACAAAGACACTGTAGTCCATGAAACTGAATATTCTGCTGGGATGGTGTGTGTGTGTGTGTGTGTGTGTGTGTGTATGTAAAGAAAAAATCCCTGACTTTCTGCCTGCCTCTGTCTGGCCCAGCACTGAGCTCCAGTTTCTTCTCAAAAGAGGAGTAATAGGACTAGGTGGCTGCCAAGGACAGTGATGGGCTGCCTGTTCTCACTGGGCTCTGAAGAAGGTTAAAGGATGATGTGAATGTAGTCACTGGCCATGGGCTGCAAGTGGCTCACCAGTGCTACTTTTCCCTAAGCTCAACTCCTCCTTTTTACCCTGCCACACAAGGACCCAACAGAACAACACTGACATTCAAGCTTCAAAGAAAATCAGAAGTTAAAGAGCCCAACACAGCTTGACCTTCTTCATTGAGACCAGGAGCAGGGCCAAAGCAACACAGTAACATCCACCTGAAGACAGCAGACAACACCTGCTCTGCTACTGTGTACTTTCACCAGGGTTACACCAGAAGATCAAAAAGGTACCTGGACTGTAAAAGGTTCTGTATGAGACAACTGTCTCCACTGAAGCACATGGTGATAATCAGAGTAAGGAAAGCGATGCCTAACAGGTAGGAAGGCTGTCTGAAACCCTGCTCATGCTGATGGTTGTGGGAACACATTGGTCATTACAAACCTGCTTTATAACTTTTAAGATGGCACGTGGAGGCTGCAAACAGGATCAAGCCCCCTGTTTACGAGGCAATATACTTAATACTCCCTGGTCACAGAGAAATCAAGTGAACTCCCAGAGTACTCTCATCACTCGACTTTCCCACCTCATTTCCACAGACCTCTCAGTTTAGCCAAGATCATCATCTACAGCTCTGAGCTATTTTCTATCTACAATTCAAAGGAAAAAGTGAAAATAAGATAAAATAGCTACAAAATCATGGCAAATACTACTCCAACTCATAATCTATATGGAAACAAACCTGCACAACAGGAAAGATGTAGTGTACTGAAGAAGACCTCAGAGTTTGACCATGTGACTTTATCTATTTTTGAAAAGCTTCCTAAAACATAGGAATGGCAAGCAGCAGAGCAGTATTTCAGATCATCAGTTGCCTCTGTCCTACAATTCTCCTACAAACAAGGCAATCCTGAAAATGTCCTAGAAACAGTCAGACCCCACAATATTCTCTTGTTTATTGGGGGAAAGAAAACAGGTAGAATCAGAGATATGGCAATGGTTAAAGAACTTCAAAGAGATCACATTCAAAAGCAAATATATTTAAAAAGGAATGACTCAACTGTTCTTCCAGGAGTTTTTTGAGCCAACTTTGGAGACTCAATTCAATCACTAAATTGGAGGAGATTAATTTTAGTCTCTCCTGCCACCTCCACTGAAAAGATGGATGCTGACAAACCACTACCTGGCAGATTTTGAACTGCAATTTAGAAGCATCCAGAATTACTACTATCCTGCACCTTCCTAGGACCCTGCCAGACCCTGCTGTGGCAGAGAGTAACAACAACTTTCAACTTCTCCAGGAAGTTACATTGTCTGTGATGGAGCGGAGGGAGTAAAGGAGGAAAGAGTCTCCAAAACAAGATTACAGCAGGAAGAGTTTCCAGAATGTGATCACTAGATATCATATGAAAATGCAAATGAGTGACAGGCAATGTCCTAATCTTTTTCTGAAGGAAGCATGAGGCAGGGCTGTGCTATCTTAGTGGTGCTGGAAGGCTCTGCCATTGAACACCAGACCTCCTTGGGCTGTATCTCAGTATCTAACCACACAACTTAGCACCCTTGTTCAGGATAACCCTTCCCTCAGATAAAGGGATATGGTGTATTCTGGCCCACAAATACAATAACAAAGGAAGAAATTAAATTCACCGTGTTTGCACGTGGACGATATGAAGATCTGCCATACTGGGCTGTTCCTCAGTCATTTCATATGGTGGAAAGCAGAGAGTGAAGAACCTATACCTTGGTTTTTTTCAAGAACAGCCTTCCTAATGATCAGTCCAAATACTGCAGAATATTTGAATATACTCTTGTAAATTTAAAATTCTCTGCACTAGCAGTCTCTCAGTAGCTATGACAAAGTATATACCAAGAAACACTTGTCAAGAGAAACACTAAGAACCTTCTGTCGTTTTAATAGGTTAAACTGTTAATTCAAAGGTTGATCTGTCTCCTTAGGAGGACAGTTTTAATTGCTTTAACTGCTTTGTTAGGGAAGATTTTTCGACCCAATTGCCCTGTCAATTGCAAAGGGAGTTTTTCATAGACCTGTTAAAGGTCACAAATTGCTTGTGGTTCTGTAACCTGTTTATCTCGTGCATGGTGGTCAGAGAATCTACCCAACTTCCAACACAGACTAATGATTTAATATCAAAAATCATTATGGGTTGTAAATTAAGCCACCTCATGCAATCCTTAGAGGAATGACCTATGCCATGACTGGACAAATTGGAAGCATAAACTAAAAAGCATTAGATTAAACTTTGTTTAAATGAACTGGCTATTTCAATTAGGCTGGCAGTGATGGCAGGGCAACAGGGCCAAAAAATGTTCCCTCAAGAACAGAACCAAATTTAAAAAAAAAACCAAAAAAACCCAGCTGCTTAAATAGTCTCAAAAGAAGAAACAGAGCTTGCAGAGCAAGGTAGCATCTTACCATTGATAGGCATCTGTGAGTCCTAATCTGTGAAACAAAAAGGAAACCCCTTGTAAGTAAAGGAACAGAGTTATTCTGCACAAGCAGCACTTGCCTGGAAGAGGATGCTACAAGAAAAGGGAAAGTCTGGTGAATTAATGCATAAGGAGACAAGAATCCTGTTTTTCTCTCTAACGCTATGCTGGTTCTGCAGGAAATATAATTTAAAGGTCTAAAGTATTGGGGCTCAACAAAATCAGATCCAGAGGACTCAAAATTGAGAAAAACATGTGAAAGCAGGTGTGACTTCCTAGAGACACACCCCATTTGTACCTTGAAATACTTTCTATGACTTTCTTGACAAACAAGAAAGTCTGGCTTGAAACTCCACATGGACGATTCTCTTCCTCCTGAGGACTGTGGACTCAGACACTGACAAAACGTTTTGACTGAAAAAGTGCAGCAGGCAACATTGTACTTTTCATCAGTTGAAGTATACCTGCCTCAGAGAGTCTACAGGGAGAGTAGCAGGAAGCAGAGGGAATATCATCATCCTACACTAACAATGGAGAATTAATGTTCTGCTGATTTAACTGCCCCATGCCTTTTGGATTCATTATGCTGAAATAGATTTTGCTCTTCTCCACTGACTAGACATATCTGTGTGAGCATGTGGCTGATTTAACCAACAAATTAATTCCCAATGTGCAAATGGTGTTACTCAAGGATTAATCTTCCTCCAGCATTGCTTTGCACAAGTGTATGACTGGCCCAAACAGAAGTGTTCAGGTGCTGGATGGGACTTTGCACAACCGGATCTCATGGAAGGTGTCCCTGCCCATGGCAGTGTGGTTGGGAGTAGATGGTCTTTAAGGTACCTTCCAACCCAAACCATTCTCTGATTCTACAAAATTTTTGAACAATCAGATAGGATCCAGAGAATAACTGTCTATGGAGAATTACCCCACGTATAACATCAATTATTGTTAATTAAACAGCAACTTTGATATTCCGACATTGAAGTTAGTCTAAAATGACCAAAAGTAACAAGGTGCTGCTCTAAAGCAGCAGGGAAAGAAGGGCCCACATGACACAGTATAGGTCTTGGGCAGTTTCAGTGAAGCTTCCCACGAAACTATTAGCAAAGAACCATATTCTCTGAAATCAGGCCCATCACAGAGGCCAGCTGCATCACAACTGGCAAAGCTTCTGACCAAAAGTGCAATTCCTCAGTTACACAATGTCATGACAGGTATCTAAGTTCTGTATATGTGACAGCTTCCACCTTCACAATCCACTTTCAGCCACAAAAACTGTGAAGAAAAGGCTCAAGGATGAAGTGCCCCACAACAGACCCTGCTACAGACAGTCATAGCAGAGCTGAGGCATTCTCCTGCCGTGGCCTCTTAGCATAAAGAAAACTTTTCTTCTCTGATGAGCTAAAACAGAGGCCCTTTGCACACCTTCAACAGAAGCACAAGAACTTTCTCACCAGTTTGCAGTCACCTACTCAGACAAATTGATATCACAAAAATATCACAAGACAAAAATAGGCTTCTTTTAAATACTATTAACTGCCCTTGCACTCCTCTGTCTTGCCAACCACTGAGAGCTGCTGAAGCACTCTCTTGGTCAGGCTAGTCTCCTGGCATCTGCAGATTTTCCATACCTCTGTAAGCGAGATTCGAGGAAGGGCAGTCGCTCCTCTCTCAAGCTGCCTCCACACAACTCCCCTACTCCTGGTACAAGGAGATCAACAGCTGCAACCTCCAAAGAAAGAAAACTAATTCAAGTCATGCCACACAGTGATTAGCAGAACAGTTGACAATGATGTTTTTTCATAAAACCTTACTGTAATTCTTCCAGCATCCAGGACACTTACATAGGGATTTGCATATACTTGAAAAGTCTGCTGTTGACAGAAGGCTGGGAGGAAATTTTGCAAGGATAAAGATCAGTAATCTACAGAAAACCTAAATGATAGCGGTGAGGTCCCAGATTGAGAACATCTATTGCACTGTGGTTTGAACTGAATCTCACCAAGTTACTCTGGTGACAACCTGCGTGGGGTCATAAAAAACCCAACAGCAGCTCAAAGATAGCAAGACACACGGGCAAGTTTTCTGAAACCCTGATTCCCTACTCTGATGCTGAAGCTTGTGTTCAGCCCTCTCTACCCTCATTCTTTGAGCCAGCTCTAATGGATATGGCAGCAATGGCACTCGTACTGGATCTGTGTAACCACTTAGGCTGTTAGGTTTGGGCTGTCTGTCTTCTCTGATTGGTCTTCTAAGGTTACTTTTCTTATCCCTCAGCTGAAATGTTGCTAGAATTAAAGCCACTGAAGCCACAGTGGTACATGGTGGAGTAGTTGCTCTGTTTAGCACAAACAATGTTCAGGATGTCTCAGTTCAGTTGGAAATCACAATTTCAAGGCATGACACTTGATAAAGAGCTTACTTCTTGTGCTCATCTGCTATTTGAGCGTTACATGGATGCTACATTTGCATGACAAGAGAATCACAGACTGCTTGGAACCATCCAGTTCTAGGCATTTCACCTAACAGTACAGAAGTTTACCAGGAAAAGAAATAGACTATGACAAACTTGTCTGAAGGAAATGAAGCAAAAAGTGAACACTATCCCAACTCCAGATTCTTCCTCCTCCTGTTGTTCCCACTTTAGGTATTTTTTCAACAACAGGAAAAATAATGGACCTGTCCATCAGGTGATGGTCACATCTTATATTGAACTTCTTGTGGGCAGGGAGGCCCAGCAGATGATGCCTATCAGTAGGCCAAGACATTTGCCTAGACAAAGAAGTGGTGGAGGTGTGACCCATGGACTCACTGTGTGCTGAGGTCCATCTTCATTGTCCCGCATGTAGAAAGGCTTGAGGTCATATGGGTAGTTAACCACAAACACAGGAACCTCACCACAGTGCTTCACCAGGTACTTCTCATGTTCTGTTTGGAGGTCACAGCCCCACTGTAAAGACAGCAAAAGGGGCCTGGGAATCTGCTTTGGTGCCTCTTGACCCTGGCAAGAGACCCAGCAAAATCCCTGCACATAGAGAGATGTGCTGCTTTGAGTAACATGAAACCAAGCAAAGCAACTTCTCATACAGGTCACTGGGAAGTAGACAGTTTCACAAGTTTTCAGGCAGAATGAAGCATGGAATATAATATGATTTAACTTCACAGAACAGGGTTACATCATCCCTGCATCAAGCCCAAGCATCTGGTATCAAATCAGGAAAAAACCCAAATTAACAAGCGCAAAAACCCCAACCAAAACCCACAAACCACACTCTGCATATCTAAAGGGAAACAGGCACCTATCCAAAGCCAGCTTACTTCACCCAGCAAACCAGCATTCTGTCAGTACTACCTTTGGTGTATAGAAAGCAGCTCTCCTAGGCTGATTGCTCTCTTCCCTGCTGTGTCCTGTTACATGCTACATTAATTCTCACTTAAGAAAACCTAGTATCCTATTAACCACTTCATTGTCATCAGAAACCTTGGACATTTGCATTGACTTTCACTTTTCTTTTTTTCCAGGGATGTTATAAATCCTGTGGCCTTTGACTTGAGACCCCCAGTCCATTTATAGGATGTGCAAAGAATATCAGGGGAATAGAAGGGGAAGAGAGGAACAGACCCTCCCCAGACTCTCTTCATACTAAGATATCCTAACTTTGCCATCTCAGATCCAGGTAGTACAGATGCAAGATTTGAGGGTCTACACCCAACTTGCACAGAGATGAGACAGTCACACAACTGGCTATGAGGGTGGCTTCAGCCAGATGGTTATTTTCCTCAAAGTATCATAATGAGACAATGATTAAAGATGAGCACCAGCACAAATGCTGTCCCATACTGGAGTGTGTGTGTGTGTTTGAAACTGGGCAAAATATGATTTTTAGAAAACCATAATCTAAATCTATATCTATCTTTAGAAAGACTAGCACGTTACTCTTTTTTCCAGTCCACGTCTATGCTTTGGAAGACAAGATTCCCTTTACCTACATTTAGAATATATGGCATTTTGACATGGCATTGGTTTATTAATCCTTGTCAAACTTTCAGTGCTATCCTCTTATCTTTCCTTTTTTTGAGAACTATTACAGCAATTCTTCTTAGATGATTGCTACTGAATCTGCAACACTCTCAGCACGACTCACAGGAAAGAGAAGTGCCTTTGCTAAGCCTAGGTCCTTCAACTGCAATCTCATCACTTCCTTCCCTGCAAGTGTTACATGTTCTTCTGCTACACATCTCACCCCTTGTATTGCTCATATTTCAACCCGAAAGGGCAAAAAGTTACACCTGATTTACAACCCAGCAAACAAAACACCCCAGGAGGCAGATAATCTGTGCAAAGTAACAACTTTGTAGTATGAGAGAGAAAGGAGATTCTTCAAAGTTCAGGCTCTACATAAGGATAAACCAGCTGGTAACGACCTACCTCCGGCTTGAAAGTGAAAGTTTGAGGAGCTTGCTTCAAAATTTCCACTGCTTCACTGTAGGAAATTCTGCCAGAGGAAGAAAAAACTCTTTAAGATAACTATGAAAGGAATAACAAAGTTTTCTGGCTAAGTGCCACGCTGGAAAATTAAGGAGGCATTTCCCCACCACCATGCCAACTTGTGTGTAATGTCAGACTTCCCAGCAATGCTTCTTTGGACAGAAACCAAAAAGCATTTTATATGGCAAGAATTCTATGTTTTCCTGTGCTTCAGCTATATGCAGGGCAGGAAGTGCTAAGCTCTCAACACTTCTGCATTATTGCAATGTTGCATTTCAGTCAGAAGTGAGCTCTGCAGAGAATTGCTTCATAGAAATTTGTGGATTTTTTTAAAGAAAACAATATGTCCTCATCAGCATAGCTAGAATAACAGAGCTCTAGTTCAGGGTGTGTTAGATAAAAAAAACAGCCCAGAGTGCAAAAGGCTTGTAGCTCAAATGTTTCCACTTTACTTTGTAAAAACCATGTGATTTACATGCAGTAATGTTTCTCTACTTCTCTAGCAGATATGAGAGCAGATTCTCCACCAATTTCCACCAGCACAAAAGAACAGCATCATGGCAAAGCAAACAGAAAAAGTGCAGTGAAAAACGCTCCAGGTTTGGTAACTGGAAATCAAGACTCAATGGAAGATAATGTGGCAGCCAAGTTTTCCATGTACCAAGCAAAATGCTGTGGACAAAGAGAAGAAAGAATAACATGATCAAAATAATTTCATCTTCGATCACCAGCTAAATCAAATTAAAAACCAAACTCCCTAAGGAGCACAAGCTCTTTACACTCAGTTACAAGGTTTCACTAAACCACGGAAGGCTTCTGGAGGAAATACCTCAAGAAGAAATATATTGCTCCATGTGTTTGGGTTATATGAGGCCTCAGACCAAATGAGATATCACTGGCACAGGTTCAACCCATGTAACCAATGTGAGTAAGCCAGGAATACCCCAGACCTGCCAGCAGCTGATGAAGAGAGACAGAGAGGGAAAAAAAGACGGTCTGACTCTCTCTGCTTTTCCTTGGAGCATGAGAGAAGATACGTGCAACTTTGTCCTTTCAGGAATATCAGTTAGGTCCACAGAGAGGACTGAAATGGGGAGATAGTAACTTCACTGAGGTGTCCCATGGTGCTCACGCAGGCAGAGGCACAGGGGGGATCCATGACCCAGTTGCCCAAGTGTGGCTGTAGCTGCTTAACAAGATAACCAAGGCTGGGATGAGCACCCCTACAATGTTCTGTGGGATAAATGTTCCACCATTTAAAGAGACAAGCAGGAGTAGGGAGGAGGTGGTACTCTTGGGGGCCAGTGAGGGAAACTTAAACCCTTAAGTTCTTTAGTGCAAAGAGAACTGGGATTAGGAGCTACACAATCAGTTGGGAAAACAAATTGGGATTTTTAAATAGTATAAAATATTTTCATAAAAAGAGAGCCACTGGAGTGAAAGTGTGAATGAAAGCAGAGCATCAAAGCCAAAACCAAGCAAGACTATGAGCAACCGTTGTGCAGGTACAGGATGGAAGGAGAATACTCTTGAGAATCTTGTTCAGGGGAGCAAAAGCCACAGGCCAGCAGATTCAGGTGTCAGTCTCGTGCAGAGGTGAAAGGGTATACCTGACAAACAGTAAAAGGGAACTGCAACTCATGCTCTTTTGGAGACATTATGCTAACCCAGAAGACACTGAGTTGTGAAAGAAAAAGAACATATACAAAATAGGAACTCTCTCCCCAAAAGCCCTCTGCAAGATCATTTTGAAATAGTACTTACATCATAAATTTGTGCTTCAGTATTTGTTCCAACCTGCCCTTGGTCAAAACAAGAAAAACATAAACATGTAAAGCTACCCTTAAGGGTCCAGGGGCAAACTCAGGAAAGTGACCTCCCTCTACAGTGTAATTTGTAGGACTGCATTCTGAACTAGATATGGGTCAAAATCCACTCCTGGCCATTTGGTGCTAAAAGGGTACCCAATTATTGAAGATGCTGATTCAGAGGCTGACAGATGAAGTGGGAACTACAGCTCTACCACACTTACTACCAGCTACACAAAGTTGTGTGTCCTCCCTCTGTTGGCCTGAACAATCACTTAAGCTCAAGCTGATTGAGCTTTTTACACTTTCTTAACTCATGTAATAAAGAAAAAAATTTAAAAATTAAGCCTTTCCTGTAGCCAAGAACCCCCCAAACACAGGACACGACTGCAGTTCTTTCCTGTCACATGCATTACCTTCTGTGCAGGAGCTATGTATTTATGAAAAAGCTCAACATCATGAGGACATTTGGAGAGCACAGTGCTTGTCACTGTCTTGAAGAGATCTTCCATAACCTAACAGAGAAAAAAGGAATGCATGAAAAATGAACATTGCTTAGGTGTCTCAGACTATAAATGAAACACAGTACACATCAGCCAAAGGGTACAGAAGGAGCTTCTGTTGTTCTGCATGGCCAGACTGCATAGGAGGGTACCAGCTTGCTAATGCTCCTAATCAGCAGGCTTGCTTAGTAGCTGAAGATGACTGGAACCTTTATTTTTGCTATGGGTTTAGGGCTTCAATGTCAGCTTATGGCCTCAGTATCTTCAGTCAGGTATCTCCAGTGAAAAAAATCACAGCTAAAATATTCAAGCAGCAACCCTGGCCAGCCACAGACACATGTTACAAGCATTTGTGGCTCTGGTCTTGTTTAATTCTTAGTGAGGAATCTGTCCTGTAATGAACAATTCCAGATTTATGTTTTGTTGTTAAAAAAGACAGAACCGAAGGAAAGAGAATGTAGTGTGTAGAGCAAGCCCATCAAACAGATCTCAGCTAGAGAGACTCCATGCAGTAAGAGCAAAGTGAACATGTACAGAGATGATTTGAGAGCTAAAGCAGAGGACACATCAATGCAGGGATGTTTGAGAAACTAAAAAGATGTGGCTCCATTTCCCTAAACCAAAGTGGATTAACTAAATGACATTATCATCCAATTTGGATGTACTTATCCAGTAAAACGGGCTTCACTCATTAAGAAATTAAAATGCCATTAAAAGCCCCTGTATGGGATGCTGCTGCATTTTCATCAACCTGCTTTCTCTTTTGGTTAAGCAAAGCATCCAAGCCACCTGCTGACTAAGAGTTCCCATGGCTCCCTGTAGTCTTATCCCAGCACAAAGCAGGTAGTTGACACCTGTGGTATCAACTGATGATCATCCCACCTCTTCTTCAAAATCACCCTCCTATTCTCATCTCCTCTGTAAGAACAGAGCAATGCAGCTGGGGCTGTATGTTACCTCAGCCTGGGATGGGATAAGGTTTTTCCTAATAAAAACCATCTTAAAGTTCTGGCACATTCATGGTTGGGTTTTTTTTTTGGTGAGCATAATAGCTGCTTTGTTAATTGCAGATGATATCATGATGATTTTTTGCCTTTTATACCTTTTTACAACTTCTGTATTCTTAGTGCTTCTAGTCTACATTCTTGGCCTTGTTTGTCAAGCTAGGAGACTAAACATCTTAGAAACTTCACAGTTAGGGATCAGTGTGCCCCAGACCCCAAGGTCCTCTCTAGAACACATTTGTAAACTAAGATAGAACCATCCAGGGGAAGGTTCCTTGGGGAGGGGGGCTCACTGGGGAATTTTTGATAGATATGCTAATTAGTAAGACCTATAATGTTATACCAGATCTTTTGGGGGCGTGCATTGAGGTGCATTCGACCTGGATGTAGTGCACCTAAGGATCTGTAAAATAAATACAGAGGTAAAATCCCTTTTCCCCTTCTAACTGTGTCTGACTCTTGATTTTAAGACCAGGAAAAGGCAAAACAGAGTTGACAGAAGTGAAGTTTCCACTAATGATACCCAGGTGAGCAGGACACCCTAGACACCACAAAGCCTGTGACTGTGAAAAGATGAACCTGTTGTTCAGACAGCAGAAGAAGCAGTAGGTCTATGCCTTAAAAGGAACCAAATCTTACAGTGTAAGAGGAACACAAGGCACAGAAACAAAGCAGATGGGCTACTGACATAGCCAAGATGAGATTTCAGGCTTGTTGTTCAAACTTATGTTTAGAAGAACATCCTTCACACCTGTCCCAAGCTCCTGAAACACTGCTCTGTGCTGGTGAACAACCTCCGTATCCCACGAGCCTAGTGAAGCTGGCAAAGCAGTCCATTTAGACTCCTCTAGAGCCAAACTCAAGACACCTGCATCAACCTGGGCCCCCTTTTAAAAAGGGAAAGAGGTAAATAAGGGAACAGCATTATCATATGGAGATGAACAGTTTTACCCCTCCTAGTACTCAAACACAGAGGAAATGAAAAGCCAGTATTCCTGCTGCTGAGTGGCAAATAACCAAATAGTCAGCTTTGAACTTTCTTCAAAGTAGCTAGAAAAAGGCTTATGCAAATGAAATTAGAAAACTTCTTGGCAATTCATCTGGTTTCACCAGGCAGAGACGAAGGGATTTTACATTAAGCTTCCTCTCTCTAGAAAATGAAAGTATCATCTGGTTTCAGAAAAGCATGTTGTTTAATTAGCACTTCTTTTCCTCACTGTGCGATAAAGTAACAATTAGGTTCCCACAGCACTCAACATAAGCAGCTTCCTCTTGTGGAAAAAAGATGTGGGTGGTATGGGAAAAACAATCTGAGAAATATTTCCAGGTTTGAGACTGAGGTTTTATCCTGGCAAAAAAGACAGACACGTGGGTCATACACTGGCTTCCTCACTGCTCTTATTTATGCCAAACGTGTATTAGGCACAAACAGTAGATGAAAAAAAAGAAGAGGAAGAAAAAAATCTCTCAAACTGAGAATTTATGTCTTTAAGCAGAGAGTATAATGAAAGACTGCAAAGGAGGCTATAGAAAAAATGAGTGCAGAAGTGTAACCACTGGCTTGCTGGTTTAAGGGAAAACATGAGTTTGAGATATAGGTGACTGGTTAGAACACACTCTGGAAGAAACATGTTTGACAGGAGACCTACACAGGGAAAAAGGCACTGGAATCACATCAAGTAGCTCATCTCAGAGGTGGGACTCCAGATGTCCCAAAAGCCCAATAATATGGTTGCTTCACAATGGCAATGAAGAAACTGTGCTGGTAGAAGGGCAGGTAAGGAGGATGGAGGTTAAAGCTTTCTCCCTTCCCTCAACCCTTTTAGCCCTTCTCTTTTGATTTTCACTTTTGAAACTTCAGCAGCATCAACCCTGTCCTTCCCCAATGTTGCTCTTGTATTTAATGGTTAACAGATCAATTTTGATTAGGAGCAGCTTCCAAGGGTATTCTTAATTTTACCCTGGATCTTTTGATACCGCAACTTACCCTTTACCAAATAAAATTATGACCAGAGTTGAAACAGAGCAAATCATCAATAAAGCAGCAGTAAAAGTCAGCAGCAGCAACTGAAGATGCTGTGCACTCCAAGGAAGTTCAAATCATCATTTTTATTACATAAGAAAAATTGCATGACCTGCCAGTAGGATTTTTTATTTATGTATTTACCTGGGGCGTGCATATGAATGCAATGCAGATCACAGGTTACTTACGTATGAAACACTCACCAGTGGACCACTATTTGTTGCCTCCATGCTTGCTCACACACACTGTACATGTGTGCACACACACATACAGAGGGGAGGATTCACATCTGGTCTTGGTCATAAAATCTTTTCTCTCAGCAACACAACCAACAGGTCAGGCCCTACTTTGGAGAGATGCTGGTGCTGTGCAAGGAAGGAGACTTGTCTGCCAGACCGCTGCTCCACTGGCCATTGAAGCAGAATGCTGATAAAAGTTAGGGAAGAGACAAGCCTCAGCTATGGCAGCTGGATGCCACCTCAGACAAGGAACCTACAGTCCTGTAGATACCCCAAAGTCCCTAAAGAGTGTTGTGCAAGACACTTAGAACAAACCTTTCCCATGTGATGACCAGTGTTTGCTCCCTCAAGACTGCAGACAGACTTGCCCAAGTGCCTCAGCCTTGGTACTGAAGACAGAATGCTGAGTGCAAGCTAGTCTGGAAATCAAATCACATACATCTTTTAGATGCAAGCTCTCTAAAGCTGACACCCAAAATTGGTGCTACTGATTTCATTTCACGCCTGAACTCCCCTCTGTAAAATGGAGGTAACAATGCTCCATGTCACTAGGCTGTAATGACAGCAAATTAATTTTGATGAAGTACATAACCAGTGGAAGACAATACTTCTGCCCTCAGGACGGAGCTCAAATACTGAGTGTTAAATTTTATTCTCCATCTTAAAGAGATATATTCTCCATCCCTTAAAGAGACATATTCTCCATCCCTTAAAGAGACAGTGGTGCTAGGATGTGAACTTGTTAAGGAAGACTAACACTATGCATAAACTCCTGAAAATGCCCTCAGGAAAACTTCCTTCTGGCATTTCCTAACTTTATAGCCTAAATAATGTCTTTTTTAGTAGCATGGCTTTGTATGTGCTTCTGATGAAATTCAGTATTGACTGTATCAGATAGCCTCTCTGAGACTCCATTAGTGTCATGAATGAAGGGGGATCCTTTAAATCTACTGCACTGCTGAGACAATGGAATGAAAAATAGAAGATAATGGCCTACAAATACAACTACATGGCACAGCACTGAAGAGAGAGGGAGAGAGCAATAACATGGGATAAATGAAACTGGAGACCTTGCACCTCCAGTTCAGGTACTGAATGTCAGGGGCTGACATCTCTAGTGAGTCCAGACACTCCCACAACTGGACCTCTTCCACTGTCTACCTGACCTTCTTCTAAATCCTTCTCTTTCTCATCCATTTTGGAGGAGAAGTGCCTTGGGGCAACCTGGCCCAATTTCTTAACTGGACTTATGGAAAGAGGCTACAGAAGTCCCTCCATAGATACCCTTACATGGACCCTGTACACTAAAGCACAAATACTGTCACCTAGCCATGCAGCGTAAAGTGCTGCAGAGAGCACATGGGACTTTCCACAGAAAGTATTGTGAAACCAGTATTGTGAGAGTTGAAGCTTCTTTGTAGCACTAAAACATGTTTTGGCACAGAGCAGAAATTTAGATTGCATGATTAAGACACATGAGACTTCACAAGAACTGTGCTACTAATTTAGGAATAACTGAGCACCACTCTGTGCAATTACAGTGGGGAAAAAAGGCTGCTGCTCTAAGATTTCAGGCTCTTTGTTCCCAAATACATATAACTTGGTTATTAAGTCTTCTTTTTTCCTTTTATTTCATAAGGAAATCTATGTTTCTTTTGGAGCTTTGGCTGAAAGATCTCAAGCCTCATAAGTGAATGGCAAACATGTACATCTTTGTAGCAAGGCTCTTTAATGGTGTATAAGCAAATACTTCAAGATGTCCATGAAGAAGCTGAGCATTTCCAGCATGCTAACTTACTCAAGTGAGAGATACTCAGTCCAAATGTTGAATAGCAATCTAAAAAATAAATTTTAAACAATCCAGCTCCTTATGTGAGGACAAAGTTTGGATGCTAACCCTGGCCAAGAGCCCCCAAGGCTTTCAACTGGGTGTTTTGCAGTGAATAAAAAACTTGCAGATGACAATAAACAGACAAAATACCCGATGGGCGGATAAGTAAGGGAACACTGAATTTAGGTCAGTTACACGAGGAAAGAAACCTAAGGCTTTAGAGCAACTGGCAGGGTTTTCTGTTGGTTGGGGTTTTTTGTTTGTTTTGTTTTACGAGAGATTGCCCAATGATTTAAAAATAAACAAAATGGGAACTCCACTTCTGCAAGTAAGAACACCACAAAATTAAGCGTGTTGCAATACAAACTCACTATGAGGAACGCAAAATAATGGCTGCTAGGAGACTTTCTGTTATAGGGAAATGTGCTTGTCAAAGACTTCGAGACAAAGGGAAGATTCAAAAGAGGGCACAAGCTGAGACTTCACAAGACACTTAGCAACAATAAAGGCAAAATTGAGGGGGAAAGTTCTTCCTTTCACTACAAATAAAAGCCCTACATATTCCAGAACAGTTTTCAAATCTAATTCTCTTAATCGTCTTAACTGGCTGTCTGTACTTCAAAAGCCAGGAAATCAGGGTGCTTCACATAAGATATGTTGACTCTGTGCTGAAGGGCTCAAACACCACTTAACAGAAGACCCTGCTTATTATACTAGATAAAAGCAGTGATTATTTCAACTGGCTCCTGATTACCTAGGGAAACAGGGGGCTCACGAATTAAGGTGTGTACATATATATAGGCTGCGCTCTACGAATATATAATGATGTTGTGGAGAAAAGGAGAGAGAAGAGCAGGATGCTATTCATGATGGAGCACAGACTCCCAATGGGTCAGTCCACACAGCCCAGTGCCATGCAGACATCCCAGATTCAGAAGCAGCACACAAAGCACACCAGCTCTGCTCTCAGGCCATGCTGATTCAGCATTGTATATAACCCTGCTGAAGAAACCACCACCTGGATGTTATTTTATAAATTTGCAGCCAGTGCCCCAGGTATTTTTCTTTATAAGGTTATTTCTCCAATCGCTTTCCACAGAGCTTATCTGATAAAAGAGAGTGTGTGTGGGTGTTTACTCACAGGTCCTACTGGGTACAAGCTGGCTTATGCTGAGACTAGTAAGGTGCATTAGCATCCCTCATGTGGTGAAACTGCAGCTGAGAGGTCAATCCTGAAAAATCAAAAGCCAGCTAAGGATTTCCTCCAGTCTTCCACTAAAGCCACAGTGAACAGTAGATGCCAGAAACTGTTCTTTCTACTTGAGATGTCAGTGCAGATTTCAAGGAGGCCTTTAAGGAGCACACCAAGGGACACACTGCTTAAACACTGCTCATTCAGTGGAAAGGTGCTGAACATTTTGAAAGGGAGACTGCCACTTACTTTCATTAGCACTATTCAAGTACATTTACATTCCTGGCAATACAGCAACTTTGGAGCTTCCTATTCAGATGAGGGCTGTGTGCACCTATATTTTCCCTTCCAAATCCCCTCTATGGTCTCACCTCTGCTGGGAAAACCCTCCTCCTTGGGAAATACCTGTGTAACCTCTACGTGGCTAACACAAGGTGAGAGGAGCTGTGACCTCAGCTGAGGGCGGGGAGCACAGCTCAGGGAGGAGGTAGGAATTCTGGTACCAGTCCTGCATTAACATCTGGAGTGCCCACCTGCATAATGTCCTGAAGGCTTTCAGTGAAAGACAGCTCAGCCTCCACCATATAGAACTCTGCCAGGTGCCGGCGACTCTGCGAGTTTTCTGCTCGGAATGTCGGGCCGAAGGTGAACACGTGAGTAAAAGCCCTGCAAGGCAGCAAGAAACAGGCAGGTCAGGTCCAGCACATAACTGAGTCTGTTAGACCTAAAGTCCTCACTTTTCTCCCAGCATCTGGAAACAATCATGTTTCCATTTCATCTTTGAGCAGTTTAATGGCACTGCTGAACAAGCTGCTGTTACGTTCCTTCGTGCAGGCATGGAGAGGGGTTATTCACATCTCGAGGGAGGTTGCACACACACTATTATTCAGCTTTCTCGAACACAAGTCGTGCTCAGGACAATTTTTCTGACTGTGTGGTAATAAACCCCAACATTCTGCAGAACCAGATAACTAGAGAAACACCCAGATATTGTACCAGTCATGCTCTCCTCATCCACGTACCTTTACATTTCTTTGGCCGCAGTGCCTGACCCTCACAGGCGCTGTGAGACCCCAGTGCTCAACAGAGCAGAGTGGGCCCTGCTGCTGCTGGGCTTGTGGGCACTGAGGGGTGGCCAGTGAAGCCCAGTAGGATGGGAGGTCTACAGTGTGCAGTCCCCCTCTAGCGGTAAGACAGAAGTTCATTGCTCAGAGAGCCATCGAGATAAAGAAATGGGCTCTTCCACACAACTAAAAATGGTTCAGCTGAAAGGGGTCCCTACTGCACAGAACACATCTGGGATAGCGTTTGATGCTGAAGCAACCAATGCATTTCCTATTATGAAGCCAATTCTCCAGCCACCTTCTGAGGAGTCTATTTAAATACATTCTCTCTTGTTCTGCAGTCATGTCATGCTGTATTTCCACTTCCACCATGAGAAACCCTCCTATCAAACACCAACACACCTTTAAAAGTTTAGATTTTATGTGGGAAGCTGCACTCCAAGCAATATCTTTTACACTGTGAACGCTTGGGCTCCTGGACACCCTCAAGCCAGTGAGAGGTTCCCAAATAGATGCTGTGACATCTGTGCTTCCTCTCATGCTTCATGGGAAGATAACCATGACTGGGGAAGAGAGCAAGCTGCTTTCAGCAGAACCATGAACTGGGCAGCTGCTATCTTTGGTACATCTTTAACTTGATGTTATTTTTAGCTCCTAGCATGTAGGGAAAAAAGAACTCGATCAGTAGAGATTAACCACACCACCACACTCGTGAAAGGATGTATGCTAATTGCTGGACTTGCATCTTGCTCTGCAAGCTTTCAACTTAAAAAGGATGTTCACTGAAGTTTCTGAACACGCTAATTTTGTTAAACTGAAGTTGAAATAAACAAACACTACAAAAAGAAGCATTTTTCCTTTGCCCTTTATGGAGACATCTGTGCTACAAATAAAGGAACACACACATTCTGCTTCACTCATCTGTTCCCTCATGTCACATGTTGGCTAAAGGTTATGATCCAAAGAAAGAGCACTTTCTTTTTCCTTGAGTTGCCAGTAGTAAACACACCAGAAGAAAGTTTCAGGTCAAGACTCTGAATATGTAGCCTGCCTGCAGGTTTCTTTTCCTCATGGCTCTGTTTTCCCTTGTCCAAATAACACAGTCTCCACTTTGCTCTTGTACCTGCACTCTCTCATATATAACCACAGCATTTACAACCAGCTAACTAGATTTTGCAGCAAACATCTTTCTTCAATTTTCACCATGCCACTTTTCCCTCTGCTGCCTTTCTCACTTGCTGAGATGTTACAGTAAACTTCTGTCACTCCATCATCCTCCTTCAAGCTGTCCTTTGCTGCTGTAGCATCTACAAAACCTCAGCAATGTGTAGATAAGTGATGTACCAGGACTATTACTCACTGCACAGGTCATTCATTATTATATCATCAGTTCCTTGTGATCTCCCATCTGCTGCCACCTGTTGACTGGGAAACACAGAAATTCATGTTCTTCCTCACATGGCTTTTTTTTTTTTTTTTTTTCATGTTCCTAACAGCACCTGGCATAACAAGGTCTTGGATCCAAAGCTTGAGAGCCTTGACTGCTACAGCAATACAAACAACAAGTATGAAACAATGAGTCACACGGTCAAAATAATTTTACTTTTAAGGCTGGTCAGAAGCTTTTGTTTACCAGGCTGCAGATGATGGCCTACAGTGGAAAACAGGAGTTAGATGCAGATTCTTGCTCTACCTGTCCCCATGTTTTAGGCTTTTGCTAAAAGATTTCAATTTGAGGCCCTTCAGTTAAAGAAAGAATTTTTCCTAAATAAATGAGTTTAGTAACAAGTTCAGTTTGTGACCGAGCCAAGATCAGACACAAGATGAAAGTATTTTGAAAAGCTTGCAATTGCTGAAGTACTCACTCAGGTCTGCATAGTTTGATGTGCAGGTCTCTAATGTCTCACTGACATGAAGGCCTCAAAGTAACACTGAAAGCTAAAGTGTGACACTAGCTGGCTAGGAAGAGATCCTGTCCCACAGGGCAACAGCCTAGCTTCAGGGAGAGACATTTCTCAGCAGCTGCTCAGGCACAGGCACTGACACATCAGTTACTGTAGGTTACCGTGGCAGAAAGACAACCTCCAGAAATGCAGGCTACTAAGAGCCCTCTGAACTGCACTTTTTTCCTACTGACCAGCAGACCAAGCATGATGACTAGTTACTCATCTTTCCAGGGGCTTGCCAATTGCAAGATACCTAAAAGCAATCAAAAATAAGAAAAACCCCACCCTTTTATTGCTTCAAGGTGACAACCACAGTCAAACACTTCATAGTCAGAGATCAATTTTGTACTGCAAGAATAAAGCCTCCCTGTGCCCAAGACAGAGCTTTTGGGGAGGGCAAGTGCAGAACAACTCTCACAGGAATCAATTTCTGTCTTTCCTCAGCTCTAGGCACTTGTACACTGAGAATCCCCTATATTTATAAAACAAACCATTAGCACGGCAACTCTATGGACTATCCCAAGGTGCTCATCAACAATAAGTGTAAGGGTTTTGTGACAGCTTGCAGAATCTACCATCACTGGTGTGGGGCTGAATTTGCCTGACCCTTGAAAGAAGGGAAAAAACAATACACTCCACTCCCCATCAAATAAACCCCCATCTGCAGGGAGGGGAGGAATCATTAATTTCTCAGGCTAACTGTAAAGGGAAAAGACAGAAACAAGTAACTGTGAGAACTTCACCAGAATCCTGGGACCCTGGCAAAGGAAAAACAGCCAGATGTCACGCTGGCAAAGCGATCAAAGGAGCGCAGTAAATGCAAGTCATCTGGTAACAGCAATGTAGCACTGACCAGAGGCCTGGACACAACAGAGAAATACAGCTAAAAATACAGGCACTGTTATCAATTCCGTGTGTGAACAATTATTTTCCATCCAGGCATTTATATACAGTTTACTGTGCCCTGCCATTCAAGATATTAAGCAAATGCCCGCTATACAAATCCAGCCTTTATTTGTACTTCATCTGCTATAAAAAACATATCTATGATTTGATACAGTATCACACTGAGCACATACAGATATATCAGAAAAGAGGGATAGGAGTTGACTCTGAGTGTGTGGTACTGAGAGCAAACCCTGTCATTTTGTTCTGTGTGCATTCAGCACCTAGCACAATGGAGCCTCAGTGCAGGGCTGTGACTCCTATGCTCTACGATGCAAATAATAAATCATTTAACATTCCCAGACCTCTGCAAGACTTCCAGCATTTAAAAATAACTTGAAAATTCTGGCTAAGTCTCCAAAAGTGCCTAGGTCAGTTCGGGTTGTGGGCACTCAAGAGTCTTTAAAATAAAATCAGTAGTGCTAATTCCTCATCTCCAACAAAAGCATACACACAGGAGAGGAAAAAAAAGCCCACTAATCTGTTGAGCCTTTTTCCTTAGCCATTACAGGCAGAGCAGTAATGTCTGTAACACTGTCCTTGTACGTGCTACCAAAGAATACAAGAGAGGCTTTGAAACGGGTCCCTTTGCAGTCAGCTTTGCCCAAGATCAGAGCTCTGGACAGCAAGCCTGAGTGCATTTATGCAGTTCACAGGCACTGCTGGGGTCGACACCACAAGAAGGCACAGAGCCACTTAAATAATTGCTCCCTTTCTGTGACTGTATTTTGCTCTGCCCAGTTCTCTGGGAAAATTTGAGAACTTAATGTGGAGGCCAAGAGAATATCCCCAGCACTCCTTCCGATGCACTGAAATGCATGAGAAGGCAGGGCCCCATCCTGCAAAACGCTGAGCTTGCTCGCCCCAGCCCAGTGAAGGGCCCAGCCACTTTTAGCTACAGGCTACAGGCTCCCAGGAGTCTCTTTGGACACCGAAGCAGTACCTGGAAGCATTGAGGGGCACAGCCATTCTCTGCATGGATGGTGGAGACTCACTGTTGCACAGGCCACACTTGCGTTCTCCACCCTAAGATCAGCCAGGAAGGGGGAAACTTCCCCCCTTTCACCTTTATTTTGCACACTACTAAAACAGTCTCCAGAAGCAGCCACCTTTGGGACCTTTCTGCCACGCAGAATGAAAGCTCATTTCGTTTGAGTTCGTTGACATTTCATTATAGAGGAAGTGATAGAAACCAATAGAGAAGTAATAAGTATCTGTACCCAAAGCTGCCTAAATCATTCTTTTAATTAAACTCATGCAATGTTTGTAGGCCTCAGCGTCTCTGCCTTATTGGCAACTTTTATGGTGCAATCCAAATAGAATTAATTGTGCTGATCGTTCCCAAGCCAGGAATGGATTGTGCTCGTTTTCTGAGCCAGGACTCCACACTGCTACTGAGGTAATAAAGACTTACTTGTGCTGTTGAACCAAGGGGATATAACTCTGAACAAGGCTATTAATCAAGAAGGTGCAATCCCTGCACAGTCAGCTTACAACCAATGCCAAGGTCACTACACACAGTAGTGACACAGCTGGAGGCAGAAGCTGGTTCCTGTGACTCAGGGCTGAGCACTAAACCACACCAGCACACACAGGGAGCAAAGATGTTTTTCAAAACTTCATCACCACAGTGATTTCTACTGTAAGCCATAAAAATACATTACCAACGTGGCAGAGGGGGAACAATTAATTTCCATGGTGCCCTCACTGTCACCCCAAAATACAACACATGTCTACATAAACATAAATGTACTGATTACTCTTGGCAAGGTCTGCAGGGATGGTTAAGCTGAACAGTAACTTGGGCCAAATCTCATCTTCGGCCATGCCAAATGAACACAGCATGTGACCCTTCAACATAGTATGTCCCCTTGCACCACAATCCATCAACCCTTCTGTGCCATACACACACTAAAATATAGATTGCAAGAAAATCTAGAAACAATAACTTCTAACCCAAATACAAAACAACACATGACATCAGCAGAGGAGGAAAGAACAGCAAGGTGACCCTAAAGCCCAGGAGTTTAGCTTTACCTACTCATTGTCCTTTCCCTTAGGAAGGAAAGAAGTTAATAAAATGAGCCATATGATTTAATTCCACTCTTTTCTGTTATGACCACATTCACTTTGAGCATGGAGGACCTACCTGCTCCACTGAAATAAGCAGGTGACTTTGCTCAGCTGACAGGAGACACCAGCTGGCTGCAGTGCTTGACCTGAACACAAATGGGATTGTTTAGGGATGCTGAAATTTGTATGTTGAAAGATATTCTGGCCCTGTGCACAAAACCACAAACACCCAGACAACCATTCAAAATATCAACCCAATGTCTCCAGGGTCTAGTTTTTGGAGGAGCTGGAAGCCCAGATCTCCTAATGACAATAGTGAGGTAGAGATGCCCAGCAGTGTGGAGAACAGGCAGAATAATTTACATCTTTGAGCTGGGTAGACTGTGTTAAAAAATACCTGTCAGAGTTGGACAGAAATATCTGGGTTTTAGCCTCAGTATAAAAATAATACTCCCATTACTATTGTCTGGTGGTTGGGATTCTGACCAATGAAAATGCACATTTCTGTTGAAAAAGCAGCAGAAGGGACTGAATTTTATCCAGAAAAAGGAGTTTTCAAAGACTCCTCATAGGACATGCCATTTCTGCCTGCCCTCTTGGGAAATGCATATGAGAAAAGCTGCATCTTGACAGGGACTTTTGTAGCAGTATGTGAAGCTCAAGCCTGGGCAGCAGGGCTGGGGTGCTGAGTGCTGAGGTTTTGGCTCATGCTGTGACAAGATGGGACTGTACTTCCTTTTGTAAGCAGCCAAAATTAAACACATAAATGAAAAAAAAAAAAAGAAAGCTGTCTAAGTTCCCAGACAGGGACTGGGAAGTGCCAACTTCCCCCTGCAGCCAGTCAGACTGAAGCAATGCAACAGCTTCTCTTGCTGCAACCTCCAAAGGGCAGGGATGCGCGATTCCCATGAGGTCACATGTGCACAGCACCCTCCTGCCATGCTCCAGGACTTGTTCTCCCCTTGCCACAGCCTCTGCTCCAGCTTCAGTGGCACAAAACAGGAGATGGGATAAGGATCCTTCCCAGGTCATCCCCCTCTGCTTGAATATGATCCAGGCACACTTGAGTAATTAACAACAAAGTGACCCATATACCCTAATTATCCGGCCAAGCACCCAGAAGTTTATTAAACCTCACAGCAGAGCTAGAAAGTACATTGTAAGTCTACAGATGGCAGGAGAATAGGGGAAAACTGAAACAAAGGACACAAGAGTTACTCAGAGCCATATAAGTTGTCTGCTCCAGGCTCGAAGACCTCATCAGCTGGGTCATCCACTCTTTTATACAATAGTGTTGTACTTTATTTTCAGTGGAGTCTTGCTTTGTCCTAGTTTTGATATTATTGTTTCTAATTAAAGGCAATAAAATGACTGATTAGCAATGAAAACTCAAGCTGGGTTGATGAAAGCTGCCACAGTAGCTGAGCATTTATTTAAATAACCATTTCCCATACTCTAGCTAGCAGAGATATTCTACACAGGAGTGTTACAAAATGTTTCAAAGACTTAAACAAAACAGGTAGCTAAGATGTTTTTCAAACTTAATCATCCCAATGACTCCTACTCTAAGTCATAAAAATTTCATTACCAACATGTTGAGGAGGGACAACTGGGTTAAATCTTTTTCCTTTCAAAGTGGAAAAAACCCATGTTCTCTAGAAACTGCATTGTAGCAGCCATGAAAGAGGAGATTTAATTTTAATTTATTTTTCAGATGAACATTGGTTTTATGAACTCTGCAAATATCAATCACAACAAGAAAAAGCAGTCATGGTTCAGGCCACATTCCAAAGTTTGGGTGTAACTATTTAAAACTTCCAAAGCCTCAAATTCTATACTAACTAAACAAAGTAAGCAACTGTATCAAAAAAATTACTAAAATCCACATAAAATTCAACATGTTCCAGCTGACTACAACACATATCTATCTTCTACTTCAGTACAATGACAGCAAATTGAAGAATTTCAGGGCATGTGCTAATGGATTTGTATATCTATTTTAAGGAAAGCTGTGGAAGCAAATAGGGATGAAGCTTCACATCTTATCCTGGAGCCGTTTCCCAAGGCATAAAGACTCCCTGACAAGCAGGAGCTGCAGCCTGGACACAAGGCAGGTTTGTGCTCTCACAAGCTATCAAGTTTGCCATGTTGTTGGTTTGCCACTGATGGTCAGCTGAGCTGCCCGCAGGCTTCTTGCTTGCCTCAGTCATAAAGCCACACAAGTTTGCAGAAGTCACCATGAATGTGGCACAGAAACATGTGGGCAGAGAGCTGTAACAGCCCTGTTGTCACTCACAAAGCCACAGCTTCTTGAACCACTGCAGCTCTCAGTGCTGTCTGGGCACACAGATGAAGGGGAGCTGCAAGGCCCTACACACGTGTGGATGTTGGGCTCTTCTGACAGAGATCCCACAGCACCTACCACTGATTGGAATAGGGATGATGGGGTATTCAGAGAAGGAAAAGAGACCAGGCACTGGATTCAAGACAGAAACATACTGGTTTAGCTTAGCTTACTTGTAAAATGAGGATTGAGAATTTCAGCTGATGACACCTTTCACCAGATGAGCACAAAACCTGTTCTTCTCTTGCTACCTGCGCTTGATTTTTACAGCAAGGACATAACACAAAGAGCACATAGTCCATGACCACTAGGATTGCATTCAGCCCTGCATATGAGAATCCCAGAACATGGCTGAACTGCAGCTAGCCTCAGCACACACTCACCATGCTTGCAAGCAGATTACTTGCTTCCCCTCCCAAAAAGGTGGAGAGGAAAAAAGGACCATCAGGATATCCACATGTACTGTAAAGCTCCAGCTAGCCAAGCAACTAGACTCATGGTTGTACCCACAGAGTTCATGTATTTGGCCTCCCAGTAATACTAAGCCATTAACAATCACTGCAGCAGTCATGAACCAGACTGAAGCATGCAGTAATTGATTAAAACCAGACATGTCATGGTTGCTTTTTATAGATCCAATTAAGTGTCAGACTAATTAATGGAAGTTAGTGCACTAATTATAAGAGTCTGCATTATGACTCAGACTCAAACAAATGTTGTGCAAGAAATGTCAGAAATTTTTTTCAGACATCCAAGATAAATAATTACACTTATTTTTGTTACTTCTTAGCAACAGGAATGTTATACAACTGGACATCGTTCCTGCAGCTGCATTCAGAAGTATTTAAAATTGTACAGCGTAGAGCAAATATTTGTTCAAAGACAATGCAATCTGTTTCATCATTAGCAAGTCATTTTGGAATCAAATTTTAAGAGCGTGTGTTGCCAGACTGCTAGGAATGAAGCCTCTTTTATGGCGAGCAACCTCAAACACATCTCTTTTGAGCTCTGCAGTGTTTAATTGAACATCAAAATGACAGCTCTCTCTCCCATTCTCCATCTTCCATGCTTTGAAAAACACTGAAGTAGTGGCATTTTAAAAGTGAAATCAGTGTGATTTCAGCACCTTCTGCAAACAACAGGAAATTCACTGAGTTCAGCTCTCTACAAACTCAGGCAGACACAACGAAAATAGTCTGGATGACTGAGATGCTTTTTAGACCCTCTCTGCAACCTGCAAAATCAGTTGCAGGATTGCAGAGAATATTTGGATTAGGCACAAGAGCAGCCTAATACATGATGGTTTATAAATCAAGGGGATGTGCTTGAAGAGAGGGGGACTACCTATGCTGCAACTAAACCAAGTTTGATAATTAGGTGTTAGCAGGCAGAAGTCAGTAAAAAAGGCTGAGATTTTAAGATAGCTGGAAAACACAAGTCCTGGGGATGTTGAACTGAAATTGAGCTAGAGAGATAATTCACTAAGATGGTTATGTGCCTGAAATAGGTGGCGAGAACATTGAGAACAAATACAAGAAAAAAACTTAGAAGAAGAAAATTACTTGGGCTGGAAGGGACCTCAGGAGGTCATTGGTCCAGTCTTCTGTTCAAAGCAGGGTCAGAAAGAAGTCCAGACCAGCTCAAGGCTCCATCTAGCTGCATCTCTGATGAAGAGCACATAGTTTCTATCATCAGTCTTTTCCAATGCTTGACTGATTTCTTCACAATTTTCCTCCCTGTGTCCACTGAGAACTTCAGTTGTTTCAACTTATCCCCATTGCCTCTTGTCCTACTGTCATTCACCACTGGAAAGAGTGGGGCTGTCTTGTGGAGAACCTCCTTGCAGGTCCCAACAGGCTGCTATCAGGTTGTCCCTCAGCCTTTTATCCATTTGCAGCAAACTTCAAGAGAATGTGAGATGAACAAGAGAGGAGAAACCTAGTGAAGGCCTAGTGAAAGAAAAGAAACGGCTAAGGAGGGTAAGGAATAAGGAGATAACTTATGCTGCCATTTAGGGAGGGGATAGCTCCCAGTAGTTTTAGGAAAAACAATTTTATTTAAGCTCATAATGCAAAAGGCAGAACAGACAGTGCCTGGGATGAAATGTGGCATCAGGGAAAAACACTATGTGAAACTGTTAACAAGAGGACTGAAAAGAGAGGAGCAGGCACAACCTGTGGGAAAGGAGAAGAAAAGTAAACTAATTGCAGCCAGCAAGCTGTACTTCTTGACAACAATTTGCTTTGGCTGTCTCCAGTATGCCTCTGAATCATCTTCAGCTGTCATGGACCCTCCAGCCCAGTTCAGGTCCCCAAAGGGATCTGACCCGAGGATCAGGGGGGCACAGAAATGCCACACAGACTTCACCGCAAACCAATGACATTTAAAACCAGATATCAGGACACAGACAGGCCTACACTTTTACCACACACACTGGTTACTGACTCATCTGAGATTGAGGAGACTGAAGGGGAAAGCTGTATTACTGAATAAAGACTTTTCTGGAGACCTTAAATAGCCCATAGATTTACAGCAGCTGACAATGATTCAGACACGCTGAGCAGACAACCTAGATGCCGTCACCGCTGAGGCACAGCGAAATGAGAAGTTGTGCCAAGTAGGCCGTTTGTGCTACATTGAGAGACAAGATGAACTCCTCTGACCTTGCCTTCATTAACAAGCAGACACAGCACAGCCGACAGTCAATAAATGCAGGAACATCTCTCTCCCACTTTTCCTCAAAGAAAAAACTCACCAACTATACATGGCTCACTGTTCTCTCCTGTGATCAGGAATAGCATCCCAAGCATCCCTGCCATGAAACAGAGCCCTGAGCCCTGGACAGCACACAAGCATGGGCACTAAGGTGATACCCTGTGGTCTCCAGATGAACTCTCTGCAAGGACACAAAAGATGTGATTCCAGACTCATCTGGTAAGTCTTCTCCATACCTACCTGTTCTAGCCACAGCTTGGAGGTTGCTCATGAGCTCTGTAAAGGTAAAAGGTAACCCCAAAAATACATGACTGCCTATTTGACCTTCTGTTACCTAGTACATACACCCCCATGGACAAATTCCTATCTGCCTCTCATACCTATCCTGCTCCACCTCTGGTTTCTAATGGACTTCTGCAGGATCTGTTTCCCAAGTCCTGCAAGTCACAACAGAATATGGGCCAAGACTGGATGGGGAAGGTTCTCCTAACACTTCCCTCACAGTCTCCTCCCACAAATTCTCAGGGACAAAGTATTCTTGAGAGCCTTAAGACTGCAACATGTCAACATTATATTTAAGCTAAAAGTAATTTTTGAAGACTAGATAATTTTATGGACATGAAGAATTTAGTCTGGCTACAACAAAGGCTAAATTTCACAGAATCAAACCCAAAACAGATAAATCTTAACCGTTTTACCTGATTTGTTTATTGGGAAGACCAGAATATTTCCATTTTGGAAGTGGAAGACTCACTTTTTGCTACTCTAAGATTAAGGGTGAAAGTGTCAAGTCTGTCAAAGAGAGAGTTCTCTTTCATAATGGGTTTGGTCTTCTCATCTACACTGAATTTTCCCAAGAAATTAATTAAATTAGTACATTGAGCTGCTGGAGTGAAATCAGCACAATAATCCATATTTGAAGGCACATTTTTCTGAGCACTTGCAATGTGGATTCTCCTCAGACATGGTACTTTAGCCAAATCATTGCTGGCCAGCTGATAGAGCCTGTCAGAGACCAAATCTCAGGCAGGTAGCACAGCAGTTCTTTGCCATGTGCCAAGGGGGTTCCTTGCCCTTATGGTGACTTTAAAAACACTTTTAAAGTGATCAGTTTTTGTCCAGTGGAAACCTCCTGAAAATGGAAGGGATAAAACCTAACTTTGGAAAACGTGAACTTTAGAGATCAGCCTTTTCAAGTGGGAGTTCTGACCTGTATTTCTAATAGTATTTGCTGTCCATGCCTCATATGCAATGCTGAGAATCAGCGTCGGAGTTATTTTATGTAATCACTCTTGCACAGTTTAATTGGATGCTGATAAATAGCTGCAGTGAAGTTGTTCAAAGGGCAATTTTTGCACATAAATCAAAACACATAAATATTTTCAGAAATCTCTTTTCTGCCTGGTTTGCTCTCCCTGAGAGACACAGTCTCTTCTCAGGCTGGCTCAATGTCTGCGAAATGCTGAAATACTCAAGCTAGACGTTCTTGATAGACAGGATGTTTCTCGTGTGGTGCCCTGTCTGCTGTGGCCAAAGCACAGGTCACTTGGCAGCCAAAGACTGGCGTCATCTCAGATATTAGCTGGAGAAAATTAATGAGGAAGAAGCTTCTTTAACTGAAGGGGGAGGAGGTTTTGGTCCCTGGAAGATGGGATGACATGCATTTGTATGTGTTAGACTTAATTGACTGTCACATGTTGTGACCTTTACTGAAGGTTATAATTCCACAATTCAAATAAGTCCAAAGAAAGAATATGGATTCTAATGATCAACCTGAAATACAATCTCACTCTATTACATCAGTCTGTACCCCTTAAATAGTACATAGCATGCTCTAAGATAGAGCAGAAAGATAAAGTGGGCAAATTACCTCTCTGGTAAATACTTCTTCCATTGATATCACTCAGATGCCCTTTGCTCTCCAAGGATGGATAAATAAAAAAATCAATGCTCTTCAGCATGCAGTACATTACAGCTTCATGTTCCTATTTTACAGTAGTGTGTTGTTCTTACAGGCATTTTAAATGAATCCAGGGCCATCTAAATTCAGATAAGCCGTGTTTATTCATAATGGAGCATAGCTGTTCTGGGAACCTGCTCCTTTTATTTTTATTTTATTTACGTACACTGAGTTTTTGAGGCCTGCAGCTCAAGTGGTCTTGAATCCCTTCAGTCTTCAAAAATAAATGAAGCTCTTCTAGATGCAAAAGCACTGCAGTGATGCATCACACAGTATTAACTCTCTAGATGCTGTGAGACCCTCTAGAGCATAGAATCATTGCATGGTTTGGGACCTGACCTCAAAGACAATGTTGTTCTAACCCTCTGGCCATGGGCAGGACTAACTTCCACCATCCCAGGTTGCTCAGAGCTCCATCCAACCTGGCCTTGAACATATCCAGGGATGGGGCATCCACAGCTTCTCTGGTAAACCCATGCCAGTACCTCGCCACTCTCAAGTAAAGAATTTCGTCCTAATTTCTGATTTAAACCTTTCCTCTTTCAATCTGAAGCCATTCCCCCCTGTCCTGTCACTCCATGCCCCTGTCCAAAGCCCCTCCTCGGTTCTCTTGTGGCCCCTTAAGTACTAGAAGGTGCTCTAAGGTCTCCCCAGAGCCTTCTCTTCTCCAGGCTGAACAACCCCAGCTCTCTCAGCCTGTGTCCATATGAGAGGCGTTCCAGCCCTCTGACTAGGCTGTCCTCTCACTGCCCATCATCCAGCCACTGCTACTCAGTCCATTTCTGGCAGATATCTAATGGATAGCAACGGGGCAAAATTACCAGTTGGGAATATCCCATAGACAAAAACTTATAATTTTGCTCACCCTGCCATTACTTCCAAATGGAGCTGGCCAGAAACTGTCAGGAAGGCAGGCACATTGAAGAAATGGGTCTTTTCTGCAGATTCCTTTGCCTCACTTAACGTCTGTAAGTAAAAAAATGAGCAACAAGTCAGACTATTAGTGTTTAAATAAAAAGCACAGCACCCAGCTTATTTTCCCTCTCTTCAAAGCATTGATTTTCACTTTCCTACTAAGATGTACAGAGAGGAGGAAGAGAAGAATCTCTATCATTTGTAGTTTGAAGCTTCATACAGCACTGCCTTCAAAATTCAATTTTAAGCCTGATGAGAAAATGGAGGAGTGTTTTCTGTGTCAGTGCCACTGACTTTCAGAAAAAACTTTAAAAAACAGTGTTATTTTCTTTTCATGGGGAAATGAATTTGTTTCCATTGGAAAAAGACAAACAATAATAAAAAAAGAGAATGCAATATCCTCTTAAGACTTGTTATTGAGTTTTCAAAAATATCACAACTGAAACAATATTAAATCAGAGACATCACAGCTTACATATTACAAAGGCACTGAAAAATAAACTATGTTTCATTTCACCTTTTGCATGTTTTTTTCAGGTCATCAGATATTTTTAGCCTAAAAATCGACAAGTAATGGAAAATTCAGGAAGTTCAGTGTTCCATTATGAAAAACTTCAAAAAAAAAAAAGTCCCAAGAGACAATAGGCAGAGATTTTTAAAAAGACACACAAAAATTCATCTGAAAACAAGAATAACCTTTAATGTTTACCGAGGGTGTCAAGCACTAGAACAGGTTGTCCAGAGAGGCTGATAAAGTCTCCATCTGGGGAGATATAAAAAACTCAGCAGCAGAGTACTGGGCAACTTGCTCCAGCTGACCCTGTTTGAGCACAGTGAGATGGTTTAGATGATCTCTAGAGGTCATAACTCTGTGACTTTTAAAGAAACAAGAAGATAAATGATATTGTGTTTCAACATCTTGTATATTTCAATGTCATCCCTAAGCTTTGGAGGAGCCAAAGGTTTAGGAGAAAAACAGAATGAAACATCAAAGCTAATCTGAGGTCTGGAAGATCTATCTACACTCACTTCCAAACAAAGACTTTCTTCTCAAATAAGTTTGAAATACCCACTTTTCAAAGTGCAGTTCCTAGGAGTTATGCTGAGTGTTGCTAGCTCAGCTAAGTATGCCACTACCTCCAGCCACCCCACTCCCCAACTTGCTCTGTCACAGGGAGTCTTGTCTGCCAGCCTTTGATAGTCTACAACCTGCCATTTTTCTCAATGGGTTTGAAGGCGTTGCTTTTGTTCTCAAAAAGCTCTGCTGCTCATCACAAAGATGAAACAGTGACTTCCAAAAACCTCAGATCACAAGGCAGTTTTATCTCTTCACAGCATCACACTAAAGAAAAGAGCAAGCTTGCCTTGTTCCACAGACATCAATGAAAATATGACAATTTGTGGCTGTAACCCCAGGACTGCTTCCCTTGTTTCAGAGGTTTTGCATTTCTAAAAAAACCAAACACCAAACTCCAAGGATACAGAAGCACGTCCCTATTGTTGTCATCAAATAAACCCAGAGCATTTGCTGAAAAACAATAAGGATATTAATAAACAGCAAACATTCACATACCACAGCCCCAGAACCATGGCCAGAACACTAAAGAGAAGAGCTATGTACCATCGGTTTCTCTTTCCCTGCAAGCTTGGTTCAGCTCCATTCCCTGTTTCACCAGTGAAAAATCCCACTTAATCCTGTAGGATGCAACTTCTAAACAATGAGAAAGAGACAAACCGGAAGCAAGAAAAGAACAAGAAATCAGCCACAAAATCTCAACGCTTCCCCCCAAGTCCACAAACAGGATACAGCTGTCTCCAGGAGCTGGGGCCTGGTTCATTTATAATGACTTTGTGTCATTTTTCATTCTCCAAATCAGATGTGATCTCAGAGAGACATAGGGAAAATAGAAACACAGGAAGTGGCTGGAGAAAGTGAGACAATCTACAGCTCAACCAGGCTTCTGAAAACCCTGCAGCCTGTTTGAGAGGTCACTGAGAGAACCCAAGGTGTATGTCTGCATTGTGAGCAGCTTCTGGGTGGCTTCTGACAGAAGCTGAAGGGTAAACACAGCAATATTTAGATAAAATTTTACTGCCCCATCACCATCTGATCACCTCACCTCTCCACAGCTGCCCACTTGCTCTCCCTCATTCTAAGGCACAATACTCAATACAATGGGCGTTGTGAGCTGCAACACAGCTCATGCAGCAAACTTTTCCATGCAGGAAAAATTAAATGCCTCCCTTTTTGTTCAGAAAGGGCACCTTCAGGAAGGAGAGATTCCATAATTAGCAGCTGCACATTTCACAGGTAGAAATATCAGCTATGCCACTGTAGGTGATTCCTCCACTGCATACATTTGAGCACAGGCAATATTCCCAAGCACCTGTGCCCCAGATTCATGCTCATCCTTTTAGATCAAGGTGGCTTCTTTATTATATGAAACCACAGCCATTGGTGTAAGACAAAAAAATGGTAGGGGACACTATCCCTTCACTGCTGACACTGGGGGAGATTGGTTTTCATGGCCATGACTAGCAAAATGAAGCAACAACACTGTGGTGCTTTTAATTCAATTAGATGGATGTTTCTCCCACTTCCTAATCCCAAAACACGGACTTGATAAAAGACTAGTAGGGGAATTACGGGTGTTCTTTTAAGCTCTCTCAGTTCCAAAGTCAAAAACTACCCAAGTTACAATGGGGGAAGAGGGAGAGGGAATCTGTCTGAAACATCTTGGTGTCTCAGAGCAAACGTGCTACAAACATACTAGTATTTAACATCAACTTCAAAGGCTTTTTATTCTCATTCTAAATACAAGAACAACTGGATTTAGTACCTGTTTTGTTCTCCATCTCCTCAAATGTCTAATGATTTAATTTAAAATTATTCCCTTTGATGTCAGTCTTGTATTAACTTCTCCTTGAGGCAATCAGCTTTAGGAAAGTACAAACTGTTTGATTCTGTCTTACACTCTATGCAAGCCAAAAGCATGAAGGGATCAGAGAAAACTTGAAAAGCTCATAGAAATCATTTCTGCAGCTCTACCTCAGGCCCACACCACTGCACTGCTGCAGCTTTCCAGCAACACGTTTAATCCAGATTTGTTCTCTCTGACACCCCATTATAAACATGATTGGATTTTCCTTTTTAGACAACCCCTGCAAAACTCCTAAGTTCCAGGAAGTCCTCCTTGAAATTCCAGTCCTAATTCTGATCAGCTGGACTTGCACTGAGCAATAGCAGTTGGTTCTGCTGAGACAAACATCTCATAAATATGTACCGGAATGCATAACATCTCATAAATACAGACTGGACAGGCGGATATGAATCAGGTTGAAACAAACAGAAACTGGGAGAGCTAGAACATGAAAAAGCAAGCTGTCCCTCAGCTCAGGTCCAGCTTACCCTGATTCCTGGTGAGCACATCTCTGCAGTACCAGTCTCCCAGAAACTGGCTGCCTCCCAGACGGTCACACATCTCTAAAAGGGAAAACACCTGACAGACACTAATACTGTTGCGTTTAGCTGTGATTCTCCCCAGCAGCTCCCAGCTTTCTTTGGCGCTGACAAGGATATTTGTCAGTAGTACTAAAGGGATAGTAGGAGTAAGTTTCTGCATCTTCAGCAGCAGGTACATATTGATGGTGCCACAGCTGGCATAGCCATTAATTTGCACCTTCAGGAATCTAAAAGCTTTGATGCTCACTCCTGCGAGCGATGGGCAAAAAACCCCCAAAAGACCAACACTGCACAATCTCTAGATGCATTTTAGAGAAGAACTATACCTGGATGGTTCTTCAGGTTTACAGTTTAATATCCTTTCAAAGTAAAGAAATGGTCTGGTCCAGACTCTGGGTTCAGCCGAACACCATCCAGGTGCCATGAGGTTTGTGTGAGGGTTCTGTGTGGGAAGAGATAAGCCTCATACAGAACACATTTTACCTCCACTGCAGCCAACAGGTAGAGTGCAGCACTCCTCACCCTTAGAGAGAGAGAGGTCCCATGAAGGGATAAGGCCACAGGCAATAAAACTGCATGTGAGATCTACTTAAAGGAGCTGTGAATGCATGATACAGCTGTTGTGCTTTGGAAATCACTGCATGCTGAGTTCTCTCAAAAGGCTGCAGCTGGGCAACAGGGAAAGTGCTGTAGAGACCCACATTGAACCAGATGGAGTGTCTGGGGCCAGGCAGGCTCTTACAGAGCACAGAGAAGCCTCCACCTTCTCCACAGCAGATGAGGGTGGCCATACAAAGAAAATTTTGCAGGGAGCAAAATGGAAAACAGAGTAAGACACGCAGAATGCAGGGAGCCTTCAACACTGCAGACAGAGTGGGAGGCTGCTGAAAATAGCAGGGAACAGACACGCAGCTGGGTCACAAGGAAAAAAGTAAGGCAGATTACCTAGGACTCAGCCACAAAAGGGGACTGGGTAAAGTTTCTTCCAGCATACAAACTGCTAAGAATTTTAGACTTTGGAAGAAAACAAAAGAGAGAGGAAAAAAAAAAAAGTAAGGAAAGAACCTGTGCTGAGGTAGAGGTTCTAAAACTGCTGGTATAGAGGAATTATTTTCAGATTAAAATAAAATAAGGGCTATCTGCCCCTGCTGATCTGCATTCTCCCTATTTCAAGAATTACTTCATCCTGCTTTAGATGATACTAAAACACTGCTTTCAATAGACAAAGCTCTTCTAGTGTTTTCAAAAAATTTACTTTAAAGAAAGAAGCACAAACAAGATGCTTTCTCCCCTGCATGCTCTTACCACAGGAAGACACTGTCAACAGTGCAGAAATCCCCAAGCTGGTGTTGCTGATGTTCTCCATGTGGGTTAAAGTCTGCCTAGTCATTTTCACACTTCTGGCAGCTTCTCCTCAAACCTACACTCTTCAGGTGCAGAAGTTTTCTCTGGAGTTGTTACCATCTTGTGACTTACTTATTTTTTAAAATGTCCTCTGCTTACTGCACTCTTTTCACAACTGCAGTACTTAATCTAAAAAACATTTAGTTGATTTGCCCAGTAGAGAGGGAATGGATTCTCCTCCATCCCAAGTCCTAGTATGAGAGCATCCCAAGCAAAGCTATGTACACACTAATCAGTACACCCCAAACCAAACAAAGATGAGGAAGCTGAACATATAAACAAATGCAAATCCTACAGGATTAAGAGTTTTAGGAATCAAAGACCATATTTCAAAAAGCCTTTTTATTCTAACTTCAGATACACTTTTCCCCATCTCTTCACGTTCACATGTAAAAACATACTCCTACTCTCTTCATCTCTTTCCATCACTTACAAAGAATGCACAGGCCTGAGAAGCCATCAGACATTAGTCAAAGGACTAAAAGTGTGCCAGTCAGAGAAGACAGCTATTTAAAGGCAATAGTTCACAGTGGGTGCAAAAGCAGCCTCCACTTGGGTTCTAAAGCTATTCAACTAAAGTTTTCAACTTACTCCACCTACAGCAGGTCAGCTAAACTGGTGAGACTGTTAGTTCAATACACTGCCCAAGGGAGTTAAAAAAAACCCCAAAAGGCAGAAAAACCCAACCTGTTAACAAAAGATGTATTGTAACTACTACAAATTCAGGAGCAATAGGACACCTATTCTGATTGCAACTGCAAGATAGGTCTTAAGGAACAGAATTTAAATATTTTTTGAAACTGAAGAATCTAATTTGAGGGTTGCTTTCATCAATTCCATCACCAGAAATCTTAGCTCCTCCTCAAATGTAAGAAGAACAGGAATTTATATTCTCCCTTGGCCTTTTCAAACAGTGAATTAAAGGCTAGTTTAAAAAGTGACTGAATAGAGCAGACAGGAATGTCTTGATAGTTGGTTTGGTGAAAAGCACATGAGGATTCTGGGCTTTGCTGCAAATACCACACCCTCATTATTATGTCTGACACCCTTCTGTCATTCTTATTTTGGGTCTGACAGCCTCACATGCATGGCCCAAGGCAGGCTTAATCTTCCCCAGATTTTCACTGTCAAAAACCAACATCACTGCTCCAGTGGAGTGAAGTGATCCCAGCAGGATAGCAGGCAGTCTTAGATCTCTATTAGCCAGGACCAGTTGTGAACAGGGCTTTGCAGAAACAAAACTAAGTCCTAAATGAGGCCAGACAATGAAGCTGTACTCAAAGAAGAAACAGAATATCAGGGAGAATTTCCACGCTCCCAGCAGCAAGTGGGTTTGTGAAGCCCTTCCTTTATGGCATGGGCCATTTAATGGGGTCTGACTTGGCACTTACAGCACACCTTTCAAGCACAGCTGTAGTTACATTTCTCCAAGACAGGTATTATTTGCACCTCAGCAATCCCACTGGAGTGGAGTAAAATATCTGCCTTGAACCACGCATTTAGATAAGAACCAGTATATACAAGTTTCAGGCTCACAGTTTGGCACCTAATTCAACATTGGCATCAGGGCTTCTGTCACTACCAGCCACCTACGCTGCAGTCCTGCATCCTCTACAGCTTTCAAGTGGATACAATTTGTACCAAAGACGCAATACACTGTACAGCTGCAAACTGCATAATGTTTCCATCA
Source organism: Lanius collurio (assembly GCA_020086605.1). NCBI lineage: Eukaryota > Metazoa > Chordata > Aves > Passeriformes > Laniidae > Lanius > Lanius collurio. Next base: position 27,811,854 of record JACBWW010000006.1, on the reverse strand, counting down.
TTAAGTGTCACTTGTTTTCACGTCTTAATTTGCATGCAACAGCCTGGAGTGAACCCTGGGTAGCATTAAGGCATCTCAATTAAACAGGAACAATTTAGTTTAGCTAATCAACTCTATTGTCCCAGCAAGCAAAAAGGCTTTGAGCCACATGTACTGGTCTGGAAGGGAATCACTGGTAGCACAGGTTAGACCTTGAGATCCTGAAGAACAAGTAGACAGAAACTTTTTTTGTCATGAGGCTGTGTAGAGTGGAAGACATGATCCCACAGCAAATAACTGCTACCTCAACAGTTTTTCTTTTGCTTACAGATGAATCATCAGCAAATCTGGAGCCAATAAGCCTAAGTGGCAAAGGATGCCATTGTTTGAGACAGAAGAGTGAATTTCAAATACAGATGTATGTAATGCAGATGGAATTCCATATGATTAATGACTGTGGGGTCAGGAATAATGGGAAATTTGTGGGGAAGATCCTAGTTATGGCTGTGTTTCAGTTCCTCAGGAGGTTCCAACCCATGACATGAAGTACTCTTATAATGACAGATTGTGGCAGTAATTTGGTGGCTATGGGGAGGGTTGACAACATTGGAGGAGAATTCTGACATACAACAGGAGTAGCTTGTAGGGAGGAACCTGTATGTACACACTGGTGAAAAGGAGTTTCAGGTATTGCTGACTTCCTTTCAAGGATTATCTCATAGTGAATTATATTCTTTGTTTCAAAGATAAGAAAAATTTGAGTGTAGCAGTCTGTCCTGAATGACCTATCCCATCTCTTGGGCTCTTATGATCACATCTTTCTGTTTATTAAGATGTTCCACTTCCCTCTGTTATTCTTTGTAAATTTTTCCATGGCACCAGGGATAGAACAACCTCATCAGTACAAAAGGTACTGATTAATGAAGAAAATAGCAATTAAAAAAAAAACAAAAAGAAAAAAGATAATGCATCTGTTTAACTGTCTAAATTATTAGCTGAAGAAAAGGACTGCTATATTAAAAAATAATCACAGGAGTACATAAAAGGATTTAGAAAGAGAGACATTTCCTCTAACCTTCAATAACTCAAGAATTGCTTTGTAAAAAAAAAAAAAAAAAAAAAAAAAAAAAAAAAAAAAAACCCAAAACAAACCAAAAAACTTTATGCAACCTAACTTACCCCAATTTGAAAGAGTTCTCCAGCACCTTCACAGTCATTGGATGTAATAATGGGGGTATGAATATGCACGTATCCATTATTCTGGAACAGACAGAACAGCAAAGTGAAAGAGTTAAAGATATCAAATGTTACTCTCAAGGATGCCATCAACCAGCACATATAACCTGGCCAGTAGCCCCCAGCCAGGACAGCACATGTAGTCTTTTGGGCAGCTTCTGCCTTACAGGGACAGATGACAAACTAAATGCCAGCACTATTTACAAATCAGTGTTTACTACTTGAGTGTTTTCCTCTAGGTTTCATAACCCAAAGAGATTTATGTCATTACTGTGAGTTTTTTTGCAATGGCCTCTTTCCACACCATTCTCCTTTATTCTCACTTCCTCCAGCATTTTTATATTTTTGGGCAGTTTTAATCAAATTCACCCCTATGACCTCAAGACTTTGTTTCTTTCAGCCTTTCGGAAGGCAGTGGTTAGGCAAAGGACACTTCGTGTGCTGCATTATAATAAGCTATCAAATGTGTTAGATTACAGAAATCCCACACAGGATGAAAGAGAGACCTTAAAAACACCCAAACACCAATAAAGTGTCAGTCTTACCTTGCACCTTCTAAGATACTGAAGTCAGACTGATTTTAAGAGACAGGGTATACCCTGGCTTGGTCATGTTCTAAGTATTTGTAGAATTACACATTCATGTAATAGTTCATAAATCCAGCAGAGGCCTCCAAAACAAGGAAGGTGGAATGAAGAAAGAGCCCCTGTTCTCTGGATTTCCCTGCAGTGCAGCCATAGGCTTTTAAAACAGCTGCAACCCAATATTCAGTGGATACATACATCTTAGCTTCACAGCTTTTACTGGAATAATACAATTCAGTCAGTCACATGAGAGGTCCTGGTCCTTATCACCAGCTAGTTAAGGGGCTAGGAAGACAGGAGCAGTATTTAGTGCCCACTTTCAGAATCAAACTAAAATCAGTGTGGAACGCAAAGCTCATATGGCCATGCAATGCCTTTTGTGGCGGTACAGTAACACAACCAAGAGGGAGCAAAGTCCCTGCAGTCAGCTCCAGGCTACCTTGGTTACAGGTGCAAAGACCTCAGCTCCTCACTGGGATCCAGTTACTGCACAGAAAGAACAACTTGCTTTGCCTGGGGAGGAAGTTTCAGTCTACCAGCACAAAATGCAGGCCTCTGACACAGTTCCCCTCATATTCAGAGCCCTGCTGGTTACAAGGCCTCTCAGCTCTACAGGAGATGTTTGGAAAATGCCTAAATTCCTCATACAGTGGTAGCAGTTGCTGTAAAGAAGCACATTTCACACAGAAGATTCCTTACATGCTTTGGAAAGTAATGCAAACTGCACAGATCTGAAACAAGAGAATCCTCTAAAAACCTCTGGGATAATTCCCCTTATAAAAGCTTCTAAAATAATTCACACTGCATTACTGGCTCTCACAAACCTGGAACTTAATGTGCAGAGTGGAAGTTGCCATATAAAGTGCAACTACCTTACTGTGCCTAAGAACAATGCTCCTATCCTGCATGGACCACAATTCTCAGGAGAAGATTTAAAGAGAACATTTTAGCTTTCAACATCCAAACCAAAGACACTTGGCAGTAGCCATTCATTCCTGGAAATGAATAGACTAAAAAAGAGATGTTTTTAAAGTTACAGAGAGTCTCAATAATTTTGAGTGTGTATTCAAACAGCTCCATTTATTTTCTTCCACCATTAAGATGCTTACAACTCTGCTGAGTGAAAATGCTCAAATTTTCTTTGTAGCTATGGTATGTTCTGACATTGTCACATTGGAAATTGCAAAACTCTTGGGATGATGCAGGTGGCAATTTCAGAAGACTTCCTTCCATTAGAAATGGAGCAAACAGATGTAGTACAGACATTCCTGGTGCTAGGAGAGCTCTCACATAAGCACGTGTAAATATCAAGTCTGGGACCAAATCTTCCTTATTCCTTTAAAAATAACTTCAGTATAGCTGCTGCTGCTAAACTGATGATACATTCTATTTTATAATAGAGCTCTGCTCTTGAGCATTGTAAACAGGAAGGTATGTCAGAGTCTGAGCTGGAGTTGATTTGGAGAAGCAAAGCCTGAATAAGTCGTATCTTGGCTGCCCCCGGTGCCCAGGTTTGGAAGCACAAATCCTGGTAGGCAGTGCCATCTAGTGGCTCAACACCGGCACAGACTGATTCCCATCAGAGCCAGCTTCTGTCTTAGGAGCAGGCACAATCCGGAAACCAGCAGTTTTACCTGATGTGGAATTTCCATTACGCTCTTAAAAAACCCACAAAACAACCCCCACGCCAACAAAACCCACAAAAGTCATCCAAATACCATGCAATTCCACAGACACTTCTTAAGAGCAAGCAAGCCTTCTTTGCCACCGCAGGCAAAAAAGACCAGCAAACCCGGGACCAGAAATTTATATTGACATTTCTAACCTCTTCTGTGGGCCACACTAATTATTATTACCCATTAATTTTGTCATCAGAGTGCTCTGAATAGGATTCTATTCTAACTAAAGCCAGCTTATCTAAACTAAAATATGTTTCTTTCCAGGAACAGCTTTTTAAAAAGCGCTCAGCTGTGCTAGAAAACTTGTTACCTTTCTTTATCTACTCACACAAAGAATTGCATGGCCTCTATGTGATCTGGCATCAGAGTCAATTCACTGCCCCCCTGCCTGCACAAAGCCTGTGCTGTGCCCACAGCCTGAGTGACACATTCAGAAAACACAGGTGGCTCCCACCCATCAGTTTGAAATGCATCAGAACAGGAGTCTCCTTATGTCAGCCAACAGCATCCACACAGATTTGTATTGCACTAAGAGAAAGGCAAGAACTGAGAATAACAAGAAGCACTGAGTCAGTTTGTGTTCCTGTAACACACATTCTTCCATGTGGGAGGAGGTTTCTGTCCAAGGACCATAAGGTCACTGCAGAGGATGGGTTAAACAAGTCCACGTTATGTTGTGTTCCACAGACCACACACTTGCAGGCAATTATATTGCAACTCTGTGAAAGGGATAAATAACAGGAAATGGGTGGAAAGACACTGGCAGGCCACAGATGCACCAACCTGATCATAAGCAACAGTCTGGCCAAGGCCCAGCCAGGCCCAGGCCTGGAAAGAAAACCACTGTGTCCAAAATCCATACCCTGCAGGCAAGATGTCACACTCCTCCCCCCCTAACCTGCTCCCATAAAGCCAGCCTGGCTGGAGGGCTCTACACGAAAGGCTCAGTACAGAAGGGAGTACCTGGAAGAAGGAGTGGATGCCCGCAGTGGCTTCGCTGCGGATTCGCAGCAGAGCGCCCAACGTGTTGTTCCTGCAGCGCAGGTGAGGGAACTGTCGGACATACTCCAGAGGGTGCCTCTCCTTCATTTTCAGGGGAAACGACTGAAAACAAGGAAATCAAAATAAGGGGATGAGAACTTGGGACTCAATAGAGTTTTATTGCTATTCACAGAACACCATCTCTCCCTATTAAAACTTAATCACAATTACAGAGCACAGAAGCACTAGATGCTTTTGCCTCTCTTTTCTGGTTATTTTGTGTATTTTATAATGCTTACTGCAGAGCAAGAGCCATGAACACAAGAACAGGTATTAGCACTCTAAAATGCTCCACCTTTGGACGCTGAGCCCCCCTGAAACCCAGCTGTTCACCTCACTGCTGCAAAAACAGGCTGGTTCTGAACGTGCCTGTGGCAGATACAGTTCCTCCAGCTGCACAACCTGGAGTGTCTTGCCAGTTCCACTGCTTCTCCAATTCATATCTGAGCTAAACTTACCAGGTAAGCCACCTGCACAGGTAAGTGCTTCAGGGTGGGATAAAGGCAAACTCTTAACTCTCATCCTGAGCACATTTTCTATGGAGAAATGGCTCTGTCCCAGAAACGAGCTTTCATGGTGATCCCATGTTTCTCCTTCGATACATCCTATAGACACTGCTGACAAATCAAAGTCTGCAGGACCACTGAGACTAAACAGTTTCAAGTATGCTTTGCTGGATACTTGGACCTTTAAAAACTGATTTCCAGCAGTCCCACCCCTCTTGCTACAGTGACATACCCAAATATCACAAGGTCCCACTACACGAATGGTTTCAGCTTGCAGCTCCATGTTTTGCATCCTATGAGGGCTTTTGACAAGCTTCCCTTGCACTTCCACTGCGCTTCCAAAAGTCAGGTCTCTAAGAAACGAAGAAAAAAACCAGCTTGACTGGGTGCTGATACAACTACATTCACAAGAGAAATTCCTGTTAATTTAGCTGGATCATTTGAGATCACAAGAGATGCTGTAGCCATAGAACTTAACTGATGAAATGAAAAATTATTAAATGCAGAGGTGGGAATGTGAAGAGATTCAAAAAGCTATAGAAGAATTTAGGACAAGGCAGGAATGTTGGACAAGTGGGGAGAAAAGTGACAGGTTTCTATTAGAAGGGGCTCTTGGTGGAGACAAACACAGTATATAGTAAAAAATTATTTAAAAATCAAGTTACACACAGAAGTTTCCTGGATCATCCCAACACTCCCAACCCTAGCCTAGTAAACAACTGAGAGTAACAAACAAAAATTAAGCTATTAAAACAAGTGCATTATTTTATAATAGAACAGACGTGACTATCCAGGGGCTATGCCTGGTGTGCCAGCCCTCCAGTTGTTATAGAAGAGCAACAGCACCCTCCAGAACCTGGGGGGACAGTTATCCCTTGCTACCTCAGGTGATTTCCAAGCAATTCTAACAGCAGACAAGAACATCTACACTGCTACAATTACTAAGAAAATTAGGTTCAAATTGATCTCAAAGGATTAATCAACTGATCCAGAAGGCCTCAGCAAAGTGGAGACAAAGTGGCCTGACGCTCTCCCTCCTAAAAGTGAATCCAGAGACCACAGACTGCAGTAGTGCTTTTCCTGTGGTCAGGTGCCAGAGGCTGGCAAGTCCCTGCCACAGGAAAAGAGGCCTGAGCAGACCCCTCCAAGCACTGCTCAATACATATACTTCTCCAGTTATTTCAGATGGACCTACCTCTTTTCCAGGCTGGGATCAGCAACCACCTGGAGGCTTTCCAGAGAACTCCCATCATTTATGTGCAGGAACAAAACTTCCTTCTGGGATCGGACAGAGCGGACCCAGCCCTAGAGGTAAAAGAAAAAGAGATTTGTTATTTCTTGGCAGGAACGCTGTGTACTCATGCTCTTCTTCCAGCTGAGCTGGACACACCATTTCAGACCTATTTCAGCTTCTTACTGAAATCAGAGTAACTGTTTCTTTAGAGGCAAAAAAATAATGATAACAAAAAACAAAAAGAGAAAAAAGGTTAATGTTAGTTTTCCTTCTGACTTCAAAGCTGAGAGAAATGAATCCTCAGGCAGAGACATCCATCTGAGGCAGAGTTTTTTCCTGAGAATAGCAAAGATTACCAAGATGTACCTGCATCTTTGAGGAGCTGAGAATAGAGAGCAACACAGTGCTCTGAAGGTGTAAAGTGTTTTGGCAAAGTACATATTCTTACCAGTGATATCCCTTCCAAGCACTTCTTACTAAAACAGGAGAGACCAGTAATGCACCATTCTTCATTACAATACACTCAAGACCGTTCTGATAGTTTTTAGAATCAGTTTTGTTGTATCCCTGTGGAACAGTTCCAGCCTTTCAGATATGTTCACTAGTTGTTTATGTGCCCTAAACTGCTGGACTGCTAAAACAATGATGCAGCCAATAGATTCACATAAAAAGCTACGTATTCATGTGAACAAAAATAAAAACTATTGCCTTGGATGTTTCTCCTGTCATTTCAAAATCAAGACTGCTTCACTGTGCCCATGGAGGAAAAAAAAAGATATTAAGAAAAAAATTTAGAAATACTTTGTTCAGTTTCATGAAAACAATTAAATTAGTAATACTCAAATTCTTTGTAACAGCAAAACAGTAGAACTGACAGTGTACAGTTCAGGGTAATGTCTTAATTTGAGTTTTCTAATGATCTATAAATTTTATTTTCTTTTTAAGGGACATATTAAGTCAGTACCAACACTGTAAGTAATAGTAAGAGCATCCAAAATATGACTTCCATAGTTGCTCTTCAGTTCACCAGAGCTGAGAAAAAAGCTGGCCTTGAAAGCAAAATTCCAGCTCATCTTCTAACAATACTGTAGAGAATAACCAAACAGTGCTGATTAAACAACCAAACTACCTCTTTTCCAACCAGTTTCATCTTTTTCTTAGCTGGAAGGGACCAAATAGTCCCAATGACTTTCAACTGTGCAAGTGCTTTAGGGATTTTACACCAGATAAACCAATGCAAATCCATCTACTTCTGTCACCTAGACAGAACAAACCAAGAATTAAACAGCACCAGAAGAAAAGCATGTTATAGTTTTAAGAATGACTACTAACACAGGCAAAGCATTACACAGGCTTGTATAAAATGCTTTCCATGTTTGATGTAAGAACCATGGAAGATTTTAAAGACGTGAACCTAGTGAGTCAGACAGGGTAAAACACCCCTGCAGAGGGTTCCACCCAAAGGAAGAACTGCTGCAAGAAACAAGATTATCTGGGCATCCTTGAATTTGTATGGTTAAAGCAAAAAGTATTTCATACAGTAACATGCCTGAAGCTGTTGTGCTTATCCTCTGTATGCCAGCAAATCCCCAGAACACACCATGTAGGCTATACTGGATGCACATTCAATGTATAATAGCATATGCTTTTCTATTTCCTTCCCCACAAACGCTCCTTTACCAAAACACACACAAAAAAATAAACAAAGAAACATTCTCAAGAGCTTTCTTTTGCCACCTCCTCAAGCTGTTCTGGGATCTATTAAATAAGGAGAGGAGTCTTGCATCCTGCAATAGGAAGTAAGAGCATACCACAGGCTTGTATTGGAGCAGCAGAGGCTATGGCAGCAATGTTTTGACCACTTCATACCTTACCAGAATGAATGTGCAACGAAAGTGACAATTCTGACTGACTAGACTGCACAATCCAACAACCTGGCCATAATAAGGTTGGATTTAAGCCAGACCAGATTCCTAGCCCAGTTTAATACAAACCCCCCACATTTTGCCAGCAGAGGGGAGAAAAGCAAAGTAGCAAGGGTCTGCAGGACAGGGAAGGGGGAAGAACAGCAGTACCGCAAATTTTAGCATTACTTTATTCTAGCTTGCATTATTCATCAAACTACATCTGAAAAGAACCTACACTGGATAAGCTTCCTCCTACCCTATTAGGCTTCACCTAATAGGTGAGCAAGATTACCAGTGTGCTACAAACTTGTTTTTGGGTCAGTAGAATCAGAGAAAGGCTTGAATTGGAAGGGACCTTAAAGGCTATCCAGTTCTAACCCCACTGCCATGGGCAAGGACACCTCCCACTAGACCAGATTGCTCCAAGACCCATCCTGGCCTTGAACACTTGCAGGGATGGGGCAGCTGCACCTTCTCTAGGCAGCCTGTACCAGTGCTTCACCCCCTCACAGTGAGAAATTTCTTTCTTATAAATCTAAATCTATACTCTTCCAGTTTTGTTTAAAACTGTTATCAAGTACCCCAGTCCTGTTGACATTCATCCAGAAATACTGACAACTGCACAGTTCTGCACTGAAGCAGGGACTCTGTGTGTGCAACCACTGCTCTGCCAGTTGGAAACACCAGAAAACGGGGGAACGCACAGTCCTATGCCAAGGGAAAGTTCTCCATAGCTAAAATTCTCATTAATCCCAGGCCACCTTGGTTCACAACAGGAGCCGAATACACACGGCAGCGAAGTGTTATTGATGGTTCTACTGACGGTGCTCTAAACCTGGATGTTCGTGGCACAAGAGCAATGAAAAAGCTTTAAAAACAACAGCACAAAAGCAATGGCTGGCTCTCCGGATGAGGTGATAAAGCCAACACTGTGGAGAGCACGTTCAGTACAACCCGTCACAGTGAGTACGCTCCTCTCCACGTGCTGAGTGACTCCAGAGCTTCGCTGGCTCCGACAACAGCGAACTGAGCACGTACAGCGAGAGAACACACGGAGAGGCTCTGCACGACTGCACAGGAGCTCTCGAGCTCAGCAAAACGCTCTGCGGGGCTCCCACACTGCCCTCCCTGAAGCACGGGCGTGGGCCGCGCCCCTCCAGGCCCTCCCCTCAGCTCAGGCTCCAGCCCAGGCCATCGCCGGCCTCGCCCCGGGCACACACCTGCACTCTGACCGCGTCCGCCGGCTCCCGCGCCCCCAGCGCCTCGCACACCCGCAGCCGCCCGGCCCGCGGCAGGGAGGCGCAGCGGCGGAAGGCCCGCCACCCGCCCCGGGCCCCGAGCATGGCGAGGCCTGGCGGGCCCGCTCCCCCAGACCCCCGGCCCGAGCCCGGCCGCCCGCTCTCAGCTCCGCTCCCGCACAGGCCCACGTGAGCCGACCCGCCTCCCGCCGGCCCACGTGGCCACCTGCCCAGCCAATGGCCGCTCGGGCCGCCCTCGGCCAGCCAATCAAAATAGAGAGTGCTCTTCAGCCCGCCTTTTCCGCCGCCCGGCGCAAGCACCCCTGGGAAATGTAGTTCTTTTTATGGGTGATCTGCTGCCAGGGGTACACGTGGGGATGGGACCCCCACGAGTGGGGAGAAGGATCCTCTATGGGCGCGAGAGGGATCCCATGTTGGCAGGCAAGGGATCCTGCTGCCCTCTAGGGCCACCTCAGCGCGGTCTGGGGATGGCGTACGGTGGTTCTTGGACCTTCAGCCACTGTCCCGTCCTCCTGGGCTTCTCTCACGGACCGTAGCCCCTCGATATTCCTCGCTTTTCTGATAAGGGGCGCAGGACTTCCGTCTGCTCTGCAGGCCTTGCTGACAAATAAACTTTTTCTCCTGTTTCTTTTTCAGGCTTATGCCCCTCTGTCCTGCCCTCTCCTCTAAGGGGCAGGTGAGGAGCAGCCATCAGGGTGTCCAGCCATGCAGGGAATGATTTGGCAATACTGGTGGGCTAAGAATTGGACATGACCCAGCAAGGTGCACTTGCTGCCCAAAAAGCCAATTCTGTCCTGGGCTGCATCCAAAGCAACAGGGCCAGCAGGGTGAGGGAGGGGATTCTGCCCCCCTGTTCTTGTGAGACCCCCACCTTGGGCACCCAGATCTGGGGTCCTCAGCACTGGAAACATATGGACCTATTGGGGTGAGTACAGAGGGGGCCACAAAGGTGATCAGAGAGCTGGAGCACCTTTGCTGTGGAGACGGGCTGAGACAATTTGGACTACTCAGCCTGGAGAAAAGAAGGCTTCTTCCTTACTGCAGCCTTCCCAGACTTTAGGAGAGCTTATAAGAGAAACCTTTAGTGCAAAGATAAGGGGCAATGGTTTTAAAATGAAAGAATGCAGATTTAGGTTGCACATTTGGAAGAAATCGTCTCATCTACTGTGAGGGTGTTGAGGCTCTGGCTGAAGCTGCCCACACAAGCTGTGGCTGCCTCAACTTTAGAAGTGTTCGAGGACAGGTTGGATGGGGCTTGGAGCAACCTGGTCTAATGGAAGTGTCTCCTGCCCATGGCAGGAATGTTGAAATGAGATGATATTTAAAGGTCCCTTCCCAACCCCAAAACATTCTGTGATTCTATGAAATGTGTAAAGTCAGTGCCACTTCCCCTTGCACCCTGGTCTTTGCTGCTCTACTTGCCTGGTTTGTGCCTGTCCCTCTTCTGCAGCGTCACTGCAGGAAGGCAGCAGCTGAACATGCCTGCTGTGCTTGTGGTCAGAGGTTGCCTCATTTCTGTGCTTTGAGCATTGGAACGCTGTGGGTGACACCAGAGACAGCAGCAGTGGGATGCCCCAGGGCCAGGAGGTGCTGAGAGGCAGCTTTGGTAATGACACTGCTTGTAGGGAGACAAACCCCTACCTTGCTGTAAAGTCCCAAAAGAAAGGAATTGCGTCCAGAGACCGCATTTAAAGGAAGCAGGCTGGGCTCATGGGAAAGAGAGAGGAAAGCTTTGTAGATGCCTGGTTTTGACTTTCCCATGTGATTCTTTTTATCTGTGCATGAAAAGCTTCTTGTCCTCAAAGTCCAATGCTGCTTGTCAGGGCCTTCCTTCACCTCTGCTTTTGCTCCAAGTAAGCCAGTGTCCCCACCCCCAGCTCAGTCTTGACCTGAGCTCTGACCTGCCTTGAAATGCCATCCCGAGGAATTAGAGCTGCAGGGCAGGGGCACAGACATAACCAGGCAGATGAGAAAGACATTGAGAGGCAGGACAGAGGACCTCAGGAGTGGGTAGAGGGAGAGATACAAGCACATCGTTAGGCAGTGAGGACAGCTTGTCCAGTATCTGTCCTCTGTGCCACTGCACAGAATTGAGCAGACTTCCTGGACAGACATGGGTTACTGCCTCAGTGCTGGGTGGAAACACAGGGGCACGCATGTCTTGGTACTCCTGAGTGAGCAAAATTAGTTTTATTTTAATGCAAATCACCCTCCCCCTCCCGTGAGGGCCAGCATTGAGCTTTGCTGTATGTTGGTACATTACTGTGGTGTGGTTTCTTAGAGAATCACAGCGCAGGAAGGAGTGAGCTGGTGCTGCTGCAGTGTCAGGCAGAGATACAGGATATAAATTGGTAGGACATTAGGGCTCTGTCATTCAGGGAGCTCCTGGCTTAATGTGAGAATTAAATGTGTATGTAATGACTGCTCAGCACATGTTACATGTTCTCTGTGCCTGGTCACAGATGGTGTATTTATTGCTGCTCTCAGATATAGGCTTTTTCTCCTGTTCTGCCCTACTGCCCAGAATATTTTTTTCCAGGGTTATTTGACTCATAAAACCCTCTCCAGGCCAGATAAACAATTAATTTAAGGAAGAATTGCAGGGTAGCACCAGTGACAGTGACTAAACACACCAGGAAAGGGATAAGGTCCTTCCCCTCAGACCCATCTGCTCCAGGACCACCTGAGGGTAATTGAAGGCAAGGGCATAACACAGGAAAGTCTGGCCTCACGTATTTTTAGACTGGACTTGAACTTTTCCCATCCTGCTGAATATCCTTCTTTTTAAAAGCCAAATACTATCACTGTACTTTTGGGGGCGTGGAGGTGAGACCGTAGTCAAATCTTCTGTTCCTGCTGTCATAAGTGGTGGGGCAGCCACTTTATCTGTAAATGAGGGATATCAAGAGTGACAAAGAGAGAGATTACCAAGGCTGTGGGTCTTGTGCAAGGGTGGAACAGAACCATGACACCTTAGCATCACTCCATCTTCCACCCCTTGCAGTGATGAGGGTGACCCAGCCTTCACCTGATAAACTGTCCCCCCTACCCAGTCTTCATGTCCACAGGAGTCCCTTAGCCATGCATCTCATGGTACAGGTCATAGAAATCCCTTAGCCACACATCTCACAGCATAATCTCAGGGTTGTAGGCCTCAGTTCCTACAGCTGCCCATCTTCTTTTCACTGCTGGATGCTGTCCTCACTGGCTAGCAGTTTGGCAATATGAGAACCACAGCCCCAGGGATGACCCCAGATCTCAGGTTCTTTGAATAGGTCCATATGGGTCAATGCAGTGCTGAAGCTAACTCACAGCGCTGTTCCTCTCTGGTACATAAACTGGGTGTTCTGGAGATGTTTCAGGTGACTGTGTCTGAATGTAGGTTTTATTTCTTTCCATGCAGAGCAGAGCCCTTCTAAAAGCTCTCCAGAGAGCACTGGTGCTCTTTGTGGATCTGAGTAGTAGTGTCAGTCTGGGTTGGGAACTAGGACACCGGTTGTCAGGGTGTCAGCAGGGAATGAGGTTTAAAAAGATGGTGAGAAATAATGGTTCTTCTGTACTTCCATCTGGGTTTAGGAGACGTGAAATGTTCCTGGTAGATGTTTCTAGTAGAAGCAGAGTTTGTCTTCTAACATGGTCCTTCACTGAGGGAAGAAGGAAAGAGGATTGAAGGTGGATGTGGCTGGGAGATGTGTAAGGGCAGGTCATGTTGAAGGCAGTGCATTTGGAACAAAGGATGCAATGAAAAATGGTGTGAAGAACTAATCTGTATGGTACCCAGTCATCCTGTTGCTAGGAGGGATTCCTGAGGAGGACTGGCCAGCACTCTTCATCTCTCTCCTTTTCAGTTAAACAGCAAAAATTTCTCCCAGGGAAACAGCTGTGGGGCTATCTCAGCTAGCTGGTTTGTTCTGCAACAATGTTTTATCCTTCTGAAATGAAGATCAAGTGCTTCAAAAATGAGCAGGAGGAAATGGACAAAGTTGTGTATGAGGACAAGATCCTGGTCATTTTGGAAATCACACCATCACCATAGCCCAGGATAAGACTGGAAATGGAGAGATGAAAAAGGGTTGGAAAGAGCTGTTCTTAGCTCTATAGGAATAGCAGGAAATCAGAAGAGGTATTTTGAGGGGAAGCAATGTCTATGCCCAGGCTTTACTCTCTGGACTCCTCTTTCAACAGAAACATGCTCTGGATCTACTGTGAGCAAAAAGGTGGCTGGAATGTTGGGCTTGATGCTGGCTTAGTTCATGCTGGTACAATCAGAAGAAAAAAAAAAGTGAATTATTCATGAGCTAAGTAGAAACCCATTCTTAATGGGGCTGCAGAGAGTTATTTTAAAGCCTGTAAGGCTTCACTAGAATTTAGATTTACCATGATAATTTCCTTAGGTTCCCAGCATTCAAGTGGGTTTTATATGGTCTAATCCAATATCGGCAGAAGCCAGTGATAGCTTTTAGTTTCTTTTAACTGATGTTAGATTGGGCTTTCACTGATGAGAAGTCATATTAGAACTATTATCAGCTGCTAAAAGGTCAGTCCAGTTCTCTGAGACAGAGTCCTTGGCTGTGGTTTCTTGTGAGTATCAAATTAGCTACTTCATTCCCAAATGTCTCCACATTGCTTTGATGCAGATATATTTTGTAGACTCTGGAAGCAAATACATTTGTACTTATTTTTGGAAGGATTAAATACCTTTCTTTTGCAACTGCACAGAGGAAAAAAGAGAGACAATATCTTCCAAAAAGCTGTAGTCTTGTTCTCAAAATGTAGGTTTGCTGAGTAACAGTACCTTATTGCAGCCTTTGCTCTCTGCTTTCTAATACTTTATAATTATTACAATCACAAACAAGTACTGGGAAAGTAATTGTTCAGGGATATCTTTCCTGGTGCAATGAGGAATATCCTTCAGTTAAATCCTGTACTGTTGTTTTTTTCCTTAGCAAATTCCCTTAAGCAAGCCACATCTAATGTAGCCCTTCTCCCCTATTAATTCTCAGCCAATGGGTTTAGGTCTCCAGCATAAGGAGAACCTGAATTCCCTGCCACTCACCACAGCTGTTAATAACTGGGGAAAAAAAGGCTTGGTACTAAAAATGTTGAAACCCCCTTTGTTGGACCCAAACATCAGTTTCTCAGAGAACTACTATGAAAACAGCATAGATTTGACTCTATAGGTACCAGTTTTCCAGCCTGCCCAGAGCCTGAGTTCATTGTACCTGTGTTGTTCGGAGCCACACATTATCCAAGGGACAAATGCTTTGGGTAAGTCTCCAAGGTGGTCTCAGAAACTGGATTCCTCTGCCATAAATAAATCCTTTACAAGAACAGCCTCTGGCAGTGCTGCCATGGGCTCTCTGGAGGTCACCTGACCCCACAGACCTTAGCAGCTCTCTGCAGTGGAGTAGCATGCATTGTTGGGACCAACATGGAAATCACAGAATGATCATTCATTGTGGGGTGTGGGAACTCAGCACTTCTGTACAACAAACCAATGTGATTACGCAGAAGCTTCTTCTTATTGTTTAAAATATGCATCACCTCTTTGGGCATCATGTGGGAATCACATCTTCTAATTCATACAATAATAGCTACTTATCACCTCTTTTGTGTATTATGCTTACTTGTCCTATACTTACACATTATACTACTTTACAATACTTATGCATAACTTATATAGTTCACTTACTTATACTTAACACAGTACTTATGCATTTACTAACTTATCTATAATACAGCACATATGCATTTTGCAACTGCTGTGCATGAGATTTCCCATTACTTGATTGGTTTCTTTACTTTGTCCAAGAGCTCCACACACACTTTTCAGATAATACAATTGGTTCCTAATCCAGTGCAGCACAGTTCTCTTTATCTATTCCTTGCTGTCTTGGTATTTTAGCCTCTCAGCTTCTCCTTTCCCAATTTAGCACAGTTTATCTTTCAGTACCTTTCAGTCCTTGAAGCTCCAGCTCCAGGCAAGCAGAGTCAAGATGATGGCAGCAACAAAACCCGTTCAGTGATCAGCAGCCGAGTTAGTCCAGGAAATCCAAACAGCACAGAACAGACAGCAGATACAAGCCCCTCTCACCTTCTTCACCTTCTCCCCACTGAACCTTCTGTCTGGGCTAAAGAACCCTCCAGGAGCTGACCTGCTACCCCTGAAGGTGGATGGCCAGGTGAAGCTGGTGAGGGAAATTCCAGCCTGGTCTCTCTCTGAAGGCTCCAATAGGCATAACTAAAGATGATTTGGCTGGGGCACACTACCATGGTTCAAAACACCTTACAACAGTGGTGAATATGGGAGACTGCAAACAGGAGCCTGGAGGAGCCTTTCTTGTCCCTCAGCCTCACTGGAACAGTGACTGGCAATGCTCCAAAGCCTGAGTGAGAAGTTCCTCCACCCGTTCCTGCTCTTTCTTCTTGCTGGGCTGCCCTGCTTGTCTACTGCAGCCGCAGGGGAAGTTAACATGAAAAGGGACACACTGCTGGGTGACTTATGTCCAGAGCAAACCTCTGGATCTGCATGTGTGTGTCTCTCAGAGCTAAGAGAAACTTACTCCCTGCTTTTTTTCCAACACTATTAATTTCCTACTAACTGTTGTCCATTGTTAGCAGGGCACTGCCTTGTCCCCTCTCAGAAGAACTGTGCATTTGCAAATTGGCAGACTTGCAAATTCAAGGGTAGTCTCAGGGACTGATGCTGGGTCCCTGAGGCTTGAATGGAGACTTTACTCCTGCATTAAGCAACAAGAGGAAAGCTACAACTTCCCAGCCCTGCACCCACCTGGAGAGAGAAAAGAGGGGAGTACATAGTAGCGCTTCTAAGGAATGTTTTGTACTTTGAACGATTTATCTAAGGGTCTGGAAGGATTTAATAACTGTGAACTAATTAAACGTACTAATTAACCCAGTGTTTAATCTCAGCTCTTCGTTAGCTTTCTGTGCTGCTGAAGTAGAGACATAGTCCCATATATCATGACATGCAGCCACTTTGCTTAATTGTGATTCCTCTGCACGTGGTACAGGCACTGAGCCACTAAGGTGATGAGAGGAACACAAAAACCCACGTACAGGAGAAAATTAGAGGGGCGAAGCAGCCCTGTGTGACTAACAACCTTGAGATTATTTCCATGAAGAGGATATTGACAGCCTAATTTGTTTCCCCTTCCCATTATCACTGGTTTGTTCTCATTGATGCCGCTGTTTTGCTAAGGGAGATGGAAACAATCTGCTTCTGGGCACATGATGACGAAATGGCCATGTTATTCCTTTGTCCCATCTTTGTCACTATGGCTCCAAGCTGCTCTGCTGCAACCAGGAGTAGGACACTGCTCGCTTTCACATCTCACTGTACTTCCCCATGGATTTACCTTTCCACACTGGGGCTACTGGTGCTATTTTTGTGTAGAACCCACAGAGCCAGCTCTCAGATCTCCATGAGCTGTTTCCTCAGTGCCACAGAAAAAGGGAAATCTGAAATGAGTGCCCACAGTGAGCTCAATCCAGAAGTAGATTAGGAGAAATGTGACTTTCTTGCTTCCAGGGCTAAATAATGCCTCCTGGCTCTGGAGCTATGGAAGACCCTGGAGCAGGCTGGTGGATATGGTAGACCAAGGAGGTGTGTGCTCCACAGCAGAAACAGAGGACTCAGAAGATTGAAAATCCTCATACTCATGAGGGCCATCATCCCAAAACACACTCCTTGTGGATGCAGTATTTAGTGGGGGACATCCGAAATCCTGTCATTGCTTCTTCTCATAGCTGGCCTGAAAACTATGCCTGGGAAGATACCATGACCCCCAGGCTGCCCAGTCAAGGGCAGAAAATTTCCTCAACAGCACTGTTTAAACCAGCAGCTTCAGTTTGTCCCCAGCTGTAACTCTATCTCCACGCTGCTTACTTATTACTAATCACATAAACGTGGGATGGAGGTGAGCTTCTTTCAGGCTCACAACCTCAGCTTGGGGTCACCATTCCTTTAGGAGCTACTGGTTTAAAAGTGTCTGTAAATGAGTCTGTGTGAGCAAAGGGTCATTAAATTAGCTGAGGAAACAGGCTGCTGTGGGGGAATGCAGCAGTCACCTTCCTTGGAAATCACCAAGGGAAATCCAGGCACAAATCCATATCAGGGATGTCTTAGGAGAATGAATCAGACCTGCCAGGATATGGGTAGAGGGGAGAGATGACCCACTGGGGACTTTTACTCTGAACAGAACAAGTAAATGATTTTATGAGACTGACAATCCCCCAGTGTCTCCTTGTGCAGTCCTATGCAGCCAGCGGAGGAAATTGGTAACTGTACCCAGCAAGCCTGTTTTTAATTAACAAATAATTATCTACAAATTGCTGTAATTATTGCCTTGGATTCCAGAGGACAGGGACGTTAGTGCGAGATGAGCACAGTTTCCTTGCGAGTGAAATATTTTCCCTGCCTTATCTACAGAGCCCTGCTGCTGTGAGGTTTGGGGACTCGGCAGCGCTTTCCTTTGGAGAAAGTGATAAAACAGCTCGGGCTGCCTGGAAGGAGAAGCATACTGGAAAAGGCACTGGAGGAAGGGCAGTTTCTTAAATTTATCAGGTTGTCTGCCCTCATGCTGGAGCAATTTGGGGGATGCCAATTAAGACATAAACCTCATCAGTGAGTGCCAGGAGGAGGGTGCTTACATGTCCATGAGCTGACAGAGCAAAATGAGCATCCTGATTTGCGATCTTTCAATGAGGAAAGGATAAATCCAGCTTTGGAAAAAGGTGGTTAGTGTTAACTCAGATCAAATGGGAAGTATGGAGGTTCCCTGAGCCATCAGCACTGACGGATGCTGGTCTGGAGAGGGTGCATCACTGGCCATGACCTTCTTGATCACATTTTGGAGGGAGGGCACACAGAGCCCTTCCACCTCTTTTTCTTCAGATTCTGCTGCCAAACCTCATGGTGGAAATTTGCAACAACCGTTTTTTCATGTTACAAAGAATCTTGCCCATGCTAGCCTAAGTACTAACAGGCAGAGATGCTTGTTGTCCTGCAGGACAATAAACACCCTTTCAACAAGTCTAATGAGGAAAATCCACTCCAGTTTGCAGGAAAGGCGGTGAAAGACAGTGGTACATCCTGGCTGGATGAGCACAACCTGCTGAAGAGTTCCTGAGCCCAGACTTCAGCCCTGCTAGGTGTGTTTAATCTCTGAATTCTGATGCTTCCCAAGAAACTTAGACTTCTCTTCTGTCGCTTCTCACTGAATCCCCTCAATGATGCCACTCACTGCCAAGGTTTCCATGACAGCTTCAAGCAAACGGAGTGCTTTTTATTATTCATGCATAATAAAAAATATTTACCTGAGGTGAGCTGCCTGTACCATATGCTGCTGTGAACTGTTGCCTTTGTTTTGCTGCAGTGTACTATGTGTTCTCCATGCATTTGGGGCTGGGGGTCCCTGCAGCACCTTCCAAGGTGATACACATTGCCAACTCTTTCAGCATCCCTTTGGAAGGGAAAGAAAAGAAAACCCCTTCTCAGTGAAGAGATGTTGTGGCTCCGTGCTGTGGATGAGGGTAAAGAGTAGTGCAAGCTGAGCCCTTGGCCCTGCCCACACCCTCATCTTGCTTCCACCAGTGGGACAGTATAAAAGCCCTTAATCCTGCTCAGAAATATCCCACTTTGCCTGAAAAGACAGAAATGGCAGCTGATTTTCTTCTACTTTATGGAGTAGTGGGAGGAATTCATTTGGATGCATGAACCTGTGTCCCTCCTGATGCCCAGGAGTCGTGCTCTTCAGACTCCCTGAGGTTTAAGCTCCCGGCATGAGCTCATCCTTTCAGAGCTCACATTGGGACCTCATCTGGCACAGAAAGGCATCTCTCAATCATTTCAGGGCTTGTTGTCAAGCTTCGCTTGCTGGTCGTGTGAGTGAAAAACTGCCTGCTGTGAGAGCTGGGTCTTTGCCCTTAGTGTGGTGCCCTAAATGCTGGGACTTTGTTGAGCATCTGTAATGCTCCTGTCTTGTTCAAGGCATAGCTGTGGCTCAAATATGTGACACTAACAGGAAAACAAAGAAAAATGCGACATGTTTTGGTGTTAGGATCAAGAAGTGGTTTTTTGTTTGTTTTTTTTTTTTTTTCTTAATACTTATCCTCTCCCACGCACTGTGGCCTTTAAATAAATGGCTTCCAATAAATGGAAATAGTTCATGGACAAAGAAGCTGTCATGAGGAATGATTGATTGTGCTTAATATTTTATTTTCAAGATTTGAAAGGAAACCTCTGAAATATCCTTTGACGGGTCTGTGAACCTAATGGAGTGATTCATAGAGATACAGAAGGAAGAGAAGGCTTGTTACCAGCAGAGCGGGACTGTGTTGGTTGTGTTTCATATACACTGTTACAACATGGCTGGAAAATACTGTTGAGGAATGGCAAACAAAGGCAAAAATCAGGTTCATTTGCTTCAGCCCTGCTGACAAGAGAAAAACTAAGGTTTTCTAACCACTGTACATTCTTAATATTTAAAAATAATTTATATCTTTATCTTTATCTTTATCTTTCTTTATCTTTGTTGGTGAAACATGAATTTTCTTTCAAATTGGAATGTCTGCAAGCTATTGTGCCTGGCATCACTGTGGTGTTCTGTACCAGCAAACTTTAATGTCTTTGGAGTGTTCCCATGGGAAACCAGTATCCTGTTGTTTTACTGGGCTGCACTGGTGAAACAACTTGTCCTAAATCACACAAAAGGTCAAGGTCACACATGGGATTTGAACTCTGACCTTCTAATGCCTCCTTCTGTGTATGCACCATCAGCTCTTGTTTTTCTCATGCCTCATTTGACTCCAGATAGTTTCTCCTGCCTTCAACCTCTCCCAGCTGCCAATGATGGTCTTTGATGCCTCCAGCATGTCCCTACAGGGGATGTGTCCCCATGCAGGACATTTTTCCAAAAAGCTGGAGGAGCTTGTCACTATGTGTGAAGGAAGAGATCGGGTCACGGTCTCTTCTCCCAGTCAGTCACTTTGTGGGCTGGCTAGTTGGAATTTTTCCTCTGCAAAATCAACAAAAATGAGGATAGGAGAACAAAGTTTCAGGAGGAGTTCTGACCTGTTATCCAGGTGAGAGTCACCTTCCAGTTAAGGGACAGCAGTTGTCTTGCTTAACTCTAGAGCACTGCCATGCAGGTATCTGCATCGGAGATGTTCCCACTCCCTTCACAGCTGTTGGAAACAAATAGACTCCTCTAGGGACCAAGATTCCCCATCCCGAACTAGACATGTAAAACAGCCTGGGCACATGCCCACAGGAGTGCTTGTGATGGCACCCTTGGATGGTGAAGCCTCTGTGGTTGGATGTACCATTAGAGCTTTGTTGGCTGCAGGCAATCCTCGAGGAGTTGGATCCACCCTGGAAGGTGACGGGGAGATCTCAAAAATATCTCAACTGGCCCTGCATGTACGGGTGAGACCTCACTGCTGATCGTGAGCTTCAGGTGTTCAAAAGGCCCAGTTCTCTTCTTCCAAGGCACAACTTGTGCGGGCATTCTTTCACCTCAATTTTCCTGCTTTTTCGGCTACTTCTTCCCTTTCGTCACTAGATGACAGCAGAGGTCTCATAACAACGAGGACTGCTCTGAATCCAGGGCAGGCACCACTTCCGTACTAGGCAGTTCATGGCTGGGTGCTCCAAAGCATCCTGATGACTTTTTATAACCCTTTACCTACTTATTTATCTGCCAGATTATGTACAAATACAATATTTAAGTCAAATCTTCAGCTTTTTGTGTGGAGATACTTGAGTGCGTTTTCCTGCTTCATCACCTCCATCATCCCCATCCTATTTTTAAGACTTTTTCTCTTGCATTTACTTGATACCTTTTGTTTTATACTTGTCTTGTACTCTCCAAATCCCCCTTAATTAATCCAACAGGATCCCTCACAGATATAAGCAACTGGAGCACAGTCCAACAACTTGCTTTTCTACAATATTGTCAGACACAGAGCTGAGCTCCCAAGAGATAGGTGGTTCCTGGAGAGAGGATTTCTGTGATAACTAGAAATTGGCACCTAAATATGAGCAAAAATACTTTAGACAGGATGGATAAATGCATGGATGGATGGTGGGTTTTAGCACACAGAGTAATTACTTATTGGTGGAATATGGGTCAGATAACTGAGATAGATAAAGGTGAAATAGGTGATTTAAAAAAAAAACCTACTTAATTATAAATGTTTCTGTTACCAAAAATACCCTTACCAGATAACAAGAAAGAAAAGGTATGGATTTTTGACATGAGTCAACCAAATGGGTGAGTTTTGTACCAGGGAATGTACAAAAGGAGGCTGAAGGAGGGTGATTCAGACTGTGGTCTAGCAGAGAGCTCTGCATGAGCACATGAACCTTGTCTGATGATTAACTGAACCAGGTGTCTGAGCTGTACAAAGGTATTCTGTGGGAAAGGTATGATCTATGTTCTTAGGAAAGGCTAGGACACTTTAGGAGACATTCTGTTTGATTTATTCATGGTTTCATAGGAGATTCTGGCACAATATTTCACAAGGAGGGTTTTCATTACGAAATTCTCAAACCTACATCCCCAACAGCAATCTTCAGTGCCTGCAGCTCTTGGGCATGGTCCAGGATTTTGTTCTTGTCAAAACGAGAGCAGAGGAGATACTGAGACCATTTGGATCTTTCAGATATTGCAAAACTAGAAAATGTATCTCAAGCTTCTTGTCAGTGACTAGAAGCTTACACATGGTTTCTTATAGAGGTTGAGGTTGTTGCCTTTGTTTTACCTGCAGTGTAATTTATAATCTAAGGCCAGGATAACCTGCAAATACAGGTAGTCCTTCATAAGCATCCTGGGCCCTCTGCTCCTATTGACTTGAACTATGCAGGATCACAGCCCTGAGGAGCTGTTGTAGTGCATCATGATGGAAAAACTAAAACAGCCAGCATTTTCATTTCTGATCACTCAGACTCTGTCCCACAGCTGGACTAAGGACAGAAGAGGATATTGTTTCTTTGGTGTTATGCTCTAATTGTTCCTAGTGGATGGAGCTTTTTAGGGAATGATGCTTCCCAGCTTACTGTAACCAGGAGGGGAGTGGAGGAGAGGGATGACATGGGCAGTCTGAGAAATATATTTAAGCTTCTGCAGCTGTAGGTGGAATATTCATAAAGAACGATGCAAATACTTCATTCCCACTGAAGTCCCTGATTACACCTTTTCCCTGATGTCACATGCTTCATCCACAGATTTGGGAGCTGCCCTCTCCCCAGGCTCAGGTGGTGGCTGGTGGGTCACAGGGAGAGTCTAGCTGTGTTTGGGAGCATGCCCATCACCAGCAGACGACCTTGGACATCACTTGACATGTCCCAGAGCATGAAGCAATTCTTATGTGAACCAGTTAGGATCTGTCCATCTGTTTCATGTACTGTTTTAAAAACTGTGAATCAAGGTAAAATTCAGCCTGGAGGTGACAAGTATCTAGGTCATCCTGGCCATGTCCACAGCTGGCAGGTTGGAGAAGGGAGGGGAGAAGGGTGGCACTTGCTGATGAATCAGAGCTGAAAGCAGCCCTTTAGAGACATTGGTACAGACTGAATGTTATAGATCAGCTACTACTGACCTAAAACATTCACCTTGAGGTTCAAAGGATGACTTCTAAGCCTTGTTACTGCAGTTTTGGGACTAAAAGGGGTCCTGAAAAGCCCCCACAGGCTGAGCCTCAGGAGAAACAGCCTGCAGTTAGTCAGCTACGTGTCTGTGGTACCAATTGAGCTTTTAAATCTGGAAGCATCTGCCCCAGCAGTGATTTGATTTTATGCAATGTGTCTCATGCTACCGTATTGCTAAGCATGTCACTAAATCCTTGCACATCAAAGGAACAAGTAAATCAAGCAAAACTGCATAAGCCACTCTACAATTCAGTTTTGGCAAAAGGTGCTTAGACAACCCTAGAGGCTTCAGTCCTCTAGCTAGAAGCAAAACTCACATAAGCCCAGCAGCAGTGCAGTTTTTCCTGCACCACCAGGCAAAAGGCTTGCAGCTGAGGTTGGATTATGAACTGGTCTGCAGTCAAGTGGTCCAGAGGTCTAGTTCTGAATTTGATTATAATTTTCTAGGTGGATTGAGACACTTTACTTAACCTTTTTGTGTTTCTGTTTCCAGGTCCATATTTTTTCCCCCATCTTCCATGGGGAAGATGAGGATTAATTAGATAAGGCTGTTTAATGGAAATGAAAAAGCTTTGCATTTGTTAAACATTCAGGTTTACCCTTTGCTGATCCAGCTTGTTGTAGTTCCTGGTGTCAGTATTGTAGTGCAGAATTTGTCTACGATGTTACTGTTAATATTCCTTATTCCTACTCCTGGTCATACAAGAACTGATGCCTTTTGCTGCTTTACAGGCATTGGTAGAAAAAGGAAATGGTGACTTCACAAGCTCAGCAGCTGTCTTGCTCCCTGAGGCCACGTTCCAACACAAGAACTGCCATTCTGCGGCACACACTGAGGGAGAAATCCCTGGCACAGGTCTCTCATTTGGGTCTGATGGGTGACCAGGATGGACAGACTGCTTGAAGGCTGGGTGGAGGCCACCGTGGGCTATAGGGGAGAGGATGCTGTGGTGGCTGTGGTGGAGAAGATGCAATGCAGAAATTGGTGCGGCTGAGTGATGGGATGAACATGTCACCACTCCCTGCACTGATGAGGAGGCTGGCTTAGGCTGGGTGCCCACTATTACATGATTTTCATTCAGTCAGCGGAGGTCTAAGGCTCATTTCATTGCCCAGGTGGCAGCACTTAGTGAAGTACTGAGGCTGTGAGGGTCCTGGGACATCTGAAAGAAAACAGATACCTCTGACACAGAATCTATGAGACACCTGTACAGTCTTGGAGATCGGACAAAAAACCAGAACAATTCAAATGCACTGACCAGATATGTGCGGGCAGGCAAATAGAACTGCAAGTCAATATACCCCATGGTAACAGGGAATGGTTCAGCCTGTATGGAAACAGGCACCTACATCTGCATGGCTCAGTTGCTCTCCCAACTCCATGAGTGCCCTGACTGGCTCTGCACATACTTCAGCAGAAACTCACACAGATGACTCATGCAAACACTGCACGTAGACACCAACATGTAGGGATTAAACCAACCTCTGTGTTCCCCCTAAATCAGATCCTTCAGCAGCAGTGGTGAGGTCCTCCACAGAAGAAAGGAGAGATCCACTCTGGAGGGTGACCGTACTTCCTACAGCAAAAGGAGGTAAGAGCAGGATTCTCAGGGGGTTTGTTCTTGCCCCCAGATGGGTTTCCATTTGAGACTTTCCAGATCAGGAGAGATAGGGAATGCCCGATATCTCCTGCCCATAGCCCTTTATACTGTAATTTCATAGCTCTCTTCCTGCCTGAAGTCCTCTCCATCACAAATCTGACTCAGAAATACAAGGCCTCTACCCAAATATCCCAAACCTCTGATCCCATACTCTTTACTCTTTTTTTTGCCATAGCACACTCTTCATTGTGCCTGTCCCACAAGAAAAAGACTACAGTCACCAATGTCATTCACCATGGGTAAAGGGAAACCCAGTTACAATGACTTTTGGTCAGTCCTGGATTAGAACATGTTGAAGTTTGTAGAGCACCATCCCCCCCAAGCATTGCACAAAAAACAAATGGAACATGTCTCCTGGGGATCTTTTTCTCTAGAGAATCCAGATGCTTTCAAGGAGCCTGGTAACAGAACAAAATAGTCTGCTATTAAAATTCAAAAGCAAGTAAAATAGCCCTTCCCTGCAGGCTTTCTTTCTATGAGGCATTTCTGATGAGAATCCAGAGTCTCTGCAGAGGCCTGGCATATGAAATACAAATTATATAGCTAGCATTCCCCTCTTTAGAAGTGACTGTATGAAGCACAAAATCCCTTTGCAATTCACACTTGTGATGAGAGGCAGCTTATGTTCAGACTGCTCCTCTCAGCATGCCTTGGGCTGAAGGCCTGCGAGGCTTGTAGCCCAGGAGCTAACTGCCCTTCCTAGGCTCGTCCCAGCTCAGGGGAGAGCACATCCCCTACATCCTTCAGAGCACAGTCGAGGGTCCACAGGCAGAACCACCCTCTTGCTTTCTCCAGCCCCCTAGAAACACACTGGGACTGCATTTGTCCTTCTATCCCCATCTCCGGAGCCTTCCTGCTGACATTGGAAAGGGCATGTGTGCAGCTACACATTTTGGGCTCATTTGTCATGGACATAGGTTAAGAATGAGTCATGGTCTTTTTCATGGATGACATGCACAGCGGAGTTTTTCCACACCGTGAGCCATTATGAACCCATAGGTGGAGAAGATAATTATGACTGGTGTAAAGCTGTGCCTAATTTCCCACTCCATAAAGGGGAGACAATAACTCTCTTTCCTCATGGAGGTTTGCAATGATTTAATCACAAGGTGAGCTCTGTATTTACAGATTTTAAAGACACACAAGTGATTATGTAGTCCCACCTTCTGCATAACAAAGCTCAAAGCACATCAGCCATGAATGTCTGTGTCAAGTTCATACTTTTGAGTTCGTAGCACATTTCTTAGAAAGATATTCATGTGACAAATCTGAATGTGTGTGTCTAGTTATGAACCTCATTTTCTATGCTGACTTATGCACAGAATTGTATTTTCCATTTATAAATTCAGCTTGGGAGTAAAGTCTCTGTTTTGTGCTATCTGTTGATTTTATACTTACACCCCATTCTCTGCAAGATTGCAATAATGTCAGCCTGCCAGTACCCTGATCAAAGAAAGAGTCTGCCACATCCCTGAGAGATCATCACTGAGAAATTGTGGATAAAACCATGTATGGTTCTTTCACCAGCTGAGTGATATGGCAGAAAATTATCTTCCTTGGGCTGTGAATGGCAGCAGGAACTATTGCTCTTTGCAGCTGGGTGGGTCTATGTGTTTAGCTTTATGTTCATATACCAAATTACAAAGGACAAATTTTGCATTGTTCCCAAGAAAGTGAAGATAATCTCTGCGTGATGTCCTTGTGAATAAGTATAATACTGATTGGGATCTCTGTGTAGGCACATATAAGGATGGGTCAAAATGAAATTTATAGGAGAGGTATGCCCATATGCCTGTGAGCCCCGTTTAACAAACACAAAAATACGCTTGATGGAAGAGCTGAATTCAACTCTCTTGAATTAAAATGGTTTTCATATGGTAAGAAACCTAATTATTTTGAGAAATCAGTTTAACCTGTTGTATTTCAAGGGAGGTTCAGTTTTGATATTTGGTGATGTAACCAGCAGGACTGAGTTTGTTATCCCCGATCACAGGATTTTGCTCTTGCAAAAATATTGCCTCGCAAGAGCTAATGAACTCTAAGTTATTTTTCTTATGCTGTTGAATGTGGGATCACCATCATAAATTTGAGGACATTTTGCTGCCCTAGTCAACATGGGAGGAAGGGATGTGCTTCCTGATGGGATACATGGAGAAAATGAATCTCTGACTAGCTGTGAGAATATTCAGGGCTGAGAAGATAAATTTATCCTTTGTCACATGCAAGTAAGCTAATCTGAAGAAACAGGTGCTGGTTGATGTCTAAAGTGCCAAGAAGGTCTGGCCCAGCGACACAGCATCCTCAAAAGCCTGCAGTTAATGAAGACTGTAGATCTCTTGTACGTGTAGATCTAATGTAGGTGTAGATCTCTTGTTCTTTCTAAAAGTGACATGACACAATTAAAGAACTCCCATGCCAAATGTTTGTGTTTCTTCTTTCACCTGCTGATCATTGTGTCCTCTAAAGAGTGGAACTGAGAGCAGATATGCTTAGTGGGGAGCCAGGGAGAAGGTGTGGAGCCTGAATGCAGAGTGTTATGCCTGGAGGGAAGACTCAGATGAAAGAGCTGTGCTAAAGAGTGTGACCAGGGACCCAGAGCCAGGAGGACCAGCTTGAATCCTGACCAAAAAAGATGTGAAGGGACTTTCTAACACTTTTTTACAGGATATAATTTTTGTGTCTACTTCTGGTGACCTTCCTGAAGTCACCCATGCACCATGCACAGCAGGATCATCAGTAGCCAAGAGGTCCTACAAGTGCTGTCTCTTGGTGCTGACAGTGAGGAATTTGCCTGGATTCCCTGCACTCAAGTTGCTTCTCCATCCTCCCTTCAAGGCAAGGAGCCATGGCTCTCCCTGACTCATGGGAAGAGCATCTGGCTGACCATTGCGGAGGAGAGAGGTGACAGACTGGTAGCCAAACAGAGCTGGGAGTAAAGTGTAGATCTGCATTAAAGACCCCAAGTTTTATGTTCTCTTCACCTACTTGATTAACATGACCATTAGCATGAACAGTGCCTGCCTGAGCTGTGTTGTGGGAGGCTGGGGAGGTCCCAGGCCACTGGAAGGTGACCTGTATTCAAGAAGGAAGGGCCTGGTGATAAGTCTCTCTTCTGTGCCTGGTAAAATCATGGAGAAGTTTATTCTGGGAGTTATTGCAACAACGCTTGAGAGATGGTGCAGTCATCAGTCATAGCCATCCACTCGTGTTTTGTACTTGTGAGCAGATGAGGATGAATGAATTCACCTGCTGTGGTATGGTGACTCTGGCCTTTGTAGGCATGAAACCACAAGGGCTCGGGTCAGTATGGGCCGTCCAGACTGTGTCCTTTGCCTACTGAGGAGAGAGACAAGGACACTTTGTGCATAACTGGACCTGGCACACAGCAGCACTGGGGAAAAAGCTTCACAAATCTTTATTTGGAGCAGGAAGTGGCCAGTGATGGACCCAGTGCAGAGCCTGGATAGGTGTGTTCTTCTCTGGGTGAAAAACCGGCTGGATGGCCGGGTCACAGGTGACAGGGCAGAACCACTGCTGTCTTGCACAGCCTCTTGTGATGTCACTGGTGACTAATTAGCTGATTTGGTATGAATGAACACCTGGCTTTTGCAGTGTCTGACCACCATATGTTATTGCTCCTTTTTCCAAGGCATGAACGTGGTCCAACAGGGACAATCTGCTTACGCAGATTACACCGGGTTCTGCTTACACAGATACTGTGTTCATGATCCCCACCTATTTTCCACCAGCAGTCAGCTAGAAGACAATATTGCCTGCAGGACATCCCAGTACTGAAAATAACAATAAAATTCCAATTTTATTTGGAATGAAAAGGATGTACTCCTTTGAGGACCTGCGTGCCCTAAGGGGTGGAGCAATAAAACCAATAAGGGCACTGAAGCAAAGACAGAAGAGAAGGTTATGAGACAACTGGACATTTTTTATGGAGAAAAATAGAATTAAAGGATATGGTGATTAATCAGATAGATGGGGCTGAGACTCCCAGAAACCAGAGAGGCAAATGAGAGGTGAGATAGTTTAGTAGTTCCCTAGTTCCCTTTTAATACCCGAGAGAAAATGTTCCTCATGGAAAAATACTTTACACAACTTCATGTAGGAGCCTGCGATGGCCAGAGCTTTGGCTCATAGGTATGGGTATGGCTGATAGTGGAAATACCTCACTGTCCTGTCCCATTGCTTGTCCAAGAGTGTGGCACCATTGCTGTGTCTTTGGGCTGTGGGATGCTGACTTGACAACTGAAAAGTCATCTTTCTGCTTTTTCCTCTACTCATCAGCATCCTTAGATGACCCAGGCTTCCTTCCTCGCTCCAGCCCCTCCTGTACTGTAGTGTGTACCTGAAAATGCACATCAGCAATTTGAAAGTAATATTGAAAATCAAGAGTGATGCTTTTGGTTTTTCATAAGGATTTAGAATGTTTGACCTATTTTCCTCTGTTATGGTTTAACCCAGCCAGGAACTCAGCACCACTCAACTGCTCTGTCACTCCCACCATGTGGGATGGGGGAGAGAATCAGAAGGGTGGAAATGAGAAAACTCATGGGTTGAGATAAAGATAGCTTCATAGGAAAAGCAAAATCTGTGCATGTAAACAGAGCAAAACAAGGAATCATTCACCACTTCCCATGGGCAGGCAAATCTTCAGCCATCCCCAGGATAGCAGGACTGCATCCTGTGTAATGGTGACCTGGGAAGACAAATACCATCACTCTGAACGCCCCCACTCCCTCCTTCTTTCCCCAGCTTTATAATGCTGAGCATGACACCTGATGGTCTGAGCATGACACCTGAGGGCCTGCAGTATCCCGTGGGTCAGTTGGGGTCAGCTGTCCTGGTTGTGTCCCCTCCCAACTCCTTGTGCACCCCCTGTCCTCTTGTGGTGCGGTCAGTGAGGAGCAGAAAAGGCCTTGGCTCTGGGTGAGCCCTGCTCAGCAATAGTGAAACCACCCCTGTGTTATCAACACTGTTTCCAGCACAAACCCAAAACACAGCCCTGTACCAGCTACTATGAAGAAAATTAACTCTACCGCAGCCAAAACCAGCATATCCTCCCACTAGGTTACTTCTCTCCTTTTAATAAATCAAATAAAACTGTAGGAGCACCGCATTTCATCTTGTCTGAACTGTTATATTTAATCTTCTGAGTGGGTGGGGTTGGTTTGTGTGGAGGGGAACAGCTCAGAGCCTGAAAACATGAGAGATGACTCTTTTAAGCTTTTCTGATTTCACGGCAAGTTGCCAGATAGCATTTTAATTAGGACCTATCAAAACCAATCATGAAAAGGAGAAGGTTTGTCAAGTTGTTAGCAGCCGCTAAGCTTTTTAGAGTTTGTAGGATGGGGTTTTTTTGCCTTGTGCACAAATTTATTCATCCTAACAATTTTACAGCTGTGCTCCCTTGCTTACAGCACATCTCTCTGCATGAGAAACCTCTTCTATCATCTTTGCCGCTAGCTCCATTGGTAATTTTCCTGCTGGGATGGGCAGGAGCACTCAGGCATCGCCAAGGTAGAGATTAGATTTTCACTTTGCACTTTGGGATTTTTTCTTGCTGGTGCTAAAAACATTTTCCTTCTGTGTTGATAATGCCATTATTTCTGTTTCATCTGCAAAGTAAGTTTGGAACTCAAGGATCCTCAGTATTCACTTACTGATGTAAAACATAAGCATGATTAATAATCATACTATATAGCTTGCTAGGGAAAAAAGGGCAAAGCAGCACAATCTTAAAAGGAAAATTAGAATATTTTCTTTAGCAGATTTTAGTGGAAAAGGCTTTTTCCACCCATGTGTAATTCCACAATGTGGTTCACATTATCTCTGGAATTCTTTGCTCTGTTTGTTGTGTTTTCAGAGATTTCCATCAATAAGGAGTCAGTCAAATATTGAAAGTTGGGATCATCTTGAAGTGTTTTGCTGGATTAGAGATTTCATTATCAAGATACTGGTCACACCATCTCTGATATCCGGGAATATTTCTTGTTCAAAAACACAGTTTAAAATAAAATTGTTCACTTTCGTGTCTAATATGGCCACTGAAGGAAAATATATGACAGCTGGAGGCTGTAAAAACAGGGTAGGTTCATTGAACACATCTGGAAATACTTTAATTACTTCACATTAAACTTTGAACTATTTGGTTCCTATGTAAACACAAGACTAGTAATTAAAGTACAAGACTTAACTCATGTGGATTGCCATCTTTTAACTACTGGTTTGGAGAAGGGGGGAAAAAGAAGGGGTAATTTTACCTTTGTAGATTTGGAGGCCAAAAGGACCATTAGATGCGACCAGCTGTATAACAGACTGCTGAATTCCACCTCATTGCTCCTCTTTTGAGACCAAACCCTTGAGTCAACCATAGCATATTTTCCTGAAGGACAGTTAATCTTGATAGAAGAACATCAAGAAATGGTGCTACACCTTGGACAATACTTGTTAAATGAGTACTTGTTAAATGAGTTTTAAGAAAGCATAAAGTTAATTAAAAGCTTTTGAAGTCCTATTTTTGAAATAATCTAAGGGTGTATGACATTTAAATTTGATTTGCAATAAACTGGTTATGAAGAGCCATAGTTTTATCTGTAATTAATTATCTATTTAACTTAAGATGTGTTAATAAAAAAATAATGGAGGCCTAAAGGATACGCAATCAAAAATCAGTCAACTTAGTAAATTATTCTGAGGAATTGCTTCAAATAAGGTTAAATTTGCTGACTTGCCATGAAACTTTGCACAGTTGGCTCAAGATGATAAATTAACTGCACTGTAAAACTGCTTTAAATATCTTTTTACTGTGTGGAGACAAGTGGGGGTTTTTATACAGTATTAAGGAGGGCCTCAACTGCTCATCTGCCTCACCCTTTTGGGTTAGCAAATTTTTCCTGCCTGTGTGAAGGCACAGAACATACTTCAGCCCTCTGCAGATGACTGCTGGACTCTGTGAAACCAGTGCCAAACTGCAAGGTGATGTTACTGCAAAGCATTGCCTTGCCTGTCTTGAAATGCTGCACATCTTGGCTCTTCTGGATTTGCTTCTGTGGTCAAAGGATATCTCTCTGCTGAGCTGGTGGAAACTGCATGAGATGTCCTCATCAGGATACTCACGACAGAGCTTGACTGAAGACAAACTCAAGGGAGGCAAAGCCAAACTGGCGTGCTACACATAAAACCAGCAAAACCTTTATGAGTCAGTTTGTCCTTGTAAAAGCCAGGACTCAGCAAGACCAGGAGCCTGGCTTGGTGTCCCAGCTCTGCTCTGTGTTGCCAGTAGAGGTGGGAAAACCTGTAAAAAAACCCCTGAGTTTTGCAGTTTCTTCTCTGCCTGCATTTTTTTTTCCTTCTGGGGTCTAGTGTAGAAAAACTTTAAAATTTGGGGAAATGCAGAAAATGCACTTTACATGAAATACAGCCTTCAGAATAAAACCTGGACATTTTTAGAATAAGTATTATATTATTGCTCCTGCACTTCTACCTTTTACTAATAAATATTCCCAATGATATCAATATATATCAAATTGTATAGCGTTAATAGCAATGATTTCCACAGTTTTTAGACTTTACTACTTCACAGTGCTTTGTTGTACTGAATTATAGTGAATATATATAACAAAGCTTTTCCCCCCAATCTTTACTCCTGAATGATGAAGATTTTCTTCTCCATCTGCAAGACAATATGAGAGGATGTAACCTTTTGGGTTTTTTTGCAAGTCAACAATATTGATGCTTTTATTTTCAAGTCTGTAATTTCCCCACCTATTTTATCACTATTTATAAGATAAAACATATGCAGGCACTTTAGTATGCACCTCTATTGTATGTGTGGAGTGCATTTTTCACCATTGCTAAGTAAAGAATTTAATAGAACCACCAAAATGTTAATGTAGCTCATAATAATAAAGAATATATTGTTTATTAGATATTAAAAAATATTGGTTTCAATAAGGTAAGTAACACTACAGATCTATTTATCTGAAATTTCAGTGGAATGTTTAAAAAATAAATTAATGGATATCAGGAGTTTAAAATCTTTTTCAAATTTCCTGCTTGCAAAGGCTAAAAAACTGAGCAGCGATTTGCCACAAGGTGATATAAATCACTGGGTGGTAAGTATAGGTTATAGCTAAGAGAAAAGGCTTTAGAGAAAGGACTAAAATACAAACTACACTGGGCTGAGAAAGAAGCAAATGGGAGGTGCAGACGACACAAACAACAAGAGACATTCGGTGATGCCCATGGGTAGATCTCTCTTTGCAGCTGCCAACACTTTACCTTTCAGGGTCTAATCTCACACAACAGGTTTTCTCAAAGGGAAAACATGGGACTGCTGTGGAGTGCCAGCCTCTTCCTTCAGATTCCAGGGGTGACAGATTCACCTAAACATCCAGTGTTACCAGGAAAGAGTTTTCATATTGCAGTGTGTTGTTGCAAATCTCATGGCTGGAGAGCAGAGAAGTTTTTGCAGCTCTTCTTATATTGTGGCTCGTGTGTCTCAAGGTCTCTCTGGCTTGTGTGGCACAAAATTGTTTTAGAAGTGTAGGATTGGAAAGTGATGCACTCAGAGAAAAAACCCAGTCCTAACAGTACCCCTACAGAGAGGCTCTGAGCTGACTGTCACCTCTCGCAGCTGAGATGGTAATGAAAAGAAAGCAGCACGTCGATGCACAAATGCTGTCAACAATCTTGATCCAAATTGCATCTTAGGAACTGTTAGGAAAACAATACAGATCAAACCAGAAGGTACCATCACACTGCTGTAGAAAACCCTCAAAAAGATCCTATGGAGCTCTGCTTCCCTTGTCTCAAAACTGATTTACTAGAAGTGGGAATGGTGGAACGGAGAATAGCAAGGATAATGAAAGATATGGCTTGGTTTCTGTACGAACAACTGAGGAGACAGGAGTCTATAAAATCATGAGTGACAAGGAGAAGCTAAACAGGGAATAGCTAATTGTGGTTTCCAATGCGAGAATCATTGCACTGGAAGGATGGGAGTATTTTACTGCTTAAAATGAAATTAAAAGGAGCTGTGCTCCCAAGATGTACAAGGCTTTATTCTTTCCACAGCAAGGAGGTGAAGTGCTGAAGTGCTTGCCACAGAATATTGCTGGTCCAAAAAGTTTGGAGTTAAAAAGGGTGTGGTCCAGCTGGACCTTTGGTCTGCCCTGACAAGGCATTTCTTTTGTGAACTTGGAATTTGGTGAAAAATTCTTATGTACTGGACTTATGGAACTTGAATTTATCTCTGAAAGAGTCGCTGGTACTGGGACTTTTGATGAGAAATTTTATGTATTGATTCAAACTTGTGGCAAAAACCTGACTCTGGTTACCGTATATCCATGGCACTAAAGGGACTGACTGATGTCACTCCTGTAATAGAGGTTGAAATTCCAATGTCAGTTGTAGCATTTGAAGTAGAGAACAAACCAAGAAAACCACTACTGATAACAGATATACTCCTGAGAGTATTTCATGAGGCTGTACTTGAAAATGATACAGGGAACAGAATAATGCATGCATGTTTGACCAAAAAGAATTACTCCATTTCAAAACCGACCTGGAATAAGTTTACAGAAGCTGCAGCTGAGTGTGAGACATCACTGGAAGCCACCACGGTTGTGATTGTGCACTGGCCAGGGAATCACACACATAACCAATTCTTCCAGTTCTAGCTGAAGCATTGTGGCAATTCATGGCAAGTTATCTGAAGGCAACCACATTGGCTTCAGAGGTGCAGTGTTATTTGAAATGCTTCAGAAAAATACAGGAAGGGTAGGTGGATGTAGCTCAAAGAGCCTAAAGAAGTGTATAAAAAGAACTATTCTGGTCAAAAAATGCAAAGTAGTTACAGAGAAGATCTTGAAATGTGTGAAATGTGCTAAACACTGCAACAAAACAAAAACTTGTGCTAATAAATCAGGACTTGAAGCCATGGACCACATGTACATGACACAAGAGTGATTATTTCTCAGCTTTAGCGTACTCATCCTGACACTAATTGCTTTAGTGGAAAAACTAGCACCAAATCCATCATCAGTCATGTTAGTCTGATATTTGCCAGATGACAGATCCCTGCAATAATTAAGAGCAAAAATAACCTGCTGGTTCAATAGACAAAAATTCAAACAATTTGTAGTTGTTCATGGGTTTGAACTTCTCCCTGACTAAAGCCATACAAAAAACATTGTGGTGGATATCAGCAAAGGTAGATGTCTGCACAGAGGACCCCAAAATCTGGTGAGTAGGGCCCAGGAGTTCAAGACCCTGCAGCTGGTGTACACATGTTACAAACTCTGGAGAAGAGCAGAATCAGAGTGGACTTGCAAGCAATTCTGAGTAAGAGGAATAGGGTTATGAAACCTGTCAAAATAGCCCTAAAACTAAAGGCAAAACTGAGAATGTTGCAGAGCTGTAAAAGAATGAGCAGAGGAACAGAGATGGATGGGCCTCTTGGAAGAGCAGCTAGCAGACACAGTGCTTCTGGGAGCTCCTGAGAGACCTACTGAGTGCTGTTAAAACAGTTAAAGTGGAGCTGAATGTGTGGGTTTTTTCTAAGTGCTGTAATACAAATTGCAATGTGAGCTAATTTACGGCTGAAAATCAGGGAGTTCTGTTATGAGGATATTGATTTTCAGAACGAGAGACAAGGTGATACTGACCAGAGATGCCCAAAAAGGAACTGGCAGGCTTCTGGAGTCAGTTAAATGTCACTACTATAACTTGGCTTTTCTACTGCATGCTCAGCTCAGACTGCCTTCCTGATGGGAGCCTGATCCAGTGTCTTGATTCTTCCTCCATGAAAACCATGGCCAAAACCTTTCTCTTTGAGCATCCCAGGCTGGTGACAGAGCAGGACATCGCTCTGGCTTCCTGTCTTCTGCTTGCAAGTCATGTAACCTGACTTTGAGTGTCTCAAGTTGAAGTGTTGCCAGTTGTTTTACGATCAGAGGACAGAAATAGGCTTCTCCCGTGGTCTCCCCTTGCAGCTTTCTGCTGTGGCTTGATGCTGAGCTACATGGGGACTAGAAAACTTGCCAGAAATTCATGTTGGAGCCAGACATAACATGGCAGAATGATATGGACAAGATGAGGCCCACAAGACACAAATTATGAATTCTTGAAATAGGGTAATAACTTGTTAAGTGGGTTGAGCTCAGCCTGTCTGAGATCCATCATCTGTGGGTCTTCACTTACCTACAGCCATAGGTGGCAAGATGCACAGGTATTACCTCCTTGCTATTCACCCCTGGACAATGTGTTGTTCAAATGAAATACACACACATCATTCAAGGAAAAACCCTGAATATCCTCATTTCTGCACCTTCCTACCCCAAATTACTCTGTGCACTGTTAGATCTGCATGGGTTACCTGGCTTCAGCACCATCAATATTCAGTCCATCAATGTGCAAATCCTACTCTGGGAAACAAATATTTATAAAATGTTTTGCTGAAACTCCCAAACAAAAGAAGGGCAGATGATGCTCCTAGCCGAACTGTACAGATGACTGGAAGTAAGAGCTTCTGAAGCAGCTTCTTGATTGAGGATATGTGTCTCATTAATCTTTAAAACAGAGCAGTGTGAGCTGAGCACAAAAAGATAATGAAGCCCCCAAGAGCATCCTTTGTCCTGCCCTTAGGACAAAGGTAGCAGTGCTTGGGCCTGACTAAAAAGTCATTTAGATGGAAGTGGTATTCTCTTGAGGTGCTTAAAATACCACAGGCCATGTTCACTGAGGGGCATAACTGCCCTGCAGGTACTGGATGCAAAATGGAGATCCTCCTCCAGTCCTGCTGGCTGCTTCTTTCTCTGCAGGTAGCTGTGCTCTTCACAAAATTATTTTTTGCCACTTAACCTTCTCTAACACTCCAAATTTGTCCCTGGCCTAAAGCTCTCCAGTATTAGAGGCAGTGATCATGAGTTGAGGCTCAGTGATGATGTGGACCTTGTCTATCTGGCTTGTGCTGGTTTTGCTCCACACTGAGAAGGGCTGAAGGAGTAGAGGATCCCTACCTGCACCATATGGTGCTTGGGACACCTCTCCAGAAGGAGAAAGACTTACGTGATTCCTGTTGCAGCAAGTTTTGCATTCAGGTTCATGGCTGTCACTGCCCATTGTCCCAGGGTTAGTGATCTCAGCGTGTCTCTCTGATCTTGTTTAATGAGGAGCATTGTGTCCTATGGCTTGAGCAAAAATGTTGATTATTCTGTAGTCCTGCATGGAGGGAATTCCCAGTGAGAGAAGAAGCTCAGATCTCTAGGCTCTGCTTCAGCAAACATTTCTCTTTTGAATAGGATTGTCTTTACAGCCAAGACTCCAACCAGTTCATCCCTCTTGAGATAATTCTGTATTCTTCATAACTCCTGGCTTCCTGTGTTTCAGCTGTTGTAGTCACTTTTTTTCACCAGGTAAAATCAGGAGAAGAGAGATTATCCACAGCTACAAAACATCCAAAACGCAGGTTTCTGGAATAGCCGTAGGGGCACCCAGATTTGGACTGAGGCAGAGCAGAAGCTGGGTGCCCACGGCTTGGATGAATAGTACTACAGCTGTGTCACATCTGTGAGAGGGACACAGCAGCTTTCCAGACTGTAAATGCAAGCAGGGCTTGGCTGTGGCCCTGAGAATGCTTAACTCCCTGGTGTAGGTAATCCATTAAAGGTGTTTGGTGGTTTTTTACTCCCTTCTCATCCTGTTACAAGGCCAGGAGCATTTTTGAACCACTTGCTCATCTCATGAATATATAAGACTTTCCTTTGACTGTAACCTCCAGTGGAGGCACTGCCAATGGCTCACAGAAGTCTTGGCAAGCCAGAAGATTTGCTTTTCATTACCATTTGTACCAGTGATTCATGTTATCTTTGGCTGGCTGATTCGTTGATGTTCCTCCATTTCTTCAGGTCCTTGAACTCTGTAGCGCAAATGTGGTATGTATATGAAATTATTAACTGCTGTGGTTGCTTCTCCTTCACACGAATTCAAACTTAACACTTCACAAATTAGTACAGAGCAAACAAAGCCAGGCTAGAAGAATAGCTGAAGCTTTTCCTGTCTTATTTTTTTGAAGTGTGGTTTCGCAAAATCAATTCTTCTCTCTTTTAAAAAATGATGTCAGTAGCAAAGTCCTTCTGAACTTTAATAACTATTTCCCAAATATGACTGGGAAACTCCTGCTATTTTCAGTTGAATAGGGAGTTTTACAGAAGGTTTTTGTGAAAATAGATGAAATATTCTGATCATAAACAGCAAGTGATAAAATAAGGATCTTCTAAACCAGACTGAAAACGGACTGCTCTGCAGTGCAGCCAAGAGGCTAATGTTTGATGAAGGTTGCCTGCAGTGCAAGTCTGCTGGGCTATCATTTCTTAAATCATAGTGGTTTGCTCGATTTTCTTTTGAGGGAAGAGAGGGAACGTGTAAAATTAATGTCAGCAGATCCCTAGTCTCTACCAACAGAATGGGTTGTAAAGTGCATCTTTGCCATTCTCCACCTTCCCTCCTGAGATGGAGGATATTCTTCTCCCTTTATTAGTTTGCTGGAAAACCAGTTTATTTTGCAATTCATCACCAGTTTTGGTGGTTTTTTTGCTCTTCCTTTTATTTTTATCACCTTGTGATGTCACAGTGCAAAAAAATAGCATTGTCTCTTCAAGGCACTGTGGGGAAAATCTCAGTGGCCCATGGGTGTTTGTATATATAAACTTCTTTGTCATTCTTCAGGGCTCTGCTCGTTACCACCATGAGGCATTTGACCCAACACAATTTACTTCTTAAAATGGTATCTTACAGTAATTCAGCCCCTAACATGGCTCTGAATTTGCCAATGGCATCAATTACAGATTAGGTCAGACTTCCAGTTCGTTGTCCCTTTGTGAGCCCTGAAGGAACCCAGGAGCACCTGGACAGTGTGATGTTCCTTGGTAGATAAATTTAAGTGTGATGGAAGACCTGCATTCAAGTTATATTGCAGCACAGAGGGGTGAGCTTGAATGGAAAGGAGGAAAGCAGAGACCAGACTGAAATGCTGGCTCAAATCCTGCAGGTGAAGAGGATTTACACCTCAGGAGGATTTACATCCACTGTGGGCACAACTCAATCCAGATGCAGTAATGTCTGCTTGTGCATCAGAGTCAAGACATTATCTGTGCTCCTTGGGTGTGTCTCCACTCCTTTCAGTGGGGTTTAGATCATCATGGATTTAAAACTTCATCTTTTCCACTTCTGATAGAGCTCACCTGTAGACTCTTAATGTGCTCCTTGGGGAAAGTATCTTCCTTCCCCTTCTGTTTTCATTCATGCCTTTTCCAGCATTCTGCCCTACTCCTTTTGCCCAGTCTGGGAACGTCAGTGTGCAGGGGAAGGGAAGCTTAGGACATGTCAGCTGAATTTGACTGAAATTTGCCAGATTCAGAAAGAACATTCATAGATATTTCTCACTCAAGCCACAATCAGTGGAACAATTTCAAAAACTCTCAGATTTCTTACATTTTACTATATTTTAACCAGTTGGAAAGCCACTTACACTTTGGGAATTCTCATCAGCAATTTCAAATGCTGTGAAAAAAATGCAAATAAAAAAGGCCTGCAACTTTTGGGGGATGTTCTCCTCCTTCTGCTTATCCTGTTGCCTTTAGATCTGTTTTCCCATCCCTACCTTGAAGAAAAATCACAGCTCCAGTCTAATGCCATAGAAAAGACCTTGACACTGGAGGAAAGTCATACTCAGAAAGGGGTCATAAAAACAAGGAGAGGGACTGCAGCTTGATCTTCTACAGTTCATCTCTTCTTTTGTAAAAGCCTCATTTCAAAGGGTCATTGAATGTTTTGGGTTGGAGGGGACTTTAAAGACTACCTCATTCCAACTCCACTACTGCAGGCAGGGAGACTTTTCAAGAGACCAGACCTTGCCCAAGCCAGTTTGACAATAAAGACCAGCATAAAGGGATTTGAAGTGCCGCTGCAATAACAGCAACAACATAATTGCTTTGTTTGTCATAAAGTTCCTTTTAGCTAGTTTTATTAAGGCTCTTGGGCTTAGGTGCTGATAAATTAACATAAATTGCCATCTTATTAATGGCTCCCATTCTAATCTTACTTGTGATGAGAAAAATTGGGGTGAAAAGTCTCAGCAGAAGTTGCATTTTCTGGCAGATTGTTTTATTATTATTATTGTGTAGGTTAGTTTTTATTATTGTGTGATTCATTTTGGGGGGGGGAAGTTTTTTTTTTTTTGTTTGTTTTTTTGTTTGTTTTGTTTTGTTCTGCCTAATTGTAATTAACTAACAGTTGAGAAAGTCAGCCTTGCTGTATCAC
Organism: Lanius collurio; assembly: GCA_020086605.1. Lineage (NCBI taxonomy): Eukaryota > Metazoa > Chordata > Aves > Passeriformes > Laniidae > Lanius > Lanius collurio. The sequence goes on along the minus strand of JACBWW010000006.1, from coordinate 27,771,766 downwards.
CTGCAATTGCTGGGGTCCAAGCTGCAGCTGTAATTTAGAGGGCTTGAATAATCACATAATTACTCTGCAGTGATTACAGGAGGCTTGCATGGCCAGTGGATAAGAGAGATTAAATGGCAGTGGGGAAAAAAGAGGCAGACATATGTTGCTAGTTAAGTTAACTGCTTTATATTAATCCTGGCCTACCCAAGGAAAGTGCTATACTCCTGCCAGAGGATGTGATGCACAAAACCTTTGCCCAGAGTGTGGGGAGCATAGAGGCCTGGTGCCCCAGCTCCATTGAGTGGAAAGATTAATTTTCATAGAGGTAAATAGGAGGATTAACTCCTGGAGGTAATCTGCTTTTCTTTACTGTGGCATTGCTTACATGGCAATCTTACATGCATTTTCCTTGAGATGGCAACCTGAACTTTATGGGCTGCAGTAGGAATTGAGTCACACTGGTCTGGAGCAAGGCCTGGTACAGAATTCGGCCCAACAATGCCTGGAGATGTGCCTGAGAGACAAACAGTCTAATAACCAAATTGTGTTGCTCTTCTTTGTTATAACAGGATATTTTAAATGAGGTCTGAATTCTTGACAAGGCAGTTTGGAGGGACTTAAGTCAGGTGATGTTTTTCCCAGGTTATTTGCTATGTAAAGGGAAGAAAGGTGATTTTATGCCTGTTACTAATTTTCCAATAAAAGCCAGCCTTAAAATCACGGTTGTTTTTGTTAGTGAAAAAAGGAGACTGGTGAGGTTGTAATGGGATGCTGCAGCCCTCCTTTTCATATAAGAAACTGTTAAGAATCTTTGTTCCCACCTCATCTGGGCAAATGGGACCAGCAAAGCAAGGAGCAATGTGGGATCATTGCTTGCCCACAGGTCTGGCCCTGCACAGAAACCTGTGTCTGAATTTAACAGGTGTGTAGCAAGGTTAGGGTCAAGATGGGCATGGTCTTCACAAGGCCGTTATGGGCACAGCCTTGGAGCTGTGTTCCCCAGGCATCCCTGGGGGCTGCAGGGTGACACAGAATAAAATAGAATATTTCAGTTGGAAAGGACGTACAGGAATCCTCTAAATCCATCTGTCTGACCACTTAAGGCTGACCAGGTTAAAGCATGTTATTAAGGGCATAGTTCAAAGGCCTCTTAGACACTGAGGGGAACATCTGTAGGAAACCTTAAGACATGAAGATTCCCATCCCTGCTTCCAGCCCTGTCCTCGCTTCTCTGCTTGTGGTATGATTTTCAGGAGGGCAAGCCCACTCACAGAAGTGTCCAGAAGAGCTGATGACATCTGTGCCTGTGGACAGGGCTTGGCTGAGAGCAGGACATTCCAGACTCTGAGCAGAGGTGATCACTGGAGATGTTGGCAAAGACCACATTTCCCAGGGAGTTCAGTTGCTTTATTCTCCTAAAAGTTTAGGGAAAAAAAGGCTTCTAATGAGATATAAAACCTGCTTTAAAATAGTGCTGGATGGAGTACCTCGGTGGGAGGCTGTCTGAAATCTGCTGCCCAAACACTGCTGTGTTATCAGTTGTACAGTGCAGTGTACATGAGGGTAATGAAGACAGGATAGGAGGGGATTAGTAGGACATTGCAAACAAGTTTGTGCTAAGTGGCTTAGGGTTCATCCTGTCCTGCTTCTAAATACTGACTTCTGCTGCTTTCACCTTCCAAAACACATAAACAGTTGATTTTCATTAGTAAATGAATTTATACAGATAAGCTTTAGTCATCTGCTAACAGCAAGATGTGCCCCACCACCTTGTCTTTGACATTCAGAACTGAACTTGTGGAATTTTAGTGCAGGGTGTTCATGCTGATGTTCATCTGAAGGGCCAAACACAGCCCTGTCCATGCTATGAGAGTGTTTAGCACATTTACCCCCTCTGAAAAGCAGTGCTAAGTCCTAGGACTCATTCTTGTGAGCCTTGACAACCAACATGGCATTACAGTGCAGAAAAAGATGGAGAGTACTGAAGAGTCCCTTAGTTCCCATCTCCTTGTCTCTCCTTGTGCAGCCATTTTGGTCTGGAGTAACTGAAAGTAGAGGAATAACTATATATAACTATTCTAGAAGAACAGAAGAAGTAACTAACAACAGAAGTCAATTAATGCTCTGCTGACACAGCTCACATGGAGGAAACAGCCTTTTTTCAGGATGAGTCAGGTTCTTGGCTTTGGCTTTCATTGAGTTTCTTACCACTGTTTTCAATAAGAAGGGGCAGTTGCATCACATCTAATATTTAATAGGAAGCTTGAAAATATTCCTAAACTCTGTGTCACCCTTCTGCATAGCCTGGGCCCTGCTTGATTTGATTATCCAAATCTACCAAAACTCTCAGCCACAGAGTAGATTCAGAAGCAATTTAAGAGATCATTACCTCTAATTTGTTTTTAATTCCTCTGTCTGAAACCCAGAAAGCTGCTAGCAGTTTCAGAGTGATTACGGGGGTTTGCTCCTGGTAAGTAAAACTCCTTGGAAGGAGGCAGAAACTCCTTTGCAGGATATGGGGGGGCGTTTCATGCTATCACTTCCAGGTTGACTCCTTGCAGTATCCCATTCAGGTTCTGAGCAAGAGAGTCTGGCAGCAGCCAACAGCCTACACATGACCAACTCAGGCTCTTCCCCTTTTTTTGGGGGGTACTTGGGGCCTGTGAATGTTTCTATCCTTTCCATTAAGGGATCTGATGGCTTTTGACATGATGTAGGCTTTTGCCACCTTCGTGTCCAATGTGTGGTAAGGCACTGTGCCTGTGACATGGGAGGGAGTCTACTTGGCTAAACCTTCCTCTTCTGGTCTTGAACTTGGGTTGCTTCCCTTTAATATTTGTTTGTGTGCAGAGCAAGGGACTTTTTTCCTGCACTAAACCAGTACCTTTATGTTCCTAAAACATATCAGCATCCAGCCTGCCCTCTGCCAAGGGTAACACCACCATCCCCAGACCCAAAACTTGTCCTTTGCATAAGACCATGGCAAGAGCACCCAGGCTGGTCCCATCCCCATAAACAACAGCAGCCATCAATCCCTACACCCACACAGAACAATTCTGATCCATGTAGACAGAGTCAGAGCACCCGGAAGATGCCATGAGCTGCATAGTTGCAGTGGGGCAGCTCTCTCATCTCTTGCCTCTCACAGACCACTGCTCACCCAGCAAAGTCTGTCAGACTCTCCGTTTGCAGCTCTGTGGTGCTGTTGGGTGGCTCCAGTAGAAGGGACAGAGCAGATGTCACTGATTGTGGGCTGGTGGAGCCAGAACGGGAGGAAAAGTTGTTTCAATAAAAGAGCAGAAGCTGCAATAAAGGGGGAAACGTGTGGTTTTCCCCATAAAATGCTGCGTTCTCTTTCTCTCCATCCCTATTTCAGGTGCTAAGGGGCACATCCACCGTCTCCACTCCACACCTGTACGTTTAAACTTCAACTTGTTAGAAAACCTCTCCACTCTCAATAAAAGCTACAGATGGTGGCATCAGTTCGTGTTCCCTGTGAGATGATTATTTCTGGGTTAAAATATCGAATCCAGCACCATCTCTGGTGGATGCCCTGGCGTCAGGGCTGCCCACTCCAGGAGGTGGCAGCCTCGCACAGCGCAGGGCTCTCATGTGCTCGCCTGCTCCCACCCAGCTATTCTAAAAGAGCATAAAATATTTATCTGCAGATATATTTGGATCTAATTCCCCACCACCACCTCTTTTATCTGAACAATCTCTTTCTACCCTTGCCGGCACAGCAGTTTTCCAGAAAAAAGAGACTTTGCAGTCTTGTCTACATTTGGACTTAAGCAGGGCTGTGGAGGGGTTTTTTGCTGTTTTTTATTGTTTGTTTATTTGTTTGGGGGTTTTGTTTTGGTTTGTTTTGTGTTTTTTTGTTGCACAGTGGAAAAAAAATAAACAAAATTACAGCTAAAGTCTTTAAAGTTAGTCTGAGGATCTGGTACATAGAAATCATTAAAATCCAGCATGTTTTATAACAGAAAAGGTGAAGTGAATTTGCAGAGTGTGTATTTTTCCCTTCCCCATGCTCATATTAAAGCTTGCTCATAATATTGAATGAGTCTTTGGCCAGAGATGTGCCAAGTCTTGCCCCTGTTGATCAACAGGGATTAAAAAAAGACACCTGGGACTGCACAAGCCGAGGTAATGAAACAGGAATCTGAGGGCTCTGGAGAGCAATTTGGGAAGTTTCGTTTCTTATTGCTATGGCTGGGGCAAGCTTTTCCCCAAATTTAGTATTCTGTCTGGGAGAATATAAAATAATGAGACTCTTGCTGCTTCCTGGGGGAGACCCTTAAATTGCCTTGGAGATATCACTGTCAGCCTGAATTTTTTTCCTGTCTCAAACCGACCTGAAAAAAGGAGCAAAGAAGAAATCAGGGGGAACATGAGCCTGTTTTGATGCTTTCTGGTGGTCAAAAATTACTTTTAGAATTTGCTTTTTTGTTGGGGATTTTTTGTGGGAGGGTGTTGTTTGTTGATTCATTTTATGTAAAAAGAACCAAGGTTAGGGAATTCACTATTGAAAACATTTCTTTTTGGAAAATGAGAGGAAAAGAGTATTGGTCACAGTGTACTCTCAAGGTCTCTGCAATCAATGGGGAAGGGAGCTATGAGGCTGAAAAAACACTGGGTGTTTTACTGTGGTCCATTGAAAGGATCAAAAACTGTCACAGTGAAAAAAAAAAGAGAGCAACTGCTGGAGCAGTCAGGGGAGGAGAATCTGGCTGTGAGATGTGGGCTGTACAACAGGCTGGCTTTAGGGCATGAGGAATGCAAAAGCCAAGGAGTTCCACCAACTTTTTCCTTGCAATTCAGGAGGAGGAAAACCAGAGTGCCCCATGCAGAAGGCTGGAAAAAGCTGCTAAGAAAGAGAGTGAGGGAATAAAGAGAGATCCATTGCTGTTTTAGCTTGCTTTTAGCAGCTTTAAAGCTGCCCTGATGCTGAACATGGCCTTGTTGTGTCTCTGACGTTTCCCCTTGGGCTCTCCCTGCCAGCTGCAATCATCAGTGGTTCCCCAGGAAAGCCATTATTCCCACATTTATGGCACATTGGGGGCTGCTCTGCAGCACAGAGCACTGGCTGGCTGCAGCTGGACTTGCAGACAAGGTGGGAAAGGCAGATGTGCCACTACAGTGGCTTTTTTTATGGGGCCCTGTGTGCAAATTACACTTGCCACACAGCCACCCCAACTCTGAGGAATAAATGTGAGAAGTTTAGCAACCATCTCTGTTACCAAGTTAAGTGAAATGGGGAGCTGAGTGAATAACAGAATGGTTTGGGTTGGAAAAGGCCTTTAAAGCTCAAGTAGCCCAACTGCCTGCAATGAGCAGGGACACTTTCCACTGAATCAGGTTGTTGAAAGCCCTATCCAGCCTAGTCTTGAGCACTTCCAGGGATGGGGCATCCACCACATCTCTTGGTGACCTGTGCCAATGTTTTATCACTCACATCACAGAACATTTCTTCCTTAAAATAGTGGCTCAACTCACTGAGTAATTCGCTTCCAGTCATTTGAGTGGCAGTGCCTGGACACTGAAGGTTCAAGCACTTGGAGCTGCAGCTGCAGAAAGTGCTACCCAAACGTGGCTGCTGTTAGTAAGCTGGTCCCTGAGATTTGGGGTGGGAGAAAGTGTGCTGGGGACACTGAGCAGCTGTGGGGCACCAGAAATAAGCAGTGGCTTCAAAGGCATTTAAGAGGCTGGATCACAGGGATGCCACAGGGATGAGCCAACAGAGAATGAGAAAAGTTAAATGCAGAGTTTGCCAACAGTACTGGGGATTCAGTGAAGGAAAATCAAAGGGTAAATCTTCAGTGAGAGCTGCTTCCCAGTCTCTATCCCTCTGGATACAGGTGACCAAGTCCACTTCTATCCCATTGGGATGTAAAACTGGCGATGCAGCTTGTGGAGGATGTCCCAGCCTTCTGCTGAGTATTCATCTTTGGTAGGGCTGGTGCAGAGCTGGCATGTCTGGCATCACCCTGGACCCTTTCTGAGTTGCTCTTTTGTTCACTGGAGCAAAAAAACAGGTCTCACGTGAGGGGCTGAGCAGCTGGGGCCACCACCTGAAAATAAAAGGCCACAGGGATAAAGGAGAGCTGGTGGAGCCCCTTTTCACACAAAGGAGAATAAACATATGGAATAGGTTAAAATGGGAGGTGGCTGAAGCCATGCTATAAATAAGTTCAGGAGGCATGTCGACAGGCTGCTGGGAAAGAAACCATGGTGGGCAGGAAGGGATTCGGGATATTAAGATGGGGGTGAAGGGACCCAAAAGGGAAGCTTGTGATAAAGGGAAAATAAGATGGAGAAGCAGTCTGATCTCTTCTTCCATCTGTGCTGTGAGTCAGAGGAAAGAGCTGTTTCTGACCCGTGTCTGAACCAGCAATGATTGGTCTGTTCAGCATAAAGGAAGGTTTTGCCCATAAAACCAGAGAGTGTTGAAGAGAGTCAGCAGCATGGTATAAGAAATTGGGTGTTACAGGCCTCTGGTCTAGGAGCTGCTCTAAAGGGTGGATGTGTGGGTTTGAGGGCTTGTATTGATCAGAAATACATCTGGAGGTGGGGGATGCCTCCTGACATCATCTTGCTGAGAGGGGAAAGGGTGAGGGTACGGGGGAAGGACCTGAGCTTTGCAGAGCCCCTTGGTGAGGAGCAGCGGCAAAGTGCAGAGACCCCTCTGTAAAGCCTCCCAGGTAAAGAAGCATGAAGAGGTCAAGTTGTGATGGAGAGAGAAGAGAGGGAGGAGCTGCACTGCAGTGGTGCCTGGGGCTAGTGGAGACATGGAGGTCCAGCACTGCTGAGAGAAAGAGCAGAACCTACTCCTGCCTCAGCCCCCAATAACATTCATTTCTCAATGTCATCAACAGACATGGGGAGAAAGGAGTGGTGAATTCAAGTAAACTACTTGGGTGTAGTAGATGATTTTTGGTTGCCTTGGTCGAGCAGCCCTTTAGGAGCTGAAGTATGACCCAACTCCACCAAAGCTATCCATATCCAAGATTTTATGGAATCTTTTCTTGTCTGTGTAACAGACCTAACTCTGCACTAGAAAATCCCAGCACTTAAAAAGAAAATGTGTCCTGAGATTTGCAAAGGAAAATGTTTCTAAAATCCTCACACGGACAAGCATCCCCTGGCCAAACTGAGTGAACATCCTAGGCTGTGGTACTCGCAGATGCAGCCAAACTGATTTTATCAGCTCTGGTAGTCACTTTTTTGGCTGCCATGGTGGGAACTGATCTGGGAATCTCCAGGGTGAGAAGGCAAGGTTTGATAAACTGGAATTTTAAGTGATGTTAATAGTGGGTTGCAGTTCCAGGGTATGCAGCTGATGGGTTTTAGGGGATTTCTGATGCTTATTCTGACAACAAACTCCTTATGTCTGCTCTGACTTATTGGAGCCTGGCATCATTCACAACAGAAAGGAGACATTAGAGCCCCTGAGTTGCTTTCTTTGAAAATCAAACTCTTCTGCTACCCCGGTGAATGCTAAAGATATCTGTGTGTCTTGCAGAGGTGACAGAGCATCTGTTCTGGGATTTGGGTTGGAACTTCCTTCCCCACCTGGGCCATAACAGGCCTTTCTGAGGTTTCAGGCAAAAATTTTGGGATGCTATTGCAAGTCCAATAGCTACAACCTGAGCGGTGTGACCTAAGGGGAAATGTGTCTGGAGAAAATTGATGGTGAAAATCAAGGCATTGAAGGAATATTTATGGCAAACATGGAATCATAGAATTATTTAGGCTGGAAAAGACTCTGTGATGATCAAGCCCAACCATTAACCCAGCAATGCCAGGACTATGTCCCTAAGTACCAAATTTACATATCTTTTGAATATCTCCAGGGATGGTGACTCTACCACGGCCCTGGGCAGCCTTTTCCAATGCCTCTGGTGCCTGTGAATGCTGAAATGCCTGGGCAAGTATGTGTGGCATCTGTGATTCACCATATTTTGTGGCTTCCAAAATTCCAGTTAAACTGAAATGCAGGCGCATAAGTCCCTTTGCAGATCTGGGCCTTGGACAAATGTTTCAGTTCAAAGTTTTCCCTTTAAAGGTACAGAAAGGAACCTAATGTGATGTTAGCCTATAGACATCACAGCCTGGTGAAAGCATCATCAGATGGTTCTCAGAGTTAATTCATCCATTCATTATTAATGTGTGCCTGGAATTTCAATTTACTCTCATTAAAATGTGATTGATGGTGGAGATACAGCACATAACAATCACACTGCACCAGCTCCTTCTTTGCACTCAGCAGAAAAACCCAAGAGCTGCTTCATGAGAAAAATCAAGCCTATTGCTTTGCTTTCTGTGCAAAAGTTGGACTTTTCTAGTCTCTCTACAGTAACTGCTTTTCCTTTGCCTCTTTCATACTTCATTGCCATGCTGTAAATTAAGAAGACCAGAAAGAAATGAAGAGCAAATATAGGAAATGTCGCTCCTGGGCTTGCAGCTTTGATGCAGGCACAGTAAAGGGGTGCTCAAGGGGGTGACACTGGTGCCCCATACCCAGAGCTGGTGATGGGACCCCATTAAGCAGAGCAGTGTCACCATGGCACATGGTCACTGCCACCCTCCTCCTCCTCCTCTGAACGTGGGCGGTGATTTCCCGCATAGCCTGGCCAGGCTCCAAGCTATGCTCTGAGCCAAACCCTGGCCTGCAGTCATACAGGAGTTAAGGCCTCATTAGTTTCTTATTCCCACGTCAGCAGGCTGTTAGCAGGCTCTGAATTGGCCAGCCAGTTTCTGGAGAAGAGCCAACCTGCAGCAGCATGGGCTCAGTCCCCCCAGCAGGCACTGCTGCTGCTGGAGAGATGTGTTTTCATGCATCCCATGACACTGGCCTCAGTTCTTCTTCTTCCAGGGGATCCCTCTTGAATTAAGTCATGTAGTAGATGGTCCCAGGACCTCCATGCCAGACTCTGCTGTCAATCCAGGCTCCTCGGAAAATGTTTCTTCACCAGCTACTTTTCATCTCTTCCCTGCTCTCCAAATTCCTGGGTGTCTTGATTGCTTAGTTCCTGAAAGAGCTGCCTGTAACCCTGTGTGTTGTGTTGGATGGTGCTCTCCTCTGTGAAGCAAACATCTAAAGAGTTGGCTACCCTTTCATCTCTTGAGCCAAATTTTCAATGCTAAGTAGGAATCAGCAGGGTCTAACCTGGTCTTCAGATCTTCTTCTGGACAGATCCAGACTCGGCCTGCAAAGAGCTGGTCTTTTCATCTGGCACTAGGCACAAAATCCACTGGCAAGAGATTTTCTTCCCTTAGATGAGTGTGGGGAAGAACTGTTGCAAATCATGCTTAAAATTCAAGCTGGGCAGAAAACCTTTGAAATGCCTTTAAAAGGCTGAGCAAAACATTTATGTATGGCTGTGTAACCTATCCCTGGAGAAAGGAGAAAGAGAGAACTGCTGGCGTCCCACCATGATTGGGGTTTTTTCACCTATTCCCCCTTGATCTTGTTCATACCTTTTTTTTCTTTTTTAATTTTTTCTTTTCCATCCTTAGATCTCCCTGGTAATATGGTCCATATGTTTATTCTCCTTCCAGGGAAAGCAATGCCAGCATTCACATTGCACTCCTCTACATTGCCATGTTTTCCCAACATGCAGCGGTTTGTTAGGAGGAATTCCAAGCCTTTCTGTAATTTCCAAAGCTGGCAATTAGATCACTGCCTCCCCTCTGTCTCTTGCAGTGAAAATAAACTCCTATTTCCTTTACTTTCTCTCATACTGATACCCATGAATTTATGAATGTTTTGTGTCCTTCTCCAAAGCTTTGTTCCTCTGGGTAACTGCAGAGTATCTGAGACAAGGTCATGGTGAAATTGCAGATTCAGATTCATTTTTCCTGGCTGACTGACCATTTGTTGAATCACATTGAGCCCCTCATTCAGGCAAAATTTCAGCTCAGGACATCAAGCTTTTGCATAACCAGATTTTACCGTGTCCTGCTTGCCTTTGAGGGATGGGCTCTGCCATGGTAGGAGCTTATAAGGGAGATTCTGGGCCTTTCAAAGCATTCAGTGCCACTTTCTGAAAAGTTGTGAAAGCTTGCCAGAGATCACATCAAACTTACCTCCCGGAAAATAGAAAATACAGACTGTAGGAACTAAGCAGTTAAGCAAGAGGAGAGAAACCAGGGCATGCTCACGAAGAAGTTTTGCAAATCCCCATTAGAAAATCTCAGTAATATTTTGAGGTAGGTGAAACAGAGACTTTATAGGAAGAAAACATCCCACGTACTCTTGAAGGAACTGTTCCCAGCTAGAAATCTGGAGCAGAGGGGATCAAGTACAGTGTTTCTTTCAGAGAAAGAAGAAATTTCTTCTGAAAGCAAAGATATCAACAGTGTGTCTGAATAGCCCTAAGGATTGCTGTTCATTCATGCTAATAGCTTTGAACAAAGAGAAATTTCACCAGCAAGTGGCACTTTTTCTGGACCTGTGCTGTCAGGCAGGAAGCTTGATATAGCTTTGAGTTGTTTGAGATCTGAAACTTGAGTCATTCAGAAGACCTAATGGCCTTCCTCTCAGATTCTTTGAAAGAATCAAATCTTCTCACTGTTGGCTGTGACTTCAGGTATGCCAAAATTTCATTAACTGTTTCTTTAGGCTTTTTATGTGAGTTATCACAGTACTAGGTGGGAGCATTATCCCAATGCCTTCATTCCCAAGAACTGACACTTCTTTCTTTAAAAAAAGAAGAGGATGCAAAGTTGGAAGTGTGATGAGCCCTATGGTTAGGGGAAAATTTCTGTCCTGGTTTAGGAGGTGTTTGATGGTTGCATTATGCTCCTTAATTGTTTACAGGTGGATAGTAAATGTAGAGTTTTCTCTTTCCTTGTTGAGTGCAGGAGCTCTAAGATCAGGACAAAATGATTTCAACATCTCGATATTTTCTTTTATATATGATAATGAACTTTCACCTCACATGACCACATGACCAAAAGCCTGTGATGTATCTCCTTCTCCTCAAGTGATGACAACCACTGAGCCAACCTTGTGTTTGGTACAGCACAACACTGAAGAACAGCATGCAGTGACTGTCCTGGTTTGCTATTTCAATAGCAATTCTGGTTGAGGCCCTTAGAAGGTCTTCACCTTTTCTGTCAGGTCCATACTGTCCAACAGTAACATATCTGTACCATTTCCATGATTAGGAAGACTCTACTAAGGTAGAGCCAAACTCTTCAGGCAACAAGATAATGAAGGATCCTGTGTAGCATTTATTTTACTTCTGTACTTGAGCATTTGTTTAAGCCATCATGCAAAAGGAAAATTTGCCTACCTTGAAGAAAACAGAGAAAAGCTTTTTTTTGTGTTTCAGGTGGATTCTAAAGTTGTTAAAACTATTTGCTGAAAATATTTGCAGAAAAATTGAGTTCTTTCGTATTGCAATGAGTCTTCAAGCTAAGCAGCAGAGGAAGTGGGGAGATGTGGCTTGAGTGGTCACGAAATAATCAGATTCAGTTTAAACCCCCAGATTACCCATTTATTGGAACTGGTTTCCCAGAGTGTGCTTTTCTCTGAATTACCCCTAAAGGTATATCCTAGCCTGCTCCTTGACTTCCAAAAAGAGTCTACAAAAATCCTGTTTTCCAAAAGGACTGAAGGAAGCTCTGGATGCTTAGCCCAAGACCCAATTTTATACTCTAGAAATGTTTTAAACTCCTCACAGACACTTTATATTCATGGAGTGTGAGTTTTCTGTGATACAGCTCTGGATGAATATAGATTTTGTACCACACTCTGCAAAGTTGCACTTGCGCACTATGGAGAGGAAAAGCCCTGGATTAAAGCTGAAGTAATAAAATTCAGTCATGCAACTCGTGTATTTGTACTTGTATAAGTTATGGCCATGTTTTATCTCCTGGATTAAAGCTTTCTTCCTTGGCCCCAGAGCTGGCTGCACGGGGACACACAGGGCATGTGGGAATGCGCACTCACTGCCAACTTGTTTTGTTGCTGTCTCACCACAGTTCATTTTGCCTTCACACACGAGATTGTCTGAGTGTAGGAAAAATCACCTGGCAAGGGAAGGGAAATCTAACCCGACATGAAGACTTAGATGCTTCCTTGGAGCATACCAGATCAAAGCAAGCTGTCCAAGGCTGCCCTCTAATTTTGGATCCTGGCATGCAACCACATCCCATTCCTGGCAAGTGAAGAAACTCTCTTTAGGTCTAGGTGTTAGTGGCACGAGACTGAATACATTGGATTTCTGTTTCCATTCATCTGGAGATATGGTTGAAAATCTGAAACACCACCTGCCGACTGTCAAATCTGAATGAACTTACTGGAGGTGGAAAAAAGGTGGGGAGAAGAAATCTACTGCTGCTTTTGCCCATCTTTTTTCTTTGGCAGTCATCTATTTGGTAAAATCATCAGCTGTCTGGGCATCTGCCTGTTGCTTAGCAGCAGAACTGCTCTCCTGATGCACAGGAGGACTTTGTCTGGGAACATGTCAGAGGGAAGGACTTGTCCATTCTTGCTCTCAAACAGTGGATTTCTTTTTTTCATTTTCCATGCGTTAGAACAGCGAGTAATTTACAGAGAAAATACTTGTTTCCTCAGTAATTCAGTTTAAGGATGTATAGAAAGAATCTGGATGTCGTATTTAGTACTTTATGTACTCCATGTACTTTAGAACTCTTATTAATTCTCTAGTACTCATGAATTTTTGTTATTAACAAAATTTATCTGAGTCTTCTTGCTGCCAATGCTATCATGCCAGTGCTCATTGAATAAGACATATGTGTCATTCTGGTTTGTTGATAGCATCATGAATCAATAGCTGTCAGTGGATGGTAGATAATTTGTGCCTTGCATTATTGCTTGGGAGAGGGAGGGGAGGTGTTCAGGAAATCAGATAACACAATAAATAAGTAGGCATGTGGGTATTTGTTTTGTTCTGCATTGGCATCCAGCTAAGCCAGAGGTAAAACTCCGTGGGTTTTGGTGCAGCACTGGGTGATTGGCCATGAGGATGGCACAGGAGAAACAGTCTAGAGGAACATGCTGGCTCTCAGTGCAATGCTCAAAAGCCACTCACGCTGTTGTCCTGTTCCTGAGCACACCAGAACTGACATGTGCACTTCAATAATTGAAAATCCCTTTCTGCCTCCGCACGGCCTTGGTTAGTCAAGCCCTATTTTGGAAGGCTTGCACACATTCAGCCAGCACAGCTGGATCCAGAGGGACAGCAGCTGAAGGAGCTGATGTTTGAGCAGATGATGTACTGAATGACAGCATGGGGCAGGACAGGAACAGAAATCCAGCCTGTGCACAAGCAGCCAACTCCTTATGAGCAGCACTGGAATCATGTCCTGTGAGCTCTACTCTGTTCTACTGTCTCCTTTTGGAAAACCTCATCCAAGTTCATCCAGTTGTCTAGTCCAGTGCTGCTCTTTCTGCCTTCAAATTCCTGTTGGCTGATCTCAATGTGAGAGATGCTCTCCCATGAGGTCCTGTGCCCAGGGCTGGACCTGCAGAGACCACCACTGCTCTGAGCCACCTCTGGCTCCTGCTGGGGCTGAGCATGTTCTGGCCCATGGTGTTTTCCTGCAGCTCAGCTTCCTCTTGCTGCAGCTCAGTGCCAGAAGAATTGGGAAATTCTGCGACAGAATCATAGCATCATTAAGGTTGGAAAAAATCCCTAAGCTTATTGAGTCCAACCATTAATTTAAGAGTATCCTCTTGCACAGTTTAACTGAGGAGGTTGTCAACCACATTTACCTCAGGGACTAAAGGTTGCAGAGAGCCCTGGTGCAGGCCCAGCCTCTTTTCTGCCCTGCAGTCTTGTTGCAACATCCAAAATCTGCCTATCAGGTTCCCTGCTGTCTCCCACCCCTGTTTCCTATCTACTCTCTGCATGTGATGTTCTTCCCTCAGAGCAGAGATTTACAGGCTGCCTCTGTGTGATCCCACCACTAATCAAGGAGCCAGTGCCAACCCTGTGCTCCAACTCACACTGATCCCAATGCACCTCCTGTTGCCTTTCCTTAGGGGTCCCCAGCCTTCTTTCTTCCCCTTGCCTTTTTGAATGTGTGACCCAATCTAATAATTATTTTGGTTCTGATGGCCAGAACGCACCCTCATGTTGGCCCTAGTGCAGCAGAGCAAATAAATGGGGGGTGAATTTAGTCCTGGAATGCAGAAAACAGGGTGGATGGACATCAGCTTTCTTACCCAGTTACTCTGGCACCTGTTCAAGCAATTTCTTGCTCAGCCTGGACATTCCTATCTACTTGTGTAACATTAGCAGGTAATGTTATGCAGCACCGAGGATAAATTCAAGGCCCAAGTGATTCCTGTGTTGTAAAGAGGTATTTTGAACTTCTGGCACTAGATCTGACTGATGGCGCCCGTTTGAGTCGAGTCTGTTGCTGTACACCAAAGCTCACCTCTTCCAGCTGGCACAGCGAGATCTGGCTGCGTTTCGTCTGCTTTGCACCTCATCAGCAGCAAGGATGATGCTGGAACCAATTTAGGTGGTGATGTGGTAGACAGTGCGTGAGGCAGAGCAGGATGTTGGGAGTGGCTCTGCATCTGTCTCCCATCATGGGCTCTGGCTGGGATTTTTCGTCTGTCTGTGGGAAGAGCAAATCTTAGCAAGTGAGGAGCACATGCGCCCGCAGTGCACAGTTGTGCCTGGGACTGCAGCTGGGGAGGGAGCAGCCTGTAATAAGCAAGGTTATGGCATTAGTTTGGGTGTTGCAAGATCTGGGCTCTTCTGCGGGGTCTGTCTCACTCACTTGTGAGATTTGGATCTGTTTTTTCAACCCAGCAGAGCCTTAAGCTCTTTCCGCAGTTGTAAAAATGCACAAAAATGGTCTTGATGGGGTGTGGTGCAGCTTAGCATTTGGAAAGAAGTGTGAGGCTGGTTTATTGGTGAAAGGAGCCTTAGAAAATTCAAAGCATTGTTCTAACCCTCATTCATAGAGTAGCTGAGGTTAGAAGGGATCTCTGGGGGGTCACCTGTCCAACCTCTCACATTCAAAACAGAGTAATGCTGCTTGTACTGCTGGTTTCCAGCACTTTCTTTACTAGTTGTGCAAGGTTAAGTGAATTTTGATTTTTTTAATACTGTTTCTTTGCAAAATTCCTTCCATTGCTTGTCTGGTCTGCATAACTTCTGAGTTTGAGAGAGCTATTTGGGCTGAAAGGTGCCAAAAT
The DNA here is from genome assembly GCA_020086605.1 of Lanius collurio. Classification (NCBI taxonomy): domain Eukaryota; kingdom Metazoa; phylum Chordata; class Aves; order Passeriformes; family Laniidae; genus Lanius; species Lanius collurio. The sequence goes on along the minus strand of JACBWW010000006.1, from coordinate 27,756,597 downwards.
ATGGAGTGGAGCCTTTCCTCTGCACACCCTCTGCTCCATGGACAAATGCCTGGAAAACAGTCTGATTCACAGCAGATTTCAAGCCTGTGGATCCTAAGAGGGGACCCTCTGTTTATGTCTGAGGTCTCTGGTGCGTAAGAGAGATTAAATTGCATGCACAGGAATGTTTGAGTCATGTGAGTGCCTGTCCCTAAAGTGGAGGAGGTGCCACCCATTTGGCTTTGCCACTGACTGGGTTATCAGCAGCCCTTGGCTGAGCAGATCTGCTGTCCCAGAAGGAGGGCAGGAGTGAGCAGCTGGAGGAGGGAATACCAGCAGCCAGAAGTCTGTTCACCACAACCACATCTCCAGCACAACTGCAAGCCTTATCTTGCAACAGGAGCTGCTGAAGAGCGCCCTTGGTTTGAGAGGGTTGGGGCAGGGCTTTACCCTCCTCTTCTGTGTTTCCTAGGTTTTGGACACTTTCCTCCAAACCACTGCCCTCTTAGAAGCTCTCACACATTCCTTCACCCCTGGTTTAAATAATAATGCAACTTTTTTCGGTAGTTATCTGTCTCCTGCCCAGTGCCTCATCAACAGGGCACAGAGCTTATGTCTACCTCATGTGGGCAGGCATCCTTTTCCATTTTTTTGCAAAGTATGAAAGACTTACAGAAGAAAGCTGGTTGCTATCTATGCTGCTGCTTAATCCTCAGTCTCCAATTCCCGCTATCAGCACTATCAGGGAGACTTTTCTCTCTGCCACCATGTTGCAGAGCAGCAGATAACATAATCCTAAATCCCAGGTACAATTTTGACCCTTCTGCCGTGCAGCTTTATTTTTGAAAGCAAAGTCTCTTGCATCAGATGAATCACAGCTGGTAATATCCTCCTTCAGCCTATATTGCCTTAACATCAAACCAAGCCCCATGTGCTTTCTGCTGTCTTATTTTCTGAAACTATTTTCGGTTTTCATTTGAAAATGTCTTTTAATGTGGCCTTGCATGTAAGACTTTCTGGGAAGAGGAATCAAAAAAATTCCATGATGCATCTTTCCCTCCTGAAAAGCTTTGATTTGTGGCTAAGAAGAATTATTCTTGCTGCCCATAAAGTAATTTTTCCAACATGTTGGCTACAGACAGGGCAAGATTACTTCCAAATCCAGATAGCTATGGATTTATCAAGCCATCTGAAATGCACATACACATGCACATATGTTTAAAAATATCCAGTGGGGCATTTTTTTTTTTCCATTACATAGAACAAATTCAATCAAATTCATTAAGTTGCCTTGGTTTATTACCAATGGAGTTGAGACTGGGCTGTGGTCCAGGGACTGCATCTGTGCAGGTATTATTATCATGATCACCTGCACTTGTCACAGATTTCTTCTCTGTGTACTAATTACAACCATAATGTGTGCTTTAGTTGCAAACAATAATGTCTTACAGGAACATACTTTCATTCTTAACTGCATTACAGTAAAAGCACATCATTCATGGTGGTATTTTTCGGAAAATCCCAAGTGGTTGGGGTCTAAGCAGTATGGGAAGTTAGGATGAGTCAGTCTCCAAATTCCCGCGGGTGCTCATGATACGCCTGTTCAGGGAAACACAGTGGGTGAACTTCATGGGTCAATGCACTAAGCAGAAAGGGTATGTGGAGGCCTTTTCCAGCCAATGAGCAGCTACAGCACTGGGTTTTCATGGAAACTGCTGTGTCCCTGCCATCTCCAGCCATGTAGGCTTGCTTGGCATTCACAAGCAGTATTGGCTTTTATGTTGATGTGGGTGAAAACCTTTTGCTGACATCTTTCTGGTGTATTTTATTCTGCTCCAAGATTAGGAGACTATTATTTTTTTCCAAACATCAAGTTATCATGGCCACTTGACAGTGTGACTGCAGATGCAGGAGCTGGAGGAAAATCCTGACACATCACAAACTGGGGATTAAGAATCTTGCAAGCATGCTGTTTTATCTGAACCTCACTGGTCCCAGGCTGCTGCTCCTTAAACAAGTTCATGCCACCTGTGCATGTGCCACCGGCATGTTGTGGGCTACAAGGAGCTCAGCAAATCCAGGCTACCGTGGTTAATCCTAGAGGTGCCAAGGGCACTTTTCAGTGCAGGTCCTGACGCTTGTGGTATCTGCTGTACCAAAAAAAAGGGCAAACCAGCTATGCAACCTTTCCTAAATTAGTTTGGATTGCTATGCAGAAGAGTTTGACCTGTAAATTAAAAAGTGAATTAGAGGAAAAACCTGTCTCTGTGTTCCTTAATGTGATCACACGCTGCTAACAGGGTGTGGTATCTCGTGCATGCTGTGGTGTCTAATGGCACCTCCTGCTCCTGCCCAGAGTCTGTGGCTGCTAGAAACCCTCCCTAAGCCCTGAGCCAGTCCCATAAAATGGGAACAAAACTTGGCTGCTTTAGGAAAGCAACCTCAATTGGCTTCTGCATCCCTAGAATCTCAACTTCTTGACATGAAATTCTTACTCACACAGTTTGAAGGTCTCTTTACAGTCATGTCAGATAAAGCACTAGAACTGCAGCCATGATTTTCTGAACTTATTTGGAAAATTTCTCATTTTGGGCACCTGACTTGCTGAGGTCCTCAATCATCTAAAGGCTGTGCTGTGGTCCCACTGACACATGAAGACACCTAAAACTTTCCAGTGACTAGAAGATTTTGCTGCCTTTTTCTCTTTGTAAAATAGTTTGTTGCAAAATGCATAATACATGATTATAAAACCTCCCACCTTCTGTTTTGGGTCTTTCAGGGTGGATTTAAAACAAACCACACACAACAGTGTCTATTTGGGCTGTCATACTTAAATGTTTTGGGTTTTTTTCCACTATAGTAACAGGAGAGGAATAGGCAGTGACAACTGATGGAAGAGGAATTTGAGCATCTGGAACAGGGTAAAATCCAGGAAAACAGTGAACTCTGCTAGATTTTCTCCTTGCCCTGGATTCTGAATAGTTTTTCCATCCCACAAAAACAGTCATGGAAGGGAGATGCTTTTCTCCCTGTTTAACCGTAACAAAAAGCATGCTGTGAATCAAAGGTGCTTCCAAGAGCATCTGGAAATATTTCCCACCCCAAACAGAGACTGGTGATGCCTGCTGTGAATGCTTTGCAGCATCAAAAAAAAAAAAATAGAAAAAGTGGGTTAAAGAAAACTCAGCTAGGACATTTTCAGGGGTGTGGGGGTTGCAGGTGGAAGAAACAAGAGTTGGATGTTGGGCAGCAGCTGGTACCACAAGGTGACACCAATGTATGCTGCTATGAATGCACTGCCACTGGTCCTGGGCAGCTGCTGGACTCTGTCACACAGGGCTTGTTTCTGGCTGTCCTGGTGCCTTTTCCAATGGGAACAACGTGGCTAAGAGCAAAGCTTGGTCTGTGGAACCCCTTGGTTCCCACCTGAGTGGCAGTGTCCTAACTGGCAGAGGGGGGGAACCCCCAGCTCATAGTTACTGTTGAGTCCAGTTGCTGGGTCACATTTCTGTGATGCTCTTTTGTTGTCAACGCCTGACTGTGGCCATTTCACAAAGTGGAAAACATCCTGAAGCAATGGTGAGGAACATCCTGAAGCAATGGTGAGGATCACTTGGGCTGGTCTGGTAGATGGAGTCATCCCCTTCTATATCCAAACCATCTCTGCTGTGGGCAAGTGCCCCTTTGAACTGAAGATGCAGTGAGATCCTGGGGCTGCGCTGCTCCTCCCAGGGACATCAGGAAGGGTCCTAATCTCTCACCTGACCCTCTCTTATTTTAAGGGGGGGAAGGGTTTATAGCCAGTGTGAAACTGCAAGAATTTGTGTTTTGGTTGTCGTGCTCTGGGGCATATTTCCTAAATGTTCTTGGCCAGTTATTTGATCTCTCGGTGTTTCCTGTGAGAAAATGAAGACTTCCCTTATCTTGAGATTGTCTTCCTTATAGTCAGTGAGGGGTTAGGGGACCATGGGAGAGACAAATGCTACATGATTTGGCACCTACATGTGCTATAAACAGCTCTCAGCAAGATGCCTCTCCCTTTCTTCTCTGTTCCTCACTGGTGAGGCCTCCTGTGTAGCCAGTTCTGCTTGCAATGGGTTTCTAAGAGCTGGTAGATAGGGGCATCTAATGATGCCAGTTTTCCAGAGCAAGGTAGCCTTCAGAAGGTGCATAACTTTGACTACAGGCTCGCCAGTGGGTCACAAATCCTGTCTGTGAGGGCATGGTTAATTCACCCCATCTGCCAGTGCCGCCTGGTTCTCCAGTTCTTTCCCCTGCTGCCCCTCTAAGCTGGGTTGGGTCTATTGCTCTGTCATGGACAGTGTCAAGTAATGAACATAGAGGGTTTTCTTTTTATGACTCGTCACATGAAGAAAGCCTGAGATTTTCTGCAACAAAGACAGAACAGCTTCTGCAATTAAATGGATGCTGTTCAGCACAGGCTGTTCACTTTTGCTAGTTTCCTAGTCGTAAACTCCCAGCAAAAGCCTTGGAGAGTGATACGCAGAGAATAGATAAAGATATAATATGGCAGAGAAGAAAATCATAAATTTTTCTCATGTGTGTGTCTGTCTGTTGAGATGTATTTATTATCAGTTTCATATAATTTTATATTTTCCAATGTATTTCAGAGATATGGTATGATATAAAAATATGGACTCTCACGACAGTGTTATAAATGATTGGAAATTACCAGCTGGGAAGTTTGTATGATGCGATATATAACACAATGGAAGCATATTGTATTAAAAAAAAAACAACCTACATTTAAAAAATAAAAAAATAAAAAAAATAAAAAAAGAAATACTTGTCATAAGCAATCTGTTTCCCAGGAATATTCTGGATGCAAAGTGGAGATTTATAAACCCTGCAGTGTGTGCAGAGAAAATGGATGAAAGCACGAGCCGCTGGTTGGCGTTAAACTGCAGTGGCATTCCTGCAGCTCTCTGTGTCCAAGCCATGTGTACAGCATGGATCGCTTCCAGCTGGGGATCCAGCAGCGCTGCTGTCCTCCTTTCCAAAACTTGGGAACACTGCACTTCCCTGGTGGGGTTAGCATGGGTACAGGACAGATGTTTGCTGGTCAGCAATTGGCCTTGCTAAGCTTTGGACATGATTCTGGACCTTTCCTTTTTCTATTTTTCCTTCAGAGACAAGGAAATAAATTACTTCAATTCAGCTGAGGATGCGAAGAGCTGCTGTTCATCATAGAAGAAGTAGATGCTTGCATTTTTGTGAAGGTAACTATATTTTTGAATAACATGTATTTCAAAATAATTATGCATCCGTGGGAATTCGATTCCTGTTTTCATGCCAAATAACCAGACATCTGTCAATTGACATAAAACTGGATGTATTTGACTTAATAAGTAGCAGGCTGTTGTTGTTAGGACCTGCCACCCAGAGAAGCCGTGGCAAATGCTATGCATTTGGCTATTGATGACTGTTGATCCATGTGCCAATAGCAATAATAAGGCTAACCAAACTGGCTCATGGAAAGATGAAAAAAACCCCTGACTTTCATCCCAGGTTTAGAAGCTGTTCTCATGTTAGCCAACACACAGAGGGACGTGGAATGAGAGTGTAAAGGGCCAGAAGTGATGAAAAACATACTTCACATTGCATTTCTGTGAAAAATCGCCTCCAGGAGCATGGTGGAGGGAGAAATGGGCCCACTGACCTGATCAGTGAAGGCTCACATGAGTAGCAGCCAGGGGCTTGGCTGGGACAGAGATATAAACGTGCTTGTCTTGGCCTGAACACATCAGTGCTGGTGGGTTCCGTTCACAAAAGGAGGAATACCTCATAATTTAGTGCAATGGGTAGCCCGATGTAGGACTCCTTCTATTTTATGGCATCCTTGAACTATCTGTTTTTTTCTAGTCTCTTAACCATCTGGTAGTCATTAATATCCCCTTGGAAAGCCAGGGATTTCTTTTCCCCCCAAAGACACGTAACTTCCCATGCTTTCTTGACTCTTCACAGAGCCTCCAAGAAAATCTCTCCCAGCTACTTGCTAAAAAACTGTTTTTAGGGAATAGATTTACTGCTGAAGAATATTTCAAGCTTTCCCTTCCATGCAGGCATCTTCCGAGGCCACGTTCCGAGTCTCTTCCCTTGGGTGGGATAAGTGCACATGCCCAAGGAGGTGTCGGTGAAGGAGAGACTCATGGCAGCCAAAGGCAACCACCATCTGAGCTCAGCTTCACGTCCTTCACAGCCTGTGAAGAGAAACAGTGAATTCTGGAGTGTGAAGCATCTGCCCTAATGTAGCCATCTGTCTCGGGATGAGATGGATCACAGCCCTATTGCCCTGGATTGACTGTAATGGGAGAGTATCACAATTAGTGGGATGGATGGCAATACTTTGGAGCCTAATGGTGGACAGGATGGACACCTCCTTTGATTACTCGTGTTGGAGGAGAAGCTGCTTCTTCTATGTGACAGGTCTGAAAAGGATCACTGACAGCTTTGGCTTCAAGTGTGCATGAAAATCTGTCTATTCTCCTGGATGTCTGGTGGCACAGTGATCTCAAGGCTGGAAAAAAATCCTGACACAAAATAAATGCCTAAAAATGGACAGAGACATATTTATGGGGCTGAGAGTGGATTCACTCAGTCCTTTTTGATTATACTAAAAATAAGCACAAACACTAATGGCCTCTTTAATGGTTAGAAAGACATTAATGTTAATGGACTTCTCGCTATCCGCTCTCTGCCTAAAATGTGTTCGGTGTCATTGGCCAAAGTCAGACAATATCACCCAAGCTAATTCTGTCTGAGTGAGTTAATGAGCAACACGGGCACTCCTCTAGGGATTTCAGGTGGTGCAGCTGTAAAATATTTAGTGAGATAAGGACCGACGCTGTTTCAAAATAGTCCAAAGAAACACATCAAATCCAATTTTTGAAATGCCAGGACTATGTCCTCTGCATACTTCTGTATTTTCTGCCCCTGCTTTGTTTACAGAAATAGACAGGGTGCAGGGCAGAGGGGAGTAGGGGAGGAGGGGAAAGAAAAAAAACTCACTGAAGGAAAATGTGGAAGAATTTGATGCATGTATATAAACCTGTATTTTTTTTTTTTATTTCAGCTCCCTTTTTTTCTTTTCTGGAGAAAAGATATGTTGTTCTTGCAACATATAATGTTGCAGTATCACCACTGCACGACACTGGGGAGGGTGGGGGGAAGATGGGGGATGAATTTCTGGTAATATCCAGCTGCTTTTGTTAGATCACACGCTAATTCCCAGTCTTTGTATTCCACGGCCTTATTTACATTACATTATCATTTCATTTATGGGCCCCTCGGAGTTCTCCTTCACTTTGGGGAGCTCTCTAAATTTGCCTTTCATCACGTATTAATGAAGTGTTAATAGCTCACCCAAGCCACTTTTGAGCAAACACCATGTGATGTGTTTGTGTTGTGCAAACAGCCCGAGCGCTTTGCTAATACACGACCGGCGGGGACAAGGCATCTGCCACCTCCCCGATAATTTCTTCCTCCTCTGCTTTGCTTACACATGACATCCCCGCCCTTCGGAGGCCAGCATGGACCTCTCTGCACAAAACCGAACTCCTGAAGCTCTGTGCAACATGTCTGGTGGCAGAGGACAGGAGAACAAGTCAAAGTCGCTGAAAATGGGGCAGTTTCTGGAGGCCAGTCCTAGGCAGGGGATCTGCTGGATGTGTGCACATCTGGCAGCTGGTGTGCTCCAGAAATCAGGTAGAGCAAGGGGAGAGGCAAGGGTGGTTGATGACCTGCTGCTGCCCAAATTGGTAGGACAGGAGGTCTGAGCCTGTGCCACTCTCCCCAGTGCACTCAGGGATTTGGGGGTTTTGACTTGCCTGTTGCTGCCTGTCCTTTAGCAGTGAATTCGGTCAGTGTTTGTGTCAGGTTATTGATTTCTGGTGACTTCTTCCACCCAAACCAAGAGCAGTTGTTTTTTTTTTTTTTTCTTTTGGTTTTTTTTTTTAATGAGCTGGGTAAAAAATGGAAAATGTAAAATCATGAGCACCTTAATCTTTCTCTGCTATTTTTAAAAAATTTTTCCAAAATGATCAAATTCCAACTGCAGGGGGGAAATACAACTTGTATTTTTTACCATTCCCCACTATGAGGGAGCATTTCATCCTCTTTTTTTCTTAGGTAGGAGCCATACATTTTCCATATTCCCTTCTGTGTTGCCTCTGGTGCATTTTCTTACCTCCCCTTTTTTTTTTGTCTTAAGCTGCTGCTGGACACCTTCTGCCCTGACTTGGCAGCGCTCAGACTGCTGCTCCTGAAATACAGAGAGGAATAAAATCTGATACTCTGGGGGTGTTCTCCTGGGCCTCAAGCTAAGCTCTTGCAGGACCAGGCTGCTGCATTCATGATGGGAAAAGGCACAGTGATGTATTTTATACACACTTTTGGGAAGAGCTTGTTGACAGGTCCTTAATAAACACTACATAAATGCATCTTTGAGACATCACTGCCATGTGAGGGGGGGTGGGGATAAGCCCTCTGAAGAAGGTTTCAGTGTCCCAAAGCAGCCCTTCCTGAGGTATCCCAAGCATCCCCAAGGCAGCAGGACAGGGCAGCAGGGAGCTGTGGTGGGGATAATGCAGGCTCTGGTTGTGTGTAGTGCGCCCTGATCACTTGGAAGGTTATGGGGAAACATCACCTTTTACATGAGCAGACCTCGTTACTAATTCAGCGTTCCCATCATGCAGGGATGACATTTGCAGCACTCTCCAAAGGCCAGGGACGTGTTTCTTGCAGCCTTTGCAGCCTGGACCATGCTGTGTTGCAGGATTCATCACAAAGCCCAGCTGTAGGGATGATGTAGCTTTTAAACATATTCAAGAAGCATGGTGCCTCCTTTCTTTTAAAGCACCTCCCATTAATTCTCTAGGATATGTGATAGGATGCGACACTCTTACCGCTGACCTTTTAATAACAATAAAATCACTCAGTGGTGCACTTTATTTTGATTTATCATTGCACAACATAAAGGGATTATATATCAAAGGAGGCACTAAAATGATAAGACTAATAAGAAGAGACCAGAGGAAGATGGGGAATAACTGGAAGAAGTTTCATGGGTATTTTCAGTCAAAAGAGATAGAAAACTATGGCTTATCTTGAATGGCCTTGGGAATGATTTTTTTTCTCCTTTCAAACAGATGAAAATGCATAGATCATGTCAAAATAAACTCATATTCAAAAAAAATATATGGGCTATGTAGAATTTATCTCCAATAATTGGAGTATTGGACATTTTCTGCAGGCTTCAGCTATGTTATTTTTTGGATTTAAATTATTTTCAAGAAAAAGAGATTCATCCATAGCCTTCATATATTTTGATTTTATTTCCTTTTTATTATCAGGGCAGTAAGATCCTTTGGCAGAGCAAATATCAAAAGTTAGGCTGACAAATACCTCAAGATTTTCTTTTAAGAAAAGAAGATGTTAAAGGGGAAATGATTGCTCTAAACCTCTTATTTTATCCCCCTTACAAACAAGCTGACAGGTAACAACCAGGGTATTTGGAGCAAGAACATGTTTGTCAAAGTAACGTGTAGGACAACCAAAATGCTTTGTGAGTTTGAGTTAAGCTTGAGAAGCTTCAGTCAGAATTTCCAGGAAAACTTCGGGAATATCAAAACATGACCTTTTCCCATTATGGATTATTGAAAGTGAGTGTATTTACATATTTAAGTGATATTTAAAGAAATCCTCATTCTGTAATCACCTTTTCCTTGCACAGATTGACTCATGGTAAAAGAATAAAAAATTTTTAAAACATGCCCAAATAATTCTGTACAGAGCGAAAGGTTTTGTGTCAGCTTTTTACCATTGTTCAGCTAAAAACTCCAAACTCTCATTCCCAGTTCTACCTGACCTCCTTTCTCCTCCGCTTTTTTTTCAGCAGAGCAGCAACTGCACCAGGAAAGGACTGAAAACAGGAGGCTAAAATTCAGCTCATCAGCGTAGACATGGGAGGTCGCCTAGCCCAGCCTCTTTCTTCTACTGTAAGCCCTAGAAATTACCAACCATTAACATTTCATCAGTTCAGGGATTTGGATGGCAGCTTGCACAGGAGCTGTCTAAAAGCAGGACAGGCTGTGCTGCAAGCCAGTCTTTCTGAGGGTGTTTTAGGTGCAGCTGCTGAGGTTAATTCAAGTGCTGGTGGTTATTGTAAGGCCGTGTAGCCTGAGCAGCCCACTAATGCCACAGCTGGACTCCAGTCCACTGTGTGCCTAAAGAGGTGCAAATCCACTGCAGACTGCAAAAAGAAGGAAAACAAGCAGGAAAGAGGTCTGAAAACATAAGGAAGGAGGCCTTGTAAGGAAAGAAAAGAAAAAAAAAAATCTAAATATGGGGTTGGCATGCTGTTTTGTGGGCTCCTGTCTTAGAGAAATCCATAGACGGGGGTAAAATGGGGGTTAATGGGGCACTGGAAGGTCACAGACACTGGGATGAGGGGAATGAGGTAGGCAGCAGCCACAGCTGGAGAAAAGAAAAAGGAAGAAGTGAGATACAAGTGTCTGAACAAGTGCAAGTGATGCTCTGATGCTCATTGGAGTCCCAGCTGAAATGGGTACTTCAGCCCATTCCTCATGAATGAAGAGCTTTATGAAAGACATTTTTGGCATTGCAGTTTCATACTGGCAGCTGGTTTAGGAGCTGCGCTCCTCACAGCATGTCTCCTGCTAGGATGCTGGGATCATTTCTTATTCCAGGAGTGGAAAATAAAAGATGAAGAGGAAAAGCCTGAATTCAAAATCTTGGGTTGGGTTTTGTCCATCAGGTTCAGCTGACTTTATTTTACTGTAGAGCCAGTTCACCCACTTTCCTGAGGATGCTGGTCCCATGGACAGGGAGATGACCAGAAGACACAACTGGTCACCAGCCTACCTAAGAACTCAATCACTTATCTGTTGGTTGTACAGGAGTGTATGGCAGGGGGTTCTTCTTCTACATGTTTGAGCTAGAAAACTAAATTTAGGAGGAAGAATTTGGCCATGTCTAAGTAGTTTTATGTTGCAAAGTGTAAAAACGGGACTGCTTTTTATGTCTTCCTAAGGGTTTTCATAGAGGTCTCTGCCTTTCCCTGCTTGATCACAGAAAATGTTGAAAACATCCTTGGACCCAGATCACTCTCTTCCACGGGTTCAAGGCCAGAGCCAGAGCTTGTGCCAGCACAGATGGCGTTGTTAGACATGTGAGGGGAATACAGAAAAAAACAAAAAAAGACAAGTAGAAAAGTGCATTTCAAGAGTCGTCAGCCCTCCAACTTTGAAGTGCCAGGGCATGTTTGCTGCAGTCATTTCTCAAGGTCCCCACAGAATTGCTGAGAGGAAGAAAGCCGTGTTTAGAAAAGCTGCCAGATGACAAGACCTGGGGATGTAGGGCACGGAGCAATCACACAGTGCTTTGCTTGCTCAAAGTGCACTTGCAGGGAGGAGCGCAGGGATGGGAATGTGTCTTTGTGACAATGGGGGAGAGAGCAGGGAGGGATGGAGAGTCTCCTAAATGCTTATAAATACATGAAAATCTATCTTGAGGCTGCTCCTCTGAAAAAGCCACACTTATTTCTATATGCACAGATATTTCTATGTGAATATACAGCTCCCTTCCAGCTGTGGGCTGTGAGCAGCACACCTTGGTGTGCCTGTGTGCTGTGTAGGTGTGAAACCCTGATCTTCCCAAAGCTGTGGGTATGCAGGACACCTCCCTTGGTGCTGCCCTATCAAATGCTGGAGGTGGGGTTTTTTGGCATGACATCCAGAGGAAAACAAGCACTGGGGAGGGAGTTTGAGGGTGTGGAGGAGAGGCAGAGCAATGCCATGCACAGTATCCTCTTGTCCCAACTATTTGCCTCAAAGCAGAGCTGAACCAAGCAAGAACATACAGAAGAGGCAAGAATGAACAGGAGAGGGCCCTATATCTAGTGCGGCATGTCCAAAAGACAGAGAGAACACTCTAACCTCTTACAGCTGCCATTTCAGGCTCCTGGACCAAAACCCAGGCATGCTGAGATCCACCAGATAACATTCCACACATGACCAGTGCAACACTGGATTTTTCTTCTTGTTCCTCCTTATCCACCTTATTTCTGGAACTTCCCTCCTTGCTGCTGCTGGCTGGCTGATGGCTCCTTTTCCTGAGCCACCACCAGAGCCTGAGGAGTATGAAAAGCACTCCTGCAATGGCCCACAACTGTCACTGCTATAGGGCAGTTCACTAAAAATTCTTCATCAAAAGCCTTGTCAGGCATTGGAAGCAGCTGCCCAGGGAAGTGGTGGAGTCACTATCGCTGAAAAGATTCAAAAGATGTGAAGGTGTGGCACCTGGGGACATAGTTTAGGGTGGACTTGGTAGTTAATGGCTGGACTCAATGGTCTTAGAGGGCTTTTCCAGCCTAAAAGATTCTGTGATTCTATGATGAGGTCTGGTTGTGTAAAACTCCTGGAGGACATGAGTGTCTTCTGCATGGAAAATAACAGCATAGCAATGAGTTAACAGATCCCTCTCATCTCCTGTTCTTGGAGGCAGAAATCAAAGCCATCTTGTGGTCCTGCTAGCTTGCAGCATCTCACTGGTGGTGTGGCTTTGCTGAACAAACTCACTGTAATTATCTGCCCACTGACTCCTGCCTGAGAAACCCTAGGGTAAAAAAATACTTTCTGAGTTTTGGGTTAAAAAATTCTGTGTCTTGAGAGAGAGACTTGGAGATGCTCAGGCAGGCTCAGTAATGCAGCAAGTTGAAGTCCAACCTCAGAGCCATGTTTTGCCTGTGGTTCTATTTAATTTAACTCAGAAGTAGGAGACAAGCTGGTTTTAAGCCCAAGCATGCTGTGCTGTTAATGGTAAGGATGTGGTGCTTGCCCTGTTCCTATATCCTTCCCATCCTTCTCTGAGTAAATCTTGACAAGGATGTGCTGGTGGGGCTTAGTAAGGCTTGTGGTTTTGCAAACACTATGCTGGAGGAGCAGGAGGTGTAGCTTGTGGTTTTTGTAGTGGGTTGGTGATTGAAGCAGTTTTTTAGTCAGAACCAAAGAAATGCTTGTAAAACATCCAACTCACAATAATTAATGAGGTTCCCTTGCCTGGACTGTCACCGTTTCATCAGGCTGCATTCAAAGGACATCTTTTGCTCTGGAAAATTCTCTGCAAAGACTCAGCACCTAAAAACAACTCTTTCAAACCAGAACTGCCATGTTTTGACAAAGGCCAACTCAGTTGTTTCAAAGGGATGCGTTAACAACCAGATAATTTTTTAAACCAAATCACTCTTTGTAGGAGAGTTTCTGTCCCTGCTCTCAGCAGCATCTCAACTTTTTGGTATCTTGTACCTACACCTCTGTGGAGGAGAGCCAAAGGCATTGGGAGCATTGGATTGCAGCCCTAGGCTTTTGCCCAGGCTGGAGGTGCAGCAGTGCCCTGTCCCTGCAGAGCAGGGGAGGGAAAGGAGGGCAATGCAGCTCTCTCATCCCTGCGTGGGCACACGCACCATCTCACCACACACACGTTCAGAGCTAAACAGGCCTGGAGGGACCAATACCCAGGTGAGCTGTGTGATGTGATGTGATATGCTATGCCAGACAACCAGCCAGTGGCACAATTTTGGCCCTGAGAACGGTCATGAGGCTGGAGCACTTACTCCTGGAGGGATGGCCCACCCAAAGGCACACTGCTTGTGCTCTACCTGTGTTCATTTCTTCCAGCCAAACATAATCACCAGTCTTTGGTTCTAGTACTTTTCAACTACATATGAGATGTGGTCCATGGTTGCAGCTTTAGTAGCTTCCTGTGGGAATGCAGGACAATTTTTACGGTGCTTGCACCTTAAAAGCAAAGAGTCTCCTTGTAAGTGTTCTGAAAGATAAGCCAGAGTCCTCTGGCTATGGCCCCTATTAAAGACATGATGTGATAAGTCCGCCCTAGCCTATCAGACTGGCATGGCAGGGTGGCTCTCCCAGAAGCATTTGATTTACTACCCTTAATATTTTGATAAAAACATTGGTCTTATCTGGCACAACCACATAAGGCAGAGACAAACCCAGTTCACCAACGACTTAAAATGTTGCTGTTTCCTTGGCTACCCTCAGGGATTAGTCCTTGGTCCAGAGCATTTCAATATAATTGTCAATGATTTAAGGCAGAGTCTTTTCTGATGATAAACCGCAGGTGGCACAGGAAGTGAGGGATGGCGGGTACTGGGGGTGGCAGGTCACCGTCGCAGGGTGATCTGAATTCCCTGGCTAAGCACAGCTCAGGAAAATGCATGTGAGTAACAGCCTGATGCAAACTAATGCATCTGACTTGGAGAAAAGGCTGCAGACCAGACCCATGGGAAACCAGAGGCTCAGGGGGAGGACATCAGGATTGCTGTGTAATTATCTCAATGGTCACTTTCTAGGGCAAGAATTAATGGGTCAACTCCTTCCTTGGAGATAAAAATCTTTGATGAGCATAGGAGGAAGACCCTGCATTGTGCACAAGGTAAATGAAACTGTCGTGCTGAAGGCAAGGTGGCCAAGCATGCCAGAGGATGGAAAAACAAAAACTATGTAGTAGCTGGAAAGCAAACTTTGTGCCACGAGGCTGGAGGAGTCCGTCCTGCTTGGCACAGCACAGGGAGAGCAAAGAGGGGACTTGGTTGATGTCAAGGGGACATGTGCTTTGCAGAATGGCTCAAGGAGCTGCACCAGATCTGGTGGTTGGAAATGAAGGCTGAGGAACAGGGCCCTGAAAGAAAACACACATTGGTAGAGAGGATAACATCCCACAAGGAATGGCCAAGAAAGGGTAGAAACCTTAGGGAAACCTTGCAGGCATCAGTATCCACCAGCAGCTGGACTCACCTCACTCAAAGAGGCCTCAAGTAGCTCCTGTGGCTCTGCTGATGTCAAAGGAGAAAGAGAGGCAGCATTTATTTCCCCTGTCACTGCCACTTACCTCCAGAGGAGAGAGATTCCACACAGAACTGGACTCTATTTTAAAAAGACCCAATTTCTACCGGTTTTGGAGACCAGAACAATGCTCAGGCAGTAAACCTGGATAGCAACTCCCTGATTGCTGCCCAGTCCTATGCTTCATCTTCCCATCAGGTTGTCCCCAAGGACCACACAAGAATACTTCCCCCAACACACACATTTTCTGAACACATATGTTTTTGGCCCCTGTTTTCTGAAGTTATTCTGGTTTTTTTCCTGAAGCATCAGAACAAGCTGCCAGTGGGGCTGGACCAGGCAGTATCAAGGATCACAGGAGGGTTTCCCTGGATCACTGTGCGATGTGTTGCAGCTTTTCTTCTCCCTCCACATGGATGTGGATCAGATGCACAAGTTTCTGCAGGACGTATCACTAAATCTAATGACATCTTGATTTGTTAAGCATTCTTTGAAGTGCATAGTGTAGTTTCTCAGTTTGCTTACCTTTCTGCTGGAATGGGGGCTCCTCCAGTGTCTCAGAGAGGCTCTGAATTCCAAGCATTACCTCCTGGATTGGGAAAGCCATGGAGGCACTTGCCATCCCATATCCCATGTACAGATGGGGAATGCACCTTTGTGCGCAAATTTGAGAAGTGGGGGACATTTTGGTCGACTCCTTTGCCAGGTCCATCTCCAGTGTAAGGGCCAAATAGCTGGGGTGAAGAAATTAAATATTTTCACAGAAAAAAAAAAGAAAGCACTATTTAAACACAAAATATTCTTTTATTTGTCACTGAAGGCTACACATGGTCATTTCTGTCTGCTTTTTTTCTTTTTTCTAGAAGGTATCTACATCTGCACTTATTTACAGCCTGGTTGTATTTACATAGTCAAGAATACAGTATTAGAAACACAAAGTATCGAGAAAAAAAATTTCTCAAAAAATTAGTTCCAGACTTCAGGAAAATTATTACACAGGGTAATGACAAAAGTCTTCAGTGCTGGGCTTACAGATGCAGCTTTGATACAAAGTCCTCTTCTCGGCTGGAGCTGCATTAGAAGTCCTCTCACAAAATAAACATTTTTCTTTTTAATAGAAAAGTGTGATTCTTTGATTGGTTATTTCAATAACATCTGCGAACTGTCCAAACACTTTAATTTTCTTTTTTGAAAGTTTTATTGTTTGCTTGAACAGTTTCCATCTCCAAGGAAAAAAAAATTATATATATATATGTATATATATTTTTAGTTAATTTTCATTTGTGGTTTTCTATGCTCCCCAGAAAGCACTGACCTCTGGAATGGGAGTTAACAGCTGAGCTATGTAACACTTGGTGAGGAACACAAAGTTTAATGGTAATTAAAGGAGAGCAGGAAAGAAACACAAAAGGTTTCCCTTGGGTGGGCTGGCTTGTTTTTGGTTAGGGTGGCAGAGGATGGAAAACTGCCACAGGAAATGACATGCAACAGCCCTTCATCCAGGAGTGACAAGGGGGGTCGTGGACAGGGCCCTGTGTGTGTCCCTGTGGTGTCTGTTTGAATCTTGCTCTGCAGTTGCAAGTAATTTTATTTAAATATATTCAAGAGATGAAAAAAGCGAACCCCCAAATAAACAAACAAAAAACCAAAAAGAAGAGAACACAAGAAAGCTGTGGTTTTTATTTTATTTTTACAAAACTCATGAACATTCTTTGGTGTAACGGGGGACTATTTAGTGATCATAATAAAATGAGTGATTATACCAAAAAGAGGTACTGAAAGCTAGCTTGTCCTGTGGAGGACTGTAGCCACAGGAGCAAAAGTGCCCCAGGCCAAGCTCACAGTGGGATGAAGGACGCTGCTGGCCACATGGCAGCCAGATTTTATTCCATCAAACGCATCCCTGGAATGGAGGAACGGTGTCCATATTCACCATGTTTGGCAGTGCCACCAGGGCGAGGAGATAAAGTGAGTAAGATTTAACAAGCAAAGCGACCTCCCTAACTCCATTATTAATGTTATAGGCAGTCATTTCTCCTCCCCTTTTACAAAGCAGCCACAGATCCATGATCCCTGGCCCTGGTTTCAATTACGCAGAGATTGAATCACAACAGACTGCTGTGCCGTAAATATGAGGGGGGCCCTCTCTGTAAATCGTAAAATTGAATTCTAAAATTTCATGTTAAGAACCTTGTCTTTGCATAATGGATTGCGCTGCCATCCATCACGGTGACACTTACAAGTCACAGCTGAAAAAGCACTTTATTAGACTTTTTTTTTTTTGTTGAACAATTTTGATTTATTCTGGTTACACTGTCTGTATAATAGACTGAGCAGAATCTCATGCTGGTCCCTACGCTCAATAAAGCAACTACAGATATATTACAGAAATCCCTCACTGTTCCTAAGTTATGGCCAAATGGTATCTCAGGGACTGCTCCCAGTCATCTGTGTCTTCTAAACCTGAATCAAGCACCGGGCTCTTAATGACCTTCATCTCATCAGCCCTCGCCTGGTGCTGTTTAGTGTTGTTGGCCCATTTTCACTGTGGCTCTGATCAATAGCTGTGATGACAAAGATATGATGAGCTCCATGATTCCCTCCGGTCACTGCTGCTTAATGATTTTTCCAAGTGCCAATCTTCAGATGAAAGGGAAAAAATAAATAAAGATCTCAGAGGAAACAAATGTGGCATTTCTCGTGATGCCTAATTAGTCTTGGTCCTCTCCCCTTGGGGTGAGCACACAGAACGTTTTTCAGCTGCAGGGGCCTCATGGCACCTCTCATGTTTGGATGCCACACCAAGTAGGTCCTATCACTGCTGTCCCTTTAAATGGAGCATGTTTCAGTACCAGCTCCAGCTACTGAAGACTTGAGCTGTTGCTCCTTACTGCTCTCACTGAGAGATGAAGCTCCTGCTCCAGAGCACTGGATTTTCTCTTCTGAGCTGTGAGATTTGCTCAGGATCCTTCTCACCAGTCTTTGGACTGGAGACAAGAGCAGAGTTGAAAGTACATGAAATTACACCTTTCTATTTTGATGGGGAACTCCTTTTGGTGAGGGCTGAGCCCTCTTTTTGCGAGTCAAGAAAAAAACAACTGCTCAAAATCAAACCTTAAAGCCCTTGAGACTTAAAGCACAGTGACATTTTTCCCAGGAGAGGGTCTGCCATGCCTTTGAATGGGCCTTTGAAACAGCATCTGGAGCAATGGTTGACATGCTGGAGGGAAGGGATGCCATCCAGAGGGACCTTGACAAGCCTGAGTGGTGGGCCTGTGTGAAACTCATGAAGTTCAGCCGGGGCAATCCCAAGTACAAATACAGGCTGGGCAGAGAATGGATGGAATGCAGCCCTAGGCAGAAAAACTTGGGGGTGTTGTTGGGTGAGAAGCTCAACATGACCCATCAATGTGCACTCACAGCTCAGAAAGCCAACCAGCCCTGGCTCTATCACCAGCAGCGTGGGCAGCAGGGCGAGGGAGGGGATTCTGCCCCTCTGCTCTGCCCTAACTAGATTCCACCTGGAGTGTTGCATCCAGCTCTGGGACCCCCAACACAAGAAAGACACGGACCTGCTGCAGCAAGTCCAGAGTAGGCCAGGAAAGATGCTCAGAGGGCTGGAGCACCTCTGCTATGGAGACAGGCTGAGAGAGCTAGGAGTGTTCAGCCTGGAGAAGACTCTGGGAAGGTCTTAGAGACCCTTCCAGTGCCTAATGGGCTCCAAGAGAACTGAAGAGGGACTTTGGACAAGGGCATGGCGTGACAGGACAAGGGGGAATGGCTTCAAATAGAGAGAGCAGGTTAGGTATTAGAAAGAAATTATTTCCTGTGAGCATGGTGAGGCACTGGCACAGGTTGCCCAGAGAAGCTGTGGATGTCCCATCCCTGGAAGTGTTCAAGGCCAGGTTGGATGGGGCTCTGAGCAACCTGATCTAGTGAAAGGTGTCCCTGCCTATGGCTGGGGGGTTTGAGCTAGATGATCTTTAAGGTCCCTTCCAACCCAACCATTCTCTGATCTTGTGATAGAGGGTTAGTGCTGTGGGATTTGCAATCAGGACCTTCCAGTCTTTTGGAAGCAATGAATTACTACACTCCTGCACATAAGCAAAGCAGAAAGGTCAGGCAGCCAGAATGGCCCCATGGGGAGGCAGAAGGGACACCAAAAAGACTGGGAAGGGTCTATGGGGCCATCAGGAGAGTGGAAGTGCTTGGGGATAGCAGAGTGCAGATCCTTGATGAGGGTACAACTCTTTGTGTTCACGGCCCATTCCAGAGAAATGCACTTGAGATCCTGTAGAAAAAGCATTTTTCACTAATGAAGAGGTCAATTTAGGGCTTCAGGACTGCAAATGTTCTTGTTTTGCCATCTAGGTGAAGCAGAAAGCTTTCACAGAGGCTGAGGATTCAGAAATGTAGTAGCTGTCTTTGGCCAGGTTTGTCACCACCATTAGACAGCCATCCCTTTTAAGTTTTTGTTTTGATAGAAAGGAACAACATATACATATATATACTTTTACATATATATTTTTTTTCCCTTTTTGACACAATGTCCATAGTTCCCACACCGGGTGCAGGCCCAGTAGAAGACCATCATGGACCTGGCAGGCAGAGAGGTGCAGTCACATCCCAGTGCTTCTTGAAGATGCAGAGAAACGCAACCTGAGGGTCTTGCCTTGGCCATGGAATAGGGCAGGATGGCTCCTGGCTCTGGGCATGCTGGACGTGCACAGTGGGACTGGGAGACTCTTGAAAAACGGGTGAACTCCTCAAAGTCATTAGCTCATGTAATAACCTGAAGAGTCTGTGTAAGGCTGTAGAGGTGCCATCTCAGGCTGGCAGGGTTCCAGTAGGAATATTTTACACTCGGATCCCTTTTCTTGGCTCCGTGGAAACATGGCCCATTTACTCTTGCACTGCTCCTCTTAGCATTGTAACACATGGACAGCGATGGATACAGAAGCACCACTTCTCTTTGGAGCTGCTGGGAGTGGGGCAGTGTAAATGGGAGGCACATCGAGCTCTCTGCCCTGCTGGTCTTTACCAGGGAGGGGTTCATACCTTTTGACCCAGTTTCCTGCAGGTCTGTTTTTGCTCCATTCATGCTATTTTAGACACGCACAGCCATCACAAGTTCGAGGTTCTAAGAGGAATTTGTCCCTAGTGTGACTTGGAGAGGGGGAATCAGGGAGCTGGACAGCACTGGGAAGAAGGTGCTGTTTCCTTCGAGTAGGTGGCTACTGCTGGTTTGGCTAACATTGCCCCTAACCGCCATGAGTGCATCCTCAGGGCAACAGAGGCTTACCAAGTGCTTCATATCAGCCATACAGGTGCCAATGCCATGGCCTTTTAACCATCCCTGGCAGGCAGCTGCTAAAGCAAGTGCTCCCTTGCCAAAGCCTGGAGTGGGTCTGGCCAACATGTCTTCTCCCACCTGGCTCTGTGAGAACTGGATACCCTTTCCAGCTGCCTGTGGTTCACTCCTGCCAAAGATTATAATAAAGACTGTGCTGCAAGGGGCGGTTCAGAGTACAGTGCCAGGACACAGCACCAGCATCATCAGCCTTGCTGCAAGCAGGAGAGACTACCAGAAAATCAAACCCATACCACTGGTCACGGCCACGCAGCCAAAGGTGTCAGGGATTCGAAACTGAAGGAGGAACAGTCTGTTAGGGGAATATCCATCCCATCACCTTCCTCCTGGCAAGCACCCAGGAACAGAAAGGCAAGGCAGATAGAGCTGGCAGCCGGCTTCTCTGGAGAAACCGTGAAAGCACTGGAGCTGCCAATGTTTCACTCCTTGAGGACTTCACGGCCAACACACGCTCCCACTGTATCTGGGGGCAAGATCCGGCTGAGGAGTGTCACTCTGTGCTGGAGGGTGGCAGTGGTGGTGGCATGAGTACAGAAGAGCTGCCTCTGAATACACAGGTGCACTGTAGGACTCCGAGTAAGGAAACAGCCTTGGCATGGACTTGCACGTCTTGGGTTATCTCTGCAGAACTGGGAAAAGCCAAAGTGGATGGAATAAAAAAAAAAAAAAAAAAAAATCGGGACTGAGCTGTTCCTAGAGAGACAAGAGAGCTCTTAGAGTCAGGATACGTGCAGGTGTCAGAGACAACTGTTTGGGACCAGGGTTGGCCACCTCCAGCCAGAGCTCCACTGAGAGGTGAGGTAACACTTCTGCCTGCAGGAACAGCACAGAACTGTTTCAGGTGGGGAAGAGGATGCTGAGCTCATCTCCTTGCTCCCTTGAATTTCAAGGACTCTTGCAAATACCAGAGCACAGAGGTTATGTGAATACAAATTACATTAGCATGCCGAGCGACTTTGTCAGCGGTTTCGTATTAAAGCACTTGGTCCTCTCTGTAGTGGGCATTTCCATTCAACCTCCCCCATATCACTGCTAACAGTCAACTGGGCTCTCCGTTAAATTCGAGCTTGTGTAAGAAACAGTGAGAGGGTTGATTTCATATTCTCCTTCTTGTCCCACCACGCACAAGCTGTTGCTACTTATTAAACATTTTAAAATCCCTGCTGCCAAAGTCCCCAGGAGATATTTATCTGCCATAGTCATAAACGACTTGCCAGCATGCTACTCCAAAATGCATTTCCCAGCCAATAAATACAAGCTCCAGAATAAGGAAAAGCAGGGTTTGGCTCTAATTTTCAGTGGTATGTCACTGGGATACTATAACTACTTTTAAATTCAAATCAGCTTCCTAAAAATTAACTGGTTTTATCAGATACAGCACAGTGGACTGTTAAACACGTAGCCTCATGTACTGAAACACTATACATTTAATGAAGTTATGCCATTAGCAAATGTACAACATGGGTGCATTAAATCCACCTATAGAACAGCTCTATGTATGAGAGAGGATTTGTTTTAGCTTTTCTCAATAGAGCAGGAGTCCCTTTTCTTGGCTTTTGCTAGGTTATTTAACTAAAACCAGGATTTGCGCACACACAAAAAACCCCAAAAAGTATCTACTCTCATAATGAAAAAAGACTGTTTTTTTTTCTTTTTTTTTATTCCAGTTCAGGAAGGAAGAGAATCATCTTGCAAGGTAATATAATCAGCTCCTTTGCCTCTATAATCTACTTCTGCTCAGCAGGAGCCCCCAAAGAAACACTTTATGTCCCAAGTGAAATGTGAAAACTACTTGTAAGGTCTCTTTTGAGGCACATGATTTGCATGGTCACTTTCAGAGTATCAGAATCAGCATTGTCTTCCATCTCCTTTCTTTCTGGGAAGAGCTTTCTGGCACGCCATGGGCTCCCCCTGTTCCAGGTGGAAGGCTATGTCCCTGCCCCAAATCAGAAAGGGTTAGGATGACACAAGTTAGCACAGACACCCACTTTGCACTTACACCTAAGGATGTACGTTGATGACTCCCCACTTCAAATTCCTCACAAAGAGGGGGGAAAAGAACAACAAAAAAAAAAAACCAAAACAAAAAACCCAAAACCAACCAAAAAAAAAAAGGACAAGAGACAGTAACTTTAACTGTGATCACACTATGGCAAAACATACCTTCTGTTCATTGCAACAAACGCGTGAAGGCCAAATTAAAGAGGGAAAAAAGTAAGTTGCATGAGTGATGGTGCAACTGTATTATTCCTTCTGTTGCTATTTTCCTCCCCCCCCCACCTTGTTCAGTTTAGAAAAAGGATTGAGTACAACACAGTCAGGTAAGTGGCCACAAAAGAGTAGCTGTCTTTGGCAAGAAGTCACCGCATTGACCCTCTCTGTCACCTTCTGCCCATTTCACTCTGTCTCATGAAGTGGATGTTGTTGGCGCTGTCTGAGAGTTCGGGGTACTGCTCCACTGAGATCACAAAATAGCCATCGTAGCCCTGTACCCGGCCCGTGTTTAGCACTTGTTGCTTCTCCCCTTCTGTCCATGAGCGAATACCCTCCTCCCCATCCCGCAGTCTCTGCTGTTCCCGGGACCAAGCTTGGGTGACCGCACGCTGGCGGGCTAGCTCCAGGACGCGTGCCTTCTCCTCATCCAAGGTGGTCCCGTAGCGCGTGTTTAGACACAGTGCGCCGTACTGGAGCTGGATGTCCGTGTAGCGTCTAGTCCTCCCACTCAGCACTGTGTTGATCTGGGACACCGTCACATTCACGCCGTTCTCCAGGGTCCTCCGCCCGCCGCTGAGGCCCAGGATGGACAGGTCGCCCTCCGACGGCCCCTGCTTAATGAAATAGTGCGTGTCCACTCCGTCGATGGTGAAGTGCAAGTTCTCCAGGTAGTGGGCATTGTTCAGGATGGCCGCGATCCTCCGGCCATCCTCGTTGGCCACGCTGATGATGTCAGTGGCCACGCGTCCATCCTTCATGGCGAACTTGACACCCTTGCCAAAGATGGAGCCTCCAGAAGCAAAGTTCTTGTTCTTCTTGATGTGCCGGCACCCAGCGATGCTGGAGCTGTAGATTTGCTCAAAGCGCTCCAGGGTGACAAAGGCCTTCAGCTGCTTCTGCACTTCACATTGGACCCCCAAAATGGACTGGGCAGGGAGAGAACGAAGAGAAAGACTTATTAGAAAGAGAAACTTGATGACCCAAAGACATTATTAGGATACTGGAGAGCATGAGAACGTACTGGTAACATGTAGTGAGGAGCTCCATTATTTTCTTTCCCTTTACCACATCTTTTCAGAATTTTCATTATTTTTCATGAAAGAGATGTGTTGTCTCCCTAATGCTCATTGTTTCTGTAAACTGAACTGTATTTAATCTTATACACTGAAGGATGTAGAGGTAGAAAAGGATTTTTTGCCTCAGCAATGTGAGAGTTGAATTTGGACACATATTTATAGGTTGTATTTAGTATTCCTCTGCACGTAAGAAACAATTCATCTTGTGGCCATGATGCTTTACCAAATGTTTCAGATTTTCTGCGAAGTGTGGAAACATTTGTAAAAGTTTCTTCTATTTTAACTCCACTTTGTAACTCCTTCTGCTGCCTTCAAAGGCACTGCATGACCTGTATGACCCTCAAAGTGGCCATAACCCCTGTGTATTCCATTTCAGCCTAGCCAAAGCAGGTTGTTCAAAACTCAAGGAAGGTATTAAATCCAAACCCCATTTCCTGCAAACCCTCTACAATTTGTAGGCTCCCTGAGTTAAGGCCAAGCACACCTGATATTCAAGTTTTGGCTTATATTGAAGCAAAACTGCTGAGAGACAACAGCCCAGATCATTTGCAGTCAGGTGCAATACAAAGTCACTTCTGCTGTTAGTGTATAATGGAGCAAGCACTCAGCAAGTCAGCAGCTCATCATTACTGCAAAATGCTCTGGAAATGCTCTCATCAATTCATGGCAACACTGGCTTCTTACAGACTCCTGTTCGCGAACAATTATTTGCTCAAATTTCACAAAAGCAAGAGGATTCTATGACAAAACTCTCCTGACAGTGTCAATGGCTTAGTTCAATAATGTAATGACATCTGGGATTAAATATAAGCTACACAGTTAGCTCCATTCTAATTATTTTGAGGGAATTTAACACCCATGAAGTATATTCCCTTAAACTGTCCACGACCTAAAAGCTCACATCCTTGGGTGCAAGAAGACAATTCAGATGATGCAGACATTTCAATGTGGCCCTCTCAAACAAGACTTGTAACATGGTGAGGGAAGTGAAATAAACCCTCATTTCCATAGTAGCCATTTCCAGGGAAGATTCACATGGTATTAAAAAACATAAAATAAAGGATTGAGCATTGCAACTCGTTCAGAAGTTATGAGCAGTTTTGACTGATGAAAAACTGTAAGGGAATAGAGGAACACAACTTCAAGAGCACATTTTGGCCTCTAAAACACTAAAATTTCCAGAAATTACTTTTAATTAGAGTGCTGAGCAGGCTGGTGTACCTTCTCCTTTTCCCTTCTTGATTGACAGCATAGCAGGTGGAGCAGGAACCAGTCTCCTACAAAAAAAGGGCTCTTTCTGGTTTTCTCCATCCTGCCTGTGGGGCATCTCACACACCACCCAGAGAGCAATATAATTAAAAGACTGATAGGGAGCCGAGCCCAGCTTCTCTGCCAATTGCACAAGGGCTCCAATTATGCGAAAAATGGACGTAATTAATGTAGATGTCAGGGATGATGGACATGGAACAATTAGGCTTCCAGGCTCCATGAAACACATACTGTTCTAAACAAGTGCGCACTGCACAGCCTTGATAAGTAGCTATTTCCTCTCCAAAGAGGTTTAAATGGACAGTTCTTCTTCTCAGATGGATCTCATAGGGGTTGAGGTTAGGTGGGCCCTTTACCACTTTGTATGCCATGTTGCCCTCCAACTTGCCTCAGTAACATTTACCAGTGATGGGAAAAGGCATCTCTCAGCACTCACACCAGATCATTGCTCACTCAAGGACGTAAATCAGTTCTTCTGTGCTATACTGCTATGTCCTGTGATCACTTATGTATCACCATCTATGTATACAACACCTTGTATACCAGCAGGTGACTGATAGAGTCCCTGGAATTAATTTCACCATCCACTGATTATCACTTTGGGGAAAGGAGCTTGGGGAGGTCAGGCAGCACTGGGCATGGGCAAATAATACCTATCAGAAATTTCCCCTGTGCCCCTTCAGTTTTGTCCCCATCACCTTATTCCTGATGAGCTGCAGGAACTCTAATGTGTTTTCAATTATGAGCACATTATTAGGTAAAGAGCCTCTATGAATGCCTCTAAATTAGGTTGCCCCAACAAATCAGTGGATCTGGACATCACCAGATACTAAATTCACAGGCAAAGACCTACCTTTAGGTGCCTTAATCAAGAACAAAAGCACAATCAAAGGGTTTTCTATTGAGGACTGGTTACTTCTGGGCTCTCCCCATCTTTTTTTTTTCACACAGGGAAGCAGGAAATGAGATGTGCAAAGCTGTAATGCTGAACATTCCCTATCACTTAGAATCAAAGACTGGTTTGGAGCGGAAGAGACCTTAAAGATCATCTAGTTTCAAACCTTCTGCCACAGACAGGGACATCTTCCACTGCACCAGGTTGCTCAAAGAATTAGCTATCAACTATTTCAATAACTAAATGCATCTCTGTTACTTTGAAAACGAGACCAGAATGACTTTTAAATGACTTTTTGAGTGCATTTCTTTGATAAAAGAGTGTATTTGGGAACAGCACTCTTCTAAAAGGAAAAGCAAACACATCTAACAGAAAAAAACCCCCAACCAACAAATTCAAGCAAACCAGAGCACAGCCAGCATGCATGCTGTGCTGTGAATATAAAGAGGGTGGAGGCAAACAGATTATACATAGTTCAAAGAGGCAGCGTATCCCTGACTTTGAAATTACCATTTCTGTTTAATCTTAGAACTCATTTCAGTGAACTGGAAAGGAAAAGAAACAGAAAATTTCTATCCAAAGCTGCACTGGTATGTGCTGTTCTCTCAAAAACGCTGCTGCTTTTAGTAAACGAAGGCATCTATAAACCAGTTTTACAGAAGAAAGAAGGGAATTCACTGCTATTTTATTTCAATATTTGTTGCTCAATGTGAGTGAAAAATATGCTGGGTTTATTTTTCCTCACAGTCTTTTTTAATCAGATGTCCTTAGGTGACATTTCACTTTATCTAGTAATAACCCTTTGGAGAGAAGAGAACGACCTTCATCATTTGTTCTCTGCTGCACAAAGCTCAGGAGAGCGGCACATTACCGGGATCTCTGAACAGCCTCTTGCATTTTCCCGGTACCTCTTGAGGATTTGAAATACCATCGCCAGATCCTATCATCTGTTGTTTTTAAATACCGCCTTCCAGTGTGAGACTGAAAGCTTTAATTTCCCATCAAGGATCCAAGATGTGAAATACGTGAACATGTTTCCAAGTTTCTTTCTATACTTGTGCCATTATAGACAGATAGGTGTTTCTCTTACACCATATGGCTTACAACACAGAAAGCTACTTTCTCCAAAAGGTTTGGAAGTTATGATTTTCTCTGATATGTGATTCATTTTTAACTCCTTCCTGTTTATCACAAAATCACAGAAAGGCTTGGTCTGTAAGGGACCTAAAAGATGATCTTCTAACCCATCCACCATGGGCAGGGATGCCACTCACTAGACCAGGCTGCCCAAAGCCCCATCCAACCTGGCCTTGAACAATTCCAGGGATGGGGTATCCAGATCTTGTCTGGGCAACCTGTTACAGTGCCTCACTGCTCTCTGGGTATACAATTTCTTCCTAACATCTAATCTGTATCTCTACTGTTTTAATTTAAAACTGTTCCCCTTCACCTACCCCTATTTACCAGTGTAAAAAGTTGCTCTCCCTCTTTTTTTATAAGCGCCCTTTTCATTCACCCTCTCGCTCTTTGCTAACAAAGCCATTGTTCAGCCATCAGCCTCCTCCCTATATTCCACGTGGCCATCACCTGGAGACAAGTCTCCGTTTGGATGTGCCCACCAGCAGGGACGCATTGCAGGTGGGTTGGCCAAGAGGTGATGTCTGCGGCAGCAGAGGTGAGCCACGAGCCAGCAAGGCCAGTGCTCTGGATGCTGCTGGGATGGGAATGAGCCAAACAGGAGCACTAACTCAGGGGCTTAGAGGAGAGGTCTCTCCTCCACCCCACCACTGTACACGGCTGTAGGGGGATAATGAAGTCGAGTTCATGAAGCAGATTTCAAGTGTGAAGAAGTGAGAGGATTTGCCTCCTTCTCTTGCTCATGACTTTTCATATTGCTCATTTATTTTCATAAAGCCTCAAGAGCTTAATGTCTTTGAAACTTCAACTCCTTTCCCTGCATTAGATCCTTCAAAAACTGACCACTACATTTGTAAAACGTAACTGGGGGCTGATGGACAGATGTACAGACAGTGTGATGGTCCAAGCCCAGGTCAAAGCACCTGCAAGGATGCCTTCCCTGAATGATGAACACTGGCAGAGCCTGTCTCTCAAACAGATTGTCCTTGGAAGAAGCTCTGCCAGAAAGCATAGCCCTAAAGCTCATTTCCTGGCTGAGCAGCCCAGAGCAGCCCTTGCCTCCAAATGCTGCTCCAGAGGGGACTCCAAAAACTACTCCTCCAGCAAAGCCTGTAACAGGCTCTGCTACAGGACCCTTCCTGGAGACAGTGCCCATGGGATGGAGAGGAGGGTAGTTACAATAGGATATAGGTAACGATACAAGTGCTGACTCTGAAACACCTCTCCCTGGAAATAGAGTTGTTCTGGCTCCAACAATTACCTGACAGCTCAACAAGACAAAAAGGAAGGGGGGGGAAAATACAACAAAAAGCCAGAAGAGAAATTGGATTCAGGTGCAGCAGTTTCACAATATGCCAGAGGTCACCCAGAGTCCCCCAGTGGCCAATAACACTGAACTTGTTCAACAAACAATTTAGTGACAGCCTCATAGTCGTGGGGAGGAGGGTGGGAGAAGTGCTGCACAATGAAGTATTGGATTTTAAATGTCACTTCAGAGCTTCAGGGGGTTAGTGCAAGGTTTATGACATGCTGGCTGTTTTTGAGGTGGTGGATGCTCAAAGTCAGAATTATCTCTCCTGTCTTCCAGACCTGCAAGGCAAATACCAAAAATGTTTTGGAAAGAGATGCTAGGGCCCTATGGTTATGCACTCTGAAAAGAGAAGAAGCAGCCATTTATGGGCATTAGTTGCTTTGCCCTTGTGCTCCTGTTATTTGTTCCTCTCTGATAAAAGAACAGACTTTGCTGGGCCGTAGCTTTGATCAGCAAAGCCGATGGAGTAGCTCAAATATACTTTGGTCTATCACAAGGAGGTATGTGACCCAGAAAAACTAGGGATCAGAAGACATGGAGATGAGGAAGTTGTGGTATATCATTCAGTGATCAATGCCTTGTCTAGGCTGCTTTTAAATGACAAAAGATATAGAGCTTACTCTGTACGCTCTGCAAGACCATTTTACTGTTTGATCAGTCTTATTACCTGAAAATGTTTTCTATGCTTCCATTTATCTTGGTTTAATTTTGTCATTTCCTATGTGAAATTTTCAGAAGTTTATATTTTCTTCCACATGCTTCATCAATAAATACAGAGACAACCAGTGGGAAGGAGGGCTGGACTTGGTCTGGGAGCATGTATCTGGGAGCCTGGAAGGGTTTCAAGTGAACAGACCTTTATGTGAAACATCAGTGTTGGATGCATGGATAGGCGTAGGAGAAAATGGATAATGTGTTCAGGTATCATATGTGAATGAATTTGGTGTAAGCAAATATGTGCCTACAATATGCTGGGTGTGACAGAAAGCAAGAGAAGCCTGCTCTAGAGAATTTAAGAGCCACTTGCTATCACAGCATGATCCTGCAACTGTAGACTGAAATAAAAATGCTCATGTTTTGTTGCTGTCATAACACCGGGGAAAACTATGAAACAGCCTGCAATGGTTAAATTCCACTTTCAACATTTGAGTGCAAAGTGACTCATCTGGAAGCATGACAGCTGTATAAAGCCTTTTTTTAACAAGCAGGTCCCTGCACAGCCCTCAGTGCGGTTTCTGGCTTTAAAAACCTGTGGGGGACATGGAGATTTTATTTTCTTCTTATTGCTTATTCAGGCAGATTCACCTAAAATGGGTGGATGGAAAGGAGGGCTCTCCTTGATTTTATTTCCAGCTTATTTGCCTGTATGAGCAAGGGTCAGTCTTCACCTCAAGCTGTCACTCAAGTTACTTAGCTATTCAATAAGTCAAATAACGATACTATCATTAATACACATAAAGAAGTTTATATATACATATATATACACATAATGAAACCCACTACATAAACTAATGACAAAATAATAATATAATAACACAACCCATAATAATAATAATTTCTGTGGGGGTTCTGTGACAGTTATTATCTACTGCACATAACAATACAGAGATGGTCTTCTGTGCAGTTTCTGTATGAGCCTCTCCTGTTTGCCTACGCCTGTACAGCTTTGCCCAGGGAGACCGTGTCACATCAGAGAGTAAGAAAAATCCTGGGGCTCTCTCTCATTACAGAAATAACTTCTGTTATTGTTTCATTAGCATTTTGTTGTTTAATCCAAAGAAATAAGAAACAAAAAGGGAGTCTCTGAGCTCCAAAACACAACTGAGTTACTGCACTGTAACAGTTTTCAAGCATCAACTCAGTCTTGGTAGCAAAAGGCAGTTTTTTTAGTTCCCCCTGTATTATTAAGTGACACTTCATATAAATTTTCTGTTGAAGTTGAAGCTGGTACATTTTAACTTGTCTTCACCATGACTATGAGGCTGAGTACCAATGATGGACTGACACATGACTATTATCAAACTACAGCAATTTGTTTGTACCTCTGAGTGATACCTTTTGTCATTCAGGAGATGTGACCTCCTGTTTTAAGATGTGTACCTCAAGAATCTGCTGCAGGACATCAAGATTTCAGTGAAGTCATAGATAGAGAGGTTAGGAGGGCAGATGGAATCAATTCCATTGCCTACTGTTACCATTTTATTAGCAGAAATCTTGAGAGCACGTCCTGATCTCCCCAAGCACGTTGGTGCCTCACTGCTCTTGCAATGTTTGAACACACAGCAACAACAAGTGGGAGTTCAGACTAAAGAGGATTTGGACTAAACAGATGAAAGCCACTACAGAATACAATCAGGCTACGAGATGAAAGAGAATCCTGAGAGGCAAGTAACTTTTTCAAGGTCATATACTGATAAGCAGTAGGGATGTGAGTTAACCCAGGGCTCTCAAATCCTGACCCCATGTTCTAACCTTTAACAGTGCTGCCTCCATCTTTCAGCTGAGTAATTGCCAGCCGAAGATGAGGAAATGACTGGGCTGCAAAAGCTTTTTTCTTGCCAACTTTATCACTGAATTTTGCACCAGCATCTACCAAAATGGCTTGGGATGCAAACCTGTTTTTGAAAGCAGGACAGTTACATAGGATTAAACCTACTCAGGTAAAATGAAAGTTTAATATAACCTACATATTCTTTCTGGTAAGACTCTCTGCAATGCAGAACAGTTTCCTATGGAAATAGAGTGACTTCTTGTTTAAGAAATTTTAAACCAGATTGAGTAAGTTTTAGAACAAAAAAAAAAACTTTATAAACTTATTCTGTATCAAGATTTGCTTTTTTTTTTTTTTTAATTTCTAAGAATCCTGAGTGCAAAGGCCTTGAATTTAGCCTGCAATATGTGATAACAGGGCCTCTTGTGGGAGAAAGAAACAGTAACGCACCACTTCACCGAGCAACCACCATAAAATATCACAGGAAAAAGCCCCATGGCAGTAGGGAATTTAAGATGTGATTATTCGGTCAGATTGCAATACTGCAATGGGGTTTGACTTGCTCTTAACCTCACAACATGCTGGTAGAGGTTTTTCAATCAACATTACAAATGGATAGTTTGCTGATAAGGGCATGAGATACAGTATGGAGTTACATGGATCACCTTGCTATTGTCCCACTCTTGGGTTTTCATCTGTGTGTGGATTAGCTCATAGGATGGCTCCATTGCATCCATCTCTGGCTTGGGGTAGCCGGGGATGACATTGTGCAGCTGGAACCCAAAGGTGAGCAGCCAACTGTTGACATCTGGAAGGGAAGAGAAACATAAATAAGATTATCTGATCTCTCAAACAGGATTGCCCAGGAGAAGGCCCAGAGGAGGACTCCATGGTGGCTGGCACTGTAGCAGTCTGGGCAAAATGATGAGTGTCCACATTGTGTGAAGAGCAGAAATCTTTGTGGTCCTTGAACGAGCCATGTGCCAAAATCTGGGCTTTCCACCTCGAGCCAGAGGCAAATTCTGCACTTTCCCAGCTCTGAAACAGAAATGCTGGCAGTGAACAAATGGCCCAAACCAAAGCCAACTTCATGTCCGCCCTTCATCAGCAGAAACCAAGCACTGTTTGAAAGTGTGCACAAGTGCAAGAACAGCAACACACTTGGAGGCTGAGATGCTCCAGCAAATTGAGAAGTGTTATCCGGTCCAACAGCCAGCCCAGAACACCTCAGCCACAATACTTCTCTCCCTGAGAACTCTCAAAGGGCCTGCAGGCTGAAGACTGAATTTAGAGCTATGAGCCAGAATATCAGGGCATTCAGGATGGACAGCACAGGCATTCAGCAGGTGCTCATGGAAGAGGCTTCTTCCATGGCATTTCCACCTCAGTCCAGAGCTTCCTGGCATCTTTCATTAGAAGCTGTAGTTAAGAGTACTAAACCAGTGTAAAGTCATATCATCTTTTATAGTGACATTTACAGTCAGCCTTCATACTACCTGCAAGGTACATGAAAGTGAAAATAAGTGAACAGATACTTTGCTTGGGTACTTTTACAAACTCCTTAAAAAATATTCATGGATGGTGAAAAAACTGGTGGCTACTAGTGATAAATTATTGTCTTATGCAAAAGAGGGTCCACTGGCACTAAAGGGAACACCAGCCATTTGGAATATCATTTCTGCATTTACTTGCCAGTAGATTACAAAGTCTTCCTTGATTTTTGATTGCACAGCTATTAGGAATAGCATCTGAAAGTTAATCTGCTGGAGGAAATAATGATGAAGTTGGATAACCCCTGGATCTGCTTGGGATTAGCATCACTTCCCCTCTTAACTTCAGAGCATTTGATGAGCACCCCTTGCTTGCCTTCACTCAGCTCCAGAGGACATACCTGCTACAGTCCCTGAGCAATATGGTGTGCATTTGGCACACAAATAACAATTGCAAGGAAAAGAAAGGTATGAAGGTGAAGTTTAACTAATACCAGGAGTCTTGAGTGGATGTAACTGGAATTTTGTTGGTGATTGCTCTGCTTCAAGCTGGAAGTGCAAAGGCTTGATTTTCATTTTGCTAAACTCAATAAATGTTGCAACAATCTCAAGATGGAAAAAAAATTAAATATTTAAATATGCATTTTTGAATATTTTTTCTCAATTCCCATGAGCCTAAATGAAGGTTTTGAAGAACTGGTTGGAAAAGAAATTATGGATGCAAGTGGCAAATAACGCCGTTCCAGATGACTGCTGAATCAGGAGCCAAACAAACACACTATCTGTTGCTTGTTTTCCTACAGGCCAAAATGTTGCGATTGGGCAGATGTCCAAAAAGCCCTTGCGACAATCCATGTGGAAGAGGGAGGATTTCTGTAATAAAAACACTTCTGTTCACTCAATGTACAGATTGTTTTTGGAGTGTCTTTGAAACAGAGAGGTTGGGGGGGTATGAAAGAAATGAAAAGGCTCATTTGATTATTTTGTTGCCTAGTGCTAAGCCAGACTGCTTCCAAATCCTTCTTATCTCAAATGAAGAACTTTGATGTACATATTGTGGACCAGGTGGTCAGGAGAACAAAGTAAAACTGTGAAGGTCAGCATTAGTGCAGGAATCATTTCCCAAGCACTTCAAAAATGCTAAAAAGAATACAGAGCATGAATGCTGAACTGGCGAAAAATACATAACATGTCTGGAAATATCCAAGATGGGGGTTTTTCATACTTCTCAAAAAAACTACTTCCAAAACATTTGCAAACAGGACTTTATTCTTTTTAGGAAGAGGTGCTGGTATATCCAGAATAAAAAAAAACAAACTCAAACCAAAACAAACAACCCAAAACCATGGGAGGAAGGTGTGGAGCTGAGAAACAGAGGGGAAAATACTAATTTGCCAGGAGGCAGTGACAACTTTTTTGACAGAAAAGTACATTTCACATCACAGAGGTTTTTTTCAGCTACAGTAACCCTGCCAACACATTTCACAGTAAATTCATTTGAGGGCAAAGAAAAAGAGTGCTTAATGCAGACACATGTAATGGAAATGTCAGTTCAATCCATCAGGATTGCTGAAGCTGGCAGCAAAGCTCTGTGCCATGAAGTGTACAATCACTAAAATATTCATGTTTAACAATGGGCCTCTCAAAACATAAATACCTGCTTCTCTCCTGCTCTCCCCTCCACATATCTTCAATTTGTATCCATAAGCTCAGAGACCTCATCATTGTGGACCAAAGCACGTGTTGGTCACCTCTATCCTGGGCACCGAGTTCCCCTAAGGACAAGCAGGTCCCAGCGTCGGAACGGAGGGACAGAAGGGGGTTCCCTGTGTCCAGATCTGGGCAGATTTGATTGTGATGATAAGGGCAGTCTTATCATGAGTCCTGCCCATGAGGTGCCTGAAAGTCTGAGCAAAAAGAAGTGCTGGGGCAGCAGCCTTATGTCACACCACACATCCCATACCATGGCTTGCTTCTTCCATGCACTGGGAGAGGAGAAAACTTAAAAAATATATTTGGGCTCTGTATTCTTGGAAAACTAAAACCAGAACTTATAAGACCATATAAAAATTATTTGATGCACATAAAATATTGCTGTATCAGATTTGGACATCTTGATTTTACTGTCAAAAGCTGTGTGGGAAGCTATGAACGGGTTCTAACACATGGCTAGAAAAAATATTTTGTCCTGTCTTGAGCAGGAAAACGAAAATCTGTTAATATGTCACAAAGCAACAGTTCAAAAACTAGATCACTTCAAAAGTGTGAAATTAACTTCTGAAATAAACTCCATTTTGATTCTGACACCGCATTTTTCTTTTCCAGTTTTCAATCATTAGTTTATACTTCACTTAAAGAGGTTGAAAGTATGAAACAAATTTTTCTTTAAAGCCATTTTGGACTTTATCATTTAGACAATTTTACGAGTTGTTTATGCTTCTGCTAAGAAATCTCTCAAGCTCAACCCTTCCCCACAAACAAATTCAGTTTTGACAAATAAGTATTTTCTGATAGGAAAAGTTGTCTTGGGGTATTCCCTCCCAGCCTTAATTATCAGAGTGAGAGCAACATACAGGATCTTAGCCTGCATCTTTTGACATATTTTACTTCCCTCGTGGCATCATCTTCTCAGCTCTGGAGAAAACAACTTTTCATTAAAAAGCCCCACAATCTAATCCTTATGATTATTGCAGAAGAACCTGAAAGCACGAATCCTAATGGCTAGAAAAACAAGCAGAATAGAAAACCCAGGATTTTTACTGTGTAACATTGCTATTAAGCAGATCTCGTAACTCAGGGGAATGCAATTATTGTTGAATATGGGAAGGTTGTGAGAGATGCAGCAGGAACATTTAAAAATTAATTCTATCTCCTTAAGAATTATGTACATTTGATTTGGGATTGTGGCACTTGGTTTTTCAATGGGAAGTATCTAGAAAGAAGTCCCACCAAAAAGTCTTCTCAAACATTGCACACAGTATGAAAGCAGCATGTAACTAGATTTGAAGGGTGAAAGCGATAAAACAAAGCTGTCTGGAGATTATCCTGGGAGCAGCACACCAATGGTAGAGGGACAGTGTGCTAGTGAGGTCCTTCAGGCTGCTATCTCAGTACAGGCAGGGGATCGCTGCAAACATGCAAGTGTGACCAGATGGCCAAGAAGGCCAGTGCCATCCTGGCCTGTATCAGCAATAGTGTGGCCAGCAGGACCAGGGCAGTGATTGTCCCCCTATACATAGCACTGGTGAGGCCTCACCTTGAATCCTGTGTTCAGTTTTGGGCCACTCAGCACAAGAAAGACATTGAGGGGTGTGAGTGTGTCCAGAGAAGGGCAATGGAGCTGGGGAAGGGTCTGGAGCACAAGTCTGATGAGGAGCCGCTGAGGGAGCTGGGGGTGCTTAGCCTGGAGAAAAGGAGGCTCAGGGGTGACCTTAATGCTCTCTACAACTTCCCAAAACAAGGCTGCAGTATGATGGGGGTTGGTCTTGTCTCCCAGGTAACAAGCAATCAGAGAAGTGGAAATGGCCTCAAGTTGCACCAGGGGAGGTTTAGATTAGATTTTAGGAAAAAATTTCTTCACGAAATGGGTTGTCAAGCACTAGAAGAGGCTGCCCAGCGCAGGGGTGGGGACATCACCCCTGAAGGTATTTAAAAGACATGTAGTTGAGCCACTTAGGGACATGGTTTAGGGGTAGATGTGGTAGTTCTGGGTTAATACTTGGACTTCATAGTCTTAAAGGTCTTTTCCAAACCAAATGGTTCTATGATTCAATGAATATAGGAAGGACATTTAACATACAAAAGGATTTTCTGTAAAAATACCCCAGAGCTCATATTACAGCAATTTTACAAAGTTTCAGGGGGAGCAGTTCACAGTTTGTGTCAATCTTTGGGGTAGGTGTGCCCCAAGACCTGGCCTTTAAGTCTAAAGCACCTTCTTTTATTGACTTTTTGTAGAAAATGTTAATTCTGTGGGGCAGATTAACTTTGAACTACATAGCTAGTAGTGTAGTAGTCATGCAGAAGCTCTGAAATGGCTGACTGTAATGAAAGGTTTTAATCACTTTGCCATTCTGCTAAAACAAATCTGTATGCCATTTGTTTAGTTGCAAATAAATCTCCAGGCAAAACTGTGTAAACAGAGCTGCCCCTCTACAAAGAGAAAGGTTATCAGGACATTAATTGTTAGCTGAACTTCAGATATCTGAGGGGACAAAAAACTGCAAGCAAAATAAAAAGAACAAACATCTAAGAAGAGAAAAGGAAACAGGTTTGGGAATTACAATCTCCATCTATGCTAATGAACTGAACATGCCCTGTACATGGGGGTCAACTGGCAAACTAAAACTTATGTCCATTAATTAAAGAATGGAAAACCTCATGGTGATCAGGACACTGAGAGAGGAATTACCTATTGTACTGGTTTTGGGGAGGATAAGTTTCTTCACGGTAACTGGTGCAGGATTGTGTTTTGGATTTGTGATGGAAACAGTGTTGATAACACAGGGATGGTTTTGTTACTGCTGAGCAGCGCTCACACAGAGCCAAGGCCTTTGCTGCTCCTCACCAACCCCACCAGTGAGGGGACTGGGGGTGCACAAGGAGTTGGGAGGGGACACAGCTGGGACAGGATGAAGGACTGACTCACAGGATATCCCAGACCACGGGGTGTCATGTAAAGCTGGGGAGGAAAAAGGAAGGGAAGGATGTTTGGAGTTAGGGTGTTTGTCTTCGCAAGGTACTGTTTTGTGAGAGGGGAGCCCTGCTGTCCTGGGGGTGGCTGCCTGATGATGGGAAGTAGATAATGAATTCTTGGTTTTGCTTTTCTTGCACAAGCAGCCTTTGCTTTTCCTATTAAACTGTCTTTATTTCAACCCATGGGTTTTCTTGCTTTTTCAGCTCTCTCCCCTATCCCACCTGGGAGGAGTGACTGAGCAGCTGTGGTGTGGGGCTTAGTTCCATCTGGGATTAAACTATGACGCCTATTTGCTGATGCAAGCTTGTGAAAATGTTAATTAATTTAAATGTCTTACCTGTCATGTAACATTTGATATCCTGAGAATTGCTAATGGGGTTGTTGTTTTTGAACATATACAGGTTGAAAGGCATTATGTTATTGCTACTCAGATGTTTCCACATATCATGGTCTGGACTTGTCCAGCGACCTGCTAGCACGTCGTAGTCTCTCCGCCCCATGTGGATAAGCTTCGTGAGGGGGTCATACAGTCCTCCGTGATAGCCGATGATGATCTGGAAGTTGGGATTGGTGTCCATATAGATCTCCCCATATGCTGTGTACAGTATTTGCTTGATCATTAAGCCAGTCCCGCTGAAGACAGCCAAAGGAGTGCCAATGTTGTCACAGGCTATGTAGAATTCATCACCACTGCTGAGCTCCATCGCAAAGAGGTGGCCTTGGAGGTCATAATACAGGGAGGTGATCTCGGAGCTCGAGTGGTTGTACAAATGGGTGACCTTGGTTGGGTTGGTCAGATCTGCATAGAAGAACTGCAAATGATGGCCATGGCTGGTTTTGCTGGAGACTCTCCTTCCTAGGCCATCGTAGCGGTACTTCACACTCCACCCACTTGCTTTATTGTAGGCTTTGATGAGCAGGCCAGCTGAATTGTACTCAAAAATATCATTGCCCCTTTGCTTCAGGAAGCCATCTTCATCCATTTTGTACTGCACATCCCCCAGTCTAGTAATCCTATCCCTGAGGTCATACCTGAGTGGTGTAAGGCGGGCACTATTCCCTGGACTCAACAGATGGAGGTTTCCATTTAGGTCATAGCTGTAACGCCAGAGAGGTTTGTCATTGATAGACACAGTCTGCAACTGGCCATCGGCATCATATTCATATGAGTAACGAGTTGTGTTTGCGTAAGGGCCAACCTTCAGCTCTTTCTTAACCACTCTCCCCATGTTGTCGTACTGCACAGTCATCCAGTACATGAGAGACCGGAATATCTCATACTGGACCTCCTTCATCCTGCCGTAGGCATCAAAATGTTTAGTGTGGGTCATGACAGCAGTGGTGATAATCTGGTTGATATCATAGTAAATGACCCCAAATTTACCGAATTGCTCAGTTTTGCCTGACACATCATCATACCTGTAGAGATCAATAGGCAGAGGTGTCTCGTTGATGACTGCTTGCATGCTGGTCACCCGGAAGCTGTTGTCATAGTTATAGTCAAAGCGTGCATTCACCATGCCCTCCTCAGTGAAGCGGAAAATCTGTCGGTCAATGAGGGGTCCTATCTGTCTGTACCTGATTGTGCAGGTGAACCCTTCATTCTGCAAGTTTATGGTCTTCAGCATGCCCGCAGTTTCGTCATAAGTGAAACTGATCTTTGTGGTGTCGTAGAGCATCTCGGCTAATTTGGACAACTTCCCATACTTGTAGATGACACGCCTCCCTGTGCCCAAGTACAAAGTATGGAGGAGCTGCTCATCCTCTGTGAAGTCTTGAATTACAGAGGCATTGCCTTCTGGTGGCCGGTAAATGTTCCTGTAGTAACCAATGGAACGAATGGTTTCCAAAGTCTGACGGGCAACGTTGGGCATGGTCACTGATGACAACCGGTCATTCTTGTCAAACTCAAAGATGTACTGTCTCTGGCTGTGAAGGAGCAGCACCATGGACTGGATGGGGAGAAGAAAAGTATAGATTACATTTTGGAGCAAAATGATACTCTCACAAAACCTGTAAGATTCCTTGATCCAAAGAGCAAGGGTAAGTGAGACAAATCTATACACCCACAGAACTCAACAGTGAGAGGTAAGGAGCTGCATATGGCACATCAAGTATCCCCAAACAGGAATGGGTCAGTGGAAGAAGCAGTTAATGCAGTGAGGAAGGTCCAAGTTCAGAACGCTCAGTTTTTCAAATCAGTACTGTGTAGCTGTTTCACCAAACTTCCTATGCCAATAGCCTCTGAAAACTAACTAAATAAAATTGGTAGAGCTACTTAAACAATGCTTGAAAAAGTATCCCCCAACACACCTTCCAATGCTGAATTAATTCATCGTGTCACCTTATCTTCTATTATCCTCTTCCTCCAAACTTCTGCTTGCACCCTTATTTGTTCTGGGATTTTTTTTTTTTTGCCTATAATAGTCTACATAGATTGTATAATACAAGGAATAAGTCAATACTTTTTCCTTTTTAAAAGCTATGGCCCAACTACAGTTTCCTTAAACAGTTTTAGGGATAGGCACTATTCAGAAACCAGAAATAAAAAATTCCCCAGGTATGTAGCATATGGATCTATGGGTCACTGGGCAGTGTAATGCTGCATGGTAATACCCAGAAAATACAAGTTCCATGCCAATCTACAGAGTGCAGGCCCCGGGAAATACTGCAAACTGTGTGACAACAGTGTGACTTAATTAATGCCTCACTTATTAATTGCATGTACTTCTGAAAGCAGGAATGGGCCACTCAGAGAAGGCAGAATGTCAGACTATATGGCTTGTTTGCACATGGAAAATCCTACTGGAAGTTTCTACTGTTCACTCTGCTGACTTTACCAGAGTATATTTTATATTATGGTGATGCCTTAGGTTTTAACTTTCATATTTTTCAAATCCTGTATTGCTTAGTGTGTAACCCTGAAGTTTCCTGTAGCCTTCTAACTTCTGCTCTCTCATGCTAGGCAGACATAACAAAGCCTCTCCAGGCCTGCTCTCCAAGGACACTCAGACCGTCCTAGGCCCCAAAAGTATAAACCAAAAGCCTCTGAAAGGGGGGCAAGCTGAGGGGAATTACATTATTAAACTGAAGCTTTTATTGGAGAATTAACCCTGATATGCAAATGAACCAAACCTATAAAAGTGTGAAGAACTCGTGACCTGTCTTGGGGCCCATCTTGACAATAGCCTCTGGTTCCCCAGGAGGTACCTTTGAAGGCCTTTCAAATAAATACCTACCTTTATTCCCTTACTCCTGTCTAGTCTCTGTTTTTAGGTGGCCTCTTAAGGCATCAACAGTTAACTCAACAAAGCAAGATTGTGCTTAAAAATTCACACGCCAAAGCTTCACAGTTCATGTGCTCTCAGTATGACTGGGAAAAACATCTCAGACAATTTTCAACTGCCCTCTGGTGTATGTGCACCTTAGTGGGACAGGAGTACTGGCCCATAAGGACCAGCTGTTAGCTGATGTGAAGGAGTGCAGCTGTACTGACTTCAAAGGAGTAAAGCCCATGTACCTCAAACGCACCATCTCTGAGTGGTAAGAGCATTCTTACCTTCTCCAAGTAGGTGTAGCTCCATGATTTACCATCAGCAAAGATTCTGGATGTAATTCTGCCAGACTGATCATACTCCATCCTTTCTGACATCGTGCCCCTCTGAATCCCTGCAATGTGTCCTCCTGGGGAATAGGTGACATTGACCCCATTCAATCTGCTGCTGGGTGACCAGAGACTGGGCCTCCCTGCCTGGTCGTAGAGGATGCGGAGCGTGAACTTGCGGTGGTCATCATAGATTTTCTCAGTCCTTGTCACACGATCAAAGTCAAGGGACAGCAGGTTTCTGTTGTGAACCTACAGGAAAAAGATGGAGAATTAGGAAGCTGGAAACAGTTTAAGTTAGGAACACTAGCCTGCTTTCACCAAATACTTCTTTATACCGCACTGGAGAGCATCCAGCTGTTCATTGCCTCTGGATGAGACACAATTTTTAAAGCAACGAGTTGTCCCAACATTGCTTTTATTGACTTCAGTGAGGAGAGAGGCAGAAGAATGGTACTGCTGAAACATCACCACAGTGAAGGAATACTGCTTATATCCCAAATCTAGGTTTAGGACTGCTACAGCAAATGTGATCTACAGAACACAGAATGGCAACTTGTTGCAAGGATACTCTATAAAACCTAGAATAGAGAGTCTTTTGCTTTCATGCATATCAAAAAACACTTGTAGAAAAGTGATGGATGTTGTGCCAATATAGCAGAAATCAGCATTTTTCTCTGAGTTTATTAAATATAAGGCAGGCATTGGAGGTTAAGCCTTTCCCCTGAGATGAAATATGGAGGCTTTAACCACTGTAGATGTTACATAGAGCAGGAACTTTACTGTAAAAGCTGGAGCTTTAACTTCATTGTCCTGGTGGTATTCAGAGTGGCATAATTATACTCTGCTTACCTCCAGTGCCTCTACATTTCCAAAGATCAAAGGTATCTACTTCAAAGGTAAGAGCAGGGATACATTTTGACTCGGGGATTGCAGCGCACAGCAATACAAAAAGGAGCTGATAATACAACTCATGTTTAGCCACGTGTGCAAGGAGACTTACAAAGCCACATCACCGCAGCAGCAAAGTGAAAGGAGGAAAACCAGTATTCCCAGTATGACCTTGTCAGTGAAGATAGTTCTTTCTCTACCCTGCCACTTCCAAACCTCTTTCAACTTTAGTGAATGTCCTTCTTCTGGAAGGATGTAGATTCTTCTCGGATGAATCTCAAACTCCAAAGAGCTGACTTGGTTTTCAGTTTCCTTTGCAGCCCTTCAGCTACAGTCAGTAAACCAGAGTTTGCTGCTTGCTGTGAGGTTTTCAGATCAAGTTAAAAACACTGCCCTATCTTGCTCTGGGTAACACTGACACTCCTGACTGGAAGTGTTCAAAAACATGCAGCTATGGCATTTGAGGACATGGTTTAGTGGTAAATGTGGTAATGGTGCTTATTTTAGTTGGGGTTTGTAGGACTTTGCATGGTTGGATTTGATGATCTTATGAAGTCTTTTTCAACTTGAATGATATCTGATTCTATAATTCTGTGACCTGAGCACTGTTCTCAGCCCCTTCCAGCTTTGAGCTTGGCCATTGCTCTACGGCCAAGGATGTATGATTGAATTCCTACTGCATTTTTAGGGATGTGGGAGTATCTGAGAGCTAAACAGCAAGAGAAAGGATGGGGATGAATCAACAGAGGAGAGATTCCTCAGCCCTGGAAGAACAGCAGAGGGAAACAGCAGAGGCACTGAAGTGCCTTCATCTTGCATGGGCGGACATCTGTGCTGAAGCCCAGAGAATGGGGACACCAAAAAGACAGAATTCAAATAAGGTATCTCAGGAGCTGGGGAGAAAAGGAATTGTTGCCATGGTGTAAGTGTGAGTATGATGTAAGAGAGGAGGCAAGCACAACTATGATTTTCAATTTATGAATAACAATGGTAAAAGGCATGACTTGAGGGAAGAAACTTTGTAGAAAGGTAGACAATGCTCTAATTAAATATGCGTGAAATAGAGTGTAAATGTGCAATGGGAGAGAAGAAATCAGCCACTGTAACAGAGAAGCTGGAAAATAATTAAACAGGTATCAAAACCCTAAGTACAGATGCACATGTGTAACTAATAACAATTTATATCTCCTAGGTGCTTGCTGCTATAGAGAAACAGGAATGGCAATTCCTTGCAAAAACAGAAAAGCAAAGAAGGAAGTAATAACATCTCTGCCTCCCATCTATTCACAGAGCAGCTCCATCCTGGTAGCTGCAGTTTCTTCTGCTCCAAGTCTTTGCCAAGAGAGCTGGAAAGAGCTTTTCCAGGGCTGGGACAGTAATCCAGGCTGAATGAGGTCTTCCTGAGAAGTATGTTAGCAGCAGTGCCATTCACTGGGCTGGAAGGACCAAACAGCAGGTCCCTAGACAGCTCTTAAGCTCAGTCCAAATGTCTGTATCTCCTGACTGATGTCATAAAGTGTTCCACCCTTCCTATGCTCTGGGAAGTAATGTCTGTGTGACTAGTTGGAACCAATCTCCCTTTTCCTGTATTTTATTTTTTAATGTTTTGTTTTCTTCTGCTCTCTTGGTGTACTGTCTCTTTTATCTGAGAAGTGCTGCAGTGCTAACAGTCACACTTCAAGGTGATGATGAGCAAAGTAAACCCTACCCGGCCAGTAGCCTCTGAACAGGGTCTAAATCTTTTTTATCCTTGTTCAAGGGCATGCCTTGTATAGAAGAGAATTTTCTGCAGAAGAACTGACAAGGCTGCAGGCTGCAGTCCAATAACTATATTTTATGGTGAGCAGCTAAATAAGGTGCCATCCTCCATCCCAGCATCCCAGACCTTATCCTGGAACGGAGTCTGAAAACCTCCTGCAAAAAGGTTTTGCCCCTCAGAGTCTTTGACGAGGTTTGTGATCAGCACAGGAGCAAGGCAGGGTAAATTTAAATCCACAGTTTGCAGTGGATTTTATATCCCCTTTAAAATGTGTGAGAGACTAAATTTAACCCCAAACTCATGTTTCACAGTATTTTATTCAATCTCTTAGCTTCCTCTGCAAGAAAAAAAAAAGCATAAACACAGTACCATCTCTGATTTCTCCAATGCTTCCTTTGGCATTCCGTTAGCTTAAAAGATAATTAAACAACATGCATTGATTTCCCTGGGAACACAAGAGCATAAAAAAGGAGAGAATTCTCATGAAAACACCCTGGCAATGTTCAGCAGAGGAGGGCAAAAAACACTCCTGCAATGAGAACTCCAGGAGACAACAACATCCATTTGATGAACGGCTGGCTACAAAGGAACTTCTCCAGCGAATTGCTAAAACTGGAGCAGCCATATTCAGACCTCAGTGTCTTGAAGGAACTGTGAAGATCATCCTGGACCATTTTTATCAGTCAGCACACCAGGAATGGTTAACACCATATCCCTCTTTGGTCACATAGGTTCAGGGGATTGTCTGGGATACTAGGTCTTGATGCCACCATTAACCTGCTGCCAAGGTCTTGGGAAAAACAAAGTGACTTATGACAAGAGTTGCCATGGTTAAATAATTAAAGGAACTGAGCCAGCAGCTCTGTCTCTTTTTGCTGTCCTATTTGCTCCACTGTC
Organism: Lanius collurio; assembly: GCA_020086605.1. NCBI lineage: Eukaryota > Metazoa > Chordata > Aves > Passeriformes > Laniidae > Lanius > Lanius collurio. The sequence continues at coordinate 27,712,613 of JACBWW010000006.1, read as the reverse complement.
AGAGATAATTTTACACGCCTCTTTATTCAAAAACTCAAGTCTGTTTAATAAAAATAAAGGGAAAGAGCCCTGTTCCTTGAAGGACATTTTACCTAATGCTCTCTCTGCAAATGGAGTCTGTTGCTGCTGTTGGCTAGGGATGGGTGGAATTCATAGTCAGACAATTTGCAGAGATATCTCACTGCTGGGTGGGTGGATAAAACATCACAACTTTTCATGGGGTGTGTGGGATAGTAAAAGGGAAGGGGGCTGGCTGCTTTAACATATTTGTGCTGCTTTATAGCTGCCTGGCCATGTACAGAGCCAGGTCAGCATCGGTGGGACAGGAAGAAAGGTATGAGGGCTGTCCCCCTTTGCCTTCATCCATGCAGAAGTCCCTGCTGTGTGCCTTACCCATGCAATAAGGAACTGTGTATTGTACTATTTCCTAGGGAGGGTCAAGGAGGCAGCTGTGAAACTGGCTCGTTGGGCTGGGAACTGGCTGAGCTCATGGCAACAGGTTGCCAGTTCCCAAGCACACCACGGGAGGAGGAGGCGCAACTCATAAAAAGTTGATTCACGTGATGACATCTGAAAGGATCTCTCTTTTACAGCATCCAGATACTGTTGTTCTCACTTCAAAGGCTTCATGGAATGATGCTGAAGCCTCTTTGGGATGTTCTTTCCCCATGGAGCACCATGTCTTTGTTGCTGTCTCATGTGAGCAGTGGGGTGAGGGGAGAAGGAAAGTAGTAACTTAGTCACATATAGCAGAAAATGGTAACATTTCCCAAAATGAACAAAACCATGTTGAACTTAACTTTCCTACGTTTCTCTCCTGCCAGGGAAAGCAGCAATTACTGGTGTGAGGGAAGAGGGGAACATCACACAGAGAATATGTTAAATGTTGCGCAATCCCCAGGGAGGCAATTAGCACCTTGCAGGTTTTTGTACAAGGGGTGCAGATGCTGTCAAGCACACAGACACACAGCTTAAAACATCTTGTATATCCTCAACTACTTTGAACCCCTGAACAGAGCCATAACTGAGTCCTTCGACCATGTAAGATGCACTTCTGCTTCACGACAAGGGCCCTGATAGGCTCAAAATGTGAATAAATGCTGGCAGATTTATAGGGATACCAGCAACCAGCCTGAGAATTCATTTTGCAAGTGTTTTTCCAACTGTAGTACAATATAAAACACAGACATATTCTGTGTTTGAATCTACTGCAAAATTTTTGGAAGATAAAACTGATATGGGCAGCTGAGCTGTGGCTAAATGAGGGGAAGCTGTTTTGAACACCAAATAGCTATGACCCAGCTGCAGATTTCAGAAGGCCCTCTCTTTTCAGAAAAAGACCTGCCTGATAATTTCATCAGTCATTGAAATGAAATGAAATGAAATGAAATAAAGAAAAAATAAAATAAAATAAAATAAAATAAAATCCCCAAGACAAACCCAACAGAAAAGGGTGATGACATTTGATCTGCGGATACAGAGCAGTTCACACTGAAAGAGCAGCTTCAGCTTTCATTACTGTTTGCATTTTTTCTCCTGGTAACAAAATATGAGGCTGTCAACACAGGGGGAAAAGAACAGAGGCTGGGGTGGAGAGATTGAAGAGTGTGAGCGAGGAGAGACAGGAGAAATCACACCAAAATGGCAGGGGTCATGCAGCAGGGAATAGGGAGAGGTGAAGAGCAAGGACTGGGAAACATATATCCTTAAACCAGAGCACTGATTATTTACTACCAAGTTTAAGTGTGAATCAGTAGCTGCAGTCCTTTTTCTGTGGTGCCATTACACAGCACTAAGCATTTTTCTCAGAGGATCTGAACTTGCCAGGTGCTGAGCAGCTTCCCAGGAACCGTTCATCAGCCTGTGACTCTGAGACCAGCAAGGTACGGGGTGAGTGCTCAGGACTTGCTATTACAAGTTCCCAGCTTTGCCAGCAGTTAGCAGATGAATTACAGCTTATTGGGCAAGATCTTTAAACAGCCCTGACAAGTATGAGGTGCATTGTGCGGAACAATGTTTTCAAAACACATCAGTCTCAAGCACAGAAAGGTCTGGGCACTCCTGGAGGGAGAGTACTGTCAGGCTGAAGCTGCTTGTAACACTTCAGGGAACAATAGCAATTGTGCTGCAAATGCCTTGCAAGCCCAGTTCTTCAACAGGTTCAACAGACTAGCAATTTCAGGAATTCAGTTTTTTCTGGGGTTTCCCAATGAACAGTATTCATAGAATCACTGAATGCTTCGTGTAGGAGGGGACCTTAAAGATCTTCTAGGTTCAACCCCCCAGCCATGGGCAGGGACACTTTCCACTAGACCAGGTTGATCAAAGCCCCATCCAACCTAGCCTTGAACACTTCCAGGGATGGAGCAGCCACATCATGCCTGGGTGGCCTATGCCAGTCCCTCACCACACTCACAGTAAAGAATTTCTTCCTAAAATCTAATCCAAACCTTCCCTTATTCAATTTGAAGTCAGCCCCCTTTGCCCTATGACTCCATGCCCTTGTCCTACGTCTCTCTCAGAGCCCCTTTAGGTAATGGAAGGTGCTCTAAGGTCTCCCTGGAGACGTCTTTTCTTCAGGCTAAACAACCCTAGCTCTCTCAGCCTGTCCTGAGCCTTAGAAGGCTTTCAGTGCTCTGCTCTATCACTGCCAGCAGCATAAGTAGAAAACACCTGCACTAATTTGTGTGGTGTTTTACAGCTTTGACTGTCCCTTGCTTCCTTAAACAGCCTGAGATGATGGTTAAGCCTGCAATGTTTGATGGATGGTCACGCATTCCCAGTGATGTAGAGGACTGGTAGGGAGATCAGCAGTACCACCTTTGATGGCTCTGGGAACATCAACATGTAAGGAGACATAATGATATACTTTAGTCATAAGGGTTGTGTCACTGAGGGTGAACAGCCAGTGCTCTGTCCTGCAACTCCATCCCTACTGCAGGCGATACAAATCCCACACATTCCCTTCTGCCATGAGACTGGGGACTGATGAGATGGGGAACAAAGGCCAAAAGTGCTTGTGGTTCTCACTTACCCTCAGCCGACGTCCAAAGACGGTGACCTGCCCTCTTGCTTGCTCCTTCCTCTGCCTCCACTCCACGAGATTGAGGCCGTTGTCGATGGGCAGGGTGACATTCCTCTTCCCCACCGTGGGGTTGACAGTGCCAGCCAGCAGATGTGGCTCAGTCTGCAGGGCCACCTCCATGCCGTTGGCGAGCATCAGTCTGAGGGAGCCATCAGCACCAATGTAGTAGCTGTTTCGGACTTGGTCTGAAGACAGAAAAGAGATCTTTGCTGATCTTTGCTGATACAGCTCCAGCTCTTCATTTGCCCCCTCACCTAGGCTGCATCAGCATTTCGGATGGTTTGGTGCAACCAAACGCACTCTGTTACTCACCTGTCCCAATCAATAGGAGCAAAACATCAGTTTCATCAGGGAAAGTAAATATGGACAATTGCTTTTTCATTCTGATGAGTTTCTGCACCTCAAATTCTTGCAGAAAGTCTTACACAGGTTAAAAAAGTGAAAAAACTGTGTAATACCTTACCAAAGGACACAGGTTCAAACCTCTTCCTCTAGGCTAAAACACTGTGTGGTGAGATGTTTGTTTTAAATCAGTCTGACTGAAAACTTTCCACGGTTTTATATCCTATAGATCCTAATTTCACAACAATATATGAGAAAGGGAGGCCGCCTATTTTCCTCAGCTCATTCACTGTCTTACAAGTGACAGGAAATTGCACAGGAAGTTAATGTTAACCAGTTCCCCAAACAACATCCAAATCCTTTCCCTCGAGAAAGCTTTCAGGAGGCAACTGAAGTCCTCATGTTTGGAGAGAAAGCAGAGGCACTAAGCTCCCACATGTGTCTATACATCTGGCCTCCACTAGCTCTTGAAAGATCCGATTTTGAGGACAGTACGCGGGAATTCAGGAATTGAACAGGAGAGCAATCTCACTTCTACATTCTTCAGGAATCAGGCACGCTGAAAGCCCCTTCTTTGAATCTCCAGCTAGCATTTATCTCTGCAGAGAGTAGCTCATGAAGGGTAAGAAAGCATGAGACTTAGTGCAGAATGGCTTTAAAAACATATTATATAAACACTGCCTTATCTGAAGCTCCTCAAAAGCTAGAAAATATCATAATTTCTGTCTCCTAGGCTGCCATAAACTCTTAATTGTGAATAAAAACACCTACTGAAAATTCCCATTAAGTGTTTTCCCTTTCTGAGGCAAGCTGGGTTTTGTTCTCTAGTTGCTCTGCCACAGCTCAGCAGGAAACAAGATCACAGTGAAATCATCATTTCTTGTCCCCAAAAAATAGATCAGCAAAGAGCACAGTTTGGTATAGTTAGGGAAGGAAACGTGACACCAACTGGTCCTTTTTTATGTAGGTCTCATCCTGCCCCTGTGGTAGCCAGCTGGAATTTAGCCAGAGAGACCTCAGCAGAGCCACCACTCAACTTTACACAGTGAAACCGCTGGGGCACAGGATTTTGCCAAACACATACAGCAGTGATCCACAATGCAGATCCAAGTATTTTAGCTCTGCCACTGAGTATCTAAGTTGATGGTCTTTGACAGAAACTCCAACCAGATCAAACCCCTTCCTCACTTGAGTCTGCAAATGGAGAGAGGGGCCAGTCAGTTGGCTGCCACACCTTTCTTAGACGCTTGGTTTGATGCTAAATATTAGGCGATGTGCTTTAACTAAAATCAGTGAAACATCCCTGATCAGTGAATATTTTCCTCCCTCTTTTATCTTTCACCAGGAAGCAGAGGAAAGCTTGAAGGTTTACATGAAATTAATCAGACATGTGATGTTCCCTTCACGTTACATAAGCACCACAGAAGGGTTACTGTCACCAGTGCTGTGGTACAGTGTAGGGAATGTAAATCCTCTACTTTCAGCATTTTCCCAAGAGAAGACTCTTCCCTGGCTCTGGAAGGCATTTCTCAAGGGCTACATGAAGTCCATGGCCTCTTGGATGCAGTATTTTAGGCTGCTTTCGCTCCAGGGCACTACTGCCCTACTTTGTCATTGAACAAATGCTCACTTTGTCATTAGTCCAGAAGACAAAATCCCACTGGAGTGCTGTTGTGCCTGTTGTAGAAGCTCCTAAATCCATTTTACAGGAATTTGCAATCTTCTGAAAATGCCTTCTCAGATCTCACCTGTTCACAGTGTGACCTAGGCTTCCTGACAGGTTCACCAAGAATTTGGTTCACCAAGAATTTGGTTCACCAAGCCACCTCTTCTGCAACGTTATCCAGATCTTCGTTTTAAGTGAGTTTGCCCAGATCCAAACAGTTTCACAATTTTATACTTCTGAAGATGGTTAAGCTGCTTCTAATTCTGCATGTCCTAGTGGCCAGAATGTCCCTGTGCTGGAGGGCAGGAAAATGACAGAATTGACCATGGCACCATTACGTAACTGTGCCTTCAGTGCTGAGTGTGTAACTCATTCCACAGTCAATTTTGTCACTAAAGGGCCCCCAACAGTGGACTCTATTGCTTAATTAGGCTCTTGAGGTGAAGCCAACCTCTTATCTGTGCGGTTGTGACACATCTTAATGTGAGTGAATGAGATGGGGTGGAGTAGGTTGGATCTGTCTTACAGGCTCAAGTAAAGAAGAAGAAAGTCACGGTGTTTCCCCACAGGAATATGGGGATAGATTGAGAGGGCTGGAACTCTCTTAGCTGCCCTCTCCAGAAGGAGGAAAAGCAGCGTTTCAGGCATAGCAGGCACTTTCTTTTAGGAAAGGCTGATGTTCTTATAGGGAGGGTGAGGGAAATGTGTATCCCAGAGATGTGGTAACAAATGTCACTCTGGAACATGCTTGTCCCACTTGGAGCAGTTTGTTCCTCACAAGGAGAAAGATGTTTGACACCCCATTGTCATCAGGCACAGACAGAATGAATGAGATCTGGGGAGTAAAGAAAGCAGAGTCTGAAAGTTCCTTCCCCAAGCCCCAAGCCCCAAGCCTCAAGCCCCAGGGAACAGGTGTGATAGCTCATCCTGATTCTAATGCGGCTTCAGCTTTCAGAACCTGGAGATCCAGGCTGGCACTGTTTATGCAGTACAGGTTCTGCCACTACCAGTATGTCAGTACACTGCTCCCCTGCTATTTATCCCTCTTTTATTTCCCACTTCATCTCCTTTTCCTCCACTTAATCAGTCCTCTGCTTCCCACCTTCTTACCCAGGCACAACTGTGCTCATTTCACTCAGCCACAAACTGGTCCAACCAGTCCTACCCCAGCTGTCCACTTCTCCTTTCTCCCTTGGGCGTTTCCACACCACCCCTTAGCTTAAATGCAGACCTTTTGGGGACAGGGATGGTCATTTTACTGGATGCTTCCTTGTGAATATTTGAAAAGCCAGCGAACAAAGAATCAGATCCCCAGCAACCAGCTGGATGCCTGTTCCAGGAGGAGAGCAACTGTTAAGTCAGAAGCCATTAAGAGACTGAAGCAAAGGGGTTGGCTGGAAGTGGGGCTTGACTTATGCAACCCTTTTAGTTACAACAATAATGGTAATGATGATGGAGGACTGTACTGCCTGAGTCTGCATGGCAAGGGGGCTGGCTGGGAACGGAGCAGAAAAACAGCTGCAGAGCAGCCACTGTGCTAGGGAATGTGGCTGAGAAGGTGTGAGTGTGTGTCTGTACCAGCATGTGGGGAGCTCTGGGGCACTGAGAATGTGGGTGATTTTTGGTGCTGGGATTATCAAGACAATGCCTGCTTCCTGATGGTTAGTCCATTATGTGCAGTTTGGTAAGGAGAGGGATGCTGGCCCAACTCACCTTGGAGCAGGGTGTAGAAGGCCCCTGATGCTGACAAATTGGTTGTTATTGTAACATCATCCTTGCTGGAGGTTTCCACCTGGACATGCACGGAGCTGTCGGTATCGCTGCGGAAGCTGCTCACTTGTCCAGTAGGGAAGGTCACGTTGGTCAGGCGACCAAAGCTGTCGTACCTGAAAGGGAGGATGGAGTGAAGTCAACAGCATCAATAGAGGAGGAATCATCCTACAAAGCAGAGACTAATTCTTCAAGTCATCATCCAGATTTTTCACAGAGAAAAATGCACTGTCACTCTGTCAGACAGTCTTGACTTTTTTTGGCCTTATGAGAAGAAAATCACAGCTTTTAGCTGAAGAAAATGAAGCAAAGAATAGAAAATGACCAAATATGTAATAACCTGTATTTTAAAAACATTTTTCCAATACTTCTCACCTGCACTATGCATCTTGTTTACAAGAGTAACTTTATTTCCCATCTACTATGCTGTGACTTACAGAAAAGCACTGGCCTGTGGATCCTGTTTAGCAGAACTAGGAATTTCTGAAGACCACCGTTTTGTCCAGTTGTGTCCTGAGCTCAACAATTTATTTTTATTTTTTTTTCTCTATCTAATTTTAAGAAGCTAAATATTAAGGTAGCAGCTAGGACCAGACTGGCTGTATCAGGTAGAGAATTGTCCTTTGTGAACATGGTGTAAAGTCCTAAGCACAGCTGAACCCCTGTGTCTCCCTTTTACTGTTCCTAGGACCACTGGGAAGTGTAGAAAAGCAGACCAGTTTTCATCCCTGCTGTGTCCTTGGCTTTTTAAATGAGGAATCAATGTAAGCACCATCTGGGAAGGTTTCTGTGATGAGGACACCTATGTACGAGTGCCCAGGTGAAATAAGCTTCATACATGCAGGTCCCAAAGCAGTTAACAAGCTGGGGGAATTATTTTTTGATAAAAAGAGAAGCAGAAACTTGTGTTTAGAGTCCTCCTGAGTTAAGAGAGCAAACACACCACTGAACTTCCCATTTGTAGCACTACAAAAAGGGTCACAGACCCAGAAGGGGGGCTAGGTGAAATGGAGAGCAACAGGGAGCTCTGCTGGCTAATCTCTGGAGGGCTGTTGGACCTTCTGATGAGATGGACCTTCAAGGAAGGGACATTTAAATAGTTAGGGAGAAACACAAAAATTCCAGCAAATCAATCAGTGATAAATGTTTGACTTTTTTCAAGTCCTGCCCACAACTCTTTCAAGAACGATTTATATGAATGCTAAGTAGATCATGTTATGAAAAGGCATCACTTGGGGATACAAAGTAAATGGTGAGTGAGCAGAGAGGTCTTGTGCTACCCAGTGGTGAGCCTTTGATGGAATGCACTGTCCAGTGAAGGGCACCATTCCTCAGAATGACAAAGTAATGTAAAAAGAAAACATGATGTAAGAGGCAAAGACAAAATAAAAGAGTTCATTCAGAAAAGGGGAAACAAGGAAGTGGGAAGATGCCACCTTAACCCTGGGTGTTCTGAAGAGGGTTATAATAAATTGCTTATCATGTCTACTGAGGATGTGACAGAAAGTAAATGGAAACAATCAAAATTCAGGTTAGAAGCTTTAGAACATTTTCAAGGCCCATGGTTGCTCCAAGCAGAGAAACAGATGGAGTACTGGAAACTCCACTGCCCAACTCTTTTAAGAACAAGTTAGAGAAATGTCTTAGAGAGAATCTGGATACAGATGATCAGACCTTGGATGGAGAGGAGAGGAGAGGAAAAGGAAAAGGAAAAGGACAAAGTACTCTTGAACTGCAACCTATGAGAGACCCATGAGCAGTCACTGGACTGGCTCTGCACTATACAGAAAAATAAAAATTTGTCTCCTCTTCCACTCTCATTTTCCCAGATTTGAACACAGTGCTGGTGCTTGACTTCTGAAATATGGTGGCATTGATTTAATGTGAGGAAGGGCTGGTTGAAAAGATGATTTTTGCCCAAGTTTAATATTTAGCTTAAAGTGACTAAATGGGTGACCTCATTGCAAATCTCCCCCAGCCCTCAGGCTTGGAGACACCATCAAGTGAGGCTTTTCTTGCCCACTGGGCAGAAAGGGACATAGTGAGATAGAAGAAAGCATGTGTCCTCCACACTCAGCCTATCAGTCATGGATAATCCAAGCCTTGCCCTTTCCTTTCAAGATCCTGGCAATCAATCAGTCACTTGTAAAATAGAAAAGAATGAAGAAAAAAAAAAAAAACCAAAACAAAATAAGGATGAAAACAGGACTTCATTGCAGGAGTTTGGCAGAGATTTCTTAAAGTTTTTCCAAGCAGCTAGCAGCACACAGCCTGGATCTAAGCTGCATCTCTATGCAAGAGCCAGAACTAAAGTGCTCCCAGTACCAAACAATTTACTCTAGATTTGTGGCTGCCCTGTTTGCACTGAGACAAATATGTTTTGCTTGCACTGTCTCCAGTCACCTGCACATCTCCTCCTAAACCAGCATGTGAATATTAAACAGAAAACATCACAGGCAGTCTCTTTACCCCATCTGCTGAGACAGGACACAAAGGACATGATTTAGTCTCTCCCCTGAGCAGAGAAAACATTGTAATCACTGAAGGTGTGTTGTATAACATCCCAAATTCCTTCTACCACAACATCCATATATAAAAACCAGTCTGAACTGCAAGGGTAGAATCAAGTTTGCAAACGTTCTGAAATTTAAGTAAGATGAATCTGAATTTGGTACCTCTGATTTGGTGGATTAGTAGCTGTGAGGGATTTAATTCTATTGCTTCATTTAGATTTTAAAAATGAGCTGCTCCTAAAAGTAAGCCTGATTCACCTCCTAAAAATAATGTCACAAATCTAGATGTGTTGCACTGAAGTTTAAGGAGTGAGTTTGGTGTAACAGAAGTATGAAAGGAAGCAGGTCTGCAGGTTAGAGAAATAAGCAGTGCAAAAGCCAGGATGCGGGCAGAGGGCTTGTTCATGTGATAAGTGCTGAGTCAATGTCCTGTGAGTCACAGCTTTTTATCCTAATTGAATGGCACTCAGAAGAATGCTGAGAGTCAGCACAAAACCTATACTCCATGCAAGTCCTACTTATGTGCTCCAAAGAGAGCCTCAAAACCCTGCGGATACTCAGCCCGCAGCAGCAGCAGAAGACAGCCGGCCTCTTATATTCATCAAATTACAGAAACAGAATGGTTTGGGATGAAAAGGACCTTACAGATCATCTTGTTTCACCCACCACACCATGGGTGAAGGGCCAGGACACCTTCCACAAGATCACATTGCTCAGAGCTCCATCCAACCTGGCCTTGAACACTTCCACGGATGGGGCAGCCATATCTCCTCTGGACAACCTGTGCCAGTGCCTCACCACCCTCACAGGAAAGAATTTTTTCCTATCATCTACTCTAAAACCTATTCTTGGTTCAGTTTAAAGCCATTTCCCATTGTCTTAACACTGCATGCCCTTATTAAAAGGCAAGAAACACCTTTTTATATAACATCATGCAGTGTAAAATAAACATTATTTTATATAGTATTTATGTAGTGCCTTTTAAATAATAGTTTTATAATATGCCTGGACCTTAAGCTTCTAGCACCCTTACCAATGGTTCTCCACCTCTTCTGGCCAAATACAAATAATATTTACAAATATGCAACTGGAGACATCTGCCAGTAACCTCTGTTTGTACAAATTAGGTTTAAATGTCAGGAAAAAAAGAACATGAAAGAGTGTGATGGTGCCTAGACCTCTGTGCACACGTTTTTCTTGTAAAGTCAAAATGACTAAGTATAATACACTTAATTTACATGGGTACATTTTTACAGCTGTACAAAACTCACAGTACTTAATCAAGAGCAAGGACTTCCATCTGGGACTTTGGATCCTGAGAAGCAAGGCTCCTTTTGGGCCAAAACAGTCTGGAATGGTCTGCTGGAACTGGTTTAAGATGTCTGCACAAGTATATTAGACTTTTGGCACATCCTTAGTCACCCCATTAACCTCCTTCAGAAGGAACTAGGACCATCTGTGTTTTCCGCATGTCCAAGAGCTGCTGCACCTCTCCCTGCTCAGCAGCCAGACAGGGACCTGCCAAGGACTGGCTTTGGGAGTGACAGCTCACTGATTTGCAGCTGCAAGGAGGTCCTGCCTTACAAAGGCAGAAAAGTGAGAAGGTAGAATAATTAGACAGTTCCCATTTTTATTATTATTTTTAATTGCTGGCAGATGAAGTGTGAAATGCTCACATCCAGACTAAATCTCCTTTTAGCCCTGTGGTGGCAAAGCAAACGGAGGTGTGGGAAGCCCTTCAGCATGGACACACACAGTGTAACACACTCAGCAAGCAGGTCCTTTTCTCTTTTCTGTTTTTACTCAGAACTGGAGCATTTCCCCTCTTTTCCTGCAATCTAGCTCACACAACACATACCCACAGTCTCCCAGGGATGCGAAGACTTGCCCATCCCAAGCAGATAATATGCTTAAGAAGTTAAATGAGTTGGTTCCTTCCACCTCTGCTTTCATCCCTATAAAAGGCCCTTACAGGGCACATTTCAGCTTGGAGAGTGTAAAGGAAGGCCAAGCAACTGGCTCTTATGAAGCTGCAGGTGTGCCCTGGTATTTGCAGTAACATAAATCTCTCCTAGTCACCTCATTTTGCAGCTAAGCTGCCTAGCCTGTTTCCACAGCATCGGGATTTAGGGCTGGGCCAGTTTTCATCACAGCCTAAGACTTCTGTGTTCTCCAAATGCTCTGAAAGCCCTAGCATTAAGGAAATACTGAAGCATGGGAGTGCACACAGCAGCCACTTGGAGCAATGAATCCATCACCTGCTAACACAGCTGCTGCCTCCCATTCAAACCTGCTGCAAAGCCTCAGCACTTACAATTACAGTGGCAATTATTAGGCCAGCAAAGGAAACCGTTGCCATCCATTCCCAATTGGAAACGTATTTAGCTAAGGTTCAATGCACAGAATTAAAATGGTATTTGGTGCTTATGAGGTCTAATTGTTGGCTTGTAAACATTCAGAGCTTTCATTTATCACATTACCACTGTGTAGAGACCTGGACCTTGGGAATTAAAGAGCATCCTAAGTACCATCTATTCAGAAATCAATTTCTTGCCCGAGTCTCTGTGTTTCCTCATTTTAGCTTCATCACATTTCATCAGCCTTTTAAAACTACAAGTCAAATAGCTCAGAAAAAATTCACTATAATAATATTGCTTTTAGTGCCAAAGTGTCTAAATGGACCTTGCAAACTATATTTTGCATGTGATTATACCAACGTGCACCCAGCGCCTCTTAACAAGCTTGCCTCATCCCAATTTTTCAAACAACATTAAACACGACATTAAAAATAAATCTATAACAGACAAACTGATAATACTCATAAATGCATGAAGGCAAGTCCTCTCCCTAATGACCAAAGGCCAGGTTGTGGTTACAGTCTGCTGAATTTTCTGACTGCTCAAAAAAGAAGAGGAAGGTCTCTTTCTAGCTTTTATGATACTCGTAATTCCCTTGGTTCTCAACTAAACTTTGCTATCAGGCATTCATTTCAGGGCAGGCCAATGGCTCAAAACGTGACCTCACAGCTTAGTGAGGGTACTGGAGAACTGCTATTTTATCATGGCACTTACTGGAGTTTCACTGCAACTTTGTCAGAGGAACAATGATGAGAATCTCATCATTTTAACATGTAGAAATTATGGAACAAGTGGAACCAAGAAATCTTGCTGAAAGAGGAGGGAGGACAAAAGCCAAAGGTGTTTCTCAAAATCCAGTCTGCTGCAGGAATAGAACATTTGAACTACTGAACTACGGTATCAAATCCTGTAAAACTCTGTATATGACCTGATAAATCACAACCACACAGACCAGGGCATTGGCTTTGGCACCAAACGCTCCTGGTGCTGGGGTGGGACCTCTGCTGAGCCTCGGGGGTCACTGGGAAGCCATTCAAGGTCTTCCTGCATGCTCAGCCCAGCTGGCTCCTACCTTCCAGCCATTACAGTGTGTGAGGTTTGGCAGAGTTTGGTTCTCTGTAAAACAGCCTCCAGTGTTATGGGTCAAAACTCCCCTTTACCACTCATCTGAAGATCTGGCTCCATGAGACCCTTTGCCCTCCAGGCAGCTGTGAGCCACTTCTTGGGGAGCCTGTGAAAAGGTTTCGAATTTCTGGGCTTGGCTGGAGCAATGTGTAAGTGTTTGAGTCTGTATGGGAGGAGGTGACCTTCAAAACTAATTGGACACACAAAGAACCTAAGCAAAAGACCCTCATCTGGGCTAAATAATGCATAGAAGGTTTGACTTTGGCTCAGAGGGAAATTGAATTAATGTACAGTGATAACATCTCAGTGAACTAATCAAGATAATTGCCGTATTCTTGATTTAAACAAATCCATTAATAAGAATTTCCGGATTGTGAAGCAGACAAACAGCAACTGCAAAGAAACTTTGTAAAAGCTGGTAGCAATTTTTTTCAGGTCAAGTTAAAAAGCAGCAACAACAAAGCAGCAAGTAGTTACACAGCATCCTTTGTCTTTGACTGGAGTTGAACAAGAAGTCGTTTCCCTGGCTGAGTTTCCAGATCAACTTCCTTTGCTGCTGATTATCACTGTCACTGTCACCAGTTCAATGGAAAGAAAAGTCTTTAATCCAGTTACTGGACAAGCTGAGCTGCACTACACTAACTGACAGCTAATGTCAATCCCACTGCAGAAGCAGGAAAGGTCTATATAATGCTAAAACCCTCAAAGTAGTCATAGACAGGCCTTTGGGGACAGGCTAATTACTCTAGGGAGCTAAGTTTCACTCTCAGACAAAAAGGAACTGCATGCCATTATAACTGAGTCTTACTCAGAGCCAAACCCGATAAACAGGATTGTTAGAGCAGGCTTGGGTGTAGGATGTGTGAAAGGAAGAGCTGTAAGTGCTGTGAGTGAGTCTGCCACTGCCTGAAGCCAGCACTGGTCTCTTTCCTTTCCCCACAGAAACAAAGGGACAATGTACCAGCCCATCATGAAGTCTTGGAGGATCTGGATCCCCTGGTGTGGCCTGGAGACAGACCTCTAGTACTGCCTCGGTGTATCCTGATTCCTTCCCTCCTTTCCCAAGTCACACCAATGTGCCCACAGGTCAGAGCTCTTTGCAGCCTTATGGCAGAGGCTAAGAAATGCCCTGGTAAGAACAGCAACTGGAGGAGAACCTGACATCCTGGATATGTTAGCTGGAATGAAATGTTCTTTAAGGTCCTCTAAAACCCAAGCCACACTCTGATACTGTGATTCCATGATGAACACATGCAGTGTGTTCACTAGATGCCACTCTCACAACACCACTGCTCTGTCACGTTGGGTTTCTGATCTATGGTCCTTTGTAGACAATCAGGTGAAGGTAAATCTTTTGAAGATGTTCTTCATGGGCCCACTGGTGCAGTGTAAACTTGCCATCTGGATTTACTTTATTCTTAACATTTTAGGAAGCAGTGTTCAGCTTGCTCTGGCCCACAAACAACTATTATGTACTGTAAGAAACATGAAGGTTTTCCTCAGGGTCAGATTTGATGCCTTTATTTCTTTGGCCAGGAGCAAAACTGAAATATTAACTTCACCTTTTCCCTCAGTCAGGACTGAAAACTACTCAGAGCACCTTCTAGCCACTCACGTTCACAGGAATTATCTAAATCACTTACATTTCCTGATGTTCTGATAGAGAAACCAATAACATGAAGGTAGTGAATGTTGACTTTATTTGGTTTATAGCATCTTCTTCAGCTTCTTTGATAACAAGGAATTTAGACTTCATCCTGCCAAGGCTGCACTCACCCCTGCAGCTTGTGTTTGAGTCATGTAAATCCTCTGTCTGGTGAGATTATATTTTGGGAAAGGCATCAGAGTCCTGATCTGAGATAACAAAAATTGAGAATATACTTCTTTCATGGTTGGTCACTCTACCAGTCAAGTCACCTCAGCCTTACAAAATCACACCTGCTTGTCAACTTGAGTGCCTCTAGCTTTGCTTTCCAGCCCCTTAGCCCTCTCAAGCCTTTCTCTGCTAGATTGAGAGGCTCTCTGTAGGTGAGAGCTTTGGCTGACATATTGTGATCTAGACACTTCCTAGTCTCATTCATGTTGAGATAAATAGATCAAGTCTTTCTAGTTCTCCCCATGAATGCATTTTTGTAGAGTTTTTCTGCCCAGCCTTCAATTTCCACTGTTCTTCATAAACTGCAAGCATTGGAAGTTGACAGTATTGGTCACATCAATGCTGTACAGGGAAAAAATCAGCTTCCTACTAGCCACTACACGTAGAGTGTGATCAGTAAATGTATTCCTTTGGTTTGTCCATCCAAGCAACAAGTTAGACAGATTTGTCATGGAATTATATGAGGATCACATTGAAGACTTGATGCATTGTTACAACTCTGAGAGTCAAGGCTCAGCCCCCTTACCTGGCATGAGAGTGTACAAGAATATATTTTGTTTAAATGAAACCTACTTCACCAAGCAATCTAAATATCTGACCCTTATTTTCTAATATTCTAATTTTATCAGTCTGATTTTATATTCTTTCCCTGGTTGCATGTGCAAGACCTGGATAGAATCAATCCCTCTGTTTCACTGATCTGCTTTCCAAGTCCCTGGTGGATAGGACAGGACAGGACAGGACAGGACAGGACAGGATAGGATAGGATAGGATAGGATAGGATAGGATAGGATAGGATAGGATAGGATGAAGAAGGATAGCCTCCAAGCACAGAAGATTTAGGCTGAGCATATAAAAAAAACCTTTCTAACAGTAACAATAATATAGGTAAATACATTGTTGTCACTAACAATATTTATAAATAATTCAGATGACTGATAGGATCCATTTGACCAAATTGTAGACATCTGCAATGCAAACATCTGTATCTGAACTCATCATTCTGTACTACCTTTGCAGAGATAAACTTTTAAGAACAACTCATCTTATCCTAAAGCAAATACCTGATGAAAGTTATAAGAAACTCAGCTTGAAAGGGCCTGTTTCTCTCCACCTGCCTGTAAAGGGAGGCTGAAGTAACTAATTCAGATAAAGACTTTTACCCAATAGTTTTATAAAGTTGGCTCAGAAACTGTCAGGAACAGTTAAATAGAGATAACTGATCACAGGTTTGGACGAGGTACCTCTGAAGGCACATTCTCAATTCTATATTCAGTGATGCTGTGCTATCATAAAGTGCTGACTTGCTCTAGCTAAGATTTCCATAGCCCAGCCACTGGAGAATACTGTCTTCCATTTAGCTCTAAAAAGCTTTCTTATGACTCTTCTGAAGTGCATAAAAGGACAGAATGATGGCTTTCGCAAATGTTCTATTTTGTTGGACAGCAAGAAATAATGGATCACTGTTATAAATATATCCAGAGAGCAAGTTGGTTTTGAGCTTTGGTCTTGTTTCATCTGCTTTATATTTTCAGTTGCACTCTGAAATAAAATATTATGCCTGAGATAAAAATCTGACCATTATTAGCTGTAATGTTTAGTTTGCTTCACTGTCTGTGGCTGCATCTGTTTTCAAGCACAGGAACTATTGGGCTCTTTGCAAAAAGAAAATACCTCCTCGATTTAGCACAAAGGTCCTGACAATACAGCTGGATTCCACTTCTGTGCAGAGAAACACCCTCTTTTTCCTCCCTAAAGCCTTCCTCAAGTAAATTCAATGTAAGAGATGGAAGAATATTAACTTGGATTCACTGAGGAATATTGCTACAGTAATTGCAAGCAGAACACTGATGAAATGCTAATAACACTTCAAAAGATTCATCACGAGTTTCCATCAGTCCTTCTCAAGGCAGGAGCAGGAACAGTATTAAGCAAAAATATTTGAGAGAGAACCAAAGCAACCACATATCAACACACAGCTATGTGGGTTTAGCCAGCTTTCCTTTCCTGAATCCCTTTTTTTTAACAACTTTTTTGCTTGTCATCTTGGGAACTGCTTATTCCAGCCAAATTGGATTCTTATAATGGATCTATTATTATGGCAGCTGAACACTTCCATGTAACCATTCAAACCATACAGGAAATGATGCACTTAATGGAGGATTTCAAAGAGGTTACACTTGTAAATAAAAATTAAACTAAGGAAGAAGGGAAAGGGTTCTTAACAGCAGGATGAATCCTTCTAGACGCTCTTAATTCAGCTATCTTTTTCCTTTTTTTATATCAAAAATATGTTGTTTTCATGATATTTATAAGCGGAGAATTGCTAACAGTAGTAGGGAAAAGAAGTACAAATATTCAAGATACTGCCATCTCTGGGTTTTTCAATGCATCCTGTCTTCTCTCTGCTCAAAAAACTCTTTGGGGCAGGATAGTCTTGAATAGTTTCAAGACTACTTTTAAAGCTTAGTGAGGCAAATTGCAACAGTAGGAATCGAGCAGTCCATTAATTACAGAATTGTTTCCAGAGAAAGCTCTCATTAGTCACTGCCAATTGTCATTCTACATCAGACATTTCAAAGAGGCACAAAGAAGACACTGCAGCATAGGAAGTAGGTGAAAAGCTGTGAAAAAAGAGGCTCTGATTGAACTTTCATACTGCCAAGGCTCTCAAAGCCAAGAAAAATTTTCTGACATGCAACCTAAATCTCCAGTCCTGACTACACTTAAGGAGAACCAGGTGTCCAAATTACTTAGAAAAACTCAGCACAAATTCTGTCTGACTCTTGACTTGGTAGAGGGAGCTTATTCAAGCTCTAATGCACTTACTGCCAGTATCTAATGTTTGTGTGAAATCTAATATTTTCTGTTCTGGCTATTTTATTTGGACAATAATTCTGATCAGGGAATTAAATTCTACCAACACTGCATGGTTCAGAGAACATAGAATGAAGTCAGCCCAATATTCAGAATATACTTACTCATAAAATGTTGTCCAACCATTTTCATTGCTTTTAGTGGCAAGGAGACCAGAGTTGCCGTGGTATGTCATCATGGCTACTTCATGCCCCTGTGTTGTCACACTCTTGAGAGCACTGTTGGTACCAATTGTCACCCAGTAGACTTGGCCATCAGGCACCACCAGCCAGAGGGGCATCCCTGTGGAATCTCTTCGGATATTGACTAAGTTGCCATTATTGTCAGTGATCAGCGTTATATCTCCATCTCCAGAATAAGTAAAATTGTAAAGATAATCTCCAGTGGTAAGGCTCTGAGTATAAAGGTGCTTCCCACTGGTGTCAAACAAGTAGAGTTCCTGATCTATGGGTGAGGATAACTCATACAGATTCTGAGTGTTGAGGAACGGTTTGTTTTTCCGAATGAAGCGGATTCGGATATTCCCCAGATCAGCGACGTACAGCTCCCCGTCTGCACACACGGCGAGGGAGGACGGCGCGTTGAGCTTGGCGTCCTTGGCGTAGCCATCGTCCCCCGAGAAGCAGTCACAGTTGGCGTCGTTCTTGCAGTCGCAGCTGCTCGGGGCGCCGGCGACGAGGGAGATCTCCCCGTTGGTGGTCACCTGCCTGATGCGGTTGATCTTCTTCTCGTCGGTCTCAGCGATGTACAGGACCCCGTTATGGGACACGGCCAGGGCGGTGGCAGACTCCAGCGTGGCGTGGATTGCCACCTTGCTGAGCAGAAAGTGATCCATGCCTGGCACCTGGCAGTGCATGGGCCTCCCTGCCACAATGCGCACTTGGTGGTTCTCAGAGATCTGCAGCACAACGTTATTGTCAAGGACATAGAGCGAATTATCCATGGGATTCACCGCTAGATCCGTGGGCCATTCCAGACGAACCTTCATGGTAAAAGAACACAAGGGAATTTTTATAGCAAGACATTTTTCTACCACATGATTCCTATAAATCAATTACAATGAGGATGTAATCAACATGGATTAAAGGGAGAATGGGTGAAAACCCCACAACTAATTATTACTTGATAGAGTGGCCATAGAGGATATAACCTGGTGTGAGCGAGGGGGGCTTAGCTCCTGGTGATGTGAAGTAGACACATGGGGACACTCACACTCTACTCTGGAACAGTGGTGAGAACAGGATGATGGACAGAGGCAAACCATTCTGTGATTTTCTCTTTCCTGTGCTTTTTGAACTGGTGGAAGCTGGACCTCATAGCAGAGACCTGGGACTGCCAATTTTGCTGGGTAAAGTGCTATGAAATCAGTCACACAAAACAGTGATTCTTTTACTAAAGGATTTTTCACATAACTGGATGAATTCCTCTGGGTAAATGACAAGGAGGACAGACACAAAACTGGCAGCTGTGTCAGCATGTGTGAATATCTAAGTTATAACCTATGGTTTTCTACTTTATGCTGCAAAAATGCAGAATAGCAATTCATAGGAAATTCAGGCCATTTCAATTCATGGAGTAAAATACTTGTGTCTTCACAGGCATTTTCACATTTTGTTCTAGCATAATGGAAAAAATGGGTTCAGGAGTGACACATATCAGTTCTACACTGATAATCCACTGAAACAGTGACTGGCAACACCACAAGTGAGCAAGCACTAAAAAGACTTTATTTCTAGCTCTGCTTCTGCAATACACTCTTTTCAAGTGAGTCTACTCATTTAATTGCCAAACTTAAGAAATGTTTACCAACAGAATTCAGGACTTTTTTTTTGTAAAGAATTCGAAGTTCTGCATTTTTTTGACTATTTTATTTTATTTCAGGTTTATATAGAAAAAGAAATTTGTCTTGTGTTGATGGGAACCAATCAGTGCCAGGATAGCTTCTTTGTTTTTAACCTTCTTTTCCCACCATCCATCTCAGTTGCTGCTTCATCTCATTTGTCTGATGTGACTTAAGTTTGGATGAATATTTTGTAATCTTATTGGAAGGAGGAGGAGTGGATGCCAGCAGACTCAGGTCCAGCACACCATCTTTCACTGTGATTTTATTTAAAACTGAATAAGAAGAGACCAGCTAAGATCTACAGGAACACAGGATATTTTTAAGGCCTGTAGCTCAACATCTCTGCTATAGCCATGCTTTATTTTGATGCTTCTATATGCCTTTTCAGCATTTTTTTTAAAGAGATGAGATGTAAGGTGATCATTGTGTCTTTTAATGCCTGGGTATGTGAAGCTTATTTTCATGGCTAAGCAGTATGCTGACCTCTGTCTACTCTGGTACTCTGTTTGCAAAATCTCCTTCCTTTTCTCAGCTCCTGGCCTATTTTAACCCTTCTTGTAGTAAAACATTATAGCCTGTGGTTTCCTCTTTAATAATTCATGCCTCCATCCCTTCCAGTGGTCTTTAAGCTCTGCAGTCTTCAGACAGCATCAAGAGCTGAGTTTATTCTGAACTGACATGGGAATTTTCAATTTCTTAAAAACCACTCCTTGTCAACAGTGGCAGCTAAATATTTCATGTCCTCATGTCCCAGGGAACCTCAGGGACCTGGCAGAAAAGACCCTTCTATCTGCCGTAAATGATGAAAAGCTTCTTCCCAAGCTGGTTTTTATTTTTTAATTAAGCTTGTCTTCAGTGTGTTTCTCCAGAACAGGAGTGGTTTATCTGCCAGTCCCAGTACAAGTTAATCTAAAAATGGTTCCTGTCATTTTATGAAAGGAAAAATAAGAGTCTTCAGCTGATACATGTTCATCTCAAAAGTGTTTGAACATGACATTGGTTTACACAGGAACTACATAACCTGGAAGTAAATAATTTTTAAAGCCTGATTACACAATGGTCTTGTGCTAACTGCCCCTGGAAATCACATAAATCACATAAAGAAGAAACTATGTCTGAAAAATGAGAAATATATTAAAAGGTAGTCTTTAACTCTGGTAATTGAATAGCTTTGTACACTGTGTAATTTCTGTGGTGAGCTTGCCTCTTTATGTCCTCGAATATCTTAAACCATTTACAAACAGCCTAAATATTCCTCGACTGTGCAGCCCCACTTTAAGCCAGTGTCAGTTGACAGCTACTCACCAGAATCAGAAGCAGAGAGAGAAATATTGCTCAAAACCCCTTTATGATCTTAAGTCATTCATTCCCTCTGTCCCGAGAGACAGAGCACCGACCTGGGCAAGAATCGGCCGGGGTAAGAGAGCGAGGCTTTGTGTCCAGTTGGTTTTGTCTCAGAGAGGGAGAAATGGGATACCAGGGTGGAGCTGGGATAAACAACCAACCAGATCAGAGCCCGGGCTGCCTGGACATTAGACAAAGGGCTATCTCAAGAGTCACATGGCAGGGACCTGGCTGGGGGGCCCAGGGGGCTTCACCACTACATTTAACCATCAAAATTTTGCCTCTATAGAAGGAAGAAAAACTTTTAAACTCATAATTTCAGCTTGTTCATAAATTACAGACAGTGGGAGCCAGTTACAAGGAAGTAAGAACAATCTTTTCAAATTAGAGGGAAAAAACAAGAACAGATTCCATATGGGAGCATGGAAATTATCTAGGTAGTTACAAAAAGGAAACCCCATTGACATCTATTGTGGCTGAATAACAGTACTTAGGCCTCCAGCTATGATCTATGTTTTCATAGGAGAGGACAACATTCCCGCAGTCAGGCAAACAACAAGTGGCACAAAGGTTTCAAAGGACACAAAGTCCTTTCAAAGGTCCTAAACTGGCACAATTTGACAAGTTGGCCAGTGTCACACAAAATTGAGTGCTGGGCTGTAACAGATTTCTCTTCTGTACCATCCAGTAGTAAAGCAATCATCAAAATGAGATTTCTTTTTCTCTCTTCTTTTTTCACTCCACCTTGAAGCAGCAGGACTTAAAAGCCCAGCATGATGGTAGCTGCAACCAATTTGCAATCTGATGCAATTCAAGATTCTTGTTTTCCTGCTGTTGCTAATTTTGGTACCACATCCTCCAATCAGTATTTCCTATGTTAATTTGATTCAGGTCTAAAATTGTGCTGGGCCAAATTAGGATGAGGGGAAGAAAAGAAAAAAACCTGTGATTAGCTAAGATGTTATAATGGAGCATGGCATATAGTGAGAAATGAGCCTACCTTCCTAGGAATATGTGTCTCTCCACTGATTGGGAGTTCTGAAAGAAGTAAATTCTGTGTCTGGGACTTGTGTAAAAATCTCACACCCCAAGAATCTGAGTTGGGGCAGTCATGTGTTTCCTTCTGTCTTTATAGGGTATTTCATTTTGATTCAGTCATTTTTATACCATAAACTATGAAGAAATGCAACTCTCCTTGAGCCCTTACCTCTTTGTTAGACCTTCTAGGGAAGCTCACAGACATGCAGATAGGGTGAAGGCATAGGCTTGTATTCAGTAGAAACAAAGCCAAACCACTGTCTTACCTGAGAAATGTCCATAACAGAGTCACAGCTGAGAGGCCGAGCAGATGTCAAGTCATTGGAACCCAACACAGTTGAGATGATCCCATTTTGATCAATCCGCCTGATCATGGTGCCATCCACAAAGTAAATCAGCCCAAACTTGTCCACAGTGATGCCTGGGGAGGAACAAAGAAAGACAGTCAGAAAGTGATGGCAGCCTGACATGAGGAGCAATATATTTCATGGCATTCAAGAGGGATAAGAGGAGAGCTGGGCATGTGGGAGTCCTGGTTATTCAGAGCTTTGAACTGGCACCATTCCATGGAGGGAACTTTCAAATGGCACACAATGCAATCCAGAAGTCCCTGCTCGCTCCTGGAAAAGGGCATGGCATTTGGTGAACTGCTGAAATGAAAAGGTTTTCTAATAACTGCATGTCCTACATGTTCAGAAACCTGATTTTATTGCTCATGGTATGAATGATAAGCCATGCACGTAAAAATGTTACACCGATGAGTCTTTCAAAAATGGTGATGAAAAAGACTGTGAAAGGTCCATCAGGTCAATCAAATTCCGGATGGGTACATGAGAAAGGGTTTTTCCCTAGGATAATCCTACTAATATACAGTGTTTCACCTGATTCTGAACTCTGCTAGTGATTAATTTCATTGTCCAAGCCTCCTTTGTAGACATACTCCTGTCAGTGGATTTGAGGTCTGCTGACAGCAGTTACAGGCTGCTGATTCTCGCTTCTTGCCCTGCAGATATGTGCTGTTTCACCTCCCCCTAAGCTTAATGTCTCAAGTATTTGTTATGTTAGCACAACCTCCTTTAATCCTCTTTATCCTAGGCTAGCTACCCTCTGCATCTTCTGTGAGAGGATTTCATAGTGCTTTACACTTTCTAATTAGAACTCATAACAGTCTGTGAGTGTGATCACTCTAATTTTACATATCAGAAAATTAACAGATAATGCAATTCTCACAAGGTCACAGAGAAAGGTCATGACTGAGGCAGGAATAAGAAGTCAGGGGCTCTATTCACCTCTCCTTTGTGCTAGTATAAATTAAAATAACTCCACAGATACTAGTAAAGTAATTCAGTTCATCTACCCTACAGAGGCAGAATGTCACTCAGCATTATCTGAGTGTCTTAAAGACACTAAAAGATTGTAAAGAAATAGAAAAAGAATGTATAGGCCTGTAACATCTTTTTCTATGCAAGTGAAAATTCTACTTGAAATATAGGAATATTAGGATCTTCCTGTTTCATTTCTTTTGCTTGTAGGGTAACAATCACTTGGCAAAAAGCAGACATCTGCACTGTGCATCTAAGCAAGTATCTAAACCTATTCCAATTAGTGGAGAGAGAAATCTACTTTGAGAGTGCAATTTGTATCACCCTAAAGCACATATCCCCAAGAGATTATATGAATCCTGCTAGAAATACCTTTTCCTCCCATGTGATTATAAAAGGAGACTACAGCGAATATCTCTAAAGAAAATATTTATATTGTAGGCAGATTAAATTAGTAAACTGAATGCTCACTAGACTTGTTTCTTTGGCTGTCATCTTGGTGACAGAAATGATGGAAATTCTGTTTCAAATAGAAAGCTTTGAGAATTTTTGAGGAGTGATCAGATCTTGTGTTCCTCCAAAATGCTGTTTTGCAGCCACATCCCCTTGTTTGAAACACTTACCCTCAGTCTCCACCCCCTGTGAGCTCTTCTGTGAAGTGCAGATGCAGCAGTTCACAGATCAAAAATTCCAGATTTTCATAGAGCAGGGACTAATCCTCTGATTGCTTTGGCAACAAAAATCATGGCCTTCAGCCAGCACTGTAAGTATTGCATGGGCTGGAAGCCATGGAGGTAGGTGATATGTGGAAAAACATACCAGATTTGATTATAAGGAAATCCACAGAAGATAATCTGACCTGGCAGAAAAACCTCAGGACTAAGTAATTGTTTGAGGGAAAGAACAATCTTCTTCACTGAGCTGAGGTAAAGGAAGGGATTCTGACATGGTTGCAACCTGTTGATTTAAAGTCAAAGAGGAGTCAGAAAACTGGTGTTTCAGATCACTGAGCTGAATGGGAGCTGTGTGTTATTGCCAGGAGGTAAAACCAGCATTTTCATGATTTCTTCACAGCATCACCCTGTCTGAAGGGCATCACTTTGACCTGGATCGGATATTTGACCATCAGAGCAGTGTGATTTCAGAATAGCCTCTAGGGCAGTGAGGAAAAAAATTACTTGCGGCTTTCAAGACGAAGTTCATTAATTTTGGAGGGGATTATATAGCAGCATTGCTGAGATAATGGATGACAGGACTGAATGACCTAAAAGATTGCTTCTAGTCCTACACTTTAATACCTGTGTTCAATTCATGCCAAGAAAGGATTCATCTTTGCAGGACCGTGAAACATGAGTTTCAAAAGGGAGCATGAGGTAACTGTTGAACATATGAATTTACTGAGGGTGGTGAGGCACTGGCAAAGGTTTTCCAAAGAAATTATGGCTGCCCCATCCCTGGAAGTGCTCAAGGACAGGCTGGATGGGCTTTGAGCAACCTGGTCTAGTGAGAGGTGTCCCCTCTCACTAGAGGGGTAGGAACTGAGTGGGTAGGAACTAGATGGTCTTTATGGTCCCCGCCAATCCAAACCATTCTATGATTTGATGAATGCTATGAGAGAAGCCGCAGTAGTGGTGGCCATTTATTCTCACTATACAATATAAACACATAATTTGTATTTTAGCATTTCATCAAATGCTTGCAGAAGGATTGATGGGACAAGCATCAATATCTTGCTGGCATCCATGGCTTTTAGGAAACTATCTTCACCTGCCATGAGATTTGTCAGTACTATGCCCTCTTCAATGAGTCATCCAGGATACTGGGACATGTCACCTGTCACTGGCATCTGCTGCTGAAGGTCTCTGCTTCTCTTAATTATTATGCCTACTGAGTGTCAAGTTCTTTTATGTTTGGTAGCATTTGCCTGAAAACCAGGAACACAACTGAGCTCTTTAAGCAATATGGTAGACGTGCTTTTTTCGGAAGAGGCATGGTAGGTGGTTTAGTTGATCTTAATTGGCTTTTGTCAAACACAACAGTCTCTCCCCCATTCCTTGGTTCACAACAAGTATTTTTCCAGGTGCCTGTACATTAGTTGGTGTGACAAGCCAAAAGCCAGTGAAGGGTGGCAGGCTGGATAATGTGATTTTAAATGAGGTAGAGTTTTCTCCCTTAGCTAGTTCCGCATGTATGGGATCGGACGTCTCAGCAGTGTTTGCTGGCAGTGGCTCACTGTGTGCAGTACTGGGGTTTGATGGCTGGTCTGATTACCCAGTTACAGTAATAATAACCTGGATGCACTTCGGCCCTTGAGCCAGCTCTGATCAGCTGATAGGGCACAACTTTATTTTGCATTCCAGCTCAGACAAAGAGCTTGCACACCTAAGTAAGTTGAAGTGGGACAGCAAAGTTACCACTTATCACCCTGCTCCAGGGCAATGGTATGTGTATGTGTTCTTATCACTGAGCACTTTTCTGCTTATCCCTCTTTCATGGAAGGCTAAGCAATCTCAATTGCCTCACATTTCCTGAGATGTTCTGTAGAGCAGCAGAGTTTGCAGTCTGTCAAATCTCCAAATTCCCACTTGCACACATTACTTCCATGGCAACTGCTCCAATACCTTCCTGACTTTAGCCGATTGTCTTGGAATCAGCTAAATTATCGAGAAGAGCCCTGCTGTCCCACAGACAAGTGTCTTTGGATGGATGACTTCTGTGAAAAGGGAAAGAAGCATCTCATGGATTTCTTGCAGCAGATTGTAGAGGTTAGACTGCACCTTTCTGTTTCCTTTCTGATATAGGCACAGTTCCAGTGCTGGGAGCCAGCTCCTGCAAACAGGCATAGAAATGGGTAATTTACATGTTATGCGTGTTAAGCCCAAGGCCTTGGCTTGCTTTGGAGGAAGGCTCCCCTCATGTTTCCATAGGAACATAAGGGAATTAAAGCCTTTCACCATATAGCTTGAAGTTCAGCCTCACAGTTAGTGAATCAGCTGCTGCCACTACCCAGGTAGTGTTGCAGATCCAAACCTTAAGTTCTGAGATATGAACTACATTCATTATGAAATCATGCTGGCTCCTCTTGCATAAGCAGAGATCTCTTACAAAACAAGGGCTTGTGGCACCATGTGCCTCACACCAATGTGCTGTGCTGATAGAAAGTTGTGACATGATGACATTTCCTTGAAATGTCAGGACCTTGCAGCATGAAGAGGTGACAGCACAACGTTATGCTGCAAATAGCTACTGGGACATGGTGAGTTTGTTCTGCAAGACAAACCACTAAAAGTGGTTGTGTTGTGCATGTTGATCCTGTTAGGAAAAAAAAAAGGAGGAAGAAACCCTTTAACTGAAGAAAAGGTGCTTAAAGAAATCAAAATTTGGACCTTTCTTGTCTGACTGGATGCTGAATGACTGAGTGATAAAATGGCAGATGAAAATCAATGTCAATAAGTACAGAGGAATTCACAGGGGAAGGAGAAAGCCTAACTACCCATATACATTGACGATGTGAAAAAGAGCACACAGGAAAAAGATTCTGGAACTCCTGTGAGAAGTTCTCTGCTAAGATCAGTTTTGTGTTTTGCAGTGGTCAAGAAGAGAATTACAAGACAGCAAAGAACTAGGAAATACATGAGAAAGGAACAGAAGACAGTGGTTTTGCCTCAAAAGTACCACTCTTTTTTATGACTTGGCTAAAGAAATTGTGGAAATTATTAGCACATGGTGCCTGGAGGAACAAAACTAGGTGTTCAGGAAGGTTTCTAAGCCAATTGATGATGGTATATTAGGTCTGCTGCAACCTCTTCAGAAAGTCCCCTAAATGCTGATGAGTAGCATCTGGAGTGTTAGCACAGGAAGATCACATTGCCCCTGTCCCTAAGTGTCTTTCCTGGCCAGAGTAAGGGACAAGGTACTTTGTGCAGTCAGCGTCTGATCTTCCCCAAAATGGTCCTATTATTATCTGACTGTAAAAATGTTAACAGATCATGGAGTGCTGAGTTTCCTCAATTAATTCTGTTGAACTCCTCAACACTTAGCAAAGAGTTTGTTTACACATTCAGCAGGGCACAGTGAAAGAAGCAATCTGTCCCCAAATTAATTACTTCATTTTGCACTGGTGTTATGGTGCTAAATGAATGAGATGCCCCCTCCCTCCCCACATGCCTTCTGAAACCTTCTTCCTATTGTGTCAGACTTGTCACTGCAATCTCTCTTAATTGCAGGCTCTTTGGTAATTTCTCTGCCACAACATTTTCCCAAGAAGAACCAATGGTGAGCACTCAAACGAAAAGAAATGCTCTGACAAGCTGGAGTTTTAATTTTTCTTTAGATTGCTTGTAGAAGAGGATCATTATTAGCAGATGATAATTAGGAAGCGGTAACACTTTAATTTGCAAGGATATATTGAAATTCATTAGCATCTGAAAGCTTTACTGTGCTCCGTGGCAAATGAATTGGACTGATCAGACTGGCTCCTAATAGCTATGATAAATACCCTGACGAAACCACTGTCACCCTATTTCATCTGTGGATCTATCTGTCCTGTGTTTGTATAGCCTACCTTTATTAGAAAAGCCAAAGATAGGTAGAGTGTGAAATTCCTGGAGGATTTTACCCCTCCTTATGTCCTTCTAAGCTGATCATCTAAAAGGAGTCCTTCTGCCTTCAGTGGAGCGAGATAAGAACCTCTGTCCAGAGGTACTTCAGAGAAATGTATTGACAGGACAAGGGACAATGGTTCTGAACTAAAACTAAAATTTACATTGCATGTTAGAAAGAAATTCTTTCCTATGAGGGTGGTGAGGTGGCCCAGAGAAGCTGTGGCTGCCCCATCCCTGGAAGTGTTCTAAGCCAGGTTGGATGGGGCTCTGAGCAACCTGGTCTAGTGGAAATTGTCCCTGCTCATGGCAGGGGAGTTGGAACTGGACTGTCTTTGAAGGTCCTTTCCAACCCAAAGCATTCTACAATTCTATGAAATTGAACTCATGGAAGCTGAGGTGAGAACTGGAGGAAGTGATCAAAACAATAGGGAAAAGTCTGCTGCTCAGAATATGAAAAACCATTCTGAACAGTGTTTGCAGCAGTGGGGAGCTCATTCTTCAGGCTGTCAGATCCAGGAGAAGACCAGCACGCTCAGAATGTGGTTCATCTCACCTTGAATATGTGCACTGTCACGGAATGAACCACCTTCAGGGTACCAGTTTCTTTCCACCGAGAAGAGACCCCAAAAAAATCTACTTAGACCAGATGCTTGACTGGTGCAAGAGGCTAAAGGTATACGCGAAGGCATACGTTGACAGCTCATGACTATTTCTCCAGTCTTTATGAATTGCTGGTTTTCATCTGGCAGGAAGATACCCATCCCTCACTATGTTCCAGCAACCTGCAAGTATCAGCTAATTAAAACATCATGAAAGGCAAGACTTTTATTCCTTATGATTTTTGAAAAAGTGCTATGATGGCCTTAAAATACAGAAATCCTACTTGGCATGAAGCAATTATGTTCAAAGAAAAAAAAACAGCTTTAGCCTTAAGAAGTAGAGTCCTATGAAGAGCAATAATTCTTGAAAAACTGACTTTCCAGGTCCTTCCCTGGCCAGCTGATATCTCTACAGCTACAGAATCATTTTATAATTTCCTCTGATCCTTCACTTATGAGTGTTTATTCACCTGCCAAGACATGGAAGCACGGGGTCACTTGAGATCTACTGGTTACTTATACAATAAATCAATTTTATTTTGAACTATTATGAAGTACTTGAGGGAAGAGCATTGGCTGGATTTTTCTGCTAGGGTGAACCACTGCAAAGGTATAAACAATGGTGACATTACATTGTCAGCATGAGTTTTCACTGTTCATCATTTATTGAGGGGATTGGGAGTGAGTCCCATCTGCCACAGCTGTTGCCTCAGCAGAATTTGCAAAGTCAGGTTAGAATCAGACCAGGGAACACTGTTTAGGAACTTTCTATTGGCTGTGTGGGCTTTCCGGATTATTATTTTCTTGTTGTCATTTTGCTTCATGTCATTTCCTCTTTCACCCTCAATTTACTTCTGTTTTGTGAAATTTTTGAGCTCTGAGGAATGAATGCATGAATTTTGCTGTTGTATGATTGAGGTGGAAGAATGGCCTCCTGAGAGCCTCAGTTGCCAACAAGAAGGATTTCAGTGCTGAAAACTTTGAACTCCAGAGCTGTTTGCTATAGTAAAGCAGAAAAATAAGTCATCTAAACCTTGTAACATTTGCCCACAGATGGAAATGAATAATAACCCTCTTATTTTGTACAACGGAGAACAGAGGACCAACAAAAGTGGTGGGATATTTTTTTTTTGCACTGATTGAACTTCAAAGAGGTGAAAAAAATTGGATTACAGATTTCTAGATTCCCTGATCTCATGATTCATCTGCTGGACTGCCTGAATCTCTCTGCCCAAGTCACTTAATTTTCTTTTCAGTCAGTCTTCTCATTTCAGTGAGACAAATTCTACACTACAAATACTATACACACCTGTGCTTCTGACAATACTTTAGCCCAATGCAATGGTCAACTCATGGGATTCTGGAGTGCTTGGAAACCATGCTGGGCTCTTTAAATATTACAAGTGTAGAAGTCTGGGTTTTGATGCTTTTTGGCAGAAAAAAAATAGGTCTTCCATAGTATATTTTTCTGCATCCTTGCCAGGAAACAACAAAAAAAAAATCACAGCTAGACGTAACACAAAAGGTCATTAAATCAGTCTGGATTTCTTGGATTCAGTAACAACAATTTCATCTCCATGTCATGAAAAATAACTTCCTGAGAATCATAGAATCATCAAAGGGTTTGGGTTGGAGGAGGCCTTAAAGAGCATTTAGTTCCAAACCTTTGCCATGGGCTGAGACACCTTCCAGTAGACCAGGTTTATCAAAGCCCCATTCAACATGTCCATGAACATTGCCAGGGATGGGACAGCCACAACTTCTTTGGGAATTTTATCTGCTTTTAGTGAAATAACTTTACATAAAATCATAGAATGATTTGGGTTGGTTGGAAGAGGCCTTTGAAAGTAATCTAATCCAACCCCCTTGCCATGGGCAGGGGCACTTGTTAAAGGACCCTAAGGTTTTGCTGAGGGGTTACTTTACAATGAGGCTGGGATAGGCTTGGCCATTGTTGTTGTGGGGAAGGAGGGAATTACCACTCCCTGATGCAATGGAAAAGAAAAGCTGCAGCACATTGATGTCAAAGCCAAGAACCTGTAAGTAACTCCTCACATTCTGAACGGCTGGGCAAAAGAAGACATGTAACAAGCAAAAATGCCACACCTCAAAAAACATTCCTGCGTGGGTGTCCTTCTCAGCCCTCTTCACAAACACGGTTGAAAATGTGTGTACAAACAATTCTTTTCACCTCATCTCTATCATCTCGTGTGCTTTTTTTTCTGAGGAGCTGTGGACAGCTGGGAGGAGCGACATCCTCCATCTGCAGAGCTTGTTACCTTGAGACTGCCAGACTGAAGTCTTGGCTACACACAGGACTGCATATGTTTGGCTAAACCTGTTTTGAACAATTTAGTTCACAGTCATGAAGGCTGAGTGATGCTTTTATTCTGATTCAAGTGTGCTTTTATCACATTTCAGTATGCTGGAACCAGGTGAAATTAAACTGAATTAGCATTCCCATATCAAAATCAGTATCTACCCCCCTATAGGATTTAGGCTGGATACTGTGATAAATAATGTCTAAACCATCATTTGTGTATCTTTGAGCTGTATGCTAGTTTTGCTGCTCTTTTATATATACATACAGCAATGCTTATAGGGCTTTTTTTTAATGCCAAGAAAGCCTCAGTGAACTGAATGTTAGTGAATCCTGCTCAGGTTGGGAGATACCAAGCACTGTTGGTAAGAAGGAGTAATGACTTAATGGGTATAAAAGTAATTGGTGGATTTATTCTATTGCCCTCTGAACATGTGCCCGTCCCTAAACCCCTCTGATTCAGCATTGCTCCCAGCCAGGTCAATTTGAAGAACCATGACATGACTAGCTAAGGGTGAGACATACTCACTTATTTCCAGAAGCAAGCCCTTAGGATGTGTTTCAGAACTGGAGAGGAGAGCAATCTCCAGTGTGACAAAACAAGACGCTTTCAAAAAGCCCCCTTTAAAAAAGCCAGTGGAGAAGAAGCAGTCTCACCCCTGGGATTTGTAAGGGTGGCATCAGTGCCTTTGCCTCCATCCCCACAGCGAGTATCATCAAATGGGAGACACTGATCCCCAGTTCCAGCCAAGACCTCTGAATTCTTCACAATGTCTTTCACTGATGTGGTCGACTTGATTTTATAGATACGTCGGCTGTTGGTGTCAGAGAGGTAGATGGAGCCGGTGATAGGATCTGTGGTCAAGTAATACTTATGAGCTGGGCTGTGGCTGAAAAACAAAGGTATGACATTATTAATTTTTTGGATTATGTGTTTCCTTAAGTCAACAGGCAATGCAAGCACTTTAGAGAATAAAAACGCACAGGGCAGAAAGACTGGGAAAGTGAAGGAGTGCTGTATTGGACAAGGTTAGTACACGGTGTGTTACAGCACAGGATCCCAAGCTCTATCTGTTAGCAATCACTGTGCCTGGGGTGCTCTCTGGCATGGAGGGAAGCAACCAAAGGAAAGAGCTCTCTGGTCTGAGCCAAAACCATGCCAGGAACTACTACAGGTTGAGTCCCAGTGCCTGTGTTTGCTTAATTTACTTGTTATAGACATAGTCCTCAAACTGGTGTTCGTGCAGTGCCCAGAAGTGAAGGGAAAACACAGGACAGTAGGGAAATAAAACAAATAATGAAAAAAATGCTGTCCTCCCAACAAAGGACTAATACAAACTCCAAAAGGAGACTCCCTGTACAAAGCACTTGAAGATACACCCTGCAAGATCACTGCATCAAAGCTCATATGGTGCTGTTGCTGACTCCAGCAAAGACCCCGAAGTCCCTGCCCTCAGGGAGATTAAGGGAATCCTGCCACTGAATTCAGCTGGACCTCAATGATGAGAGAAACAAAATAATTCCTTGAGTTGTACATTTGCCCCAAGTAAAGCATGGACTAGTACTAGGCTGAGGAACCTAAACAACAGTCCCCCGTTAAACGTGCCCTGCTCACTGTTTCCTTGGACACAAGAAAGGGTGGCTGAGAAATGGGATGAGCAGACAGAATGATATTTTTAGCTCCATGACTGCAACATTAAATGAACCCAAGACTGAAGAAATTAATAAACTAGAATCCACCTTATGGAAAGCATCCAATAGGATTGGCTATAAAAAAAACAACCAGATGGGTTTAGACAAAATGTAAACAATTGTCTTGCAAAAACTTTATCTGTATTTTAATATAAGTCCTAAAGTTATTAACATCTTCTATTACAATTGTTTACTAGTAGCGTGCATTGAACTGCCTCTCTTCTAAGCCTGAAACCAAGAGATTAGACTTGTAACACCTGTCCTGGACACGGTGTTTTTTATTCTAAGAAAGGCTAAGTAGTAATTAGAAGAAGTATGAAAGTATCTACCTTTTTCCAGAACACCTCCAAGCTGTCCAAATTCATCAAGTCCAAAGAATTCATAATAAAAATCTAGGCCACAGCTCACAATTTTGCACTTAATGGAATTGTTCCAAGAGAAGCTAGCTAGAAACTTGAGTGTCGATCACAGTTGACTCTATTCCTCATAACAAAAAAATTCCTCTCAACCTTTATGTTAGGAAAATTACCCCCTCTTCAGACACATAAAAATTACTGAGTTATTCTCTTCTTTAAAGAGCAGTAAATTGGTTTTTCATTCAAATTATTTAATAATATGGGGGTGGGGGAAAAGCACCTTTCTGATTTATTCTGGAATATCCCTTGTGATTTATCCCATTAAAGTCTGAACAGATTTCATCTCCAAAAATGACACTGATTCTTGCTAAATAAAATGCTCTGACCTTCAAGACAGCTCCAGCCTGACAGTTCAGTCTCCATCTGTGTTCCTTCCCAATGACAGCAGGCTGGGAGGGTATTATTTCATTTACCTGCATGTCACTCACACTAAGCAAGTGGCTTCAACCCTAGTGGAAGAAGTTCCCTGTGGGAATCCATCATCCATTTTGATCAGGGCCCTGCATTTTCTGCTGAGTATCCTAACAAAGCCCTGCTGAATGTCAGTCAGCTTTTGAGCTGTTCATAATCTCTGTTTTGCATGGGAGGTGGATAAGAGGAGGACAGTTTTAATGGCACTTTGCAATCCTTTACCATCTTTGACTGGCAAGCACAAATAACTTTCCCTGAGTTTTAAAACAGGCTATTTGCAGATGAGCAAAGGCAAATGACTTACCCAGAGGAGGAGAAAAATGGGGACAGAGAGAAATTCCTGCTCC
Source organism: Lanius collurio (assembly GCA_020086605.1). NCBI lineage: Eukaryota > Metazoa > Chordata > Aves > Passeriformes > Laniidae > Lanius > Lanius collurio. The sequence continues at coordinate 27,679,066 of JACBWW010000006.1, read as the reverse complement.
CCTCTCCCAGCTCTATTGTTGTGATTTATTTTTGGATTTCACAGCCTCACTCTGGTGGATTTTATTATTGATTACAATCTTCTGTAAAAAAGAGAGCTCTTAAAACAGTTTTCTATTCCCAGCTCTTGTATAGAATAGATGCTGAAACAATCTATTAAAAATGGTCAAGCTAGAATTTACCCCCCTGGCCTCTGCCAACTGTTTTCAACATTGCAGGGAGACGGTATCATGCTCTGCCCTGGCATGAATTGCACAGTGTTATACACTGGAGCTTTTTTTTCTTACTTTGAGATCCTTCCGAGTGACAGATGCTTACATAAACCTATGCTGGTCATGTAAAATCTCCCAAACTGCTTCCCTTTACCTGTAATAGTGCATGAGCAGTGGAGCCAGGAACACTGGGGCTTCACTTTTTATTTAAAGCCACAATCAACAGGCAAATCCAAGTGGTAAATTGGACTGGGCTGAACAGCAATTGAATTAAATCTGCCTAGGGTGAAGCAGCGAAGACTTCCCCCCCTCTACCTTTCATCCTCTCTCATTTCTCAGTTAGGTAACGGTCCAAAACAAAAGACAGGACTTTTTACTATTCCAAAGACTTAATCGGCTATATTATTTGCAGTTTTAGAATATTTATCCCCCATATTGACACTGCCACTAGAAAATGACTATGGAGGAAGAGCTGATTTCCCAGAGTGTTCCCTGAGCTCTTACAATTTTTTAGAAGAAAACCTGAGCATTGCATTGCTATTTTAAACTCCCTGAAGCAATAACCCTGGAGTTGCAGTGATGGGATGGGCTGGTCCCTAGTCAAGGACTGACACTTTTATGGGTATTAGTGGGCATGATGGTGTAGTCACAGGGAATGAGAACAGTTTCATGGCTCTGCAAGCCAAAGCAAAATGGAGGTGATACTGCTTCCTTGTATGCTTGTGACAGCGATGTGCTGGGAAAGCACAGGGAAATCTTCCAAGTCCACAGTGATCCCACTTGTTTGGGGTTGTGTACAGTTTCTTCCATACATCTGCCTTCTCCCCTTCCTTTTACCATTCTCATTGTTTGGGCAGGACAGTGCCAGTACCAATTTCGGGGCTCTGCAGTTGTGTTAATGGATTCAAACTCCACTTTAAAGTGTCTGCGCTTTACTTCATTCCTTACACACAGGCATAGGGAGAAATAGGATAAAAAGTTGGGTGAGCTGGCAGAGGTATGATGCTTGGGTTGTGGACTGCTTCAGTTGTACAGTGATATATGCACAGGCTTTGAATAAAGGCTGGTATTATCCCTTTGGGCCCAGAGCCCATGTTTTGGAGGAGTCCCTGGAAGGAACCTTCTGCTCCAGAGTGCGAAGCCAGTCTCTAAGGAATAGAGATGAGAAAAGGGAGATGGTCCGTTTTCAGCAGGGTCCCTATAAAACATCAGCACAGCAGACTGCACCTTTTTATCAGCTTCTATAAAATGCCAAGGGATTCATATCACCAAGCTTTAGATGATTACAAAGTGGATGCTCACATCAGAGCTGGCTGCCTTACAAGCAGTGGAAATATCTTTTGGGGTAGGACTGGTCTGACTATTTCTAACATTTATCTTACAAGATGAACTGCATCTTAGTTTCTCAAATGCAAGGACATCTACCACCTCCTCAAAGGATAACTTCAGTTACTGGTAACTGTATAGCTCTGGCTCCCACTGTGGTCAACTGACAGGAGCAGTCACACCACCAAAATTAGTTACCCACAACCACTGACCTGGATAAACCCCTGGGGTTCTTCGTATCTGATGTCTCTGTTTAAGGTCACAAGCTCACCTCTTCTTCTGTGCCAGCTACCCACTTCCCCTCTGAGCCTTGCTGGCCACATACATTTGGTGGTGAGTAAAGAACTACCAAATTCTTGCAGACAGGAAGTTTTTGTTCAGTGGGGCTGTGTTTCCACGGCTCCACGCTAAGCAGCCTGCAGCTCAGAACCAGAGGATCTAATTGTAGCTTCTGTGAGGTACTGGCCTTTTTTGCCTGGGTGACACTCAATAGATTAATACCTATGGAGGCCACACAGTGCAGTGGGCTGAATCTACACTTGGCCTTTTAGTGTTTGCAGTTTGTGTCATGCCCAAAGCTCTTCTAGTGTGACACGCTGGACAATAAAACTTTATAACAATGCCATAAGCCAAGCCAGAGATGGCAAAGGACTTTTTATCTGATCCTAGGGCTGTTTGCTGAGATATCTCTCCTTGCCACTAATTGTAGACTTCTCTCTATAGTATGAATCAAAACAAGAAAGGACGAATAAATTTAAGTGTGGCCACTTTTTGTATATTTGCAAGACAGAAATGCCTCACTGCCCTCCATGTTCCTGCAAAGAAGGCACCATGATTTGGTGATGCTTTTTGGCTTAGTTCACATCTGTCATTTAGGCTGTTGCAGAGTGAAACCCTGGCTACGTACACAGAGCTGTAAAGCCAAGCATCTTAGTAGGTAGCCCCAGAACCTCTGGAGATCAAGCTCACCAAAGGCTACATGTTGAGGAGGAATCCTTTCCCCTGAACTGACGCAGCTTCAGCATAGGGATTTCAGCTTTTCCAACCCACTAAGATTCAGTCCTGTGGATCTCATCCTTTGAACTGTTGCTGGTCACTTGTGTCAAGCTTAGGACCTTCAAAGCACTGGAGCTTTAGCTGAGACTACACCCACTCATTTCCCTGAGGGTCAGGAGCGAAGAGGCTTCCTAGCAAGAAGCATTAAAGCAAATGTCACAGAACAGGCACTAACAGATGGGTGACTCCCTCAATGTAGTCACGAAGTATTTGATCTGGAGCTCCTCACCTGCTTCCTCCCTCCCTGATACCCTTTGGGCTGCAGTGAAGCAGGCATGTCTCAGATTTCTTTCACTTAATTTCTTAGTTTTTAGGAACTGCCTGAAGGCTGATGCCCTGCCAACTTTGTAAGGCTCTGGTGGCATCTGCAGCATTTGGGGCCAGTCCATAGATCTTGCTTCAGTTACTCCTTTTATACACAAAACCTTTTCTCATAACAGGTATACAGCTGCTGCCCTTCACTGTCAAAGCAGATGCACTTTAGTGACTGTGTCTTTCTTGGGCATTAAGGATACAACCTGGCTGTTCCAAAGAGAAATGAAATCTTCTACAGCCTTCAAATGATGTGAAGGAGGAGCTGGGGGCTGGAACTCAGCCTGAAGAGGACAATCACTGAAAAGGTCTTGGGTACCAACCTCTCAGCCCTGCTAATAGATGCTTTGTGCCAGTCCATTACACTGTGAAGCTCAGCCCTTCATTATTGTTCTAGCAACAGGATAAAAAATCAGTTTCTACTCCACTTTATTTCCAGGCATGCAGCTAAAAGGAACATTTCTGGTTTAGCATAGCATCTACGAAGTCAAAGAAATAGTAAATGAAAAGCATGTAGCAAGAAAAATCCCCAATCCCAAATGCAAAAGAAAACTAAACAAGCACACACAAAAATCCAAACTCCACACAGTCTAAGCTTCTAATTTAGAAAAGCAACCAGGGAGAAGGGTGGGAAACTTGTCAGAGTCAGAGAAGTCCTTGCTAACATAGGCAGTGACAGGATGTTGACATCTTCTGGAATACAACTGATTGGATCAAACCCACTGAAACTCCAGTGAACCCAAGTGACAAATATTCTTAGTGACAAAGCTCCAATTTAGGAGTCTCTCTTTCATCTTGTTTTCTTGTCATTACTCTTTTATTGCATTTCCTGGCTAAGGTTCTGAGTTGCACTACCTCCTATCTGAGCCTGACAGACTTTCACGTGTCAAAGCTCTCTATGAAAGCTCAGACTGAAAAAAGTTACAAAAACTAACTTCCCTGGGTGGGTGATGCTGGGGGACACACGGATCTTCATTATGCCTGCTAAATCTCCCAAACTCAAAAGGAAGGCTTTTCACTGTAGAGAATTATCTTTTCATCCTAGTTGTTCCAGTGATCTGTATCCTGATGCTGTTCCCATTCTACTTTCTTGGTTAATTCCCACCCATTTTCCTTCCCCCCTTCTCCTCCTGTTACCCTGCTTCTCCTGCTTGTACTTCCCCTGTCTCCAGCTATAACAGCTCATGCAGAAGCTTGCATGGCTCACATTGTGATTAATGGCTCCCAGTTCTGATGACTGATTGCCTACGCCAGTTTTAATCATGCCAGCTTCATTTGCTATTGAATCATCTGGAAATGGCACTTGTGGCTCACTGTGTAACAACATGCAACAAGACAGGGAGCAGCATAAGAATTCTCCACTGGTTGGCTTACCTATGTCTGAAATCTTTATTTCTGACAGAAGACAGGAAAGCAGGGAATAGAAGAAAGAATGAGGTGTTAGCAGCTCAGTTCGATGCATTATTAGCAGATTGAAAACTTGACAGTAACTGTATCATACAATGCAATAATAAATAAAGACTTAGCTGGAATGACACTGATGTATTTTATACTGGATATTACTTGGCAGTGAGCTCACTTATGTACTGCTGCATATCACAAAGGAAGTGTGATCTCACCTGCTTGGAGTTATTCACTCTCACAAGAGATAGGACCATCAGACTTTATCACTCAGTGCACCACAGAGCTAAATAGATGTAGATGCAGATATCTTTACAGTTTTTTCACCTTCAGTCAAAGCAACACCTTGTGATTTACAAAGGTAACTTAAGAGTTGCACGGTTATGGGTGGCAGTTCATTGCTGTAACCTTGTGAACTCCAGCCCAAAGGACTAAAATTATGCTGAGCTGGACATTTTTCACAGGTCTAAGCTACACACCCAGCTGCAGTTCTCTGTAACCCACAATGCATTTGCTTTCCTGAACACTACACTCCAAAGCCAACTCTGCAAACAAACCTCGAAGCCAAACAGTGAGGGTGTTAATCTCAAAGGAGATGCTGATTTGAGAAGACATAAGCAAACTCCATTTAGTCCAAAAGCAATGGCTTTTCTCCACAGCTTTTAGCCAGCCGACATCTGAACCCACTTACTTTATAGCACACCAGAGTGAAGAAATGTTTATTAGATCCAGTAACCTGAGTGTTTGCACAGATGAAGCAGCAATTGTTGCAGCAGATTTTACCTGAAGTAAATTTAACTCTGTGACTCTACACAACAGCCAGCAAGGCTACTCTGTCAAGGCTTCTAATTTTCTCTTCCCCAATGAGGAAATACTTTGCAAAACCTCTGATGGGTCTGGTATTTCCACTGAAAACAAAACAAGGATTGGGTTTTCAAAATTGTACTTCTGGGAATGAGATATTAATCCTACTCTGTTGCACTGGGATTTGGGCTCACCTAGGCTCTTCTGGAAGTCTCACCTTTGGTCATTAAAGTAACTTTCTGGCACTGGAAGGATATTACACTCTAACTAGGACCAGGTCTGAAAGTTTATCCCAGCTTCCCACCTTACAAACATGAGAGATATTATGTTCTCATGTATCGTGAAACTGAGTAGCAAAAATGAGGTTCTTGCTGCATTACTTACAAGGTGCCTCAGCCCTCTGAGGTGCACATACCAAGGCAGCTATGCTGTAAGTGCCGGCCTTCTGGTGGCTGTCTGGATATTTTTTTCCATATGCCATGATCTATAATGATGGCTCTGAGTGCCAAATAAGACCTTTGGCAAGGTCTAATGACTACGGCATGTTTGTGCACAAGGGACTAAGGGGATCTTGCACAAATTTGGCTGCAGTCCTAGCAGAAATGCAGCATTATGTTTGTCCTCAGCAGCTGGGGATATTAAATCTGAGGAGGGAGGGTCTTACTTTCAAGAAGATTCTCACTTTCAGGCCAGATCTTGACAGGTAAATGGGAATACTGAACCTTTCATGCCAGGCTATCCTCACACTGACTTCTCAGGACCTGAGTTCAGGCCTGTCAAGCACAGAAGACTCATTCAGGAATACTCCCTTAACTCTATCTGGAGTGAGGCTTGTCTGGCCATGCAAAGCCCGGAAGCAGGCCCCACTGCTTTGAAGTGGATACTTGTATTTGCTGCGGAAATTTTAGATAGGAAAAGTACCCCCAGTGAGGTCAAACTGAAATTTGGTTCAATCACAATTTATTCCATTTTCTCATAACTTGGGACAAATCATACTTTTCCTGCTACTTCATTGTTTTCAATGGATGTTCCTACTCCTTCCTTGTTATTTCTCCCGGTGTATTTTTTTCCTTTGCTTTTTGGGGTTAAAAGGAAATTCTCCACTTACTTACAGATGCTCCATCTGCACGTTCAGCCTGACACTGCTGTTCAATTGGGAACTGAAGGGGGCTGCTACAGCTGTCCCCCAAAAAACAACTAGAAAGCCCCAGTCTGTGACTGCCTAGGGTGATCATCCTTGTCTAAATTATGAGTGATTATCAGAGTGATTAACCTCTACATATCATCATCAGTGCTGTGTCCTTCCAAGTTTTGGTTTTCTCAGAGGCTGCTTGTTAATTTTCAGCATTCCCACTGGTTTCTGACTACAGGAAAAAGCAGACATCAGCACAGCTTGATTTAGCAGCACAGAAATGTGTCAATATTTTTGGCATGTGATTCAGTTCTGGAAGAACTTGCTAGGCCTGTGTTTCTCTGGTGTAAATCAAAGTCAGCAGAGTTGCAGAAGAGGCAGATCCAGACAGGTTTTTCTCTGTTTTGCTGTGTTGTTTGCTTTTTTTTAAAGAGTTTTGCTCATTTTTCTTTTGGGTACATAGGATTTCTGCAGAACTTAAGAGCATTATTCTAACAGCAACATTCAGCACAGAGTACCTCAGCTCCAGTATGTTGGTGACATTGCCAGAGGGGAAGATCCTTCGGATGTAGTTGAAATCTCCAACGTAAAGACTTCCATCAGACCCACATGTTAGGGCAACAGGAGCCAGGAGTTTGTTCCCATCTGCCAGACCATTGCAGCTTGGACAAGAAATGCTACGTCTGCGGCCATTGCCCATAATGCTCCCAATTACAGGCGGCTGCTGGGAAATGAACTGGTTTTCCCCATTTCCTTTATGCAAGATGCCTAGAGAGAGAAAACAATATCAAGGAAATTAAAGGAAGACAGGGAAACTGAGACCAAAGGCAGCACAAAATGGCAATGCTGAATGCCAGTTGGGGAATCTGTTAAGTAGCAAGGAGGTTCATTGTCTTTCACAGTATCGCTTTCTGACAGTTTCAAATGAGGAGCCTCTTTTCTGAATTATGTATTTTTTTTAGACCCATTACATTTCCTGCAGAAGAAAAATATGTAGGGAGAACAAGACTATCTTTACCTTTGAATAAATACACTTCTCAGCATCTCATGAATTTTTACCTGCCCTGTCTGTTTTTTCTTGCCCTGTAATTTGCAATCTACCAGGTAAAAAAAAAATTACATAGCTCATGGAAAAGTAAGGGGCAGGAAGACCATGGGACATTCTCTAGAGAAATGTTTCATCTGCAAAGTTTCAGAGGAGCTCTGCCTATTTTCCCTCTAAGTGGAGTGCTCTCGGCAGTGATGTGGGCTGAACGAGATGTATGCTCCCATACCACTGTTATCCAGAGGGACACAATACTTCCACCTTTGAACATGTTCTGATCAGTTTTTAAGCCTCCCTGCTGCAGTCCTCAGCTGTCTTCAAGGACTCTGGAACTTTCCATTCTCCTGTAGGACCCACGAAGCCTCTTGTTTCGCAAGTACACTTGGCACATTGGAGGATGCCTCTGGGTGGATTATGCTTAGTGACAGCTTCAATCTGAAGAGGCCCCCCTTTGTTATTTTAGGAATATTTTCCTTGTTAATAGCATTCTTTTATGATACTACGAAGTTAGACAGGCTGACATTCAACTTCTTCATGATGACCAGCTTCTTTTACATTTTGCACACTACATTGATTCGAAATGTAGGTTGCTAGAAATAATTTGTTAGTAAAATACACGAGAGAGCACATGTGTTGGTCAGGTTTCTTTCCTTTCCTTTTCTTGAACTCATAGTGATAAGGAGCAACTTGCAATGCTGTATTCCTATCACAGACAACCTACCACTTTGTATGTTGAGGGCATGGTGTTTGTCCAGGGACCATCCTCCAAGTTTGGAAGCATCGATTTCATAACCCTGAAGCACAGCTGTCCTCTTCTCCCACAGGATTAAGTCTGGACAGGATTCATACTCATAACCTACTGAAACTGTGAACAAGAGAGAAACAAAAGACTCCTTATATTAGTAGCCCAGAAATGCAGTGCCAGCACACAGAGTCTCAATCGAACAGGAGTAAGAGCATTTCTACAGAAAACTTCTAATTTAATTGAAAATCATCATAATGCACAGTCCTAATATTTTTTCTTTTAAAAGTCTATTCTGCATTTAAAAAGGTCAATGCCATTGTAGGTGTTGAGCATATGTGCTAAAAATTTAGAAGACACTCTTTTAATGACATCTTTTAAAACAATGGATATTGGGATTGGGACTTGATCTCCTGGAGTCCCTTTCAACTCAGGATATTCTATGATTTGAGAGTGTAAACCACTGGACTCTCAAATGGGAGAATTTTACTCCTATCTACCTTCTCTGATCAAAGAGTGCATGCCAGGAACTTGATCTTGATCATGACCTTTCTTGGAAGGAAAAGACTTGCACAATTCATGCATGGGCCAGTGAGTCCTTCAGAGACAACAGTCTCAGCCAGGTTGACTTGTGGTCATTTTTAATGTCAGAAGTTTGCTTGCCGTGATGTCTAATAAGAACCTTTCAGGAGTAACTCCACTGAACACACCAGAGCTGCTTAAAATTATGTCAGCAGAAGGAAAATCATGCTTTTGACAGAATAATGACTCCTTTATGATTTTCTCAGAAGAAGCAGGACCGTTTTCACCGGTCTGCTTTTCTTCTTCTAATCTTTACAGCTGAAGCAGAGCAGAACTGCAAGTTCTACACAAATAAAAAGAAATTATATAGATTTTTTTTTTACTAGATAGAAAATAAAAGTCTGATCTTACAAGTTTCCCAGCCTCTTTGAAAAGTGCTAAGCAGCAAGAGAGCTCAGGATACCCCATCAAACATAGCGTTTTGCAGAATCAGATTGTATGAGAAAAAGATATAAATTAGGATATGAAAGGTCAGTATTTTTCACTGTTCTGGAGGTGAGACTCATTGAAGGCATGAATGCTGATGTGCTCAGACCTGCTTGGGTACTCTGGAGTTGCAGAGTTGTTTCATGGAGCATTCCAGGACCCACTTCTGATCTAGCATCTTCAAGAGCATGCAAGCAGAGTACTTCAGGATATGCTACCAGGAACACATTTCTCCGTGTGGACTCTGAGCTAGATAAGGCTCAGCAGGGTGTATCACCCAGCCTGCTCAAGGCAGCTGAGCCTGAGTGAGAGGAGGAAGGCACCTATTCTTCCTCCTGGAAAATCAGGCATCCTGCAACTCCTCTAAAGAGACTTATCTTCAAGTGAGCTATGAGGCATCAGTGAACCATCCTTCTGTCAAGAGGAGCTGTATTTGCTAATTTGGGATCTCTCCTATTTTGCTGATATAATTTCCTGGCAGCCTGAAAGACCAAGTCTAAACTCAGCTGAAGACTTGTGACTGAATGTCCACTGGGTGTTGACAGATGGGAAGCAATCACTGCAGAACTGCATTACCTCTGCTCACTAAACACTCAGTATGGGATGGCAATCTTGTATGGGTAACGAAGGGGAAACTAAGATTAGACCAGTCCTGAAGGTCAGGCACAAGGAGCAGTGGCAGCGAGGGCTCAGTCCCAGGGATTCCTTTCAAAGCAATCTTGACAGTTTTTGGCTATAGGTGAGAGGCAGCCAAACACTTCTAGTCCCAGTTAATTCATTCTGTAAGAACATGATGGGAGCAGCTCAGGATGTACGTGCTGGGCCACCAGCCAGAGAACAGGTAAGTATTTGTACTCTGTCCTTGAAAGTGTCCAAGGCCAGGTTGGATGGGTCTCTGGGCAACCTGATCTAATGGATGGCATCTCTGCCCGTGACAGGGCTTTGGAACTAAATGGTCTTTAAGGTCCCTTTCAACCCAAACCATTCTGACTCATCTGTTGGGGAATGTGTGCTGCAGCAAGTCTGCACGGACCATTTCACGTGTCTGCAGCCACATCATACTGATCTAGGACAAGGTCTGTCATTGCCACTTAGCCTCTTCTAAAAGGAGACACGAACCCTGAGGTCACTTACCGAAGGCTTCTGAGAGCCCATACACCTTCTGGCTGTAGACATCTGTCTTGTCCCAGATGAAATAGTAGGACAGGTCTGGAGCTGCTGCAAACCACTTTCTGAAGAGGCGTCCCTCGACGGCCACCATGAGGTGGACTTTCATGAGGTTGAAGGGGATGGTGGGGTGGGTCATGCTGATCCGCAGCACTGATTTGTAGCCAGCTGTGCGACTGCTTAGGTAACTCACTTTTATTTTACTGCCAGAAACATTAATCTCCTCTTGTAGAGCCTGTGGAAAAGCAATCCACGAGGTGTTAAATCAGCAGCGAACAGACAGGAAAAGGCAGTGAAGCTGTAATTTATCAAACACACCTGTATAAAAGCTCTGGCAGACATGTCTAAAAAGGCACCTAGTAGGCATCAAGTATGAAATGATGTTTGTAACTTATAGGGTTATTTCTAGAAGCCAAGGAATGCCTCCCCCTTTCTCCACCTCTGTTACATGGGAGAACAGGAAAACAAAGTATCCCTTTAAGTCAGTGTTTACAAAGGGTCTCACTCCTAAAAGGAGTTCCAGGACACATGGAAAAAATAGCCTGGGTTCTCAGATAATTACAGCCCATCAATTTAGCTTCCATTTTCTGACTTTTTTCATCATAGGTTTTAGAAGCCTCTAATTTTTGTCTCCTGGCTTCCGTTTCCCAGCAAAATATCATGCCCTGCTTGGCCTTAAGGATGTTTCCTGGTCCTGATCATAACATGAAAGTCTCTCCAAGAGATTAGTGAATCCTGCTTCCACCCTCCCTCCTCAGACTTATCCATCTCTCCTTCTTTAAAAGTACTCCTACCTCACCTCTGACCCTCTCTACCTGATCTACCATCTACGTCTAGCCTTTTTTTCTATCTGTGTTCTCACCCTTATTTTCTGACCTCATGTTTGTTCTTTCTTATTCTGGTACTTGCTTAGAATTCCTTTCCCTCTTACTTAAGTGATAAAGCTCTTGGCTCGACCTACAGTTTACAACTCCTTTCCTTTCCCTTAAATTCTTCCTTCTTCTTCTTTTCCAAACTCCTCTGTATTCTAAATGAGTTGCTTAATCTTCTTCTGCAGAGTGAGGGTATTTCTGACTGACTGGGACAGTTATCTCACAGGTACTCATTACAGTACAAAATTTAAGAGAAGACTGAAAAAACATCAGGGAAAACTTTTTCTGCCCTTGTTCTGCTTTGAGAACAGAGAAGTCTCAATAAAGATGGGATTTTCAGCTAATTTACCTACTAAAGTATCACCAGATCTTAAAATTTCTTTTTTCTTCACCTTTTTTTTTTTTTTTCCTGGAGAAATGCTTGGAAAGTTTCTGGAAAGTGATACAAAGTATATCCCTGACACCATGCTGATCTTTCCATGCAAAATGCTGATAAAAAAATCCTAAGAGAAAAAAAAGGTCACTTTCAAGAAAACTTCACTCACAGGTAAGCACCCAACTTGGACACTTTCAGCACAAGTCAGTAACCTCTGGTGAAGATTGAAAATTGAAGGTAGAAGCTTATCAGTGAGCTGGAAAGCTTGGTCTGCTAATGGGATGTGTCAAAAGGTCACAGCTGGCACAGTTCTCTCCCGTGTCACTTCTGAAGTTCTTCAGTGTTCTGAACCCTAAATGAGCGTGGAAAATACTTCCCTAGAAATAATCATCTTTCTGAATATTAAGGGTGGGGAAGCTTGGGTCAAGGTGGGTCAAGAGATCCACTCATCAGGAAAGGATCACATCTATCATGGTGGGATTCTTGGGGTGTCCTGTGCAGGGCCACGAGTTGGACTCAATGATCCTTGTGGGTCCCTTGCCACTCAGGAGATTCCAGGATTTTACGATCCTTGTGCCTTCCAAGTTATGTCGCTCCTACACCCAGCTCCTTAAGTGTGGGAGCAGCTAACTTCCCTGACAGTGAGCTGCTCAACTCTTACAGGTTTTCTGGTTAGTATTATCAAAAATGACAAATCTTTAATCTGCCCCCTAGAAACACCTCTTGTGAGATATTATCCAAGGCCCAACAGTTTTTCAAGTGGTAACTAAAAGGCTCTGAGTGTTGCAGCACTTGAAAACGGACACATCCAGCAGTTAAAGCCCCATTCCACTGTGCTCATAAATATTTACCTTCTCTAATGTAGTCTTTTTAATTTACATAGCTCAGTGCTTAGGAGGCTGAAATATGACAGAACTGAGAAAACCCAGGATTTTAAAAATGTATTTTATGAGAACAGCAACAAGCTGGACAGGGGCTAGGCTCAACCAGAGACGAGCTGAGCCAAACTACAGTAAAGGTGGTCCCTTGTATCAAATCTGTCTTTGCATATAACCTCATTAGGATAAAAGCAGGCAAAACTAATTGTCATGGAGATACTATTTGAAAAGTCTGTTTCAGATCCCTGTCAACAGTAATTATTTCTCTCTGTCGTGATCTATCACTGCTGTCTACCATTCCAAATAAAAGGTCAGCCAAATCCTGCCAAAGCACTGAGCAGCACAATAGGCTGTGTTTAAAGGTGTCTGCTTGAAGAGAGGGTTCAAATAGTAATTCAGATGATTCAAAATATATTTGTAGTTTGTAAGTGGTGAAAAACTAGCAAAAAAACACAGCACTGGTAGGGAGTGTATAATTCAGTAGGATATCAGTGGGAGAAAAGGGGGAACACAAGCTGTAAAATAATCTAAATGTGCTAAAAGTAACAAGAGCTGAATTGTGCTCTTATTTCTATGGCCCAGAGACATTCATATACTGTGATTGCAGGCCTTGTAAAAGACTTTTAGAGCTTATCCCAAACTAACTAATGTTATGGGCTCTTTTTAAGAGGTCCAGCCACGAGACTGGGCAGGCAGAAGAGCTTATGGGGGATTACACAGTGTAGTAATTTTCACTGCCATGTTCCCTTGGCTCTGTGGTGTTGATCTGTTCTTGTCCAAATAGCAATTTTTCTACCTTTTGCATGAGACAAGGTAGGAAATCTTGTTTCTGTGTGCTGGGTTACATAAGTCTCTTACAACTACTCTTCACTCTGCCAGCAGACAGGCAAGGAACAGTCAATGTCTTCTTTTTTTATTTAAGATGCTCAGAGGGAATTTTAAGAAGGAAAACCATTTAGAGTCTGATTCAGGGGCCTTAACATAGACATCTAGTGCTTTTGAGATGTTCTGTGGCATTCAAAACTTCTGCAAAGGCATGACAACTCTGACATGGACCTCTCTGACATCTCCACCTTTCTGAAGCTGGAGGCCTGAAGGGACACTTCAGGGCATCCTGAATGTCCCCAAATCTGTCTATAGGCACCTGAATCAAATACTAAAAATGCACTACTGGGTTTTTTGAATGCATCCAGGTAGAGAGCACTGCATTTATTTCTGCATTTATTTGTTGGAGCTCATGAGGTTCTTATCTACCCACTTGCCAAAATCTCTTTACCAGCCCTGCTATCTGCTTGTCACCTCCTCCCAGCTATGTGCTCACACCTTTTATATTTAACATTTCCCTACTGAGAACTGTGTATTACAAAATGCAGCTGCAGGAACTGACAGCTATGTTATTTCTTTAATTGTATGTACATCCAGTATAGAAATGAAGTAGTCAATATCTGAACTGAAGTACAGTCAGGACTCTGCCACAAATCAGATTCTCTTGTAAACTCTTGCACCACTAACTCTGTTAACCTTCAGCTATCGATATTTGAGGTGGAATATTGATTTACAGGTTTTAGCTCAAACATATGGCACACAGGAAAAGAACTGTGTTCATTGTGTATGGGATTCATCTTAACTCAGGAACCTAAGTTAGGTGTCTCCTCTGAACTGTACTTTTAGGTCTTCCTACAGCTAACAGCAGATACAGACAGACTCTTTAGAAGGTAGGTGTTGCCTTGTAAACTCAGGAGTGAGATTCAATTCCAGTTTAAGGCACCTAAATCCAGATGTCAATTTACAAATGTGCTCATGTGAGGTAGGCATGTAAACATCAATTTTAGTCAGTGGAATCTAACTGATACCATCAGTGAGAACCAGAAAGCTTCAGGGAGGTCAGCATAAGTGATGTGCAGGCTCCACTGATGGCACTGATTAGATTTCTGTCAGCTTCAATGGGAGCTCGGAGACATGGCACATATCCAGACAACTGCATGTGAACCTCTTATTCAGGTGTCATAATCTCAAAATGAGTCCTTCTTAGGTACTAGATTCTGTAACTAGAGATGTCTAGTGTGATTTGAGATGTCCAAATGATCTGCTGTTCACAAGGATTTAGAAGGTATAATGCAGGACACTGATAGGGGGATCATTCTGGATTGGCAGTTGGAGGCCAAGCAGGATATTATCAAGATATATATGATCAGATTTCAAATGGCCCTAAGCATCTGTGATGAGGGTGGCAAAATACTGACACAGGTTGCCCAGAGAGATGATAGATGCCTCATCCCTGGAAACATGGATAGAGTTCTGAGCAGCCTGGTCTAGTGTAAGGTGTTTGTGGTACCAAATAATGATTAAGGTTATGATCATAGTTGTGCTGTATCAGATATTTGCTTCTTTCACAGGCAGCACTGCCCATCACCTTCCATGGTGTTTGTTGGTTTAATAAAAAGATGTGGAAACCAAGATTCTGAACCAAGAATTTATAACACAATGGACTTTACAAGATATTGTACTTAATTAGTAATTATGCTGGGACAAACATGGTGACTGTAATTGGAAATTAGTGTGAGAAAGGATCATAAGACTTGGTCCAGAGGGAAAGGTAAAGAGACCACTAGCTTTATTTGTTGTAGGGTTTAGCACCTGCTTTATTAAAATTAGAAGGTATAAAGTTACTTCTTTCCTCATTAGTGGTACTGCAACCCCAGTGGAGTCCCACTGAAGCACACAATTTGTCTCTACACTTGTTATTATTTCCACCTTGGCAGATTATTGTCACTAAAAGCAATACTCAGGACATGATGAATGCTGGCATCTAAAAATCCAGGGAACAGTGTGTCCAAGACAGCAAAGGTTGAATGCTGCTACATCCCTGTTTCAACAGAATGAGTATTTTTTAAGGAAAATTGATAATTTGGTTCTTTGCAATATTCAGTTTAAAACACAACTTTCCATTTGACAAAATACTTAGAAGCCACAGCAGATTGTTAAGCTTCTTTATCTTACTCACACTTCCTCAAAAAAAGGGTAATGGGGATAAGAAATTAAAGGTAACCCCCCTGCTCTGCTCATCTATTCCAAATGTCATGAAATGCAATAAAACGGATGTGCTCTGCAGGCTGGCCCCTTCCCAGCCATCTGCTGGCTGACTGCATGTCTCAGCAGCTGTGTAGAGTGGGGGTATAACTTCCAACCACAGGAAAGTTCACTCCATCACTCGGAGTGCCCAGTGGGTGGAATTTTCTCCTGAACAGAAGACAGGAGTTAGAGCAGAGGAAGTGCATCAGCCTAGTGCTGGGCATGCTGAATGCCAAAGGGCTGACCAAGGGTTTGTGAGTAACACAAGGGTCCCAGCTCATGTGCTGTCAGTCACAAGTGCTTTACCTCTATCCCTCAGGGAAAAGGGAAAATAAATCTGGTAAAGTCGGTGCCTGGGAGTGAGTGCTCCTGGCAAATGTCTGGAAAATGGTATAAAAAATGGGGAATGCTTCTTGTTAGGAAAGCAAGGGAACAGTTGCACTTGTGCTGCTCAAAGCTGTCAAAGGAAGCACAGAAAGGAGATCAGACACCAGCAGAGGCTGCCCAGAGAAATTGTGGATGCCCCAATCCCAATTAAATGTCAGACTGGATGGGGCTCTGATCAATCCGGTCTAATGGAAGGTGTCCCTGCCTATGGCAGGGGGGGTTGGAACTGACCTTTAAGGTCTCTTCCAACTCAAACCACTGTATGATTCTATGAGTTATTGTCCCTCAGCTATGATGGTTCATACCTGGATCTCAGGAACAATAGGACCTTTCTCTGAGCAGGAAGTTGCAAAAGCTGTCAGAGGAGATGGGGAGACCACAGGGTTGGGCCGGGCGAAGTTACTGAGGTCACAGCTTGGGATCTCATTCTCTTCGTGCCTCATGACTATGGTTTCCATCACAAAGAAGCGATCCCACGGCAACCACAGCGTGTGCTCCTGGGTGATGAAGGGAGCCCGCTCAAAGTGCAGGATAATGGAGATTCCACCAATGGTTACAAGATCAAAGCTGTTTTAAGAGATGGAATACAAAATTAGTGCACACGCTATCCCATCTGTTTGCAAAAATTCCCTAGCAAGGACCTCAGAAAAGTAACTGCAAGAAACATCATCAGTCTCATTTTATGAAGCTAAAATCTGCAGCCCAAATAGGCTTTACCTGAGTAACATCAAGTGTTGGAAGTAGGAGTCCAAGCTCAGCTTCTTTGCATGTTGTCCTCATGTATACTGAAATCACACCCATCCCTTTTTCAAAAGATGTTTATCTTTGTTGGTGCTTTTCTAGCACCAACATATTTTTGCCACACATACTAATTTTTTTTTTTTTTTAAAGTATTTATTATCCAAACAAACGCACAGATTGGATTAATTCACACAATGAAATAAACTATTTGGAAAGCAGTTTCTCTGACACATCCCCATATGAATTGTCTTGGCATTTCTGCTAACCTGACTAATGCCTAATGCAAGCCAGGGAACATGGAGAGCCCAGTCATGGACTGAGCCTAGTCTACTAGAAATACAAACAGTGCAGGCTGTCTGCCTGCCACAGCACACAGGCACATCATCTTTTTTGACTCTTAAGCATTTAGAGCAGGGTAGATAAATCACTGCCTGTGGTCTCTGACTTCACCCTAAGCTACCTCCAGCCAAGTGGCTTTTCTGCATGTGTTAGTGTTGGATAACAGACAGCCTTCCAGAGCTGTGTGAAAAAATGTTACCTTGATAAGGAAACTATTCCTCCTCTGGAAGTAAAGATGTTGGGATAATGTTCTGGTGTTTTTCTTACTTTTTTATTTAAACTTCACATCTTGTCACAGATGGAGATTTTATCAAGTACCGTTCTGGTGAGGTAGATATATCTACTTTGTATGGACTCAAAAAAGAGGTGTTAAGTAAGAAAGGAAGAGATTTCAACAGAAATTGAAGACTTTTTGCTCCATTGTGTTTTTCTGACTATCTCTTTGGTTGCAATGCCAAAAATGTGCTTCAGGCATAGAAAGTTTTCTCATCCCTGCTTCTCACTTTATGCTTGATGCTGCCTGTGACACTTACTCAGAGTCTGCGCGTGTGACCAGGCTCATTGGCTTCAGCAGAGCTGCTCACGTTCTTAAAGAGCTGTGAGCTTAAGTGCTTCTCTGCAAGAGAACTGGGATATGAACCACTGATTGCCCAAAGCCAAACCTGATGCACCTTGTAAATACATAGTTAGAAAGAAGATGAAAAAAAGTATTTACAAGTATTTTTAAAAATTAATTGTGAGGCTTTCAGATTGGGTGCAAAAATCCCAGAGAAGCAACAATGGGTATGAATTATTCCTAAAAAATAAGTATTTGTCAAGCAATTTTTTGGGGGGAACCTTTTTTATTTCATGGCTGATGGACTGAAGTGCCATTTAGCAAATGTAATTATGAAAAGAAGGTTATTCATTAAAGAATGTTGAATTGAGTCCATTGCAGGAAGCGGAAAGCACTTCAAAAAGCCAAAGCCATGTTTATTCTACCACTCGAGTTGGGGCATCATGTTCCCAGACCTATGGAGCTTGGCTTGCAGCAGCCTGAGGAGTAACTTGCTGGTCCTTGCCAGCAAAGCTGCACAACGTTTGTACTCTGATGTGAATGTTTTTAACAGTCAATTAGCATTTGGCAAGTCCTTCAGCTGGGAGGGAGATGCTTGCTCTGCATGGATCTGGGCACTGAATGGGCCACCAGGAGGAAAGAAATAAACATTACAAATGATGCTCAACAAGTTTTCAGGCAAGTTGGAAGACGTTTTATTTGCAAACTTCCATCTCATCCCTTTGGCTTCACTGAGCCCAGATCAGGGATGGAAATCTGCTGGGGGTAAACGTCCTGGCCTCTCCTGCATCCCCAAAACAGGATGCAGAAGAGAAAGCACCGCCTCCATGTTAGGCTCCAGCAGCTGTGAAAACAGAACCATGCAGTTCTTTTTAGCAAGCGGTGTTGCTCCCAGAGCCCCAGGGTACAGCTTTCAAGTTACCTTGATGAACTGAACAAAAGGTAAACCCAAAACCAAACAGAAAAACCCAAACTGAAAACACCTTCCTCCCAGTTTCCCTCAGTGAAATTAAATTTAACAAAAGGAAAACTATCTTGGGATTGAAGGAATGAGATAATTTTATTTTGGTTTTTGCTGCTGATCTCTGATGTATTTTTTATCACTCTGTAAAAATCATACTTGTTATACAGTCATACTGTTGTTTTTCTTTAAAGACTCTGGAGAGACAAGCCGAAGGATGAAATTATCTATTTATCCAAAGCAGGCTTAAAAAATAAAAACTCCACAGGAAAGTGTAACCCTTTCTCATCTCTTTTCCCTGAAAGTTCAAGTATTTGGTATTTCTGAGAAAGCCAAGCCAAAGCTCCTGAATGTGATGTGGAAAAAGTCTGGAGACTTTCTTGCTGTTTTATTAACACTGTTCCTACAACCCAGGGATACTGAGGGCTTGCAGTCTCTCTAAACTACCACTTTAATCAAATTTAAAACTTTATTTAAAAATGTGGTTTATAATCCAGTACTGATACTTTGAACTGTCTGTTAACTTTGCTTTACAGAGAAATGCATACAACAGTAGTTTGAGAGTTGTCATTTTATATTCATGCCTTGTTATATAAACAAAGTCTCTGTTGCAGTAATTAGGCTAAAAACACATGCAAGCCTTGAAGTTATGAAAGTTTTGCTCAGTGTAAGTAATGTGTCTTAAACAGGACCTCGGTTTCACTATTTCAGGCTGTATTTCAGCAATGTAATAGGAGAGACCTGGAATAAAGTGCACCCCTTACAGGGGTGAAAAATTTAGTTCACTGTAATTCTAAAACTGAAATTTTACTTACTCATTTGGAAACCTGATCATGCCAAAAAGCAACCCCCAAACCTGGAGCAACAAAATCAGCTTAGGAGCCAATGTAGGTAAACTGATGCAATTTTATCTTGAAATTCCCTTACTTTAAAACCCCAGTTATTTCCCTGCTATCAGTAAACTGATTTGCTAAATCAATTTAAGGCAACCCAGTGCACATTTTGAAGAATAGATATTCCTATGGTGAATATGCCAAATAATAAACCTGCTGAGCTTTATGCAGTTATCTCATGACCTTTGGAACAAGGGAAGTGCTTGCATGCGTGCTCCCATTTATTCTCCAAACCAGAATGACACTGAAGATGGGAGAGATGACCCTGTGTGACTGTGCACTGCTCTGGACTGGGAATGCATGCAGTCTGCTACTGTAGCTCAGGAGAATCCGCTTCTTGCCTAAGAGGATCAATTTCTTAAAACAGAGTTGACTCAATCACATGAAAACTGTACTGTACAAAAGCTGATGAGATGTCATGCTCTATTAAAGAAAATTACTCAAACCCATAAAAAAGATAATAGAAACTGGAATAGCATGAATCCTTTACATGATTTTGAAAGTGCTCTACAAATACTATTAAATAAATACTGTAACAATTAGTAAGGAAGGCAAGTAAATGTTAACTCCCTTTCACAGGCTTGGTTCACTGGTCTGGGATGGTCAAGAGATGCATATAATGGTACCCTCTAAATCAGCAGTGAGGCTGGGATTAGAAATTCGGGATGTCTTATTTGCTGCCTTGACAAATTTTAGGTTGAATAGTCTTAAATAATTCAAGATAATTTACAGACCACTGAGGAAGTTATTGGACCACTGAGGAAGTTATTGGAAGGACAGATTTCATGGGACTTTGAGCAACCTGATCTAGTAGTAGGTGTCTCTGCTCATGGCAGGGGAGTTCAAACTAGATGATCTTTAAGATCACTCCCAACCCAAACCATTTCATAAGGTTCTATGGATTTTGGTGTTGTGTAACTTGTCCATTTATGGACAAGTACTTTTTGTCCATAGAGGATTTACAGAGTGCACAGATACACTGATGGGCCTATTACCTGTTCATTTGAGAAAATACCTGCATGTATTCCTTAACCAAGCTGGAAGGTATAGTCATTATTCTGGAGGCTCACTACTGCAACTGGACAATTTGTTTGATGCTGTTTGTGCATCAGATTTCTGTAGAAGCAGATTGATTTGAGAGGAAGGGGAAGAAAGTGAAATCAGAAGAGCTGACACTACACAGTCTGGGGTTACACTGACCCCCACCAGCTGTTGACAGAAATCACAGCTTTAGGATGAATCCCACTTGGTCACAGATTCCTTGCTCTGAGACAGCTGATCTCTGTCACTTTTATCACTTGGAGCTGAGTATCTGCTGGGGGCTGAGTCAGCAAACTGCAGCTCCTTGAAACTAATTTAGCTTCTGGAGCCTGGCAGCCACTCCAAGGAACCAGGAATCCACTGAAGCCTGATGGAGCATACTGATGCTCTGGCTGCATTGCTTTCTGCCCTGTGTCCCCTGCTCAGCTGGACCTTGGGAAGGACATAGCGTGGAAGGAGCATCCCTAGCTTGAACTGCCAGTAGATTTATAGCAGGGTGGTGTCTGCCTTTCACCACCCAAGAACTAGGAAGAAATAGCTGCTTGAACATTACAAAGGTCTGGAGCTTGGATAGCAGCAGTCACCTCCATGCTCTGTCCCTTTAGCTTATGTGTTTGCGGAGTAGAGGTCCAGTTTACACTAAAGCCCCTCTGTGCTCGGTACAGCGCAACTGCAAAGCAAAGAGATGGTTTCTTTCCTCAAAGTACTTGTAATCTAAATGAAAGATTCCACACAGTAGTTGCCTGTTGTATATATGTAAGGAAACAGAAAAAAAGTTATGACAGGCACTGCTGTCTAGGAATCTTTCAGTCATACTTATGTGTTCTACTGGACACAGATTTTGTGCTAGTTCATACACAGCAAGCTGATCATGAGAGTGTGGTTTGGATCCCACTTTCCTGCAACGTAATTTCAATAAGGTTGACAGAGATACTCTTAAGCACAAATGTTCTTTTTTGTTTGTTTTTGCAGTTATGCCTAAGCTACTAGCAATAAGAAGACACCAGCTCCACGGGTATTCTTTTCCTGGAATGCCTCTTTATCATCTGCATTTTATTGTCGTGTCATTGAAGAGCTGGAGCATCACTTGGAAACCCTCCCAGTCCCCACCAGTGTTACAGTAGGTGCAAACACCCTTGAATGTGAACAGGACAGCATCAAGCACATGTTAGCTCATGTTCCTCTTTTTCATTATAATTCTATCTGTTTCTCTGGCCAACTCAAATGAAAGTTGTGGATTGGAGAGGTGCTAAAATGCATAAATCCTCTCCCAAGCACTAGTGGTTAGCAGTCAATATGTAGAGCATATGCAGCTGGAACCCCTTATGTTACGTTTTTGTTCTTAAAAGAAAGAGAGCCAATTAGCACTGAAAAACAAAAGATAAGATGAAAGACATTCCCAATTTGCAGTGCTTTTGTTTTGGTTGAGCATGATTGCTCAGATTTTGCCTCTAACACAACCGTAATCTTAATGACTTCTTCCTAATCATTTCAACATGAATTAGCAAGAATAGAGCTGCTGGGAGCAGGAGACAACTTTTTTTTAATATGCATGGGCATTGCATTGCCAAATTGCTGGATAAAGATACTAGGTGATATCATGAAGTTAATAATACTAAATAATAAGAATAGAATAGAATAGAATAGAATAGAATAGAATAGAATAGAATAGAATAGGCTATTCATTTGTTAGGGAAGTAAGTACAAGGATCATCAAGTCCAGCTGCCTTACCAGTTCAGGGCTGATCAAATCAAACCATGTTATTAAGGGCATTGTCCAAATACCTCTTAAACACTGACGGGTTTGGAGCATCGAGTCTCTCTAGGAATGCTGAGGTTACATTTGGTGCAGGTAGCTGGGTATGCAAGTGCAGTGTGAACTGCAGGTTGAGCTCTGGAGGGGGGCAGGAAGCCAAGCCAAAGCCTGAGGCAAGAGGCAGGGAACTGCCAAGTGATCACATGGTGACATGACAGGAGCCGATGACTCCACACTTTCCCATGCTTAGACTGTGAGGGGATAAAAGGGTTTCCTTTGTCCTGGGTCCCTCCTTGCAGGCACCAGCTTGGGCTGTTATTTTGTTATTCAGTTATTGCACCAAGATTAAATTGTTTAAGGGATCTGGAGATCTGGGACTCTGGTATGGGAAACCTGGGGTCAAGTGGGAAGGAACCCCAGTGTGACTGTGAGTGTGAGGTGTAGCTGTGATGGGGCCTGAGTCCCAGCTCAGGTGGAGCGAGTGTGACTGCCAGCGTGGCTTCTGGATGGTTGGATAAGAAAGGTTCCTTAATTGGAAGGCTGTTGCAGTGTTTAAGCACCATCTTAGTTAAGAAATGTTTCTTCATGTCCAGTCTAAACCTCCCCTGGTGCAGTTTTGAACCATTCCCATAAGTCCTGTCAGTGGATACCAGGGAGATGAATTCAGCACCTCCCTCTCCACACCCCCTCCTCAAGAAGCTGTATGAAGCAATGAGGTCACCCCTCAAGTCTCCTTTTCTCGTAACTGGAGAAACTCAGAGTCCTCAGATGGCCCCCACAGGATATTCCTTCCAGTCCTGTCACTACTTTCTTGCCCTCCTCTGGACACATTAAGGGACTTGAAGATCCTTCATAAATCGTGGGGCCCAGAACTGCAGACAGTGCTCTGGGTGAGGCAGCACCAACACTGGACACAGCAGGACAACCACTTTTTTGACTGGCTGGTCATGCTGTGTTTGATCCAGGATGGGGTTTGCCCTCTCGGCTGCCAAGACACACTGCTCCAACAGCTTCTGTTCAGCTGCTGCTGGCACACCCCCCAGATCCCTGTCTGCAGGGCTGCTCTCCAGCCACTCCTCTCACAGTTTATACTTGTGCCTGGTATTACTCTGTTCCAGGTGCAGAAGATCTAGCATTTTGACTTTTTATATTTCATCTCATTCATCAGAGCCCAATGCTCCAATCTATCTAGATCCCTCTTGTCCCTTAGGAGAGTCAACAGCACCTCCCAGTTTGGTACCATCAGCAATCTTGCACCCAGGCTGTTGATAAGTACAATGAACAAGACTGGCCCTGGAACTGAACAGTGAGGAACAGCACTGGTGACTGGTCACCAGCCAGATGCAGCCCCATAACAATCAACAGTAATGCATCAGTATCTTCAAAAGGCAACAATAATAAACATGCTCTTGGAAGGAGTTTCTCTTTAGTAGTCATGGCAGTAATGCTGTTACTGCTGCTTGAACACAGTACACCCCATACAGACATCCTACCTGCCATCTTGTCTACTGATTGTGTATCCAAACAGAGGATTGTTGACAAAGCTGATGTTCACTCCAACTAGAGGGGTCCCATCTGCAGTCATCACCTGGCCTCGAATCACACATGCATGTCTGCAAGAAGAATAAAAATGGTAAGAAATAGTAAGTCTTTTTGACAAATGCCGTTTTTATTTCTGTTCATGTGGCTGGGAATTCCTATGTATTAGAAAGCCAAGACCTTTATAGCCTGTAAAGCAGGAGGCCATGCTGTATGTTTTGATGGTGGGATGCTGCCCTTGAAGGCTTTCTCAGGTGTTGTGTAAAAACTTTTGATACTCAAAGTGAGGTTTATGATTACCCTACTACATAAAAGCAACTGCTGTAGCATATGCTTCATTGAGTATAAAGTTCTGTAGAATTCACAACATCACACTGGAATTTAACAGAATCATAGGATCTCCTGAGTTGGAAGAGACTCACACGGATCATTGAGCCCAGCTCCTTGCCCTGCACAGAATAGCTCAAAAATCACACCATGCTCCTGAAAGTGTTATCCAAACACTTCTGCAACTCTGGCAGGCTTGGTGCCATGACACTCCCTCAAAAGCCTGTTCCAGTGCGAATCACCCTCTGGGTGAAGAACCTCTTCTTAATAGCCAATAGTGTCTTAACAGTATCGCCCTAATTAAAAGCAAAGTGCATTTTAAAATCAAATAGAACAGAAAATTACCATGCAGTGCAGACACATTTAAGGCACAAAAGCCACAGAAGACACTGACCAAGGCTTGGCAGCTCATCTCTTTCCCATCTGGGAAAACCATGACAGATAATTTGCCAGGTTCAGAAAGCTTCCTTGCAATCTGCCTGGGGATCTGAGCACACTAATAGGATGGGGTTTTTCTTCCCCTCTTTTTCTTCCCAAGTTTGGTAGATTGCACCATTTTATAGGCTACATCTATTCCAACTAGTCTGTGCTCTGTAATATGCTCTTTTATCTAAGGATTTCAAGGATCTTTACAAACACTGATTAATACAGTCAGATCAGTATTTTACAGAGAGGAAATAAAACATAGAATGATTTTCAGTTGTCCAAGGTCAGTCAGAAAACCTGCAGTAAAGCCAAAGACAAATTTTCTTGGTTCTTATTCCAAAGTCTGCTTCCAGACTTCTAAGTCATTACTACATTGCTACCTTAGGAGCTTCCCATAAAGACAAAACATCACATGTCTGCAAGAGTGTCTGAACCCAATTTTTGGCTGAAGGTAACTATTTTTCTGAGCAGCAACAGCAAATTGTGGTGTCAGTGTGCTAACGTGACCCAATGAATAATTTTCCTAACTGCTGTCCTGCTGGCGAGCAGAGATTGAAAGTCAGTGTTTCTCCAGGTGCAGAACCAGATCTCAGCTAGAGTAAATCATCCCAGCTGCACTTCAATGGAGCAACGGTGCTTTGCTGGTTCACTGAGGCAAAGGATAATTTCTGCAGCGTTTTGTAAAGATGATTTCATAAACATAGATCATTAGGGAAAGAGCCAGTTATTTTCTTACAGTCCACCTAAAAATCTGAGATTGTATAATGCAAGGAGATAAAGCATAATTTCTATTTAATAGAGCCTGCAGAATTTTTACCTTCCACAGTACAGCAAACAGACCATTTGCCAGGGAGTCTTAAACAAAATTCCTGCTGATCTAAATGGATAGCTCCAATGTTATCAAAAATTACCGCAGCGATGCCAAAATGTGTCTGCAATCTAAGATGTGACTAGATTCATATATAATTTTGGAATAGGTCACAGGAAAATTAGATAGTGGAAATGATTTTTATGTCACTGAGTTTTCTCTGATGTATCATCACTGAGTTCTTAGGAGTCATGTAGGAAAAGACTTGGACTAAGTTTGCAGCTAATAATCCTACAATCCTAGAATGGTTTGGGTTGGAAGGGACATTAAAGATCATCTAGTTCCAATCTGCCTGCCATGGGTAGGGATATCTTCCACTAGACTGGTTTACTCAGAGCCCTATCCAACTTGGCCTTGAACATTTTCAGGGATAGCGCTAATGAGGGGAATAATATCCTTAATACATCTACTGCTTCTCCTGTTAAGGGCTCTAACTCAGCTTTCCATATACAAAAAAATGGAAAATAATAATCCAGTACAGTATTATGCACATCACTCTCTAAATACAGGTAGAGCATAACTTGAAAGGATGGAATATTCTTGGAAAAATGTCAATGCTTGGAAAAAGGTCAATGCTTGGAATAACCCCAATGGAATCAACAGGTCACCATCTGCAGTGCAATTTTTGTGTAAAGGGAATGTGTCTGAGCAAGTCTCTGAGCCAAGAGCAGAACCTAGGCCTTCTCTTCCCAGATTTTTTTAATGATCTGCTCCACTCTGCCCCATCTTCTTTTCCATCCTTTGGAGAGACCAGAGGAAGGGTTTGAAACTGCCTTCTCTCAGCTTTTCAGATAATGGGCTGCACATTTTGTGGAAGACAAGGAATCACTGCAAACTGTTTAATGAATACTAAGACCTGAGTACGAAGGAATCGATGTTCTGTATCACATATTCAAGTAAACATTGCGACTACAAATGTTTTCAAATAACAGGAACAAGATCATACATTTCTGTGAACCCAAGAAGAACGCTTCCACCTGTTCTTTTTTTTCTCTTCCAAGAGTTCCAAGCAAGTAGAGGAAAAAATACACATTGCAGGTGTCTCTCCAGCTGCCCTACACACAACACATGTCCAAGCAGTTTTAAAGTTCTAAGTAACATTGCAAACACATTGGCCCAGACCCTCAGCTCAGTAAACGGTGGATGCAATTTATATCCACAGGCATCTGCTCTGTTACATATCACTGACAACTATTTCTACAACAAGCACGAGCACAATGTGGGCAAACAAAGAACCTCCTCTCACCTTGGAAGCTGTAGAAATGCAGCTCTGATGCCTCACCTTTGGAAAGAGACTCAGTTCCTATTCTGGCCAAAGCTTCCCAGCACTCATCCAACTCTGCTAGCACACCTACGTGCTCACAGACTTGGAGGCTGTCTCTTCTCAGAGAAGCAGCTCGTAAGCAAGCCCAGCTGCATCCCCCATCCTCCTGAGGACTATAACCATTGCTTTATTTCCATACTATAAGGAAAGATGTTACCACTAAGGAGACATCATTCCCAAACCACAGCAATGAAAAGAAGCTGGGCAAGATGCATGGATCTGAATCCTTTTAAAAGAGGTAGGGATGGAAACTGGAGGAAAACTCAAGCCCAGACTGTCCCTGATGAGACTCAAATCTTTTCCTTACCTGGGTGATAAAATTTGCCCCACTTGAATAAAACAGTTGACACAGCGCATTGGAAGCAGCTGGCTTCTCTAGTGTCAACATGTCCTTTCCGGAGTCAGGATGGAGTGTCTACAAGGCCCTAAGCCCCCCAGGAACCTGGTTAATGCTAATTTAGTCAGCTATTTCCTTCAGTTGACCTTGGTCTAAATGCAATTACCCTACAAAGATGTTAAGTGGTACTGCTAAGATGCTCAGCTCTGCTAGAAGGTCTCCAAATACATTTACATAAAATTATCTCTCATGTTAATAGAAGAGATTTATTCTGTCATTCCAGGCCTGCTAGTTCAGAGTGTTTTCTGCAGTTGAGCAAAATTCAATTTCTCATAGCCTGAGCCCCATCTTTCCACTAAGTTATTAATAGATTCCACCCTATTGCCTCTGGTTTTTGGTTTGTTTTTTGCTTGTTTGTTTGTTTTGTTTTGTTTCCTTCACTAATGTTATGTGAGGCTGTATGGATTCTTCTTTTACAAGGAAAAGCCGTCTCCATTTTTCCTCTTCTTTAATTAGACTTCTCTTTTTTTTTTTTTTTTTTTAACTTGTCCATAAAAATTTGCCTGAAAGACCAAATCATTGTCAAAATGCTATCTGCAATGCCAGATGGTGCATCAGACAATTTTACACTGTTGCTTTGTGAAGTCATCCTTTATTCCCAAGAAAATTAAATTAAGTCTTTCTGGTAAGATCTGGGACACAGTGGCAGAACAGACAGGGGTGCACTGATGCCTTTACATTCCTATTGCTCAGAGATAAATAAAGTTTGACAGACTGTCAACAGAATTCTAGCAGACAAGACCATCCTTAGAACAGAAGCCAGAAAACTCCACAAAAGCCATTTCACGTTATGGCAGCACATTAAAGATTTGTCTTTAATACTAACTATGATCCAGTGCCTCACAACTCAGACATTGGTCCTTCCAATACACTTTACTCACAGATGTTTTCCACAGACACTATGCTTGGCATTTGGAAATAAGGTAAAAATACTATTTCTCTTAAGCATTTTTCACTGTAAGAAAGGAATTCCATACAACCCAAATCCCACTTTTTCTGCAAGAAATGTATATTCTTTCCTTGACTAAGGATAGGTGCCATGGGAAATCTCCATTTAATTTCTGTTACTCCTTAAAATACTTCCAACGTAACTCATTGGACATCCTAGTTTAAAGTTTTCAGATGTGCAAAAATGGTTATCACAACTTCTTAGCCACTGTCAGCCAAGTTATTTATAATAAAGATTTTAATTTGACATTATAAATCTCCTTGAACTTACCACTTTCATATTTTATTGGTATATACACACACGTATATTGGTATTTATTGGTACACAGACGCACATATACAGGATTTATCCTTCTGCTCGAGATGAAACTTCAACAGAGCTCCAGAGTACAAAAATCTAGAAAGTTATATTTCATTGGAAAGAATGTTATTAATTAAATTAGATGATCTCAGTTCTATTTCTTCCTCTGCTGCAGCCTTTCTGTTTGACAGCAGTCATGTCAGCTGGTCTGTTTATGTCTTTTTAATCTATCTGCAAAATAACAATCCCTTTCTTACACAGACATAAGAACAATAACTGTACTAATCTGATAATCCCTTGCAGAGGGATTTTTACATTCTCATGGCAATCATCTGTGATATGCTCAGGCTGATAAGTGCCTCAAAGTACAGCCATTTGCTACAATCTCTTGGCTTTAGCTTTGGCTGTGGCCTTTTTGCTGGAGACTAAGAGAGGATAAAGCAAAATGAACCTTGTCCATTTTGGGCTGAATGTGCCTGTCTAATGTTAAACAACCTCAGGGCAGTCTAGTACCAGGATATATAGAACACTCGGTAGAATGCCAGGTAAAAGTTAAGGGCATCATGATCAAACACATGGCCACAGAGAAAATGCCTGAGCTGGCAGATGAAGGACAAAAGAAGAAGAGGAAATATCAGAACATAGAGACACTCAAGTTCATTGCTTGTGGCAGTATTTCCCTCGAAAGCGGTCTGTAAAAACAGCCCTGCCCACTTGCCTTTTAGCTGTGGAGAAAAACCTCCTGACAATCTTTCATTGAACTGAGTCAATCCATCTGGCTTTTTTAGTGCAGTGTAGTTGTAAGGAAAGCTTAAAGTCAAAATCTATGTACCGTTCTTAGCTGCCATCTGAATTAAGGAAATAAGATTAGGAAAAAGAATGCAAATGATCCCTTTGAAGGTCTTCTTGTTAGAAAAAAAAGAAGGCAACCTTACATAGGAAATGAAAATTGAAGAGCAATGAATGGGAAATATAACATCTAGTCACCCCAAGACAAGCAGTCTTCCAGAAAGACCCCCACACTATCATGGATAGCACAAGTGAATTTGTGAAAGGGTTTGGCACATGTTGGGCAGCTGAGATAGAATCCTGCTGGATTTAGCAGGGCCTGATGCAATAGGACATGGAATAATGGTTCTAAACTGAAAGAGGGGAGATTCACACTAGATTTAAGGAAGCAGCAGTTTATGTTAAGGGTGGTAAAACACTGGCACAGGCTGTGTGGCCTGGCTGCCCCATTCCTGGAAACATTCAAGGCCAAGCTGGACAGGGCTTTGAGCAACCCAACAGAGTTGAAGATGTCCCTACTCATGGCAGGGGCTAAATGGCCTTTAAAGGTCCCTTTCACTCCAAAATATTCATGATTCTAAATAATTGATTAGGCTCATCTGAGGAGTCTGCGCTAAGAGAAGCACCACAACGCCAGAGTCAGCGTGGCAAAGGGACTAAACGCACTAACATTTGACCATATCCCAAATGGGAATCTGCTAAGTGGCACTGACAGACATGACTTGCAACAGATCCTCCCATTCTGCTTTGTGAGCAGCTGACGGAACAGGGACCCTGGAGAAGGAGAATGGGTCATGAAGAGCAAAGTTTTTAAGAGCTGTGAACAGAATCAGTAAAAGAAAGTCAATTCTAAGTTGTCTGCAGCAAGAAACTACACCTGCCCTGTTTGCTTAACCTACTCAGTGAAGGTACTTTTAAGGTCCCACCTCTGAACGATCAGGAGGTGCTGATGATTATGTGAGCATGGTCCTTAGCTGTTAACCTTTTGCAAGAAGCCTTCTACAGTATTTAGATATTCCACGAAAGACACAGTAAAGCCAAGTGAATGAAAAGCTCCAGTGAAAACCATTACTTAAATTGTCTGAAGGAGAGGGGAAAAAGCCACATAAATGCTCAGATACTTTTACAAATGTGGCTAATGAAGTTGGTATTTGAAGTTAAAAAGGAAAGTGCTTATTAATCAATATTTATAATAACATCTATAGATGCAGATTCTATTCTTTCTGCCTCTTTAGCTCTAGTCTAAATTGACAGTATCAAACCAGTGGGCCTTCTTCATCTGATATTTTTAGTATTCATGCTAGGACTTTGTTTTGTGACCAACTGCTGTTCAGTTTCCCAGGCTTCCTGCTGCATGCACCTGACACCATTTTGCTCTGTGAAGACTTATAAACTGATGGTTCTCAAACATTTCCTTGGGCATCACCTTTTTTCAGAAGTATTAGTGACTGCTGGTTGTAGCTCCTCCAAAAGGAAAAGGAGGTATCTTTATTGCATGACAGCTTGGTAACAAGATATAGTATCTTTTGAGGACCACCTATCACATCTAGAAAACCCATGATCATTGCTCTCACAAGAACTCCCTGCTGGCTCCATTCCTGACAGACTTAGGCCATTACTGCTTTGAAAACTTCTCCCAGGAATTGAACATTATTCACCTTCTTGATGTGTGTCCTCTCTCTTTATGACAGCACAACACACTTCCTCTCTGATCTGCCAAGCAATCTGGCCACTGTTGGAAAGAGATGCCACTCCTGCCATCCAAAGCATCTTGTGTCTCTATGCCTCATTGACCCACTATTTTCACATCCCAAGATTTCCCAGTTGAGCTACAATGGTAAGGTGGGAGGGTAAGGGATATGGGAAGGCTACTCAGCAGAGGAAAAGATGCTGATGACGTCTGTTAAATTGTAAAACTGGCTCCAACTGTTTAAATGAAGGTATTTTAGAACAGAGTTTTATAGGAAGTGCAGCACATAATAAAGTTGGGCTATGCTTTACTGCAAAATTTCAGTGAAGAATCCTTTTACTCACAATGTGATTGACTAATGCTTTAGGAGTTGATGACTCTCAGTTTCTCCACTACAACCAAAGAAACACTCTCTTGCTTTGCATAAGGTATCAAAGAAACAGAATCCCACTCATACATTTTTAGGTCTGTACAATCCAAGTCAAGTGTCCAGTAGTACATAAGGTGTGAGATAATTTTTCCATCTAATACTAAATTACGTTTATTTCATGACTTTTCAGAAGTCATTTTATAGCCATTATTTCTATGAGAGACTTTATGCTGCAGCAACATTCAGAAATGAATAATGTATTCATGTCAAGTCTTCACTAAAAATGTCTGCAGAACTTAGCACTCCTGTATTATTACAGTATTTTACATCTGGTATTTATTTTGTAAGCTCTGGCCACATATTCAGCTTGGCAGAAGAACATGAATAAAAGTACTTCCTTTCATTGAATCTGAGGCACCATGAAAACAAAACTGAGCAGAAGAGAAGGAAAAATACATTATTTCCAGGTTAATTACAAAATGATCTCTCTTTTGATGATCATAGGGAAAGTTCTTTAACTACATAAAAGCTGTCTGATAGATTTGTAATGATCTAGAAGAATTAGGAAAAAAATGTCCAATAAAATAGATAAGATTTTATGTTTGGGATTATAAAACTGCTTTTTTATATAGGAGGTTTTAACCAATTTAGCAAATAAATGTCATATTCAAAGGACAGACTTCCTGATAAGGTGGCTTTTTTTCAGAGGAAAGTATCGTAACTATTGAATAAATATTAATCAAATACCTATGTGAAGATCCAAGAGAATGCATCAACACCTACATCATAATTTAGACTCCTAAATCCAAAAGTGCACATCAGTACCTCTGTAATCTGGGAAGTACTTAGCTCATTAGGAATTTTTTTTTCATGCTTGCAAGTTTTGAAGGCTTGAGATTTGTTTTCTGCACACTCCAAAAACTCCTTGGGACACAGGTATCGCCTTTTAATTCCAGGATGGTGTAGCATTTCTATCAGCTGCCTCACTGGACCCTGGCAACATGCCCAAATCACACTAGGAAGATACTACTCCTTCCTTTGTGCTCGGTCATAATCAATGTTTTTAAAATAGTTTTTTTAAAAGCTGCACCCCAGTTTC
This sequence comes from Lanius collurio, assembly GCA_020086605.1. NCBI lineage: Eukaryota > Metazoa > Chordata > Aves > Passeriformes > Laniidae > Lanius > Lanius collurio. Next base: position 27,646,913 of record JACBWW010000006.1, on the reverse strand, counting down.
TCTAACAACTGTCACAGGACTTACAGAATCATCAAGGTTGGAAAAGACCTCGAAGATCATTGAGTCCAATCAAATTCCTTTTACTGACAGTTATGAAAGAGGAATATAATTACATCATATGTTATAGAAAAGAACACAAATATGGACAGGAGCTTTGCCTTCATGAAGTCCTGCAGGTACAAATTCCACAAAGTTGATGTAAGCAGCTACATATATTGCATTAATTAACTATATGGGAATGATGTTATGCTAAACTCAAAATCAAAAGACAAAGGCAAACATTGGGGAAAAAAAAAAGCACCCTGTACACAGGAAAGGTAAATTTTAGAAGTATGCTTTGCTCCTAATCCCTCTTGAAGGGATTAATTACCAAAATAAAAACCAGTAAGTTTTTTTAAAATTCCTTGTTATTATGTATTTCAAAAAGCTATGGCTTGTACCTAATAAGAAGTTCATTTAAGCAGAAAGCATCAAAAGAAGAATGATGCCTTTGGAAGACAATGAAACTGGGAAGAAGAGGGTTTGAAGACTTGCTGTGTTAGCTTGGCTCAAAATATGGAAAAGTATGACCTTGTTTCCATGCTGTGCCCTGAGTGCTCACCCTCAGAACACTGGATGCTGTCTAATCTCTATGACACAGTTTCAAACAGATGCAGCATTCCAAGCTGTCCTAACCCATGGAACGGCTGTGCTCCCTAAGCTCCTGCATCACTTCTGGGTGTCTGCGTCCAGGGGCATCCGACCCAGAGAATTTCCTGCTGCCAAAGGGAACTGCATCTGCCTGGAGCTGGGCCAGAGCCATCGGCTGGACTAAGCCAGCTCAGCAGATATCATCAGGAAAAAGCCACACCTGGTAAGTTTGGGCTTTTTGAACTCTAACTTTGTCTTCAACTAAAGAAGTGTTTCTTATGTTACTGTGTCAAAGGTACACTTTTCTTGACGGAAAAATACAGGAAAGACAGAGGACCTTGGTTTCCTTGGGAAGAAAAGATCTGCTGGAGTGAACCTACAGCCCTCCACGAATGGGACAAAATGTGTGAAAAGAGAAGATGCTTTGAACATATTCATAGAATCATGGAATGGTCTGCATTGGAAGGGACATGAAAGACCATCTAGTTCCAACCCCTCTGCCATGGGCAGGGACACCTCACACTAGACCAGGTTGCTCAGAGCCCCACCCAACCTGGCGTTGAGCACTTCCAGGGATGGAGCAGACACAGATTCTCTGGGCAAACTTCCTCAAAGATAATAAGAAAACACAGCAATATTCTTCAAAATAACTTACGACTGACCAGATGGACTACCAAAACATTCTGAAAAAACATTTCAATCCCCCCCCCGCCATTTTCTTAGCTCTTCTTTGGCCATGATCAGTACTCACAGTTTTGATGGGGCTTGAGATCAGTGCAGTTTAACTCTCTGACAATAAACCCCATTTATTTATTTAATCACAGTAAAACAGTGCACACAGGCATTTATAGCACACCTTTATCTCTGAGCTTCTAACTGTGCCGTGTAACCCTCTCCACCTGGATCAGTAAGGTACACTGTACTGCCTGGCACACAAAGGGGACACTGGAAGGTTGAGTGACATATTTACAGATACCTCGTCAATCGGTAGTGGGAAAAAAATGTGCAAAGTTAATTCTGATCAGATTTTTAAACCATCAAAACTAACTTTTTGTATGTAGACTACTGACCTGAGGGCAATCAGGGACTTCTCTTGCAGATGACACCAGATGCTGCTCTCTGATGTTCCATGTAACTCAGATGGTTATTTCTAACTGCCCAAGTAATCAGAACAGCTTGATACTACTGGCAGTAAGTAGATATACACAACCAGTCTCAAAAAAGGAGGGGTATAAAACACACTTACTTCAATACTGACTAGTTTCTTTTTAAATTTTCTTTACAAAAGTGCCAATTCTACACATGGTTTTCTGAGGCACTTTAGCCTATGCCAACATTTACCATAAAAGACTCTGTGGATCAGTACTTTAGCCTGTTCTTGCCATTTTCTGACACTGTCCCTCAAAAGAGAACAAATATATGAAGTGTCCTCCTTTATAGTCAACTACTTGACACCACTGCATCTTGTGCTACTCCTTATGGTGATGGACAACTAAGAATGACTTAAAAACAACAAAGCAAACAGCAAGAGTAAGTGGTTTCAAAATCAATACAAAAACAACCAAGTAGTAGATGAGTACTTGTTATCTGTTCATCAAAATTATGTGAAAAGACATCCTGCACATTCAGAATTTAATTTAGCTACTTGCTCTATCATCATAAAACACTAATTTCAATATGGGCAATGATTATTTTTCCTTCCCAAACATGAATAATATATAATTGCTGGTATTTGGAAAGAGACAAGGTCTTTGCCTTTATCCGTCAGGGTAATTTATCATTGTCCTTCTTTTTCTTCTGCACTGGTGAGAGAGCTTGTCAGCTCAGCTTGTTCTTAAAAAGCCAGAGTGTAATTCAATAATAAATTCACTCAAAGGCTAGCTGTCACGAGACATTCATTTATTTGTATCCATTAGGTGATCTGCACTGCTGTTCTCTCTGAAGAGTTGCTAAGCTGTGGTTTGGAAGCTCAGGAAATATAGTGCAGAGATATTCAGTCATCTCCTTCACACTGCTGCCACTTCTGCACAGGCCACGCAGGGATGCAAATGTGCCTGGGTTTCCCCAGGGTGATAATCAGTCAGCCATGACCTAGAGAAGGCTGGAGGAGCAGGCTGTAGTTCCTGATCTAAATGATGAGTGTGCCTGTGCCACTGGTGCCTGTGCAGGATACCAGACACACAGGTCACAGAGATCCATGGCACCTCTGTATTGCCTGCTCATGGGGGACTGCTCACAGCAAATTACATGGATCCAACTCCAACCCTACCCTGTGAAGATGATGGCATTGGGACAGAAAGATGTAGGAAGTTCCATGATCAGCAGTCTACAGTCCTGATCTGCACCAAGGAGATGGCTTCATGAATCACTCCAGTAGCAAAGGGAGAGGGCTGTCCTAAGGCAGGATGCTGGAGCCCTCCATAAGAATAACTCCCTCCTGTCAGACAAACTTTTAAGCCAGCAGCTGGAAGGAGTGATGAACAATTCATCTTGTCCCTAGAAGCTGCTGTAATTTTCATGGAGAGACAGAGCAGCTCCATGGATAACTGGGCTATTATTACCTGTCTGTTGAAAAGCAACTGGTGGAGTTTCAGTGACAATGCTACTGAACAAAGGGTATATCCACACATGCAAATATAGGCAGTCCCATTTGCCCAGAATAACTGGGTCTCAGATGGTCCCAGCCCATGCTTCCCCACAGATCAGTTACTGACCACTGCTGAAGCACTGTCATTTCCAGGGTGACCAGAGAAGCTGTTCAAAGGTCCAGCTTTCTAGGTGGTGAAACAGGTAATTGAAACTACAAAGAGAAGCCAAGTAAGCAGAAAACCCTTGCAGTGGTTGAGTTCATCCAGATCTGTAGGATCTTTAAGAACTTACAGGAACATGTGATGCCTTTTAAGATTTCAAAAGAGAAGTGGCATTTTTAAAAACCCAACACTCTCGTGAGCCTGGACCACGTGCTGTCTCAGGGGCAAATATACCTTCTGTCAAGGGTCTTCAGTGTTACTTGCAATCACTCTTGTGAATCAAGATACCTTGAGAGATGCAATACAATCACAGCTTAAGGTGACATATCTGTAGATCATATTTAGTGGCACACACCCTATGCTGATAATTTGAGAATGGCAACCTCATAAATCATTGCTACCTCTGTATAATTCTTCATGCTAACTTAAACAGAGCAAGTTTTATCAGTTTCTCTGCATTTAATGAAAAGCAGTCATTAAAACCCTTCCTATTGATCTGAATCTTTGCATTCCCTTACTCCAGTAACCTACATAACAGACAAACACTTCTGCTTGTGGGTGCTCCTTTTGAATTCAGAATCTTTCCTTAGCAGGACACATACAGATGTTTAGTAATTCTTCCCTATATAGAGATCTATCATCAGACCTATGAAACACATGTAACTCCTGTAGGAATTTATGTGACACCTAAATGACACGTTCTTTCTGTGGGTTCTCTGCTGGCACTCTCAGAAACAAATTCACTGAACAAATTTGAAATTCTCACTATTTTCCACCAGCTTTGTGTGCTTTTGAATGTAAGTGGCCCTTAGAGAGAAGCTGCAATTTTATTTTTTTATTGCACAGGTATGAAAATTTCTATAGTTCATTAGTTGTATGGAAAGTGCACTAAACACAGGTGTGTGTGTACCAAAACTCTCTGCCTATCAGAAAGGATGCATATGGACCTTATACCAGACTCTTCTGTGGAAATACCGAGGAATTGCTACTCTAAATACATCAGAAAAATGAAATTGTGAGCATAATCTATTTTATATTCTGAAACCTGATTTTACAGCAACAAATCACAACAACTAGTCCAGAGTCCAGACTGTTCAGGATCCAGTACCTGTGATCTTCAGAAAGCCAATGAAGGACAACAATTTGCAACATAGTAAGTGTTTGGCTAAAATCTCAGTCACCGGTGTCAGCTTTCTTGGACCCTGAAGACCTTGGAAACAAGATGTATCAGGGAAAATATCACATCAGGCCAATTCCCAATAGGAATTGGGAATAGGGCCAATAAAACTGCTGTGCTTCATGTCTGAGGTCAGCCTGTAGGCTACCAAAAAAGGAGATAGATATATGGGAGGTGGTACACAAGAGATGCTGGCAATGTCCCTTCACAAAAAGCATTAGGTCAGATCTAGAGCGGCCTGAGAGGCCAGCTGAGATGCAAGTGCTGAAATACCCACACAGATATGAGGGTGTGTATTTTCAGTGCCAACCTATTAACTGCTGTGTGTGGGAAAGCTGAAAGTAAGCAGCTCATGACTGGGTGAAGTTCAACAGAGTTCAAACCTAAGTGTTGAGAGCCACCTCCAGGATCAGGGTCATTACTTCTGAAAGGAAACGTTCAGGGCAGACACTGAATCATCTAAGAATTTGACACCCCAGTTACCCTGCTATAAGCAATGATTTTCAAGGGGTGACTGGCCCTGACAGACAGGAATATACTTAGTAACAAATTGTTCTATTGTACATACAAATTGCTGAGGTGTAGTCACAGAAGTGAACTGCCAAGTTTTCTTTCCCAGTTCTGTTTCTTGATGATGATTGCAGTGATAAAGAATGTCTTGGTTTTAAAACCAACCTATATTCAATCTGATTGCTTATATTGCAAATCACTCTAACAGCCCTCCCTAGATGGCAAGATTTTCCTCAGTTCTTTTGAGGTGTCTAATATTCACACTACAGATTGCTAATAGCATTCTAGTTTCCTTCTCTTTTGTCTCTCTCACAGGAAGATCTGTCACTGCTGTTTAGGAGACACTTGTGGACACCGTCAGTCACTTGATCCAGAAGAGCTGAATGGATGCCTTTCAATCCCTGAAATAAGGAAAGCGAGGGAACATGCAACTGCTCGTATGTGTTGGGAGAGAAGCATCTTGCATTACTGGCTGAGAGTAAATTGCAGATGAAGAGACAGTCAGCAGACCTACAGGAGCCACAAAATTCTTCAGGTATCTACTTCATTTAAACAATTTTCATATTCTGCATCTTGCTGCTCTACCATGTCTTAAAATGGCCACGTGGCTTATGCTTTACCACTTACTGAATCAACTCCAAAATTCACTTACCCGCCTTCAAAAGGATTGTCCCCTGGGATGACGTGAGTGCTGTCCTTGCCAATCAGGAATTTGATTCGATCATAAAAGGAGTGCAAGCTCTGTTGGGAGATGGGGGCTTGCGTCTCCTGGATGATATCCAGGGGGTCCGGGGAGCCCAGGCACAGTGCATTAACGTGGCACAGCGGCTGCAAGCAGCAGTCTGGATCCATGCAGTCCACCAGGCCATCTACAGAAGGGTAAGGAACATTTTAGAGCAATGGTAACATGGAATGCTGCAGAATTCAGGGTGCAAGAACTCTTTCCAATGCACACAATAGAGAAATGCGGATTTTCATCTACATTGAGTAAGGCATGTTCACTTAAAGTCACAATAAGGAACCTAATCCACGCTTTAATATGTAACATAAACATGCAGTAGTATGTAAAATATGAAAACTCATGTATTAGACAGGACCCTCAAAAACACATATTTTAGATTTAATCCTAGGCTGTGCTCTTCCACAACTCAGTCACTTGGATAACTCCAGAGCCCCCAAGGGTTGTTGTGGTTTTTTTTACCAATATACACAACTTCTGTACCTTGATCCTGTTCCTTGGCCTAATCACAGACACATTTGCTTCACACAAAAGCTACCAGGTTCACTTTCAGCAGGAATAAATACTGAAAAAAGCCATGGTATCTGCCATGGCTGCAGAGAGATCTATACATGTAACCCAGTAAAATAGAACAGAAAGTAAAGGAGATTTTGCTGGGAAGGTTTGATCTCTTTTGACCTTTGTCACATTGATTTGATACTGACAAAGAGTAACAGACAACCTCAAACTCTCAGGATATAAATCTTGTACTTTCAGCACCATTAAATTAATAGTAACAACAATAATAGCAGTGGACATACAGGAAAAGGCTTGCTGAGCATACTCCAGTAAAATGAGGGTTTGCATATCTGTCAAGCCATCAAATGCACAGACAGGGCCACTTCCCCTCCCACCACCATAGCAACATCCCATTCATTCTGAGATGCCACTGCTCATTGCAAACAGCACAGTAAAAAGCAGTGACAGGAAAGGAAATACAAAAAAAAAGCTCAAAAGAGGTTTGATGAAGCATCACATTTAGCAATAAAAGTTGTTAGCATGTAGTAAAGACAGATCTTTAAATCAGATAAGGGAACTGGATGTTTTTGTTCTGGGGTAATGGGATATGGAGCCCTTCACTTCCAACTCATCAGTTCAAGCAAGACAGTTTGACAGTGAATGAAAATTACTACCATGTGATGGCTGTTCACAGACCTATGTGAAATGAGTGGCTGGACTCTGTGTAGTTGCTAGGAGCTCTATATATCAGAGAAACCGACTTTACAGCAAGCATCCTACTAATGACTCCAGCACAGAGGCAAGAAACAAACTGCCTGGAGAGCAATGCTGTGGTGAGAGGTAGTTCCCTTCTGAAGTGGGATGAAATCTCTAGATTTCACAATAATGGATTTTTTATCTTAAAGAAACAGTAAATTAAAACAAAAGAGTTTGTCATTATTACTGCTTGTGAGCTTCTGTTTTGTCTCAGTTTTACCAGTGTGAATTTTAAGTCCTTTCACTAATGTTATTGGCATTACTTTGTATTTACTGCAATATCAATAGGATGGAATCTTATCTTTTATTGTTCTAGTACTGAAGATGGCTCACATATCATGGACTTGGATTCTGTTACACCTGTTCCAATCTTGGAATATTTTAGTGTTTAAAACAGCACTGACAACATCATTTTATGTGGTTACTCACACAGAAAGCTGAACACCAAGCCTGGTCAGGGTTCCCAGAGATTCCTGTGTCTAAGTATGTCAAAGACAGTGAGTACCTGCTCTGTGTATATGTACACACACACACACACACACACACGTACACACACTGGGTCATTTCCACAAGTGCTCTGCACTTGGCAATAATAATAATGGGAGCACTGTTAGGCCAGAAAAAGTGCTTTGGAAAATCCCATGTGTTACCCTTACCTCTTGTCTGTCCCAATATTGCTACACCTTTAAAACTCCTTGCAAAATTGCCACAAAAATTTTCATCTTGGACACTAAACCTACCCACTGGCCTTTTCTCTTGATGACTAGTGATAATGAACAAGAACTAATTAGAGTTTCTTTGCCCATTAAAAAAATTAGATCAGTAGGATTAGATTAGATCAGTAGGATTCTGGAAGGTCAAATCTCAGATGGAGTTTGAGAAACCATTCCCAGAATACAGACCTGCTTAGATGTAACAGGATTAGCCTCAGCTACCTACTTTAAAAAAAAAAAAAAAAAAAAAAAAAAAGAAAGAAACAACAAACCAGACTTGTTACTATATTGACTACAGTTTCAAGCAAGATAAAATGTTGTCTTTTTCTCCCACATATTAAAAATGTTTTCTGAAGCTACAGACACTTGGCTGAAAGGATGGCAAACCAGCTGTACCATACCTCTTCATTAACCTGTCTTTTTTCTAGGCATCAGAAATGTGTTTTAGCACCAGAAGCTGCAAGACAGCAAGGAAATGTCTTTGCACAAAACTGTAGATAGATGTTTGAAGAATAGATGCAGAGGACAATGTTTTGAGCAGGTGAGAATGATGAGGACTCATCTGCAGATAAGCCTTTCAACTAATTTGTTTTGGACCTATATGGAATAAATTGCGGACAACTACACCAGAGAGGCTTGTTACTGACATCCTAAATTCATCAAGGCACTCAAGGGCTGAAATGGCATTTAGCAACTCAACTTCCTCTAATACCAAGAGCACTTTCAGGACAAAGCTATTCTTTAGCTTAGGAAATGTAATGGCTATTTTTGTCTGAATCATGTAGAACATCAAGAGTTAAGCTAAAAACCAGGTCATAAATAGTGTTATCTCCGTGTGAATACTGTTTTCTTGGGTCTTTTTACTGAATGGTCCAAAAGCCATCCAAGTGGTGCCCTACAGTGAAATGTCAGGAGATACAATGACATTGTACACAGCTATGGCTTCTCACACCCACACATCTCTCACTGGATCCATCAGAAGAGTGAGGATAAAGTGACGTCTGCAAGAAGCTCCTGACCCACGAAGAGCAAGGTGTTCAGGGAGCTGCATGGATTAATCAAAAATGAAATCAGAGCAAAACAGAACTCTGGCTTTACCTGTCCAATTCCACAAAAACAAATGTGGGAAGCCAGAACCATCAGCAAAGGAAAACATGGCAAGATACAATCTCACAGAATAATATGAAGTTGTAATACAGAGCACCTTTGAAATTCAAAAAGCATAAAGGTGCATTTTCATTAGAAATCACTGTGAATTTTTCAGAGACAGGTAACAGAGGGAGTTGAACATGGGATCAATGCCCTCTCCACCCCAGGTTTTGCAGCAGCAAAGCCACAGAGACTCATGAGCTGTATGTGGATTCCTAATTCCAGTAGCTTCCTGAGCACACATAGGCTGCACACTTAGTTCTTAGGTATGGACACTTTATACAGCTCTTGGTTTTAAAAAGTGACAGCTCCCTTACTTACATATAACTGCAATAGGACCATGGCACTTCAGAGCAGAGAACATGTGTTGCTGAATTATCTCTGCAAAAAGTTTAAAGTCTTGGATAGGCAGATTACTGCAATTCGTATGTTTTAAGGCTACTATGATCAGCTTGTCTGACCTCTTACACCCATAGGCTGTTTATTTTTTTCCCACTCAGAATTATTGGATTAAAGCTTGTGTTTTAGAAAAAATATCTCATATATCAAAGAGAGCTGATTATAGTGAGTCAACCACTTCCTCCAGTAAGCTTCTGAAATGCTTAAATACCGCTAGGGACCTGCATCTTATTTCAAGGTTTGATTTGTCTAACTCCAGCATCCCACGACTGGGTCTTGTTTGGCCTTTGTCCATAAAGTTACTAATAGTTCCTTCTGCCCTGCATGCTCTGATGTCTTTTCCATGTGCAAGTACCTCCACACAGAGCAACAATTCATTCCAAATCTTTTTTCTGAACAGCTGAGGAAGATCCAACTTCCCATGGTAAGGTTTATTTCCCATCCACTGAACTTTTTTTTGCTGTATGACATTCTTTGATCTCTTTCCAGTAATTTCACACGTGTTATGTGTGGACAGCAACACTGGACACAGCACTATGTCAGCAATTTTGAGTGCAGAAAAGAGACCACATCCAAGCTGCTGGGCTTCTATACTTCAAAGGTTCACAGAGGTGAAGGTGCAAGACCCTTGCACTGAGAACTCATGTTGAGACAATTACCTCCAGTGACCTCAAAATCCTGTTCTGAGTCACTGCTTCTCAAGAATCTCTTAACCCTCCAGTATAACATCCCTTCTTTGTTCCCAGGGCTATTTTGCATTTTGCTGCATTAAGATACATTTTGTTTGATTGTGACCTTGCAGTGATGAGAGTCAGATCACTCTGTGTCAAAATGATCTGGGTACATTATTTATCACCACACTGAGCTTCAGGTGACCTGAAAATTTTACCTGGAGAGATGTAAACTACATTCTAAGACGATTATGAAAATGCTGAGTAGGGCTGGATACAACAACCAGTTCTAAGGGATCCCTGGAGAAACAGCTTCAATCATGGATGCCTTCCAATTAACAAATTAATTCAGAGATGTGTCACTAAGCCAGATTTTAAGACATCTCTTGTGCTCCTTCTTATTTACATGCAATGGGAATTTTTACATCTTTGAGATGTTTTATGCATCCTGTATACACATATGTGTCCTTTTGGCAGTCCTGCTAAAAAACCAAACCCAAACTCTTCTGTCCCCACTTCCTCTGCATGAAGCCACGAAATAAATACCTTCTTTAATCTTAGCATTATCATGGGGTGAATCCAACCACGGTTGTTGTGAAAAGGGAGCCATTGACAAGACATTGTCACATCTGGTAAATAATGTGTTCAATGGTTTGCATCTTTCACTAAGACTCATGTAATCATAGAATAAATCAGACTGGATGGCACCTCTATAGGTCATCTTGTGAGCCCTGTCTCACTCCCTTCAGAGAGGGGCATGAAGGAGAATGAACTGGGCTCAGCAGAAACCCTTCCTTTTCTGTCACTGAGGATAAAGCAGCTCCAATTTATTCAGCCAACATTGTATTTTAGGGGACCAAGACCATTTTAATCAGATAATCTGCACTCTGTATATCACTAGAGAGTGAGTTTCACTTTGGGATGGCTCATCTAGCTTGTATTTTGTGGGTGGAGTTGCAGTATTTTTTTTAGAATGATGCTCTGACTCCCTTAAAGATTGCAAATCCACCAATCCCATTAGTGAGATCTTCAAAACACTGCTTTAGACTGCAAACTCCCTGGGAGTTTTTCTGTTCACAAAACATCTGTTCCAGTCCCAAAGGGCTCTGAAGTATCAGCACAACCCAATGAAATAACCACAATTCTCATTAAAGTTTTGTATCTGCAATGTATGTTCAGCTTTTTCTCCATGGGAGCATTGTTTCATGCAAGGGGCTGAATTCCAAAGGTATCTGTGTCTTCTTGGAGCAGGACCTTGGCCTAACAAGTATAACATTTGCATAATACCAGTTGGAAAGCACTGGATATTAACTGACTTTAAACATTCACTATAACTACCCAGACAGATACATTAGATAATGACAACAGATGGAAATGCTGACCTCATTCAGGAATTTCACAAGATACTCCATATCCTAACTGCTTTCCACAAATAGTCACCTGGATGCCAAATTTAAGAGAAGCTAAAATTACTTGGCTTTCAAACACTGCTTGTGACCCATCACTTTCTGAAAATCATGTCCTTTATGATATTTGGCCATGTGATGCATGCAAAAAGATACATCTACCCAAACCAACCAGAAATTTTGAAATTCCTGCAAAATACTCTTCAGCAGCAATGGGGCTACCTACTCTCTCTTCATTCCTTGAGTTGTTGCTGCATTTGATGGCTGCAAAGCGCTCAGAAAACCCACAGCAGTCTGATTCCTCCTTTGCAATCAGGTTCTTCACTCACTGCCATACAGCACCAAGAAGATGTCAAGGATTAGAGCTTTGTACAGAAGCAAAGGGCTGATTTTGAGACACTGTTTCAGCAGTAAACAAGATCAGCTGAGAGCTAATAAAATTTCAAATTAGCTGTGACTTTTCACGGCCCTACAATTGTGTTGACTGATTTAATGGGCAGTGTCTTAGCTGGTTGAGACTGAATAATTGAGCATTTCTACAGAGTTATGGGTGCTGCAACAAAAATCCGTCATGCTAACATCACCAACAGAATGCAAATAACCTGCAGTCAGAGGTGTTATTACGTGTTTAAGCAGACTCTGACAGGTGCTGCATGTCAAGTGTCAGGCTGGAACAGGCAGGCCATGGGTAGGGATGGACTTGTTTGTACATAGAGAGCTTTCTGTGAGCCGTGACGCACGCTGGGAGCCCCAGCCAGCCAGGCAGGCAGAGGGAGGTGAGTTTAAGGAGCCTGATTAGGGTGAATCTGGGAGAGCATACAGGACAAACTCAAGGATTGCTCCTGCTAAAGACCAAGGATGCTTTTTGTCACTGACTGCAGTGGGAGGAGCCTCTATGAGAAACTCTATTAGGTAAAGCAAAACTAGGAGGTAAAAATAACAGTAAAGCCCCATTGTCTCCCACTGGAGTACTTTCACTGGCAACAAAAGCATAAAATGCACTGATTTCACAAAGAACTGTGTCCCTCACCTCATCCAGTTCTTATCTTTCAGTTCCCTTTCTGTGCCATTCATCAGGCAACATTATCACTTTTTGTGGGGACACTGTCTTGTCCTGTGATGCTTTTGGATTAATTACTGGGAGAGTTTGGATGGGAAAGGATTTAAATGTAAATGCTCAAAGGTAAAGATAACAGAGTCTTAGTCTTGCCCTTGAGCAAATCAGGTTTTACCCTATCACTTCTACTCTAAACTCTGCTTTAGAGGAAGGCTCTAAAGGAATGACTCAGTACTTCTGCACAAAAAAGTTATTGTTCACATGAATGTTTGTGCTGCCCCGAGTTGATGACTGACACTCAATTTACTTCAATTGGGGAGTAAATGGATTTTACTCCAGTACTTTGCAGAGAGAAATTTTACTTATTCATCAAGAGTTGGAGCATTTGGCTTCCCTGTAAGGAGTCAAAAGGAAACAAATACAACTGTAAGGAACAATGGCAATGTGACTGTCAACCCCCTGTGACCATGTTAGGTACTCATATTCTCTTCGCTCCTTCTATCCCACCTGCTCTGTTTTGATTTCACCTGAATAAGCTTCTCATTGTTTGAATCCTGTCTAAGTTAGATGGTTGGCTGCCTGGGAAAGGAACTGCCCTCACATCTTTCTCTAAGTGTTCAGCTCTTCTTCGCAAGTTTGAAATAACAGTCGTGTAATATCAGTCATGTATTCGAAATATAAAACTCCATTGGCTCTTGTACAGAGCCTCTGCGGGGCTAGTCACTATAGAAATACTCCGCAAAATATTCGTCCTAATCCAGAGCTACATTATTGTTAAAAAAAACCCATCTGAACAGAAAAAGGAGGGAAGTGGAAGGAGGAAATGACAGAAAATAATCACCACTATCTGGCATAAATCAGAACTATAATAATGTGTTTAGAATCTACAAGTTCTCAGCATCCCCCAGCTCATCACTGCTCTGGAGAATACAGTTGATGCAGCTGACTTCATGGGCTTCTTCCTTTCTCCAAGCAGATTTTTAACAGCCACCAAAGCAGCGCAGAAACCAGGCAACCTAGGATTTGGGGGAATTTCATGAAGCTGAGCAAGGCAAGTGAGGGCCTTTCATAGCTTAGGAGAGACTAACAGTATCCTGGGGTGCATCAGGAACAGCATCGCCAGCTGGGCAAGGGAGAGCATTGTCCTGTTCTGCTCTGCCCTGGGGCAGCCTCACCTCGAGGGCTGTGCGCAGTTTTGGGTGCCACAAGGTAAGAAAGACATTAAGCCATTAGAGAGTGTCCAAAGGAGGGCTATGAGGAATGTGAAGGGTCTGGATGGGAAGCCCTATGAGATGTGGCTGAGGTCACTTGGCTTGTTCAGCCTGGAGGAGACTGATGTGAGACCTCATTATGGTCTGAAGCTTCCTCTCGAAGGGAAGAGGAGGGGCAGGCACTGATCTCTGCTCTGTGGTGATCAGTGACAGGACTTGAGGAAACAGCAAGAAGCTGGGTTGGGGGAGCTATAGGATGGATACCAGAAAAAGGTTCTTCACCCAGAGGGTGCCTGGGCACTGGAACAGGCTCCTCAGGGAAGTGGTCACAGCACCGAGCCTGACAAAGTTGGGGCTGCCCAGTGCGGGTCCAGGAGTTGGGACTTGATCCTTGTGAGCCCTCTCCAACTCAGGGTATTCTATGATTCTGTGACGAGCATTTGGACAGGGCAGTAAGTACAAGTTGCTTAACCTGATCGATAGCCATGCAATAGTGTACCTGGAACTTCCTCCTTCAGGAGCCAAAGCACCTCTCAAAAGTGATTCCTCTGAGCTAAAGAGACTCAGAGCTCAGCAGTTTTTTTGTGGGAACAGTGGTTTCACACCCTCAGCAGCTGAGAGATCCTTGTCACCAAGGTCTCTCACTTTCCTGGCAAGTGCTGCAAGTGTTAAGCTACTGCTGAAAAGTTCACCCTAACATATTCTGATTGAATCCAAGCCAATTTGAGCAATCATCTGAGAACAGCCTGGAAAGTGGTCTCAGATAACTCAGATATTGTCGAATTTCTCAAATCCTGGTCAAGAAGAAAATGGCCATGCACTCCATGCATGTGGAGCACAGTCAGTCGGTGCAAAACTTTGTATTTTAAGGGGACTTTCTGCTCCACAGAGGTTGTAACAGTTTACCTCAGATGCTAAAGCAGGTCTGGTAGAGCCTTCCTGAATTTCTGCTTTAAACATTGTTGCTCAAACTCTGTTTAAGCACTTCCTGAGGTGCAGAAAGGCTTTGTGAAATAAGTGTCCAATTGTTTTTTTCTGAAGCTGGTTCATGTCCCCTTCTATTACATCTTATGCACCAGCAGTGCCTCATTGCCATAAGTTAGCTCCCTCATTTCAGCAGACAGTGGTAGGTTTTCTTCAACACAAAGAGAACTTTCACAGTTTCTTTCTGAATCTACTAATCAAAGGCGTTTCATTAAGGATTACTTGAAAGTATCAGGAGCTCTCCCAAGGTGTCAAGGCAAGGCACTGCTAGATCCCCAGTTCACAACACAGCATCCTCTCCAATGGCACAATCAACACCTGCTCCTGGATGCTGGAATGCCTGGATTCACACTGCCTTCCTGCTAGCTCCGCCGCCAACAACCAGCAGCAGGTGACATCCACGTATTACCATCCAACACAAAATCAGCAAACAGCTGAAACCTGAAAATGTGAACTGATCATTCTATTTGAGGAGAAGTCAATTAACAGTCATCATGAAACAGAGGAAGAGAAGCTGGGCAATTTCTAACAAATTATACCAGCTACCCTGTCTCTCAGGTACAGCAGACTTTCTCATCCTTTTAGCAGAGCTTTGTGGTTCCTCCAAGACCCTGTTTGACCAGATCTATCTGTGATGGTAAATGCTAATTTATGATGGCTGCTTTCCCAGGTGCATTCAGATTTCAATACTTCTCCCCACAAATGTAGCCAACCACATTATTGCACAACTTTTTATGGTTTTGAGGAAGCAGACAGCTCACACAGCATGCCCAGGAGACAATCTTCTCATGCTATGAAAGCCTTGCAGCATGAGGGCAAAAAGAAAAAAGAAAGTATCAGAAAACACCCCACCACCTTGTCTGCAGTTCAAGTATTTGCAAAGACAAAGGTTTGCATTCTGGGGTTCTCCTGGATTCTTTGACATTCCCTTTACAACCTTGAGTCTACCTTCAGGTGTAACCCTACGCACTGCAAAGATCAGTGCAGACTCCTGCCAGCTCTCTAACACTCTGGCATGTGGTGGACAGACGGTGAACACATGAGAGTTGGGACAGCCAGTGTGCTGTGCCAAAATTTCTTTTGCCAAAGATTTGAAATGCTGCTGTTCCAAAGAATTATGTAAGTCTCCACCTTAATACAAGCACTACCTGATCCTTGAATAGGGGCAAGACACTGTGGAGTTGCCAATGGGCTGTGGTACAGTAAAATAAACAGCACTGATTTGCCTCAGAGAAGCCATTCCTGAATTACACCTCCCTGAAGTGGAAGGTGGTTTCAGTGGCAGCAATAAGTAAGACTCGGGGCTGCAAAAAAAGGCAAAAATCCTGTGTGCAGGGACTTGGTGGCTCTGACCTGCTCACTGCTCCAGGGCTGGGAGACTAAGGCAACCTTTAGTTGCTCTGGTCCAGGAGGATAGAGGGAAGGAAACCATACAAATTGCTCCATCTGCTAGCTTTTGGGAAGCATCTGGTGGAGCACAGACTGAACTTGCAAAGTCAAAATGGGGCCATGGGTATATTGGAACTCTCTGTTTGTCCTAGGCTAAATGAGACATAAACTGAGGGGCAGGAGCTCTGCTAATACAATTCTTGCAGAAAAAGAAAACAGGATAGTTTATTTTCCTCAGTCCCAAAAGAAGATCGTTGACCAGATGACAGCTAAGAAAAACGAAGTTTCTATACTTTTATGTAATGGTGTGCAATATATGTTACAAGAGGCCAGCCTTATTTGACTGGGAAGGGTATCCATCCATCTATCTATCTATCTATCTATCTATCTATCTATCTATCTATCTTATCCTACAATAATCACTAACACAAGCCTTTGGAAGTGTTTAAATTGGAAAGAGGCAGTGGAGAACAGCAGACAACTGAACAGAAACCTCTAATGAATATGAAGGTTTAGATAATATAGCGAACATTGTCATTTCAGATGTATTTTTCATATGAGAAAGACTCTTGCCTTTCACAAGTAAAGTAGATTCACATTTAATAGAGTTCAGCATCTGTTTAGGAAATGGAATTGTTCAAAGCAAGAAATGAAGGAAGGGTTGGTTCCAATTGTTGCAGAACCAGCAAGCTTTACCCTAGCTGGAAGACTTGGCTGCTCTGGAAAAGCCCCAGACCGTAAGAAAGGCCCTCAAGTGAAGTTACTCTGTTGACCAAATGAGCAATTTAATTTAACATCTGTAGTCCTCTCATAATTTCATCTCAGTCTGGTCTTGACTTCATGTGAAGACATTGAAATGGAGAACTGGACAACTCTGGCTCTCATCAGTTAGATGATTTCTCCAGAACAAGGAGGGGTAACACAGCTTTGCTGTTCAGTAATATATTCATGAGATCAGTTAATAATATCCTCTCTTCCCCTCGACTTTTCCTGTATGCTCTGTTCCTAACACAGGAGTCTACCAATGCAACAGAGCCCATATTTAGCCTAAGGAGTACCAGCCTCTTCTCAAGATATTGTCAAATGTCATTAACTCCACTTTTAGAACTTGTCACAGAGACAATTTCCTTGATTTTTTAACTTTCAAACTTCTTATTCTTCCAGTACATGACAGTGCACTCAGTGTGGGGCGAGACATGAAGGTACTACCTGTCACACCTACTCTTAGGTTGAGTGTTTTGCAGCCGTGAATTAGAGAGGTTATTTTCTGCTGAAGTGAGGCAAGAACCACTTTTCTCATCTTGTTTTAAAGAAATAACTCCTGTTTGTTGTAATACAGGTGGCCTCTTAGGTCAAATGTGCAAAATCTTGGCCTTTTACCCAGACTGTTACAGCTCTGTCATTGCAATGTTTTTCCTTAACTGATACTGGATGATCACCAGCTCTCAGTTACTCACTACAGCTTCTTTCAAGTTGATGGGCTTGGTGTTTAAAAGTGTAAACAAAGTGGACCTGGGTGTGAAACCTAAGTGATAGCTTTGACAAATGACACTTTTGTGTGGAGAGACTGCACTCAGAGACAACTTTTTACTATCCCGAACAAAGATTACATTTCACCAGGTCTCTCTCTGAGTGACTCCTGCTCAGTTTGTTATTGTTTATCTGAACAGCCTCCAGATTTAAGAGGTGAATCCACCCTGTAATTTAGCACCCGTCTCCCTCAGGGTATGATTAGGCTGGGAGCTGATGAAAAAGTTTCTGACTTCAGCTCCCATTATCCTGAGGAATTTCCGGCTGCAGAGATTTTGATTAGCAGTCACTTGACACCACAGTGCAAGGAACCAGGTCTCCAACGAGCTCAAGCAGAGTGAAACCACCCCCACTCCCTGTATTGTGAACAGCCCCACTAACCTCTTTCTCACCACTCATGGTACCCATTTTGACCAGGTCAGCTGTTTTACTTCTAAAGATTCATGAAAGGACTTCTACCTCCATTGCCAACAGTCATGTGCAAATTCCACGCCTGGATCCTTCCCTGTGAGTCAAAATAAACCACCTTTCTCCAGCCATGAGCACTACTCCAGTGTATGTGGCAGAATCACAAAAGAGGGAGAAACCACAGTGCTCATCCACACACTGTATGTTTTTTGGAGAGGCTTCAGGCACACATTTCTTCAGTTCTCTTCAAAGCACAGCAGCTTCCCAAGGTATAATGTTCGTGGTGAATGGGCTCAGTTCTGTTGAACAGACATGCCTAGTGTGATCTGAGAAATCCAAAGGGAACTGCCACACATGAAATATATATATGCTCTACCAGACACACAAGTTATTGTGAAGGGGAAGCCAGAAGTCGGCTGGGGTACTCTCGGATGTGTCAGATGGTGCTGGACAAAAGGCATTTGTTGGCACATGGAAAGTTATAATTAAATACAAAAACATTTACTATAAGGATGGTCATGTACTGGAGCAGGTTGTCCAGAGGTGAAATCTCCATCCTTGGAGGTGTTCAAGAGTTGACTGGACACAGCCATGAGTAACCAGATGTAATCAGTATTGCCTTGAGTAGGGGGTTGAACTTAAAACTGCTGGAGATCCCTTCCAACCTGAATTATGCTATGATATTCTACAAACACCTCCACTTGCTGTAGAAATCAGCACAACATCTAGCAAACAGGTAGAGCATCAGCCTTTTTTCATGAGTCCTTGTACCTATATTTGAATCCTTGGGCCAAAAAAAGAGCTGAGCCTTCAAAGCAGGAGTGCCTCACAACTGCTGAAGCTCCTACATCTCAAGGGTTGAAATTCTAGACTTGAGATCACAAATACAAATGATCCATTAAAATGCATAAAAAGAAAGTTAATAAAGTAAATGCATTCCACTACTTCACTTCCCAGCTGAGGAGAGCCCTTTGCAGAGAGAACACAGCCAAATCAAAGGCTTAGTGTATGACAGATTATCTGTAAACTGTAATGCACACCATGTACATGCATTTTTTTTTGAGTGTACCAAGAGTACAGTCAACACTCATTTGTGGTCTCTGACACATGAACAAGCCGTCACAAGGCAATAAGTTACAATCTATCAGTTGCTCTGTTCTTGCTGTGCACACCACTGCTCCACACAAGCTCACCAAATGCAAGATAGCAGATGATGTGCACTAACTTGTAAACCTGTCAATGCCTTTTGTGTCTCCCGTCTCCATCTGCTGTCCTGCAGGCTTGCAAGGCAGCTCGTTTCAAGGTGAGGGTAACCCAGGTAACAAGGTTAACCCTTGAACCAGAAGATATGAAGAGATGCTCAGTCTGGTCATGCTCTTTGTGATACCATAGTGTCGTGATCTACAGTGTATGTTATGCTAGATCACTCTTGCCCTCTTTCTAAAAATTTCACAGGGTTATTGCTGGTTATTTTCTTCCATGGAAACTGGGACTATCTTTGGGTCTATTTATTGTATTTTTACACATCTGATGTGATGAACTTTACTGCTGCCCTGTGTCAGCTGTAAATAGGAAAGATGAGTACAGTGATATTCAGTTCCATATGAGGCAAAAAGCCATCTTTGTTTAATAGTGTGTACTCTTTGTATGGTTCTCCAATTTTTCCATCTTTTCTAAAGGGATAATTTGGTCCACTTGCCATGCCAGATGTGCAGAAGTATTTTAAATATTCAATCAGAATCCCAGTTGCTGTGAAGCAGATAATCACAGTCTTGGCTTGGCTATTATTTTTTTTTTTAACTGTACTGCTCTTGTGAATATGATAAAACAGAGGCAAAATGCAGTCTCCACTTCACAGTCTGGGTCCTGGCCCAGACTTGTGGTTTACAAAGCCTTTTGCTGAGTGACAACAAAACAAACTATGCAGTCTCCCCTATGCCTTGAATTTAATATCTCATCTCCTGCTCTCTAATTCAAACCTTCACACTGCACCACGGTTTCCTTTGTAATGAGATAACTCTGAATATTAAGTTTGCATTACACAGAGCTATTATTCACATGTCTGACATCATTACATACGGAACAGTAATCAATAAAACATGGTTCGAGAGGGATTGGATGGCTTGTGGGCATGGGGTTCAGTCACCCAAGCCTCTAAGTTTCTGCAAAATATCCATTCCAAATCAGCAGTGACCAACTGAAGAGTCTTGATGAAAGCCCCAGGCAGTGAGGGCAAAGTTTGAACGTCAGGCATGTTCACTGTCTGAGGTGGTCCCATCGTGTCACTGGTGAGCCACTTGGCTGGGGTGGAAGGATTGGACAGGTGCACAGCCTCTGCCTGCTCTCTGCTATATGGACTTGATTTGAAGATAAATAAATGTCCCTCTTCAGTCCTGGCACCCCAGATCCAAACTCATTTAATTTGAATTCCAATCCACTCTGGCTGAGTCAGCCTGGCAGATTTCGCTGTCTGTTCTCTACCAGCTGTCAAAAAACAATCTGCCCTGCAGAATCAAGCCCAGATGACTGTTCACTGTGAGAGGTTTATAGGCTCTGTGAAGCCTGACATATCACACGTGCTCATATCCTACCTCCATCGTTGTCTTTCCCGTCGCCACATGCCGTCTCCATGGAAGTGTCACAGCCTGCTCCTCTCCAGCCCAGCTGGCAGACGCAGTGCCAGCCGTTCATGTCCAGAGTGCATCTGCCATTGCCGTTGCACAAGCCAGGGCATCCCTCTGCAAGGCAAACAGCCACACGTTCAAATGCACTCGAAACACAAAGCAATACAGCCTGGAAAGGGTCTCATTAAACTGCTTTTCCCCCTTTGCCTTCAGTTTATTTCTCCAGTCCCACTGGGTGTCTTCCCACCTGGAATGAACCTGCTTTGGGGTCAGGATGGTGGTGAACACTCAATGGGCAGCTGCTTCTGGCTCTCCCAGGAGGTCCTCACAGCACAACCTCACTCACTGCACTGAGGGAATGGTGAGTTTCAGGGGGACACTGAGATATTCCTGCTTCATTGGTTGTAAAAGCAAGGCAGCATATTGCCCTCCCAGCCTATCAAAACATTTGCTATGTAAGACCAGTACTTGGGGCTACCTAAATTGCATTTGGGGTTACCCAAATTGCATTTGGGTTAAAGTTCCCAGCACCCGGCAGGATAAAGCAGCTGGCTTTCAGTAATAGTGAGATCTCAGACAGGTAAAAAAACAGCTGGAAACGGAAAAGCAGAAAATATTTGGAAGACATACAGTTTCTTTACTATAGCAATTTTGGGAGGGATTAATCTCATTCAGTTCAAATTAACCTATAACTGAGATACCTTCAACTCTCTGCAGTAAGCAGAGAGACAGACTGTCCCAGGGCAGAAGTCTCCTCATGTGGGTTTGATGCTCATGGTGATGAACTGAAGCATGCTCTGCAAACACCCATTTCTCCCCAGTGACTAGAGAGAGCCCAGCACAGAGGCAGGCATTTTATAGCTGATAAAAATTAGGGAGGATGAACACTAACCTCCCAGTCTGCTCACTTGGGTTTGATTTTCTCATTTGATGACCTGCTGCTGAGATTTTTGTACTTCATCCCCACCCCACCCCTTCAAGAAAATAGAGTAATTTCCACCATAAGCAGTGGTGTGAGGGAGGCTGCTTAGTTTATAACCTTCTGGGGGATTTTTACCTGCAGAGCTCAAAAATCTTTACCATAAAACTGTCAGAACTGTAAGAGACACTTAACAGCTTAGGAAACTGAAGTACATGGGACTGAAGCGACTATGAAGGTCACTCAGCAGGACTGATTACACCAGGGACACAATTCAGTCTTCCTGAGCCTTGTTTTAATGCTTTCTCTATTTATATGTGTGTTGTGCAATCCTGCCACATAGTTTGAGTTTTTTCAGGCACTTAGCTTTGCAAGACAGGTTTGTGAACCTATGAGAATGACACAGACCTATCCTACCCTAAAGGACAGGGAAGAGGTGTGTGTTGTCCTGACACCTGTTTGACCGTATGATGTGTCTCCCCAAGGAAGAGGTGGCACCCCATCTAGAGCATCCCATGTCATAGTGGGTCCTGCACTGAGGAAATGGGGCTTAAAATGCCTTTAAAACAAAAAAAATGTTTCACAGGGAGATTTTTAAGTTCATAGAACCCTTCCCAGTGAACAGAAAAAACCCAATATTTTCTAGGACTGTTTTTTTAACAAGTGACTGATTTACAGGGACCAAATGGAAAAAGGAACAAAGGTGGTAAGGAAAAGTCCTTTAAAAGGATCTTAAATATATTTTTCATTTACAAACATAGGTGTTGCATTTCAATCTTTTAAAATGTGTATTCTGGGATGGGGGAAATATTGAGTGTGTGTGTATGCGTGAGCATGCTGTTTTGTATTTTGGTATTTATACACTATATTAGTATTTATATACTACAGAAGAGTTATTTACAGACAAGGCTACTTGAAATTCTCCATTTTAATATCCTGCCTTCAGTTACTTAGAACAGTGCCAAACTTTTAACCATTTACTCTGATTTTTTCCATTCTACAGCTAATTTATGTGTTTGTTCCCTTTACTTACTTTCAGTACGAGCTGGAAACATTCAACTATTTTGAGAATGAAAGAGGAAGAAGTGTATTAAATAACCTCCTAAAATTACTTGGCTAGGTAGGTAATCCCATTTTGGAGTAGATAAATCCAGTTAGGATGGGGCCATCCTGACAGTAGAGATAGGACTTTTTCCCCGTCTCCACAAATCATAGGATTATAGAATAACAGAAGAGTTTTGACTGGAATGCACCTTATTGGTCATTCAGCTCCAATGTCCCAGCCATGGGCAGGGCCATCTTCCACTAAACCAGTTTGCTCAGAGCCCCATCCAACCTGGCCTTGAGCACTTCAAGGGATGGGACATCCACAGCTTCTCTGTGGATGCTTTGTCTAGACAAAAAACCTCTGAAGAAATATTGCTTTATGTGTATACTGTATGGCTCTATTAGAGCTTGGCTGGTGCATCACTGCTGAGGACACCTCTTGTTTTTACTCCTTGGACACTTTAAAACCCTTGCTGAAAAGTTCTCTTCTATCCTACAGTTGCAGAGGTAGGGCAGGACAAGGGTGCTGTAGTGTTGACCTGGACAGGAGTGAAGTGAGAACCAGAAAGACTAGAATGAAGAGAAGCTGAAGACATCATGATCTTGTCTCGTGAGCAGTGTCCAGGAAGTGTAAGGGAAAACTAACGTAGCTATTAAAATGAGGAACTCATACAGAACTGCATGCAGTCTACTCTCCAAGGCTTAGGAAAAAGGGAATTTGGAACGGCAGAAAACAGATGATATAGTTTGGATAAGGCACCTTCGGCATCTGAGGAAATGAGAAGAGCTCGATTTGTCTCCCCTAGCACAATAGTGGCTGAAAAGACCATGATTTTTTTTCCCCAAGTTCATGAAACAGTTCAACATTGAGAAGGGAAAACTTCGTAAAAGCTATTTAAGGTAAAGAGAATAATGCCGGCACAACAACAAATGGACATAAACCAAGTATGAATAAATTCTGGCTGGAAATTAGAAAAGAAAAAAATTCATTTGCCAGGATCAAAGGAATGAAGATCTGGAGCAGCCTCCCTGTGGGAATATTAAGGAGAAGATTCCTCAGTTATTTATCCATAGAGCTCGGTAAATTTATGAAAAATTTTACACAATGTGGCTGCCCTTTCCATCAGAAGACTGGACTCTAACTGGAGAATTCTTTCAACCCTATGTGTTTGAATTTTGTGTGCAATTCATTGACTATACGAAATGTGCTTGAGAGTATTTGAATGGGCTTTCAGGATTTACTCTGAAATCTTCTTGATCCAGACACAGAGAAAGTAAGCCAAGCATTTCAGAAAGAGGACAAGCAGAAGAAAAGCATCAGCCAGGAAAGAAGAGATAGAAGAGGATAAGTATCTCATGAGATTATGCCTTCCCAAAAAATCTATTCCTCTTCTTGAGTACTATGGGAATCCAGGGTGACCAGATGAGACATAAGCATCTGTAGATACCTGAAGTAGGGTAACTCCTACCTGTAATTTCATGCTCCACTGTCTTGGCACCTTTTAAGTCTACAAATCAGATTTGTCCCCTCCCACTAAGGAGAAAATAATTTCTGGTTCCTAGTAGACAAAGCTCTTCCAAGGAGCCAGAAAGAACTGCTTCCTAATGACATAAATGGTTCTTCACAGGTACAGGAACACAGACATTTTCTGATCTTTACCATTACATTACAAGGTTCATCAAAGTTTCAATGCTGTGAGGATTACACCGAACCCCTCCAATGTCATGGTTTGGTGGGAGAGCAGACATTTTTAAGAAGTACAGAGAAAGTAAACCATTAATAGGGAGAAAAAAATTAAACAGCAGCTGTCAAAGGACTTGGGCCTTCAGAAAGTTAGAAGACAACAGAGATGCATAAGCCAATACATCCAGGAGAATGGATCTGAAAGAAAGTACTGCCATTTCTGAGCTGGTTCACTGCACAGAGACTTGACCATCACTTACACTACAGAGATAGGACGGTACAATATTCCTCACTCCACAAACAGTGCACTTCAAAGCACTTGATGAAAAGATGATACAACATAAACTTTATCCTCTCCTTTCCCTCATGCTAGGGAATAAAGCAAAGAGATCATCTTGTTTCCAAAGTGCTTCTGAATGTCAACACAGCGGGATGGCTTAATCCTCAGAGATTTCCACCACCATAATCTTGTAGCTCTGATTTCTCATAGCTAGAAGTCACTAATGACCCATTATTCCTGTTTGTAGTGTTAACTGTACTTGGGTGACTAAGAGAATTAAATACATGAATAGGGCTCTTTTGGAAAAGGGGGAGGAAACCCTTTATGTGAGTTTCAAACCTAAGCACATGAAAATGCTGCTGAAAGATTCTGAATGGCATTTACAAAGATGTCAGGTCTGCCTGAAGCAATATAAAAAGTGGGCTAATTTTGAAAGAGACAAGCAAAGAGAACCAGAGTCAAAGGAGACTGTCACTAGAAGTTATCCTGCAATTTTTAAGATTGCTGGTAAAATAATCTGCTCTTAATGAACTGCACAGTTAAAACCATCTCTAATTAGTCCAATTATAAGGAACATTTACTGGTATTTTTCTTCAAGGCAAACCTCACTGTCACTTGAAACTGGACTTAGAAGAAAACACTATTTATTATCTTTCCTTCACTGTCAGTAGAACAGCAGTGACAGATGCTCTTATCAAGTCAAGATGGTGGTAGAGCTCTGGGACAAGTAGAGCATCTTCACTTGAATGCAACAGGTGAGAAGATGTAAATACCTGAAGCTTGAGAGAACAACAACCATAAGAGACCTACAGAAACTTCTCTAGGACTAAAGGTGAAGAGCAATGCATCAGCTGATCCCTGTGAATTATGAAAGCTTGGTAAAGTGTCCCAAAACCAATTCAACTCTGAAACCACCCCCATGATATTCTGTGGTGATGGGAATCCAGAAATCCTTAATCAAATGCAGCCTGCAACAGGAAGGTTAAGAAGTTACTGACCAGAGCTCCTACTTTTAACTATGCAAGTGAGGGAACAGGCTTTGGTCAGACCTTGGGCTCTCGTTCTCATGCTTCAGGGGCAGCTCAAAGAAGACACCTTGCAGCCACCCCGAATCCAAATGTTGTTCAGCAACTTTAGATTTTCAAACTAGCTGTTTATATATGCATCACTACAGCGTTAATGTCGTTAATTATTATTTTTCAAGAATAAGAACTGATATTCAGTAATAGAAATTAATTACCCTGATGTACCATCATATCCGATGACACTCTAGATGGAGAAGCTCTCTCTAAAATCAGCAGCTCTTTTAATTATTATTAGAATAATAGGCACCTCATTTTAAGCATTACCATTGTTAATTAGGTCTTAGTTTAGAAGACTGTACTCTGAGTCTAGTTAGAGCTTCTTGGTTTAATTATGCTGATGTTTGCGAATGAAACTTGCCCTCCTATTTAGAAATAATTCTACATCTTCTCTGACTTACTGGTTTATTGTAAAGCTGTAGGAAAGATTTAGCAGTAAATCAGGCTCACCCTTTGACAACAGAGGATTACTGGCAAGGAATTTCAACCAGAAAGATGTTAATAATTAAGAAAGCCAAAAGGGCATGAGTAATTTAGTTTTGAAAAATGCACACCATGCAGTTAGTCAAGTAAAAAACCATGTACTTTTAATGTTTCAGCTATTGCTAATCTTTCCAAAAGAGGCCATGCATAGCAAGAGATGATCTTTTATTCTTAGTATGTTGCTTAACCTGTTACCTACTGAAATACTAACTAAATATAATGTGCCTTCATTATTGGACATAAAGGTGAGTCAAAAAGCTACCTAAGGGAAAAATGACAGCTATAGAAGACTTAGTTAAAAAAAATGGACCACTGAATGGGAAAATCAGTACTGAAGGTTTGTACCAGGCTCTGCAGGTTGATTTTTCATCTTTTCTGTGCCCTCAATGCTGATCTGTTACTTTTTGATGCGACCTTCTCCAATGTATGTTGAAATGAAAAGGAGTCCTGGGGTTTTGAAATGCAAAACACTGATATGTGGAACATTAACAGAAGGTTCTGATAGCACTCCTAGTGATGGCCCATATCTTCCTCTGAGGATGCCACCATGATTACTTCAAAAGGGTACAACAAATGACCCTCTTTTCCTGATCTAAGGAAGAGAATGTACTTTTTCTTCCTAATTTAAATAAATACAAGCATGTTTTGTTTGGTGCTAAGCAATGAGAGAAAACTAACTACCACTGTACAATCAACTGATCAACAAAGAGGGGTCCAAGGACAGCTACTAGTTGTTGCATTACACAGAAGATGGAAGGCTTTAAACTATGGACATTTTCTCATCATTATTTGTCTATTCAAAGATTTTCCCTATTTGCAGTTGTATCTGAATCTGCCTTTCATCCTCAATGGAAAAAAAAGAAAAACATTAATTGTAAATTCACCCAGAGAAGTGAAGTCAGTAGGGCAACCATGTTTCTTGTCACACCACACAAGCCTGATATAGCAAAGACTTCATTTTAACCATTCACAGGGTCAATATTTCAGCATATCTGCTCTTCACCCTCAGTCCCTCACAGCTGTTATTTTTGATTACTCATAACCTGAAAAGAAGGATAATACTACAGAAAAAAACTGATTTGTTCAACCTGATTTTTAGGTTGAATTAACCAGCAAACATATGATGCTTGTGTGGTGTCAACACTGTGTTGCTGTTAGTGTCAAATCAGCCACATAGAAAAATATTTAAGTCCAACTCAATCATATTTATTGTCAGGTTGTTGTATTTAACCATATGCATGCTATTTCAATATTCTTCAAAAGCTAAGTGCATCGTGGAACTGTCTGTTTCTATTAAAAAGTCGTAAAGTAATTTAGCTCATTGTTCTGATTAATAAATGTGATTTTTTAAAAACAGCAGATGATCTCTGTTATGTAACAGTTCAACTCCTTTTTTTCTTTGCTGAAGAAAGACCTGGGCCCTAGACTTGCTTTACACTTACAGACAGGAGCATAAGGTGGGATTTTGTTGTAGTGTTCACTAATGCGACATCACTAATTTCTAAAGATTTTGCAGACTTATGCAGCCAGAGGTTTTTGGATCATATAATTTTTGTATTAGGGGAAAAAAAAACAACAACCCAATATATCATTAGTGAAAGTTCCCATGTAAGACTTGGCAGTTGTGGATCAAAAACATGAAGACTCCAAACAAAAAGTGCACTCACCTGTGTTACAGAATGGACCATAGACATTTAATTAAAACACATCACTCTACAGGGCTCCTGCTGTATTCACAGACACTTGTTTTCTCCTGACTTGCCTTACCTGAGTGGGAAGGGTGAGGATGAGAGATGACTTGAAGGGGAGGGCAGGGACAAGGGAATGGGTAGGAACACTGATACGATGTTAACACAGGGTCACAGCACTTATAGAGGTATTTCCTACCTAAATGACTGGAAAGTCCACCCTTCCAGACATTAGGGACCACTGTGGTGACAATGAGGAAGGGATGCAACCTCAACACAGCATGTTCACGGTGCATTTTTTAAAAAGAAACACAAAGACAATAGGAAAAATAGGAAGGAAGAGCATACCTTTCACTACCTTATCCAGATAGTGAGCTTGGGAGATAAAAGACAGGACATTTAAGGTAGGATTGAATAAGTGCATTGCGGCTACTACGAGACTGTGCAGGTGCTAGAAAGGCAAAGGAGAGTTCACTGTGATATGAAAAGAAAAACCTTGATTATGAGGAGAGAAAAAAGGAAGAAGGGTGGAGCACAGTGCTCCTCAGTCAAATGGCTCGAGAAGGCTGTGTTAAGGCATCCAGTCATCTTTGCTCATTAAGATCAGGAAGAAAACCAGGACAGTTCTATATATATATTTATATGCTTATATATATATAAATAGGTAT